>OZ026530.1:26486107-27686107 GCA_964019695.1 Loripinus fragilis | reverse complement strand
TGAACACTTTTCTTACAGTTTGCACTGTTTGTCAATGCTTTTTCGTCAGTATCTCATAGGTTTTGATGAACAAAAATGTTCAGCGTAAAATTGTTAATATTTCTTAACCATGATTTTTAGCATATGTTTTGGTTGCTCAAAAGGACCGTCTCATTGAGACGGTTCTTTTGAATACCCACAACATATGTTTTGGTTGAAAAATAAGAAAATTATTTTTCTGGTACTCACTCTTAAATAATCCTGGTATCTAGTGTTCAAAAGATTAGAATATTTACTGTTTATTATTTTACCATTTATTCATTGTTAATTATTTTACCTATTTTTTTATTTTTGAAGGTTAACAAGCCGGTCTGAATATTTTATTGATATGTTGGAAATCTCCAAAGTGATAGAGAGGTAGAGAAGATACTCTCCACCCATATATACTGCAAGCACAGGGGGCAATTTTCCTTACTATAAGGCGACCTGGTAGGATGCCCAAGTGCAAAAAGTTGCACAACATATTCACTCACTAAATTTCTGGCATATTTCAATACCTTTGTAGGCCTGTATATTCTTGTTGTCTGAATAAGTCCCTGCTTAATGGTGGCCAAACTAAAAAGCCCACAAAGCATAAAGTCTTCTCAAAATCAGGGCCAAACATGAAAAGCTACCCAGATGGGAAGAACACTTCTTTATAAAGCAGTCATATTGAGACCCAGTTGGCAGTCACACTTTAGACATGTGATTGATATAATGCTGTATCATATTTCAATATTGCTTACCATTTTACCCCACCCACCAAACATCATGAAGCACCCAATTCACTTTTCTGTCCTACATGTTATATATGATGTTATATATGTTTATACCTGTATTATACTTATGTTTTTCTATAATGGTAATCCCAATGTGCCTATGAAAATATAAGTTTTTGTTTTGGGAAATACATTGATGAGAGTTTTGTAAAAGAGTATTATATGGGACACTACTTCAACAAGAGAGTCATAACCTATGGTAATTCTTCTAAAAATTCAAGAACTTTTCTCTTCTCAAATAAAATGTTAGTTTTCAGGGCAGAAATAACAGAAATAACGAAATGCTTGTCAGAATAGCAAACAGGGAAGCTCTGATCAGAGTGCTTCTGTTTTGTCTATTTAGGCTGTCTGCGCTGTTTGTCTAGGGCTTTTTTTGTAGGGAAAATGTGTTCAAAATGTTAGAACATTTACCGTATACCGGTAACTAAACTCCCCAGTACTTGTAATTTCGAGTGATAGTGTGGATTGGAATGCTTTCTAACTACTACCTTTACAAGCAAAAAATGGACTGGATGCTTTTTTATTTTAATGGTAGTTTGTTTTTTTCTATTGGACAATGTATTGTGTTGGAGTATCTGATAAGCAGTGTTGAGGTATTTTTTCATTATAGTTTTCTCATTTCAAAAGTTACTATTCTACATTATTACCCAACCGTCTATATACAGAGTAATTGTCTATTTTTTGCTATTTCATGAGTCACTGAACTATTGACCGGGGAAATAAATTCGACTCTATACTGGCACTATACCATGGCCTGGTTTCCCGCTTCCCTGTTAAAAACACACAGGCGCTTATCAGCGTGCGCGACGACAATGCGCGTAAGGTTCGTTTATGAAAGGAGACGTTATGCAACAATGGTGACAATAAGGCATGGTTTGGCAACTTTGAACTCCAATAACTCTGTTGTTTATGGTCAGAAACATAAAGTGTGGGTACTCGTTTTCTTAGTTAGAACGAGCTGGACATTTTGAGATCAAACTTGAGTAGATTTGGTGAAATTTTCTGTTTTGCAACAAAACCCCATCGTCTACAGCAACTCCATTCCAGGAACGCTGCTAAGTATTTCATCAAATGGGTTGGGTAATAAAACATTTATTTCATGCCTTTTTGTAGTATAGTCAAAACTGTTACCCCGAGGTGCCGTGGACATCCTGATGCACTATTGCACGAGGCCGAAGGCCGAGTGCAATAGTGCATCAGGTCGTCCACGTATAATATCTGAGAGCATGATCCATTATTTTATAGGCTGGTGTTAGAGGATCAGACAGGTCCTATTCAGTCCAATTGCCAATTAAAATTGTTAATTTTGAAGGCTGGTGTTACAGGATCAGAGAGGCCCTATATTATAGGACTGACAGGTGGTATTGCTAGTGGAAAATCTGCCATTTGTAAACGACTTGAAGGCCAGGGAGCTGTGTCAATAGACTGTGATAAACTAGGTAGGTAGTTGTGATTTCAACTGAAAGGCAAAAGGAACACAACACTTTCATATTGTATTTGCATGAAGCTTTTATATGATAAAAATATTGTACAAATCTTTGAATATGTATTCTAATGCATTTGCTTTTGTAACGTGACATCTGTTCGGATAAAGTCGAAATTTGAGGCAGTATATCTGGCTTGCAACACTAATTGTAGAAGTGCATTAGAATGGGGATAACAATATTCAAAATTTTCATTTTGGGAGGTATATCATCAGATATACAGTCGGAAATCATGTAAAGCATGATTTCCGGCCGTACAATGGAGGATATACCTCCCCAAATTAAAATTTTAAATACAGTTATCCCCTAATTGTTACTGCCTACAGAATTTAATCTTTAATGTTGTTAAACTCATTAGCTCTTAACAAATTACCTCCATATACAGTATTCTCTCGATACCTCAAAATCAAAGGGACTGAGCAAAATGTGTCAAGTTATCAGTAGTTCGAGGTAACCAAATCAAGACGTAGTAGCTACCATTTTAGGGGCTAAAGAATTCCATCAATAGATTGTTGTTTGAAGCTATTACTTTAATGGATTGTGGGAGAATCAATTGACTTTGGGAAATTGAATAAAAAGAAAAAAAATAAAGGCCAAAAAATATAGAATATGCCTTTTTATCATTTTCTAAAACAAAAAGATTAAATAATCACAGCATTTTTAGTTCCATTGTTTAATATCGAGTAACTATTAGTAATGGTACTGGATCTGTGGTTCCTGATTTAACCCATTCGGACGTTGTCACATTTTCCACAGTTTTCTATAAGCCCCAACAGTGCAAGTTTGAAATCAAATGATGCTTTTCCCCAATCTATGTTTTGGCCTGACATGGTCAAAATCCATAGAAATAGCCTTCCCATTTACAAGTACGCAACTTTAAAGATTTTCAAAAACAACAAGTTCTCACATTTGTTTAGTGCCTGAATGAAACTAAAACCAGCCCTTCAGCATCTGTTTTTTTCTTCTCAAAAAATGTTTAGGACATTATATCATGTGGCCTAGTTATCATGTAAATTTGCTGTAAAATGTGACATAATCTTCCCAACTGTGTTCAAGTGTCCTAGATAAAGCAGGGCTGGAAAATACAAAGATGTATAGGGAAACATGCACACAGGGGTTTTAGAATAGGGTATTATCAGTTACCTTTCATATTAACAGCATTGTTGCGCATTGACCTGATAAATGTTGTCTTTCTCACGTCAGTTAAATAATAATAATGATAATAGTCTTTATTTTCAGAGGGTAACACATTTAGCAAAAAAAAGCTAATCTTCCATGAGGCCCTCTATAAACTACTGCCAAAAAAGAATACAAGTATAAAGTACAAAGATGATTTACATGTATATAAAATAATACAAGCAGCATGGAGCACTTTCAAACCTACATACACACAGGCTCACTTTATATACATAAACAATTATAGATATCACACCTCTAGATAAAAGTGCTTTAAATATTGATACCAAATTTCAAACACATGTTTTAGGTACTCAAAAGAAGCATCTCAATGAGACAGTTCTTTTAAGCATCAAACTAACTGTTAAAACTGAGGAACGAAACATATTCACAATTTTACACTCAAAATTTATGTTCATACGGACAAAATGCTTCAGTTTCAAAGATTGAAAGATAGACTGGATTTCATCCATTTAATACAATGTCTATGAAAAGAATCAACAGTTTCTAAATTTTTTAAACAGTCAGGTAAGTTGTTCCAAATAACTGGACCTGAATAAATTAAGCTTTGTTTGAAAATTTCTTTTTGTGGTCTTGGAGTATAAAAATCCAATGCACCTGTTGATCTTAGAGACTGAAGCGTTTCATTAAAAGGTCGAAAAGAGAACATTTCATTTACATATGAGGGTAGGACAGATTTAGAAACTTTAAACATAAATTTAGCCTTCCTGAGGAAAATGCGTTCATATATGTTTAAAATTTAAGCTCATCCATACTGTTGGCAATGTTATCATATTGGTAATTTACAATGATTTTAACAGCTCTTTTTTGTAGCCTATAAATTCTGTTAAGATTATATTGAGATGTTCCTCCCCATATTGTAGAACAATAGTCAATGTGGGGTTGAATATATGTTTTGTAAAATTGAACTCTGTGTTCAGTGGATAAATAGTCCTTCAATTTGGATAATAGCCATAGATTTGAAGAAATTTTCTTAGCAATAAAATTAATATGAATAGACCAGGTAAGATTGTTATCAATGCGAACACCAAGAACTTTCTCATTTTCAACTGAGTTCAAAACAGCATTGTTGTAAGTTAGATGCAAAATGTCATTATTGAGATGAAGCCGTTTTTGGGAGGTGGTAATTAACATTGCCTTGGTTTTATCTGTGTTTAATAGCATTCCATTGAGCTTACACCATTCAGAGAGATTTTGTAAAGCCATCTGCAGGTTTTGTTCAATATACTCTTGAGTTTCACCAACCATGTATAATGTGGTGTCGTCCGCATAAAGATCAGTGGTTACATTATTAGTATAAAGTGGTAGATCGTTTATAAACATTAGAAATAACAATGGACCCAAGATTGACCCTTGAGGCACACCACACAAAACATTCTCCATTCTTGATTCAATATTATTTATGACAACTTTCTGCTTCCTGCCCAACAAATAAGAAGAAAACCAATTAATTGTTTTATCTGAAAGTTTATAGTGTCTTAGCTTTTTAAGCAAAAGTGTATGATCTACCAAATCAAAGGCTTTTCTAAAATCAACCATGACCATACCAATTATCTGACTGCTATTTATTGCTTCTAGGAATTTATTGGCCATCTGAAGCAAGGCTGTCTCACAAGAATGATTGGGTCTGAAACCTGATTGTGTTGAATGAAGCAATTTATGAGAGGTCAAATAAGTCATTAAGGAATCATGCACATGTTTTTCTAGCATTTTAGATATGACAGGCAAAATTGAGATGTGTCTATAATTATTGGTGTCATCCTTAGGGCCATTTTTATATAAGGGTCTTACTTTGCCCTCTTTCCACTTATCTGGAAAAGTTGAGTTAAGTATGCTTTGATTACAGATATACATTAAACTGTCAGAAATAAATGGAGCTGCTAGCTTAAGTAACCTGGCTCCAATGTTATCAGAGCCAGTAGCTTTGGTAATATCAATGTTTTTAAGATATTTTTCTTCTTTTTCTTGTGAGATACATGGTATTGAAAAATAAGTATTTGCAGGGATTTTCTTATCACAAAACTCTTTTAATTTATCAAAATTAGATGCCAAAGGAGGTTCTTTGATTTTTGATGATACTGAAACAAAATATTTATTGAACTGATCTGCAATATCTTTTGGATTTTCAATACTATTATTGTCAACGTTCAATGAAGATATCCCACAGCTGTCCTTACATTTACTTGCCCCAATTTCTTTAAATAATTTCCATACACTGGCAGGATTGTTTGCATTTTCATTTAAAATTTCGGAATACTGATATTTTTTAGATTGTTTTATGAGGGAACATACCTTATTGCGCCAAATTTTGTACTGCTCATTATCATTTATAGACTTGTACCTGTGTCTTGTTTTTATCGCATCTATTATTTCTCCATTTAGCCATTTTGGTTGTTGTTTACGTTCAACACGATGCTGTTTCAAAGGTAAATGCTTATCAATAATGTCTAAAAATAAAGATGACCAGCTTTCAACAATATCATTTGTATCATCAAATATTTTGATAACATCCCAAGGCGTTGAAGACAAATCATTAATAAATTCAGCTTCATTAAAATTCTTGAAAGACCTATATGAAATTAGATGATGAGACTTTTTAAGTACTGAAGATGAATTTTGTTTTCTTGTTACGAAAACAGGGAAATGATCACTAAGCCCCAAAATCGGCACCTTTGTTGATAGTACATTACTCAAGTTATTACAATATATATGGTCAATTAGTGTTTCTGAATGATCTGTAATTCTAGTTGGAGACTTAACAATTTGTTCAAGACCAAATGATTCCATATATTCAAGCCAGGTTTTCTTTATATTGACCTGCAGTAAGTCACGATTAAAGTCTCCCATCAAATAAATTTCCTTTTCACATGCTAATACTTTATCAAATTGATTGTCAAAAATTTCATTCCACTGAACAGTTTCATTTGGATGCCTATACATAATGCCAGTCAAAAAACTTTTGCTATTTTGGGGGAAAATTTCTAACCAAATACATTCAATGTTCACACATTCTAAATCAATTCTCCTCTCACACTTGATTCCATCTTTCACATAGACAATAATTCCTCCCCCTTGTTCAGGTCTACCAGCAGAAATAACTCTATCTTTACGAAAAAGTTGAAAGTTTTTTATATTGAAAAAGTTAGAAGTGTGAGAGTCATTTAACTTACTCTCACTTAGTCCAAATAATTGGATGTCATTTCTAGAGCAATTTAGCAGTAAATCAATTTGTTCAATTTTACTCTGTATACCCTGAACATTTAAGTGACCCATTTTAAAACCTTTTTTACCTAAACCTAAATTCAGCATGCTTTGGGCACTCATGGAAGAACAAGTAGAGTCATGCACATTGTTTTCAGTAGAAAGTACATGCACATTGTTATCAATGGTAAGATTTGTGTACTGAACATTAGTTTCAAAACTTTGATCGAAAAGTGTAGATAAATCATATATGTAGTCATTGACTGGTTCGGAAAATGAAGTATCATTTTGATATAAGGAATTTGTTTCCAAAGGTATATTTGAGATTATATCATTACATTCACAACTAATACAATTACAAACACCACATATATCTGCCAGAGAATGGAACCTATTTTCTGACAGGAATATAGGATGTTTTTCAAAATCAAGGGCATATTTGCCACTGTCCTAAAAGTTCCAGCACACTGAATCTCTGTGGCCATAAAATTTGCAATTATAACATTGTAACTGGTTTTTATGGCGACATTGGTAAGTTTTGTGGTTTGTTAAACCACATTTAAAACATCTTTCTGAATTAATATAGTTTTTGTTCCCTTTTCCGTGGTTATTTCTATATGAGGAAGCATACAGTCTGCTCTCTTTTCGTTGGGGATGAGACTTGCTAACTATCTGGGTTGATAGTCCATGATAGGCACAATGCTTAAAACTTTCTACAATGTCTATGTATTGATTAATACATCCAAGCAGTCCTCTTGTACCTGAAGATGACAAATGAATATTGTCCCTGGGTTTATAAAAGTGGGATTTTAACTGATTGAATTTGTTGTAGAAAGATTTGTGTATATCAATGAAAGTTCCTCCATGGATATCACTTTGCCTTTTGATCATGTCATTGTTATATTTATCAGGTCAGCATGACATTGCATTTTTTGAATGAAGTCAATGATGTTGAATTGACAGTAAACTTGATATTTGCTTCATAATCACCAGTTTGAAGAGTGAACCAATAGGTAAACTGATATTAAAATAGAATACCTGGTTCACTTCTTTTGATATCAAGTTTACTAGGCTTGCTTTGAGAATGCATGCTGAATCGCTTGGCAGAGCCTCACGATTCAGCAAGTGCTCTCGAAGCCTTGCACGTTAAACTTGATATTGAATGACACTCATCTAGTATTCTCTATTTACCACTGTAAAGAGTTCCCTTACCTGTTATCTAGGTCATAAAGCCTACTTGAAGGGTACGAGGGGATTTGAGAAGGTTGTTGAAGTGTTTGGTGAGGATATAGTTGGAAAAGACGGGGAAGTAGACAGGAAACTTCTAGGACCCAAAGTTTTCTCAGATAAGGTAATTATGTGCTCTCATTCTCATTTTACTCTAGAATGTAATGGTGGTAGGGAGAGGTCTTTGAAGGCAAACACTATTTTTTGTATAGATAATGGAACTGGTTTGTATCTAATCCATTGGATGGTGATTGTTCATGAAAATATAATTCTGTATGTGATTGGCTTTCTAAATTTGCAGAAGACTTAATCATTTTGTCGCATACATGTTTTTAAACCTTTCCTTCTTGAATATTCATACTAGGCTCCACCCACTATGAATGATTATATAAATAAACTTTTATGCTGGTACATAGAACAAAGAAATTACTTGTCAGGTACACTAGCATAGGAACAGATATATATCATATTTCTATAGGCAAAAAGAGTAGACCCTTGTAATATCCATTACCAGTCTAACGTTACGACGTTGCCTATATATAACGTTGGTTTCCTAGTTACGTTGTTGTTCATTCTAGCTTACAGACGACATGTATTAAATGCTTAACTAAGTGATTGTCTAGTCATTTCAACCCTGATCAGGCAGCTCTGTCCGATCTGGGTCTGCTCTGTTTGCAAAAGCGTTAAAATGCGTCTCTCTATGAGGTAAAGGGTTAAGAAATCCAATTAGGCTTGATATATCATCTGTTAAATTCACATGTAATGTCAAATGTTAAGTCCAACCTGTTTTCTATGAAAATGTACATAGAAAAATGTCACAATTTAGAGTAAAATGGTTCAAAGTTTTCAGATATGAACACAATAATGCAACCAATGAAATCATAGGAAAGTTTATACAAGCAACAAAAGTTTAAGTTTTGTAAACTCTTACAGGAACAGTTGAAGAAATTAAACTCTATAGTGTGGCCTGAGATTGCAGACCTGGCAAAGTCAGAGATTCTGAGGTATGCCAAAGGTGAGACTTACAAGTTCCTACCATTATTTTTAACCTTTAACTCCATAATAGTGCCTTTTGACGCCTTGAAATATCATGTATTTGAAAAAAAATATGGAAAATGGAGCATTTGCTCCAAAAGAGCAAATGCTCCATTTTCCATAATATTTTCAAAAGATTTGAATTTTTCTTGAATTTTTTTCAATGTTGTCTAAAAATAGTTAATGGGATGCAACTGCAAGATTGTACAAAATATGAAACTTGCACAATTTTTCACAGAAAATATCTAGTACTTTTCATTTGATTGTAACATTAGAACTATCTCAAACACTTGTAGCAAAGTTTAAAAAAGAAAAAAATGTTGGCTTATCAGCTCACCTTAGCTAAATTGAGGCTCAAGTGAGGTATTAATATGTCAATGGTCCGTCGTCTTGCCTCGAGGCTATAAAACATGAGTGCAGTCTCAGACTCAAAATAAAGCGCAATGATTGGCTGCTTGCGGAACTCAAGCTTTATAACCTCGAGGCCTGGCTGGCTGTCACCTATTCACATTTTCAAATAAGTGTTAATAGCTCAAAAGTCAGTTGGCCAATTGTGAGCAAATTTCATGTAAAGAAGAGTTGAGGAAAAGAGATAAAATGCAAGGCTTTGCTGAATATTAATCTCTTTTTCGCAACAAGTTTAATAAATTCAATAAAACAGGAGCTCCAATGAGAGATATTGTTTATCATATAACTCTAAAACACCTTAGAAATCACATCTTTTGGCATGAAAACACTAACATTTTGCCATATATATATGTGACATTGTTATGGAAGCTATTACATTATTATAGGACTTTTTCATTACTGTTAAGGTGGCACCTCATGAATGTGTAATTAGGACTGGTCAACCTTAGGCATAGGTAAAAGCTGAAAATGAGAAGTGGTTTTGTTCAAATGTAACTGTATTATCTTGAGACATACCTCAGTAAAGACGCAAAACATTTTATTTAACCCTTAAAAACGCCAGCAAAATAACTGCATCCGGAAATGTCTATTTATCATAAGCATAGAGGCAAACAGTGTGGACCGAGATCAGACTGCTCCTACAGGAGCAGTCTGATCTGGGTCCACACTGTTTGTCTAAGAGGCTTCAAATTTAGGTCGACAAAACATACAACTTTTCATGATATGCCCTTTAAGGGTTAAAGCTGCATAATATGTAACTTTTAATTTTTTCATTTTAAAAATAATGTTTCTATTTTTCAAGAACACAGTAAAAATACTAAAATTCAGGTATACATTTTACCTTTTTCGTAATAATTAACAAATTATTAGTGCCAAAACAGCAGCATTTATGTTAAAAATCAACTGTCTAGAATTATTGGAGGGACGCAAATAATTACAAACAAGAGAAAATACACCTGTTTTTATAAGATAATTCACTTTTTCATGCAGTTTTCAGCTGTATGAATTAGATTTATTGTGACAACATTTCTTTATTCTACTTTTGCAAATGATTTAAAAAGAAAATATTTTTTTTCAAAAAATGTTCATAGTTACAGAGTATGCAGCTTTAATAAAATGAGTTGAGTGTGTATACGATTAGGATTTTCATGAAATGCACGCAGGTTTGCGCATTCATAACAACTTATTACTTCGTCACCAAATTATAAATAGAACCTGATTTCCCTTGTTTAGCAGATGAAATAGCCGAACCACACCCAGATATGAATATTAAAGTTGCCGCCTTTACAGTAAGCGAAAAGTCTATTTATACTTTACTGAATACATAAACCACTAGTGTTTTATCAACACATGGCGTTATATCACTTTCAGACAAAATTTGGTGTGATAAAGGTCTTATTTTATTATGGATAAAACATTGTTTTACAGAGGGGAGGAGTGTGGTAGTGTTAGATGCTGCCATTTTATTAGAAGCTGGCTGGGATTCTATGGTACATGAAGTTTGGGTCACAATTGTCCCACCAGCAGAGGTAACTGTCAACTTAACCCCTTGTATTCTGGAACACCCTAAACGTGTATTTTCAGGGTTCGCACAGGCTTGAAAAGTACTTGAATATACAGGACTGTCTTGAAAAGTCCTTGAAAATTAACTTTGCCTTGAAAAGTACTTGAAAAACACTCCAAGGCCTTGAAAAGTCCTTGAATTTTACCATTTACAGGAGGATTCAACAGTTTTTTTTGAGACCTAAACCAGTATAAAATTGTGGTACCTCAATTTTATACTAATTTTCTAAAACTTTTCTCTTTAGTAATGGACTCTAGCATTTCCGAAATAGAATTGTAACCTGTAAATCAGTATTTTTCATAAGTTTTCATTGCTTGAAAACAGTAGGAAAGTTTTTTTTAGAAGTCCTTGAAAAGTCCTTGAATTTTACACAAACTTGCCTGTGTGAACCATGTATTTTGGCAAATAATGAAGACAGCACTGTTCGCTAAGATAAAAGCAATCTATTGGGACTGAAGTACAACTTAATATGGATATTTCGACCTGTGAACCCTTAAAATATATAATGGGCAATCCCATCCTTATTGTAATTATCTGTATAGGAAAATCCATCAGAATATAAAGTGTTAAAGAATGTTAACAACCTATAAAACAATGAGTTAGCTGAAGAGATTTTAGTACTTGTGTAGACAGCCAGGGAAGATTTGGACAGGCCTTTGCATACACACAGTCTTGTCCAAGCCTTTTCTGCTTGCATACATAATATATGAAATTTGATTTTTCTAGAAGTGTTTTCTTTATTAATCTTTCAATTGATTTTTGCTTTTCACTGCTCCATTTATAGTTACTTCTTTTAGAGCAACAAAGAATTCTATGGACCAATGAAAGAACTATAATTGCAAATAACCTGAAAAACATATCCCCTGGAAATAGAGTGAACCGTAGAAATTTGAATAGTTATCAAAGGCTAAAACCTTTTTTAAATTTCAAAAAATCTGATTGTTTGAAAGAAACTTCAGGACTTTAGTTAAAGACATATGCGGCTATTTCCAATGCGCACCTTTCCCGCGTCTGCAAACGGGGAAAGTTGTCTGGGTCCTGTTTTTCGACCCTTAACGGATTCGGATCAACACAGCTTCCGATATTCTTATGTCATATCCGTGTTCCGACATTTTCTTCACAAAATAACTAATTAAAGTGTGTTCGAAATATCTATTGACATCTTTTCAGAAGTGATCGTCTCAGCACTAAAGACAGATAAATGTAGCTCAGTCGAAATCAAACGACGAACACAATAACCCTGGTTACGAATACGATAATGGTCGAGTCTATACTATTTGTATGGTTATTTCGAGCGGCGCACGACCTGACCTCGTGGCCTAGTGGTTAGCGTGTCTGGCTACAAAGCCAGAGGACCAGGATCGATTCCCGGATGCGCATATATTTTCAGTGTGTTTTTTCTTTCTTTTTTAACATTTTAATGCTAAATTACTTCATAAACTAGTAAAATGGCATCATCAAAACGACCGAAATGGTCGTCCCCCAACTTTTTATATTGAATTACGCATGAAACCTATGGGGGTGGGGTTAAATTTGGCCCTCTAGAAAGAGAATTAGTTCGGTGACCCTAGATTTTTATTCTTTTTTCTGAAAGGTATTATAATAGTCCATGAATTAAAAATAAATTTTCAAGATTTTCAATGTCAGATTTTTTAATACATGATTTATTCTAAAAACAAAGTCCATTTTTCGACGAATTGCCAAAATATATCATGCAATAACTTGTCACAGCATGGGATAACAAGTAAACATGCACATTTTCTTAAAAGTTTGAGGTCATGGGCAGTAATTTAAGTTAAAAGAAAGAAGCTGGCTGAAGATTACAACCGTTTTAGCTCGATAATTAGGACTAGTGTTATTATTTTATATTTCTAGAAAATTGGTCAAATGCTGTTAACTTCAATATGAGATTCTGAAAAAATAAGCACGGTGACATATCCTTTTTATTTCATAAATGGATAGCCCATGCATAAAACAAACTGTATGCAAAGTATTGAAAATATTTCAATGTGGGAAGTATTTAGTAGCATATGTCCTTAAGAGTGCGTGCCAAAAAAAATAATCTTATTTCTCAACCAAAACATAGGTTGTGGGTACTCAAAAGAACAGTCTCAATGAGACGGTTCTTTTGAGCACCCAAAACATATGTTAAAACTGATGGCTTAGAAAATATTTACAATTTTACGCTCAAACATTTTGTTTATCTAAAACTATGGACATAATGATGTGTAGTTGGACTTGTTCCCAGGCTGTGAAGAGAATGATTGATAGAAACAACCTGACTGAGGACCAAGCTAAACAAAGACTACAGTCCCAGCTGTCTAACAAAGAAAGAGTTCAAAAATCAAATGTTGTATTGTCCAGTCTCTGGGAGTATGAATACACACAGTCACAGGTAAAGAAAAGAATAACATACAGTAAAACCTGTCTTAAGCGGCCACTCAAAAAGAAGACCCAAAATTGGTTTTATTGCTTAATGCAGGTCAAAATTATTGCAGAATGCTCCAAGAGAGCATTCTGCAATACTTCTGACCTTCATTAAGCTACCATTTGTCTTTAAGACCTTTGTTTTGTTTATTTTTGAGTGGCAGCTTAAGACAGATTTTACTGTTTATGTATTTAAGTTTACATGTACCCTTCTAGTGATCTTGCATGAATGTCAGCTCTTTCAAGAAATAATATTCACAATTTCAAATTTTGAAATTACTAGGCCATGTAGCGAGTCCGACTGCAGATCCAGGGGTTGCAAGTTTAATCCCGACCTGGTCCCATACTTTTGTGGAGATTGATTAGGTAAAAATTTCTACGGTCATTCTCCTCCTTAGATTAAAAGATGCAAAAAGCCTTTGCAAAAAATAGTCTCTGATCAGCCTGCCTCTCGCCCTCTGTGGATATAGCTGTATGTGTTCCACCTGGCGCAGATAAAAAATGGCAGAGTCTGCTGCTGGCACCAGGTAAGAGACTGATGCTTTTTACAAGGTGCATTTTCCCATGGCGAGTCTATTTATGCACAGATTGTGAAAGGTGGTTGGACATAGCTGTGTATGTGTTGTCTGTTGAGGAGAAAAATCAGCAGAGGCTGCAGCTGTCTGATGCTTTTTACCCAGTGTATTTCCCCTGGTGAGATTGTCTATTTATGCAAAGATTGGGAAAGGTGGTTGGACATAGCTGTGTATGTGTCATCTGTTGAGGAGAAAATTCAGCAGAGGCGGCAGCTGTCACCAGACAAGAGTATGTTGCTTTAGCCTTGTGCATTTCACCCATTCAGATTTCTGCAGATTGCTCCTAGAAGGGCAGACTGATCAGGAACTATTGGTTTGCTTCCTTAGTAAATTAATGAAAACTTAAGAAAGGATTAGTCCAAATGATGAAGAGGATGATAGCATTTGGGCCTTGTAGCGAGAAAACCTGTCTTTGGAGGTATGCGAACAACAAAGGTGCAGACCAGCCTGCGCATCCGCGCAGTCTGATCAGCGCCTTTGTTATTTGCTTTTTGAAAAGTATAATATCTAAACTTGCTGCAAGCGAAATTTCAATTTTCTAGCTAGTCTATGTAGCTGATTAGACTGTTTTGAGTCTCGCTTTGTTGGAAACCCCAAAGAGAGGTTTTGTCGCGACGAGGCCCATATCATTTAGAAGTCCAGCACTTAAAGAGTTAAATTACAGTTAACATATGGGCCTCGTTGTGAGAAAACATGTCTGGGGTTTCCGACCAGGTCATGCTCAAACCAGCCTGCTTAGCTACAGAGACTAGCTAGAATATTGAAATTTTCTATGAAGCATGTTTAGATATCATTCTTTGATGGAGTGATAACAACTGACCAGACTGCATGAGTAGGCTTGTCTGTGCCTTTGTTATTTGCATGCAACATAGTCAGGTTTTCTTGCAGCCCATATGATGTCATGTCTGAGAGTGATATAACACTATGTATTAAAATCAATAAACCACTAGTGGTTTACATATTTGGTAATGTTATGCACTGGTAATGATGTCCATAACAAGGTTGCGTACATAATAGAAAATACTTGATGTATTCATGACAAAAATGAGATTTCAAAATAATTTTTATATCAATGTCATAAAGTGTGATAAATAGAATCTAACGTTCTTGCTTCTGTATTTAATATTAAATTTATTAAACTCGTTGCGAAAAAGCAATAAAATGCTTGACAAGCCTCAGACTTTATCTCTTTTTCCTTAACTTGTTTAATAAATTCAATAACACATGAACACTCATGTAATATCCACTGTGTATAATTAAACTTGCAGGTTGAGAAAGCATGGTCATTGCTGCAGGAGAGAATTGGTGGAAAACAGAAAATTCAGAAGTCATCCAAAATGTGATTCAAAACTACCAAGATGTGCAATAGTACCTACTGAAATCATGAATTATCACTTTAGAGAGGAATGACTTGTTCAAGAGATCATCACCCTATATAAGATGTTTTTTACATCAAAAATTAGTGCTATCTTCAAGAAACATAGCACACAGGTTTAGAATAACCAAAAAAATCAGCGAAAATTGTAAATATTCTCTTACCAAATTCTTTTTAACATCAGCGTAAGTTGTATATATTGTCTTATCCATTATTTTCAACACATGTTTTGGGTGCTCAAAAGAACCGTATCATTGAGACGGTTCTGTTGAGTACCCACAACATATGTTTTGGTTGAGAAATATAAAGATTAGCTTTTTGATTACGCACTCTTAAATAAAGGCCTGATAGTATATCGACCTAATAAGCGTGCATGCTCCTACAAGCGCTCACTAAATACTTCATGGGATATTTATAACATATGAATTTCTGATTGCCAGACAATCCAGTGGTGTAACTTCATCTTTAACCCTTAAAGCGCCACCTATAATTTGCAGCATAGGACAATTTCAAATTTTGCTGCTTTTTCAAAATAACAAATAAGGCAGCAGAAGATTCTCATGTAATATCATACCTTATTTTCGTCGAAAATTGGGAAAGATGTCCCAAAATTTGTCGTCTGCTGCAGTCGTGATTGGCGCTGTCAGGGGCGTGCCTGCGTATACGCAAAGTACGCAGCTGCGTACTTTAATTTTTGAATGTCCAAAACAAAAAAACGTCTTAAATCGTGAAAAATGCAATAAAAACATGCCTAACCCGGGTTAGGTCTTTATATACCCAAAAACTTCAGAGTTCGTTGGCGAGAATTGTATGAATTTACGTGTAGTTGATTTTGCAATAATCCTGAACCAAAGCAATAGGATTTTGACTGCTTTTCACTTTTGTTTTGGAAACAATTAAGTCAGTGTTTAGGTTCAGAAAATGCAGGAGAAGCCACCATTTAGTTCATATCTTGATTTTTTTTCTAAGGTATGGGAGGGGGATACCCCTCCCATGCCCACCCCCTGCGTACTTTTAATTTGCCCTCAGGCACGCCCCTGGCTGTAGGGATTAATATGGATTCATAGTGTGGGTCAAAACCAGTGTAGCTGATCAGCTGGCTTCATTAAAAGCCAGCTAATCTGTATCTACACTGCTTTCTAAAGAGGGTATCGAATATTGAAAATCATGTGTACTGAGTTTGTGAAGTGGAATACTGTATTTGCTGTAACAATTGTAAGTAAGTAAGTAAGTAAGTAAGTAAGTAAGTAAGTGAGTAAGTAAGTAAGTAAGTAAGTAAGTAAGTAAGTAAGGGCGTTATTTTATGAGGGTGACTCAGTTGGTATAACCAATCTTCCCTGAGAACCTCTTAATACAAGCATAGATTACATTAAATAACAAACATGACAATCAATTATTTACAAATACAAGTGAATATGAGTGGAAAGAAAGTGATGCAAAATGAAAAAAAGTGGGGGGGGGGGGGGGGTGAAAAAATCAACCTTTGTTGTCTGCTCTCTCTTCTGCTTATGTACTTTGGTGGCGTATATTAGAAACAATAAAGGCCCAGATCAGACTGCTCCCTATAAGGGAGCAGTCTGATGCTCTGATGTGTAACCATAAAAAAATCTGAAAGAGTGGTATTTACAGAGATATGCCACATCAGATCTAAAGAATACCAACGCAACATGCAAAGGCTGACTTTTAAATAAATTAAGCAATCCAAGTCCTGACTAACGGAAGGGGCATCAGTCAACAGGTATACAGGCAATCCGCTCAAAAGGGTTATTTTTCATTTCGCTCAACTGTCCACTTTTTTGCCGCTCAAACATCTGTTTTTTCTCGCTCATTTGTCCTCTCAATCCGCTCAAATGTCCTTCGCTGGGTTAAAACATGGCTGTATGACACGTTTTTACACAATAATGATTAATGCATACATTTTTAAAGGATATATTTAAGAATAATTATAAATTAACATTCTATTTATAGTATTTTCTGTTAGCTCAAATGTATTCTTTTCTTGTTTATCTGTAATGGCCTTTATCTTTTTGTATTCAGGAAACCCTTAAACAAGTACTTTTGCAACCAGTGAAGACCCAGATGAAATGCAACACAATGCTGCATTTCATCAGGGTCTACACTTTTTGTTAAGGTAAAAAAGATCTTCAGACAAAATAATACATTTTTGAAAATTATAACCTCACCTCTAGATATGTGCAATGGACTATCCCAAGTTAATTGTATCAAATCCAGAATGAAAAGTCCATTAGTATACGAAGGTTTAATATATATTAACCATTTTTAATCTAGAAATACATATATGGGTACTAGGACCCAGTATACAGGGACTGGTAACTGACATACAGGTAAATGTATATATTGGAAATACATCGTCAAAACTGACGTACAAGGGATGATTCTAAAGTTCTAGTCCTGGCGTGATATCTCTGTAACCATGCCTGAAAATTGTACCAAATACAAATACATTCTTTGTCTATACACCGCTCTAGCAAGTTTTGTGTATCTCGAAGGAGCGACCGGAAATCTACCCCGAAACAGCCATACCCTCAATGCACTGACCTATCAAGCAGACTGTGCATATTAGAGACCTCACAATTCAGACAAGAGCAATCTCAGCAATTCGTTTTTATGACTGCTCAATGTTCATCCGTAAGCCAATATGTCCTGTAAATATGGCGAACTCTCTATATGATCTGGGTTTCCTAGGCCCTTGAATCTATGGATATGCAACTGTCAGCTATAATCAAATTTTGGACCACTTGAAGTTTTGACCAGCCCATTCTGCCGTAACAACAGCTGTACTAAAGGTTAAAATTATTTTTAGGCAAACTTAGATAAACTGACTTTTGTCTGAAGCAATTATAAATAGTCGGTATTGTCAGATACTGATAGTAACCCACATAAGAAAATTATAACGAGTCCACAAATTAGGTCAATATTCGGTGGTACACAAATTTGCATGTGTATATCTAAAAATAAAACCCAATCAATTGTCCAAAGGTGCACTATATCGTTAAATGATGCAATATGGGTTTAAATTGAGCACAAAGCATCCGTCTGAAACCAATAACAATTTTGAAAATTCTTATTTAAAATCACTCAGCTTTTTGGTAAAAAATAAAACTTATTACAATATTCCAATTAAGATTAAGATATTTTGTAATAAAAATAATATTGGTCTTAAATATTTTGCCGATATTAGGTTCGGCATGTTTTTAGTCAAAATTGATAGACAAAAATAGAATATTCTCCGAACTGAAAATTCTGCAATGTATTCAAAATGAAGTAGTTTTCAATTTCAATAGCGTCATAATAATTGCGCGTTGTGCTTTAAATATTGAATCGACATTGTCGCCATTCTTACATTTGAATGGATATTATAAGTAACAAAAAGTAAAATTGCAATGCAATTTTATTTTTTGGTTTTTAAGATGCCGGGCTTTAAAGATCCAGATTCAAATATTGTTATAATTCTATAACATGAAAACAGGCCAGTGGTATGGACTGAGGAATGTAGGACATTTCGGCCACGGACATTTCGGCCTAGGACGTTTCGGCCCGGACATTTCGGCCACGGACGTTTCGGCCACGGAAAATACCAAAGGTGGACGTTTCGGCCAAATCATAAATTTTGGGTTGGGGTGTGTGCATGCATAAATGTGTGATGAATTTCATAGAAAATAATTGACTGAATAATCTTATATACTGTACATAGTATTTCTACCAAATTTTTATCAGTCATTAAACTGCATGTATTTACAAGCAGAGATGAAAAAAGTGTGGATCCTGATCAGGTAGGGAGCTGGCTGATCTGGATCTGCAGTGTTTTGAAGAAAAAAGATAAACCCAGGTTCAGCATGAAAGTAGTTAACATTCATCAATTGTTATGTACAGTAGATTTAAAGATACACGAGAATTGTTGTAAGCAAAAAATATAAACTACTTCAGGTAATGGGTACTTTATACAGGTATTTCATAATCATTTACTGCTGTGTAATATACACCATAATTTACCTCTTTCTATGAAAAATAGCATACTCTAATTATCATGCATCTATGAATCAACTGTAAGTATTCACATGCATATTTGATTTCAAAAGATTATGGATTTCAAAAGATTATGAAATGCATCACACATTTATGCATGCACACATCCCAAACCCAAAATTTATGGTTATGGCCGAAACGTCCACCTTCAGCATTTTCCGAGGCCGAAACGTCCGTGGCCGAAATGTCCAGGCCGAAACGTCCAGTCCGAAATGTCCGTGGCCGAAATGTCCGAGCACCGGACTGAGCCATATATAATGTCTTGTATTTATTAAACAAAACAGTGCAGGGAGAAAATATTAGCATCATTATAAAGGTAAAAACTCGTTCTTTTGAATGGTAAATAGTATGCCTCTCAAAAATGTCTCTGGACAAAGCTACAAGATAAAGATCAGAACTTTAGAATCATTCCTCGTATGTTGAAGATTAAATAATCATATCTCCATTATTTCTCTGCATATCTGTGATTTTTCCACAAGCGGAATTTCAATTTTTAATACCTAGTCTCTGTAGCTGAGGACTCTGGTTTGAGTCTCACTTTTTTCTGAAACCCAGAAGACAGGTTTTGTCGCGTCAAGGCCCATTTAATATTTTATATTCATAATAAAACAGATGTAGTGCATCTGTACAAAAATACTTTTATCTATTACATGTATTATGGGGAACGGACAAAAGCCCACTGGGTCAAAAGCCCACTAGGACAATAGCCCACTGGACAATATCCCACTGGACAAAAGCCAAATGCTTAATTTGGCAGGGTGGACAAAAGCCCACTTTTTTGGGGGAAAAAATAGTGTAAGTCTTTTATAAAACTGTTAACTCTGATCAGACTTATTCTTCAGGGTAAGTCACACCTGCAGTGTGTTTTCACTGACATTATCATTCCTCCTGTATGTTGTCACAAACATCTTAATTTAGGTGTTAAAAGCCATTGATATTTTGAAGAAAATCAATTTACAGTTTGGGTCAAACAATCTATTATAATTGTGAAACATATGTCTAATTAATCCAAATGCCCTTTGATCTGTCAGTAACATTAGCATGCGCTTTTATGAGAGGTGCCAAACAAAAAGAGATGTTTGAAATTTCAGATTTGAGAAGGGAGATTCTTCATCTTAGGTCCGTCTGTCTGTTCCCTCCCAAGGGGGTACTCTTATATTTTCCTACATACGTAGGCTCAGGCTATTTTTTTTAGTTCAAAATTTTGAAATTAAATATTTTATTTATTTTTTTTGGGGGGGGGGGGGGGGGGGGGGTCAGAAAACTAAATATATTTGGGGGTATGAAGATTTTGTGGATATTTTTTGGGGTCATCACAAAATTGGACTATACTACGCATTTTAGGGTCTTTTCTAAAGGTCAAGGTACAAAATGGAGGACATTTTTTTGGATCGCTAAAATTTCAAATATTTATTTGGGGTGCTTGAAATTCTTGATATTTTTTTTGGGGGGGTGTAGGGGGGGGGGGGGGGTGAACGGAAGATGCTGGGCCCGAGCCTACATATGAAGAAAACAATGAGAGTACCCCCCCCCCCCCCCCCTCAGTTCAAACCTCTCCCTGTTAAATGCATATAAGTGGGCTTTTCTCCTAGTGGGCTTTTCTCCCTGTGGGCTTTTGTCCTGGTAAGTGGGCTTTTGTCCTACACTCGTATATTATAGATGTTTCTTTATACATGTATAATCTATTAAAAAAATAGCAATTAAGCTGCCAATTTTGATTAATGATTTGTGAAGGCTCATGCTTCTGCCATTTACTAGACTCCTTTAACCCTTTGTATACTAATGGATTCTTCCTTATGGTTTGATGCAATAAAATTGGGATTGTCTATTGTAAATATCTAGGAGTGTCAGTTTATAATTTTCAAAAATATTGTATTCTTTTGTTAGAATATCTCTTTTACCTTTACAAACATTGCAGACCCTGATGAAATGCAGCATTATGCTGCATTTCATCTGCGCCTTCACTGTTTGCAAAAGTATCCGTTTAGTGGTTTCCCAAATACAAAGGGTTAACTTATTGAAGATTATACTAGAAAGAGATTGCACAGTCTCAAGGAACACTTTCTCCATCAAAGCCGCTAAAATCCAAAAATTCGATTTAATCTGAAGAGGTGTTGTAGATGATCATCTTTTCAGGTTAAAATTAACTTCACACTTTGGCCCTACATGGTTGACACCCTGGCCTTGAAGGCGCAGAGTGAGTCCAGTTCCTGTTTGTCTGGTAGTAGGGTGCTCGGACATTTTGGCCATGGACATTTTGGCCTAGGACGTTTCGGCCTGGACATTTCGGCCACGGACGTTTCGGCCATGGAAAATGCCGAAGGTGGACGTTTTGGCCAAAACCATAAATTTTGGGTTTGGGATGTGTTCATGCATAAATGTGTGATGCATTTCATAATCTTTTGAAATGAAATATGCATGTGAATACTTACAGTTGATTCAAAGATGCATGATAATAAGAGTATGCTATTTTTCATAGAAACAGGTAAATTATGGTGTATATTATACAGAAGAAAAAGATATATACCTGTATAAAGTACTCATTACCTGAATTAGTTTATATTTTTTGTTTTTTACAATTCTTGTGTATCTTTGAATCTACTGTGCATAACAATTGATGAATGTTATCCACTATCATGCTGAACCTGGGTTTATCTTTTTTCATCGAAACACTGCAGATCCAGATCAGCCAGCTACCTACCTAATCAGGATCCGCACTGTTTTCATCTCTGCTTGTAAATACATGCAGTCTAATAACTGATAAAAATTTGGGAGAAATACAATGTATAGTATATATGATTATTCAGTCAATTATTTCCTAAGAAATGCATCACACATTTATGCATGCACACACCCCAACCTACAATTTATGGTTATGGCCGAAACGTCCACCTTTGGCATTTTCCGTGGCCGAAATGTCCGGGCCGAAACGTCCTAGGCCAAAATGTCCGTGGCTGAAATGTCCTACATTCAGTAGTAAGGCATTCCAGTCCTGGACTGTCCTGGTGAAGTACAACATCTTTCTTCTGTCTGTCTTACACCCGATGGTCTGGAATCTGTTCCCTGTCTTCTTTTTTGGAGAAATTAACCTGTCTCTTGATGGCATCCAGTCTTCTATCCACTGTGTGTAGCATGCAAAGGTGGGCATCCTTCCATCTGTCTTGTGGGGATTGCTGGTTCAAACTCTTGAGCATGTCATATGTGCTTATCATGTTTCATTGTCTTTTGTGACATATTGTGCAGCCCGTAGCTCTACCATCTCAAGCTTCTGTATATTTCTTTGGGTCTGAGGATCTCATACTGTACTTGCATATTTCACGAAAGGTCTGACGACGATCAAGCATGCTTGCTGCTAGATGGCTACTGATCCAATATTTAGGTTTTCACTAAGGTGTGTTCAGTGTAGTTGAGAGTGATTGGATAGTCTGGACAGGGTAACAGTTGCTGTCTCTTGCTGTTTCTGTGGTCTTATCCATCGCTTAAAACGCATCTAACACATCTAACTTGACCTAGGTTTTGTCTCTAATAAGACTATTTAGGGGTTTCTTGTTCAGATGTGGACTCTATGGTTTTGAATCCAGGAATGCTTAGATAGCAGTCCTGCAAGTTTGATATTGTTGTGGGAAATGACTCCCTGAAGTGGCTCAGGGAGCTCCAAGAGCTGCTTACGGTAGGTAGCTAAATGTCTTCTGAAAACCACTCCTATATGGCTCTTTGAACCAGCTCTAGGGCCAATAAGTTAGGCAGTGAAGGGGCCTCCTTTCCTTGGGTGAAAAAAGAGACAACCCTTAGTTTGAAGTATGTTTTTGTGTAAATCAGTCTAAATCGGTTCTAATTTACGGTTCCCAATATAATCGCCTATAGTGGTATGAAGGAGGCGGACCTAGGCATAAACCCCATTGACACTCGTTTTAGGAATGCCTTGCTTTGTTTGAAATGGTATTAGTGACAGTGGTAGATTGTCTTTATTGTGCCTTATTCGGTCATCTTTGGCACAATGAGCAGTATACCTGAGCATCTAGCAGTCTAAACAGTGTCATTTAGATATAAATGTTTAAGCACTGATTACAACTTCAGCAAACTTGCTTTCAGCTGAAAATAAAAGTAAAAACTAAGATAAAATATTTTGCTAATAATATGCAAATCCATACACTTTAAATGGGATGTTCAAGAGAATTAGAAAAGCTGTTAAATTGTAGCATTATATCACACAAGAAAAAACTTCTTCGGAAGCATTCATTTTACCAGATACATTTGGGCCGTGACGCGAGAAAACCTGTCTTTGGGGTTTTCGACATAGCGAGACTCAAACCAGTCACCTCAGCTACTGAGACTAGCTAGCAAATTGAAATTTCGCTTGTATAAAGCCTGGATATGATACTATACAATAAGCGAATAACAAAGGTGCTGATCAGACTGCCCGCATGTGCAGGCTGGTCTGTGCCTTTATTGTTCACAAATCACTGAAGACAGGTTTTCTCGCAGTAAGGCCCATTTATTTTTGGGCTGTATTAATTGGCTGCAGGTTGCCTCTTTAGTTTGGTTTTGGTTTGGTTTGGTTCTTTACATCCCAGTCAACAGCTATAGTCATGTGGAGACAGTCAGTCCACCGAACCACACTTTTTTCCTGAGCAAGCTTGACTAAGCAGTAAACCATTACTTCTTGCATATACTTTCTCTTGTAACTGACAGCAACCCTTGAATCAGCGAAAGGGAGGAGAATGGTCTTAGAAATTATTTCATGATCAATATCTGTGAAAGTATGGGACCGGACCGGCATTGAACCTAGACCCCTGGATCTGCAGTCAGACACGTTACCGACTGGGCTACGTGGCCTGGTGCAGGTGGTCTCTCTTAAATCATGATTTCCACATATTATTGAACAATTGGTCTCAACTGCTTAACAAGGTTAGTTATCCTAAATGTCCAAGTAGTCCTGTTTACAATCTGATGACTGCATATAGCCTTTCTCAAGGACTGGCACAATACAATGCCTTCAATGAGGCTCAAATTTAATTGGGACCTCTAAATGCGTCCATGACATTTAGTCGAAAGCCCTTTCGTCGAAGGCGACTTTCCGTCGAATCTGACATCACGTCGAACGCGACCATTCGTCGAATTTTCGTTGAAAGACAACTCGTCGAATGGACATCTGTCGAAATTTCGTCGAAAATTCGTTGAAATTTGGTCGAAAAATGAGATAATGCGAAAATGAAAGTAACTTACCAACATAGTGCAATGCGCATGCGTCTAGTAATGACAGGCATGCTTGTTTATGGTGTTACGGATCACCGGAAAAAGGAAAAGATTGAATAGAACAGACTACCAGACTACTCAGACTACTTACAATCGAGTAAGCCATTCAGATTTTTTGAAATGACCGATGCCAGGTAAAATATTTTGATACTTATTTCGAAAAAAGCAAAGTCCGACACTTGGTCGATTTTTTTTCGACTAGGTGTCGTACTTCAGATTAAAATAAAATCGACCAAGTGTCGGACTTGGCCGTTTTTTTCGACCAGCAGTCGTATTTGACGAGTTGTCATGTTCGACGAAAGGGTTTTTGACGAGAAGTCGTGCACCGCTCTAAATACATGTACAATAGTATCAAGTGCAAATTAATTATGAACATAGTCTGTTGATAAATACATAGAGGATCTTACATGAGAGATCATGTTTTATTGAATTTATTAAACAAGTTAGGAAAATGATTTCGCAACAAGCTTAATAAATTCAATAACACAGGATCACGAATGTTAGATTCTATTTATCATATTACACTAAAACTACTTTGAAATCATGTTTTTAGGTGAAAAACGCTAAGATTTTGCCATATATACGGGACGTTATTACAGATGCCATTACACAGTATTACCAAAATCTGTAAACCACTAGTAGTTTATCAATTTTAATGCATGGTATTATATCACTCCCAGATGCCACGTCATTTGATAAATAATGTAATAAATATTCAAGGCAAATTTCTTACAAGCAGTGTTGATACAAGGGATACAAATCAAAAAGGCATGCTTTAATATCATTTATTAGTCGTCTCCCTTGTAATGGTATTGGTTGCCTCAGCAATATTTAAGAAATCAAAAAGAGAATCATATATTTTGCAAAAGAAACAGTCTCAAACAATTTACTATGAGAGTAAATGGAGTAAGGAATGCATGATCAGTTAATTTTTTTACTGACCCTCATACATTAATTTGGTCAGTGCATTTAAATTTAACTAAATTTTTTATATAGCAGTCTTTTACAGGTGGTTACAACCACAAACTAAATTGTAAAGTTAACAATTTGCTGACTTGCTACTTTAGCTGATGTAAGATTTCTTGAACATTAAATACATGTACTGAATGATTTCAGTTCGGAGCACTGCATGTACATGTACTTTGAAACAAAACATGCCTAGCATGCATAAAGCTGTGGGCCAATATTTGGCTGATATTACCATCCAAATGTCATTTCACTGGAGGGTGTATAGTGGTCCAATTTTAGCTCATGTGAGCCAATAGCTCACAGATGAGCTATTAGTATACTATTGCTGCCTTCTTGGTGATCCTCTACCACGATTTTTCTAATTGTTCTGATCTGGCTTTTCCCTTACCCATGTAAAAATCATTTTGTATTTTACATGTGTCTCAAACAGGTCATAGCAATCAGTAGCAAATGATGTATATGAACTTTAAGTCAAGTCTCAAGTTCACTGTTCCAGTTTCATGCTCATTGTGGTTAGGACTATATAATGATGGCCTTATCTTTAGTTCTACATACTAAGGGTTGATGGTTAATACTCAGGACCACTGGTCCCGAGGTTATAAAACTTTTTTCATGTTCAACTCATCTGAGCATAGAATTCATCATGCTCATAAATTTAAAATGCCAACAATTGTTGGCATTTTAACATTTATAAGCAGGATAAATACAACATCTGAGAGTTTGAAAGCAAGATAAGTCTTTATTTTTCAGCATGTTAGGTCTCATGAGCAGTTGAAATTTCATGCTCAGTTGAGTTATGCATGAAAAAAGTTTTATAAGTTTGGGGCCTGGTCTTTCAGATAAGACGATGTGGCAAAGTCCCCATTTGACCATAACTGTTGATGGGACATTAAGCAATACTTGTGGTTGCTTGGTCAACCAAACTGCTATAAAAGTACAATAATCCACACCAAGACCAGACCTTTATTGATTATTAATAATAGATAGATGATTAGTGTCATATTTTACTCTTAATTAACTCTGTCTTAATTGTCATGCTATGTCAGACATTGCCCAAGATGAGATTCCGAAAGTTGATATTGTTGTTGTGAAATATATAGGGGCTGCTGTGGTGTAGTGGACAATGAACTTGCCTTGTAAAAAGGGGTCACAGGTTTCCTACAGGCTTCTCCAGTCTGTAGGATGAGACTAAGCTGTGGCACCCTCTCCATATGACCTTTGCTGTTGATGGGACACCAAAATCAAACACACATACACACAGAAATATACGAGCCAGCTCTTGAGATTTTGGTACTTAGAACATATGATTCGCGACATGAGATTTTCAACAATGTGGTATGTGCGACCAGCAAAGGCTCAGACCAGCCTGCGCATATGCGCAGTCTGATCAGAGCCTTTGCTAGTCGCTAAAATATTCTATGACTATTAAGCTACTGACCGAACATAATTTGGAGTTTCTAAGCTTAAAAGGAGGCTATGCAGGCTCGTCCAAGTCAACACATGTCAAAATACCACATTGTTGGAAATCACATGTTGCAGCTCATATGTGCAAATGCCTCCTTGAAATGCCCATGCAGATGTATCCAGCTGGGCTAGAAGTGTAAAGTTTGGTCTAAGGCTTCATCTACATCCATACTTTTTGTATGAAAGCAGTAAAGGTTCTGGCAGGACTGGGCAGGCTCAGTCTTGCTGTTCCATGTTTTGTTGTACGTTTCCAATCATCTTGATGGGGAAGAGAGAGCTGATTGCTTTGCTTAGTTTGTCTTCCTGGTGTCTTGTGATGGTTGAGCGGCTCTTCCTCGCGGTGCCACGGGGTTGTCTGCAGTTTGTGATTGTGGTATTTCCTGATCATACTCACTATTTTTGCAGGTTTACCTGAGCCTTTGTTGCTAGGTAATGTGATAAGTATGAAAATCACATGTACTGGTTTATATATAGAGAATCCTACCTGAGTGCTCATGTTTTATTGAATTTATTAAACGAGTTGAGGAAAAGAGATCAAATGTGAGGTTTGCCAAGCATTTTATCTCTTTTTCGCAATGAGTTTAATAAATTTTAAACACATCTGGTATTTACATCTTGATTTATATATTGTTGTGATCTGCTTGTATTTTATAAACATGTATATAATGTATATTTTGAGGGCCTCATGGAAGATTAGTTATTACATTTGTCATTATTTGTATACACTAAATGTAGTCACCCTCGTTAAATAAAGCCTTTACTTACTTACTTAAATTCAATATTACAAGAACACGAATGTTAGATTATATTCATCATATGACATTAAGATTACTTTGAAGTCTCATTTCTGGCGAAAAAATGTCATAATTTTGTCATAATGTATGTTGCTATGGACGTCATAATATTTCTCTAAAATCTGTAAACCACTAGTGGTTTATCAATTTTATGGCATGTTTTATTTCACTCCCAGATGTGATGTCATATGATAAAATATGTTATTGCAAAGTTTTACTTATAATGGCTTAATCTGGCCTCAAGGTCATAAAATCTTTTTCCTGCCAAACTCAACTGAACATGAAATTGATCATGCTCATAAATGTTAAAATGCCAACAACAATTGTTGGCATTTTAACATTTATGGGCATGATAAATACAACATCTGAGAGTTTGATAGCAGAAAAGTCTTTATTTTTCAGTATTTTAGTTTTTATGAGCAGTTGGAATTTTATGCTCAGTTGAATTGAGCATGGAAAAAGTTTTATAAACTCAGAGACTGAGCTTATCAATTTAAGAGTATATATATGCTGAATAATCTTTGATTTAGTTATGTATGAAACAATCAAGTATTGAAATTTTTAGTTTCAGAGTTTTCCATGGAATAAGCAATTGGACCCCCTTTGGGAAACCCTGTAAAAGGACCCCATCTGTAAAATGAGTTAAGGACTAAAAAACCTTCAGATATTTTTGTTGGCTTGGCTTGGACCCCCCTGACAAAAATTTCTGGATCCTCCCTTGTTACATGTATATAAGAACATGATTAAGCCAGATCTTTTGATCTTTTATGAAATTGTATGGATATAAATATTAGCCCTTAAAGCACCAAGAAAAAAGTACATCTGAAAATGTTGTCTGCTGAAGTCATCTGCTGCAAATAATTACCTTACATTATTGACAAATTAAGTAAAGAAGCAAACAGTGTGGACCCAGAACAGACTGTTCTTATAGGATCAGTCTGATCTGGGTCCACACTGTTTGTCATAGAGGCTTCTTAAACATTTCAGCAGACAAGAAAAGCAGACAACTTTTGTTGCGATTGGGGCTTTAAGGATTAGAAGGAAGAAAACTTCATCTTTAGTGCATAGAAACCCTGTAATTAGTACAAGGTCTATTTACGTTGCAGTAAGAGTATGCATATATACAGGTATGAAAAGAATACAGACTGTGAGTGCATACTAATTAAAGTGTTACCTTTGTCCCAATGAATAGATTAATTTTCCTGTATGAGTTCCCATAGCTAATTCCTAGCCATATCAGCTGCACTTATCCCTTTGTTTACTAATGGATTCTCCTTCTGGTTTGATACAATCAACTTGGAATAGTCCATTGTACATATCTAGAGATGTCAGGTTATAATTTTCAAAAAATATTGTATTTGTTTGAAGATCTTTTTTTTAACCTTTACAAACAGTGAAGACCTTGATGAAATGCAGCATTTTTGCTGCATTTCTTGAGTACTGTTTACAGAAGTACTCGTTTAGGGGTTTCCGGTATACAAAGGGTTAATTTTCATGTGTGGGTTCCCATAACTATTTTCAAGCCAGATCAGCTACACTTAAACCATTTTCATATGAGCAATGAACATCTGTAACCTGCAAACTAAGGATCATATGTTTGATCCTCCACACCTCTAGTCTGTCAGGTGAGAATCAGATGTGGTCAGAGAGGGATGTGGTCCCATCCCTAGATGACCATAATTATTGCTGGGATGTTTAATATAAACATAACTACCATAGATTCATATACTGTATAGACACACAGTTTGTATTCCATAGAAGCCCGCTGATCCGGATCTACACAGTTTGTTCAAGAAGATATTTTAACCCTCCGTATGGGTTTGGCTCTGATATTACCTTGAAAGCACAACTTATCATATGTTTGACATAAATGTCCTGAAAGTTAACATTTTTTCCTCTGGGAATTTTTTTATGCTTAACTGTTGTCTGCTATTGTTTTCAAATTAAACTTTTTCGAAAAAGAAATTCAGGAATACCATCAGTGTCAAACAGTTCGGATCCAGATCAGGCCCAACTTTTTGTCGGGCCTGATTTGGGGTCCAAACTGTTTGCAAAGGTTATCAAAGGTCATCAAGGAGGTAAAGAGTTAACTACCTGAATGGGTGCGTTAAAATCAAATGGGCCTCGTCGAGACAAAACCTGTCTTCGGGGGTTTGCGAACAACAAAGGTGCAGACCAGCTTGCGCATCCTCGCAGACTGATCAGCACCTTTGTTATTCGTTTACTGGAAAGTTTCATATCTAAACTTGCTTCAACCGAAATTTCAATAGTCTAGCTAGTCTCTGTAGCTGAGGATACTGGTTTGAGTCTCGCTTTGTCAGAACCCCCTGAAGACAGGTTTTGTCGCGACGAGGCCCAAATGTAATATTGAATAATGGCAAAAAATATAGACTTTAATCAGTCTGATCTGAGTTAACACTGTTTTCTTAGTGTTTATTAAGGTTGATATTTATACAGGGTTTCTACAGGCAAGTTTCAAGGACCTCTAAAAGCCTCTCCAGCAGTTTTGAAGGACCTAAAGTTTAGGAAAAATACTGATCGAAGTGTTAAAATTCTTCTTCAAAAATGCTAGACTGAGATTATGGAGAAATTAGTGCTAGAAAATGAGTATGAAATTGTGCCTTTCTTTGGTGCGCATTTGCTGCACCAAATAAAGGCACAACAATTTTATACTGATTTAGATCTCTATCAACAGTGTTAAATTCTACAGAAAATAGAAGAATTCAAGAACTTTTCAAGATCTTTGAGTGATTTTCAAGTTCTTTTCCAGGCAGATTTTTCAAGAAAGCCCTCTAAATTCAAGTACTTTTCAAGCTGGTGTGAACCCTTTTATACGTCTTAATTATTTAGAGTAAATCTGGTATCATAGTGTACAACTGTTGAATTAATTATTACCTAAACAGACATTGATTCCCTACAAGTCTATCAATTTCTTAGATTGTATAAGCAAAGAAATGAGCCGTTACATGAGGTTTCTAACAATGTGCTATGTGCAACCAGCAAATGCTCAGACCTGCCTGCACATATGTGCAGTCAAATCAGAGCCTTTGTTAGCCACTTGAATATACTACCACTGTAAAGCCACTGACAGAACAGCATTTGGAGATTCTTGGCTTAAAAGAAGGCGGCACAGACTCGTCTGAGTCTATTCATGTCAAAATGCCACATTGTTGGAAATCTCATGTTACGGCTAAAGGGTTAATATTCTATGTAAATCAACTGCTAGACAATTCATTTGAAATATCAAGCCTAATGTGCATGATAAATAATAAATGTTGTCATTTTTTTTACCTGCAGCAACTGAGATACATGCTGAGAAGTTTTTCATGTTTTTTTTGTCATCTACTGAATTTTTTCAGACATATAGCTGTCAAAAAAATCTTTCAGGTGTCAAATAATTTGGATCCAGATCAGGCTCAACAAAATGTTGAGCCTGATCTGTGTCCAAACTGTTTGTGATGGTTATCAGCAGACGACTGACAAACCAAGTACAATGTATTGCAAAATTCAATAACTGGCAATGTGGTGAAGCACTGTGGCTTAGTTGGTAAAGTGTTAGATAGGGTGGATTGGAGAGTGGCTAGTTCGAGACTCACCGGAATCATTGTGCTGTATGCTTCAGCAAGATACTTAATCCGCTGCTTAGTACTGGTTCATCCCAGGAAGACAGGAAATCACCCGGACATGACTGAAAAATTCTAGACAGGGACGCAAAGCATCAAAGCAAATAAACAAATGCATGCAGTTTATATCCAGATTAGTTGGGTTTTTGAAAGTCAGCTGACTTAGATCTATAGTGTTTTCAAAAGTATTGGAAAAAATCTTTGCTTTATTTACTTATTGGTTTTTGAAAGAATATTGAGACGAAGATATCCGATTGAACTACATGTATAAGTAAGTCATCCTCAATGGAATGGTTCTACTTGATTTAATGTTTTCATTTTGGGGTATATTCTATAAGGAGCAAGAAAGATATTAAAAGTGATGTTCTAGGGTTTATAGCCCTCTCAACACAGTTTCAGTGTTATCATGTGATTGGAGATTTTTTTTTTTTTTTTTTTTTTTTTTTTTTTTTTTTTTTTTTGCTTTTTCAGAACTTAATTTTACAATATTGTATCCATATACTTTCTTTGTAGGGAATCACCAGCAACAAAACACACCACTGGTATATAGCTACATGTTTATATTTTAACCTTTAAAGCACAACTGATACTTTGGAGAAGACAATATTTTTTAAACTACATTGCTTGATACTTCAGGTATTTTGTCTGCTGACAGATGATTCACATGAAATATCACACCTTATTTTCCCTGAAAATAAAGGAAAAGTTGTTGTCTGCTGAAGTAGTAGTTGGTTAATAAAATTGTACATTATCAGGTCTTTGAAACCATTCTATCTAAAGAACAGTTTATACTGGTCAGCCACTTGATAGAATACTATATATGGGCCTCGATGCGAGAAAACCTATCTTTGGGGTTTGTGAACAACAAAGGCACTGACCTGCCTGGGCATCTGCACAGACTGATCAGGGCCTTTGTTATTCGCTTCTCGGAAGGTATCATATCTCAACTTGCTACTGGCCAAATTTCAAGTCTCTGTAGCTTAGGAGACTGATTTGTGTCTCACTTTGTAGGAAACCCTGAAGACGGGTTTTGTGGTGTCGAGGCCAATATAAATTGCCAGAGTATGGGGCATCAGATATGAACTGCCTTGACAGATGCTCATTATTCGGGCCTGTACTTGAGAAAATCTGTCTTCCAGGAGTAGCGAACAACACAGGCACAGACCAGCCTGCGCATCTGCGCAGACTGATCAGCGCCTGTGTTATTCGCTTACTGGAAAGTATCATATCTAAACTTATAGCCTAGTCCCAGTCCTCCAACACTTGTTCAGTAAAACATGCATATCTTTACATCTTCTGATGGCTGAGTTTGACTTTTGATGGCTGAGTTTGACGTATGTTCTGAGCATAAGAAGGGAGGTAACTATTACAAGAAAAATGATATCTATTGGCAAATACCGAACATAAGATAGGAGCCAGTCTACTAAACTTGCTTCAAGCAAATTTCAATATTCTAGCCTATCTCTGAAGCTGAGGAGAAAGGTTTGAGTCTGACGCTTTGACGGAAACCCGGATAACAGGTTTTGTTTGGTTTGAGTCTGACGCTTTGACGGAAACCCGGATGACAGGTTTTGTTGAGATGAGGCCCATTTTCAAAGGATCACCTGCTTCAGATGATTTGTCTACCTTTGGCTTGTGTGGTGATGGGCCTTAATGAAACACAAATGGTGAAGATGTTTTACATCTTTAGGTATGACATTGTATTTTTTCTTCCTTAATTAATTTTAATGACTTTAAAATGTAAATGCACTACATTGTCATATGATGTAAACCATTTCATTGTTCTTACATGCAATTTTTCATATGCCCAGATAAGAAATTTTTTTAGCATAAAATTGTAATCATTTTCTTACTCATCAGTTTAAGCATATAATTTGGGTACTCAAAATAAAAGTCTCATGGAGTTGGTTCTTTTGAGTACCCAGAACATATGTTTTCATTGAGAAATAAAAAAACAATTATGCATTATATACTATTTGGAGGCCTGGAACTATTCAACAGACCAGGGAGCGCAGTGGCTTAGTGGTAGAGTGCTTGACTCGAGACCAAAAGGCAGCAGGTTCGAGCCTCACCGGCATCACTGTGTTGTGGTCCTTGAGCAAGACACATTTATCCTAGCTTAGCACTGGTTCAACCCAGGAAGACCCGTCCCTGTTTAACCGAAAGATTGATGATGGGACGTAAAGAATCAAATCAAACAAACAATGACTGTTACACTCATTTAAAATCTGTAGATCCAGATCAGTTGGCCTCTGAAGAAGCAAGCTGATTAGGTTCAATGCTGTTTCTGGAAAAAAGCAAGTGAGTATGACCAGGAAATGCCACAATCACAGACAACTGTCCAACTCTAGCAGCCACATGACAGCAAGAATACAATCACAACTGCAGCAGACGACAGATTTTGCGATATTTTTCCCAATTTTCGACAAAAATAAGGTATGATATTTCATGAGAATGGTCTGCCAGCAGACCATTCTCATGAAATAACATGCCTTATTTGTTATTTTTTGAAAAAGCAGCAAAATTTTAGATTGTCGTCTGCTGCAAATTATAGGTGGCACTTTATGGGTTAAGTAAAGCAGCCAACTCACTATTCCTCAGCAAAAGTGATTCCATTGTAATAAGTCAAATTCTGCAACTCTTGTATTTGCTGTAAAGCAGAGTAGAACTAGCTATTAATAATTTAGGCTTCAACCTGACAAAACCTGTCTTTGGGGGTCCTGACTAGGTGAGACTCAAACCAGTTAAACCAAGATTAACTCATCGTCTGCTAGAGGCAAATTTTGACATCTGCTGCTGATCTTTGCAAACAGTTTGGTCCCAGATCAGGCCCGACAAAATGTCGGGCCTGATCTGGATCCAAGCTGTTAGACACTCTGGTGTTATTCCTGAAAGAATTTTTTGAAAAAGTTAATATTGAAAAAAATCAGCAGACGGCAAAGAAATTATGAAAAATTACCCAGCATGCAAAGAGTTGTATACCTTTCCACAGGTAAGAAAATCTATATTTTTATAGGTATATATTTAAATGCTTAGCTTTGACTGTCAGCAGATGGACATATGTCAATTTCCTTCTAAGTAATAATAAGCGAGCAGATGACTCGCTTAATAAAATTATATGATTATTGTGAAAATAGAACTTAACATTTCATGCGAATCATCAATTCGCATGAAATGTTGAGACTCATTTTAAGTAATGTTTATTTACTGACCGCAGCAGACGTAAATAACAGTTTGTGTCTTTCAGTATAAGGAAAGGATATCACACATGACGAGCGTTAATTAGCCTCGGGAACTGGAATACTCTCAACCATAAGTACAAAGTGAATATTTAATTGAGTTTTTCTACATGTATGTTTGTTTTTGTTGTTTTTCTTAAGACTCCACACAAAGGTTTTTATGTTTGTGGATTCATCAACTCTTTAACTGCTGGTGTCATCTGCTGATAACCATTGCAAACAGCTTGGACCCAGATCAGGCCGGACATTATGTCCGGCCTGATCTAGATCCAAACTGTTTGAAACTCTGATTATATTCTTGAAAGTTCCATAATACATAAAAATCAGCTGACAACAAAAAATCATGAAATTTTCTGAGTATGAAAAGAGTTAAAATCTATTACTTTCAAACAGTTTTTCAATTAATTGGAGGAAGTCGAAGGGATATAGTTTTGGCATTGTCCGTCTGTTCATCCATTCCATCTGTTGTCAGTCTGAAACCAATATGTCAGTACCTATTGGTCAGATTTGATGTATTTTTGATATAAATGATAACCTTTTAATAAAACACTCTTTTCTATGTAAGATGACTTTCTTTTGACCAAAAGTTGGCTTCTGGAAATTTACTTTAGAATTTCTTCATAAAACATAGGCGCGTAGCCAGGCGGAGGCCAGTAAGCCTTGGCTTTAACATCATATGTGCTTTGACGTGAGAAACCCTGACTTTGCTTACGAACAACAAAGGTGCATGTGCATCTGTGCAGTCTGATCAGCACCATTGTTATTCGCTATCTGAATAGTCAAGTAACTATGTCAGATATCTTAATTCACCATTTTTTTGGTGGGCTTTAACATGATAAAGCCTCTGGCTAAGCGCCTGAAACATCTTTTGATATTAACCCTTTTCATTCTGGATACCGGTAAACAAGCACTTTGGCAAGCAGTGAGACCATAATGCAGTCTCCACTTTTTGCAAACTTCAATATTTTATGACAAAAGCAAACTTATGTAAAAGAAATGCATCGTAATTTACAGTTTCAACCTATGACCCCATTAATATACAAAATGGGCAATTCCATACAAGCCTGGGAAATTTCATCAAAATGAAAAGGGTTAATTAATAACTTGAAAAAATGTTATGCCATATAACTGTATGCTGGTATTCGGATGTTACAATTTTTACGTCTTATAATTATTTACTATAGAGCCGTAGAATTTCGTTGTTATCTAAAGGTGACACGATTTGTATGGAAGAAAGCACATGTTCTGGGGTGAAGATTAATCTGTTTCTTGCGCTTTTAATTTTCTAAGTTTTAAATATGATTGAAAGAATGATAGTTAAGCCAAACAAAGGATGAGATTTGCTTCAATTGAGTTTAAAATTTGATTTCTACAGTGCAAAGTAGACTGATATCATCCTTAGAGAGGGAACACAGTGGCTCAGTGGTAGAGTGCTTGACTTGAGACAGAGGGGCCGAGGGTACGAGCCTCACCGGCGTCACTGCCTTGTGGTCCCTGAGCAAGACACATTTATCCTAGCATAGTACTGGTTCAACCAAGGAAGACCTGTCCCTACATACTTGAAAGATTGTTGATGGGACGTAAACAAACAAACAAACAAACAATTAAATCATCCGTAGATTTTGATATTGTCCCTTTGAATTGATACCATCGGCTACCATTCCACATCTTATGCTAAAATTCCAGTCCAGAATTTTAATTTATGCTGGCTCAAACATCTACATGAGATGGCAGAAGAAGAGAAAGTATTTGAGAGGAATGATAAATTTAGTTGAAAGACATCAATATTAATAAAACAAAACAAACATCTATATGAATAAAAAATCATATCTCATTCAGACTTTATAAGTCTAAGTGCAAAGGTGCTTCTGTTGGTTAAGCAATACATCATGAGTCAGGCTATATATATGCTGGTATTCAAATTCCCTTTGAAACAATATACATGTCATGTATATTGTTTCTTCATTCTTTGATACTTATTCTCTTTCTCCAACTTATTGTTTTACAGTTCTTGCATTTATGACATCCTTCACATATTTTCTAATAAAGAAATTGTATCTTATAACATTTTACAAGTATAATTTTAAACACCATAAAAGGGGATAGCAACCCTGATAATACATATATTTTATCAGAAAGAGCTCTATGAACCATGAATTTTAATACAAGTATCAACAAAATCCGTTGAAAAATGGAGAAGTTATAGGCATTTAAAGATTTCAATATGGCCAACATGTAGTCGCCATTTTGAATATTAATTAGTTTTCAGATTTTTTTCAACTGCTTAATTTTTAGTTATCAATACTATCATAGCATCTGTGATTCAGCAGATATGCAGCTTTATACATAAAGAAAATATTTTAATACAGATAATTGCAAGTAATCCATTGGCTTGTCTTTTATTTTGATAGCGCATATTTGATTAGGCTGTGTGACGTCACTAAACCTACAATATGGCCGCTTTCATTACAGTCCATTTTCAATTATTCAAACGCCCACAACCTCTACGTTTTTCAGCCGATTTAGATGAAACTGGTATCAAAATTCATGGTTTATTAAGATATTTTATATAAAACATAGTAATCATCAGGGTTGCCGTCCCCTTTAACTATGGGAGTTTTATGTTGCCAGTTCCAATTCAATCAGCCCAAAATCATTATGGAGCCTTTCCCCTTTGCATGAAATTTGAACACAATTGGCCAACTGAAATCAAAGATATACCTCTTTGAAAACCTGAACAGAATGATGATGACAACTGATGGCCTGAAACTGGACTATTAACTTTGGCTCCGGTAAGCTGAAAAGCTTATCCATTTAATCTTTGAGTTTATTTTTTTGAAGATATTTCTTGTTGATAAATGCACTAAAAAAGAGCAATTATGCCTATCATTAACATGTAGTTTCCTCATCTGTCAGTTACTGATGGGTTATGTGACAATGTAAGAGCAGTTAGTATATCTTGAGCTACAATTATGGAGATCCTCTAGAAAAAGTTACAAAATATTTAGTGTAAATTACTATCAACTTCCATCTTCTACATTAAATGAGCCGCGACATGAGATTTCCAACAATGTGGTATGTGCGACCAGCAAAGGCTCAGACCAGCCTGCGCATACGCGCAGTCTGATCAGAGCCTTTGCTAGTGGCTTAAATATTCTATGAGTGTTAAGCTACTGAATTAACATCATTAAAAGCTACTGACCAAGCATCATTTGGAGTTTCTATGCTTAAAAGGAGGCTGCACAGGCTCGTCTGAGTCTATACCTGTCAAAATGCCACATTGTTGGAAATCACATGTCACGGCTCAATTATTCTAAAATTTTACTTAAATTTAAGATGGTGGTAATTAGAGCTGGAATTCACAAATTGCTTGTCAGAATAGCAAACAGGGAAGACCCTGATCAGACTGCTTCTGAAGAAGCAGTCTGATCTTGGTCTGCCCTTTTTTGTCTAGGCCTTTTTTGGCAAGCAACTAGTGTTCGGAATTTTAGAACATTTACCATACTTTTAGTGCATTGAACAGTCTCTGGGTGATAATCTGGTGATACCAACAGCTCGTTGCATTAACTTGCAGTGGAAAATAAGCAGGGGCTCACATATTTTATTGGCCATTGGCGCAAAATTCTTAAACAACAGGGGCTGAGTATAAAAGCCTGAGGTTCTTAGAAAATGTCTACTTGTCTTATGCATTCAAACCTCTCAACACCTAAACACTGGGAAAACTTTCATTATTTTTTCAATACTTCCCAAAAAGTTTCTCTTCAAATTTGCCACAGCGATGCCATGGGGTTGTCTGCGGTTTGTCATTGTGGTATTTCCTGATCATACTCACTTACTATCTTTGTTATGCACATTAAACATATGCAAAAAATCAGATTTCAATTTTGATCAGAAATACCAGTTCTGGAAAAAAATAATATTGTCTGCTACAAAATTCAAATTTTCCTGCTTATTTAGCAACAGACTATCATTTGATATAGACGTGTCAGTATTCCAGATGATGGGGCTAGTTCTGTAGAATATGTAACTAGTACTTTCATTGGCCACAAAGGCCCATGCTTTCACAGCCAATGAAAATAGTTGGAAAATGTAACAAGTACTTCAGCCAATGAAAGTAATCTGAATATGCACCAAGTATATCATTGGCTCCACAGGCATATAAAACTTTTAAAGCCAATGAAAGTAGTCTGAATATGTAACAAGTATTTTCATTGGCTCCAAAGGCACATTGCACTTTTGCACCTCATGGAAGTAGTCTGAATATGTAACAAGTACTTTCACTGGCATCACATGATGTTTCATGCAAACCAAATATCTATGTGTCTTGATCCACATCTGAATTAAGGGTGAGGTTGGTGCCCCGAAAACGGTTTAAGCCCTCCAGTAAAATGTTTTACTGACCATTCCAAGGCGGTACTTCTTTTTTTGATCTTTTATGTTTTTTCTGTCTTGTGTTTGTTATGCCTTTGTGCGCGTCTGTTTATTGGTGCCTTGTGGTCACCTGCTGGGAAAGGGCTGACCTCTTGGCTCTCGTTTGTGGTGTATAACTGTGAGTTTGTCACTTTTTCATTGGTATCCTTGGTCAGGTGTGGTACTTGATTGTATTGATTCCAGATTATATCTTGCTGTTGATTTGGCAAAGTGGCCTTGCTTCAGTTTTAGTGAATAGTTCAGCATGAGTGATATAGCTTTACAACACTGAAATTTTTTCTGAAGTCACGAAGTCAATCTCAGTTACATTGTGAAGATATCCCCAGCTTTATAGAAATTTGTTCCTTCATTTTATGGCATATTCAATTTATGTATATTAAGGTTAAGTTTCTTAAAATGAGACCTAGATTTTTTGCCCTTTTATTTATACTTAAGGAATAAAGAAACGCAACAGACAAAAATATAATTTTTGCGTGTTTCAATGACTGTTTGGTAAAATCTCTATTGAAAATTTCTTATTGAGTATTTACCGCATGTGATGAAATACCAAAACGTCATTTTAACGCTACATTTTACTCTACAAGATGAAAACATATGAAAATGTAAAATATGACGTTAACGTCAGAATAAAGATCAAGTAACCCCGTCTTTTCCATGTTTGGTTATTTGGCGTCGACTTGACAATGTGCAAATTAAACAAACGTCCAAGCATACTCGTAATGCAGTCAAATATTGCGCCAAAACACGCTACTTGAATGGCAAGATACACAATGGTGGTGAATAAACAATAAACGTCACCTAGAGCGGTCGGGTTTGGGCCGCTGGTCAATATACGGGATAAAATAAACCTAAAGAGACATCAGAACATGCTTTTTTGGGAAAAACTGACTTTTCAGATACCGTAGACATACGCTGGTAAGGTGTTTATATTGACGTTAGCCAAACAAAACACGGCATAATGCAAGAGAAAACATCTGATAACATGCCGAGAGTGACCACCAAACTTGCTAACTGTAACCTGAACTTTGTCACTGGACTATTTTAACATTAGAAAAACACATAAACATCATGGAAACCATTAAAACGTAGGATATTGAATTTTGACGTCATAATTGAGATTTTTTGACGTCCGAAGATCTCAAGTCATAATTCTTGAACAAAACGTCCTTGTAATGAATAAATCTTAAGCAGAAAAGAAAGTTTATGCGTTTCACGCAGTATTTGGAGTTGACGTTAATGACGTTAAGCCGTTTCAGAATCCTACAGAAACGTCGCCATTTGATCATTTCCTTGATCAGCAATCTATGCCAAGACTTTTTAAAACAATAAACCGATGGTTGATTCAAACTTTGCTTTTATTGACGCTGTTTCAGATGTTTACTACGGGGGTCAGGCTGGTTACGCGCATACCAAAATAATTACGTAATCGATAATTACGTTGAACCTGCTGTAATTTGACAAGCATATACTGCTCCTATGGATAGATATCATATGCACTAGAAACTTGCATCATATTGTATGCTTACAATGACTCGAAGTGTTTGTTGCGTTTCTTTATTCCTTAAGTATACATACAGTCTAACACAGGTCTAGATAATCACATTTTTTTAATGTAAAATTGTAAATATTTTCTTACCCATAATTCTTAGCATATGATTAGGTTGCTCAAAAGAACAGTCTCATTAATACGGCTCATTTGAGTACCCACAACATATGTTTTGGATGAGAAATAAAGAAAATATTTTTCTGTTGCACACTCTTAACTAAAGGTCTGAGTTTTTCATACATGACCCAATGTTTATACATCAGTGAACAGTATTGAACCTCTGACTTAATACATATAAATTTATTTATTGAATGCATGATTCAATTAACCCTGTTCTGCACCAGTCACCACTTTTGCCATCTCTTTGGTGCTATATGACATCAGTATGAACCCAGATCAGACTGCTCCCAAAGTAGCAGTCTGATCAGGGTTCAAACTGTTTGCATCAACGATAAATCTAGTCTGAAATGCACTTCAATATTAAAAACAGACAACATTTTCTGAATAAAAATATTGGTGGTATAATGGATAAAAGTGAAACTAAAACATGAGCCTGTACAAAGATGTTAGTACTTGTCATATCATTGGGCAGCTAGGCTCTAACATGCCTGTGCACAGAAGCAGCCTTTCAAGAGCCTTTACTGCTAGTACTGTGCATTTTCATTTTTGGTTACTTTGTTTGTTTGAGGCTTTACTTCCCAGTCAACAATTATTCAGCCATGTCAGCTAAATGGAGGTTAACAGTTCACCCTATTTTAGGGTATCAGGGTGAGAAGGGGGGGGGGGGGGGGGGGGGGGGGGGGCAAATGTCCTCCTATTGTTTTTTAAAATTATGCATTTGTTGAGGGGCCAATTATCCTCCCCTGTCAATTGCTTGGGGGGCAGATGTCCTCATATGCTATTTTTCGTAGGGCGGCAGTCGTGCGGGGGGGGGGGGGGGGGGGGGGGGGGGGGGGGGGGGGGGGTGTCCTACACTCAAAAAAATGCCCCCCCCCCCCCCCCCATCTAAATCTTAGAAGCATGGGATTATTTTTACAAAGACGAAAATGGAAAATAAATTATAAACCCCCGAGTGGTTTCCAAATCCTAGAATAGACACCGTGATATAGGTTTACCGTCTTAAAAGGCTTCAATGAAGCGTGTCAAATAGTCTATTACCTATCGAATGTAAATATTTTTATTTTTGATATTGACACATTAATATTTGAACTGTTTGAAAGGTAAATTCAATAAAAAAATCTGTTAACATCTTAATAAAAACCTTAACAATATAATATAGTCGGCTGGTCTAAATAACTTTGCAAACAATTAAGACCCAGATCAGGCCCAACATAAAGTTGGGCCTGATCTGGATCCTAACTGTTTGACACTCTTATATGGTTGGTATTCACAAAAAAATCTTTTGTGAAAACATTAATTTTGAAATAATCAACAGACAACAAAAGACTTATAATATTACCCAGCATGCAATCAGGTCAATATAAATAGTGCCACCTATCATTTATTAAACAGTGTACGCAATTTTTCTTTTTTTTGGCAAAACTATTAAATAGCCTCAAACATTGCTATAATCACAAAAAGAATCAATCATTTAAACATAAGGCCAATGTCTTCTTGTTACTTCAATTAAACAAAATAAATTAGATTTAGATGTTAACATACTATGAGCGCAGTGGCTCAGTGGTAGGGTGCTTGAGGGGATGCAGGTTCAAGCCTTACCATAGGCACTGTGTTGTGTCCTTGAGCAAGACACTTTATCCTATGCTTAGTGCTGGTTCAACCCAGGAAGACTTGTCCCAACATGACTGAAAGATTGTTGGCAGGGATGTAAAGAATCAAATCAATCAAACAAAACATATAAGGCAAATTAACGACTTAACTCTACTATTTCACAAGTCGGTTATGACAGTGATGTAAGGTAAATCTCCAAACTGTTATAACTTTCAATAAGTGTAAGATCTGCTGATAACTTAAATTTAGTACAAAACATGTTATGACACCACTGTTGGAATCTCCTTGATTAATAGTACCTGCTGACCATACATAGTCTTGTGATAATCTTTGCAGACAAATTGGCAGGTCTGAACTGAACCTAAGCTGTTTGACAATGGTGGTATTACTGAAAGATGTTTGAGCCGTGGCATGAGATTTCCAACAATGTGGTATGTGAGACCAGCAAAGCCTCAGATCAGCCTGCATATATGCGAAGTCTGATCAGAGCCTTTGCTTGTGGCTTGCATTTTTTTTAGTGTTTAGCTACTGACTGAACAACATTTGGAAAGTCTAAGCTAAAATGAGGCTGCACAGGCTCGTCTGAGTCTACACATACTTGTCAAATACCACATTGTTTGAAATCACATGTCACGGTTCCTTTTTGAAAAAAAAAGATTTTTAGATAATAATGAATACATGTACATGTAATCGTGAACAATTTCCCAGCATGCAAAAAAAGATTTACATGTTTTATAAGAATTTTATTTTTCTCATTGGAAATTGTTCTGTTTACTTATCAAATATCAATCCGAAGTATGGCGGTATGGTCTGATGATTTGTTGTCATAACAGTGTATTGGAATGCTAATGTAGAAGTTCTCCATCTATTATAGAACATCTTGTGCACTGAATTTTAATATTTTTATGATCTCATTTCACCTAACGGTTCATTTCTTATTAATTTATTGAAACTGCTTTGGCCTTTTAACTTTATATAAGCCAAGGCATGACTTAAAATTCTTAAGGTGTCACGACTGCAATACATGTATATGACGAATTTATGGCATATGATAATTGAGCCAGTGCATGAGATTTCCAACAATGTGGTATGTGCGACCAGCAAAGCCTCAGATCAGCCTGCGCACATGTGCAGTCTGATCAGAGCCTTTGCTATTCGCTTGAGTTATCTATGATTGTTTATTTAGGGCCACACCAACCAATATTTTATCGGAGGAACTCTATTGTTTTTGGGTTGTCTGTCTGTCCATCCTCTTTTGTGGACACTCTCACCTGGTCAGTTATTACATGATTTTTTTCAAATTTCATATATATGGATTACTTTAATTAAACTCTTGCCTAAGTTCAAATATGGGTTTTGTATATTATAGGCATAATGATTACAAAAATGGCAGCATTTGACTCTAACCCAGCTCTAGCCCCACTGGCTAGCTTGTACATGCATGTTGGAAGCAAGATTTTATGCATATGCTATCATAGTGTCAAATTCTCATTAGGTCTTTAGGTCTCGAGGTTATATGGGTAAAGCATTTTTCAAGCTCAACTCAACTGAACATGTAATTTCAATTATTCACAAGAACTAAAGAAAAAAGCTGAAAAATAAAGATTTTTGCGTCTTGCTGCTGTATTGACTGTGCCTTTTTCCTTCCCTTTCTTCTGTATTAACTCCCAGTAAGGGATTCCAGGATAAAATCCTGTAGAATGTCAGTGTTAATAAATGTATTTTATTAATGGTATAATAACAATTGTTGCCATTTTGACATTTATAGGCATGAGCACAATTTTTTTTAAAGCTTCAATGCCTAGTTTGTTTTCTTGAGATTCTAGCCAGCTGCTTCTTGAGATTCTAGCCAGCTGCTTCACTCCCATTACAGTTTCAATTAAATCATGTGGGCCTTGACGTGAGAAAACCTGATTGTTTCATTGGGCAGCTAAGGCGCAGACCAGCCTGCACATCCCCACAGTCTGATCAGCGCCTTTGTAATTTGCTCTTCAGAAAGTATGATAGTTAAGTTGAAACATGCAAAATTTCAATATTCTAGTTGGTCTATAGCTGTAGTTGAGCAGGCTGGTTTGAGCATTACCATGTCACCTCAAAAATAGGCTTACTCACAATGAGGCCCATGTAACATTTGCTACAACTGAGCCTAATCATGAGAAAACCTGTTTTTAAGGTTGCTAGAATGGCATTAAAATGATTTCTTATGATATTACAGAAATTGATTACTTGAAAAGAAAGTTTTGTGCATTATGGTTTCTTATAATTCATCTTTTAGATTTACATTAATATGTAGTCAACACACCAGTTATATTGCTGCCATTAATTAAGAGATAACTTATTATCCAAAATGTACATTTGAGGGGGTCAATCTAACTACAGTGCAGTCCCTTTATAACACACAATTCATTTTAATGCTTTTGAGCAGGATAAATTTCATGCTCAGTTGAGTTGAGCATGAAAAAAGTTTTATTACTTTATGGCTTTGTCTGGACACATACTTTTTACAGATTGTTCTCTCCCTACCTCTGATCAAAGTAGAACATTGGCATTTAATAGTGAAAGTCTGTATACACCAGCTAAGTTAAAACTTTCTATTCATTTGGTCCAGTGGTTGAATGTGCTTATGAATACAATACTTGTTATAGAAGTTTGGTATAGGGTTAAACTTCTATTATGATGGTTAGGGTTAGGTTGGGATTAGGTTAGGTTAGGTTAGGTTGGTATTAGGTTAGGTTAGGTAAGGTTAGTGTTAGGGTTATGCTTGCTAGCAACTATTCTATATCAATAGATATTTGTCTAGCAACTGAATATTTGGACCAGATGAAGTGGCGGACAGATTCTAAAGTCCTTCCCACTAGCTGTCTACTTCACTGGTCCTTAGAAGTTCATAATGTTGTGATGTCACAAACTATTAACCCTTTGTAAACTGGAAACCCCTAAACAGGTACTTTAGCAAACAGTGAAGACCCAGATGAAATGCAGCATTCAGGGTCTACACTGTCTGCTAAGATTAAAACAATCTTCGGGGACAGAAATACATAAATTTTTTTTTAGAAAATTCTACCTGAGACCCCTTAAAGTGCACAATGGACAGTCCCATACTTATTGTATCAATATGTACAGGACAATCCACCAGAATACAAATTTAGGGTAAAGATACTGAGGGCTACTGTACTTGCACCTCTGCTATAAACTCCCTGCCCCACTAGGCAGAACGCAGAATACTGCTTAAGCTGTGGTCAGAGGCGTGAGAGTTTTTGCACTTTCCATTAATTTTAATGACCAAACTCAATGAAACCGAGTTTACTGTTTTCAAATTTTGTAGGTTCTCTCTATTTCTGAAGGATCTGTTTTTCCAGATTATTTTGAAACCAGAAGTTGATGTAACATTTTACCACTCAAAAAAGAACTCAGGTGGTGCAATTTTGCACAGTGTCCTCAGTATGAATCAAAGGAGAGTTGTGTCACAATGCATGTGCGGATCCAGAGGGGGAGACAGGGGGTCCAGACCCCCCCTGAAAAATCACAAAAATATAGGGCTTCTTAGCAATACTGGTCTGGATCCCCTGAAAAATCACAAAGCTATCAAGCCAACATTCAATGTTGGGCCAACATCGGCACGCCAGTGTAATGCCATTTGAATGGCGTTTTGCTGGTGGGCCAATGATGGCCCGCTTATAATTGTATTTGGATCCTTCCTCCACTTACCAACTAAAAATTAAAAAAACGTCAAAGTTGGACCCCCTCTGACAAAACTTTCTGGATCCGCGTATGCAATGCAAGTTTTTTTGTTTTGCTTGAAGGCATGTATAATTAATCATCATATTTGGCTGTTTTATCACTACAGTTACACTAATTAGCTGCATATTAAATTAGAAAATAAATATCAACTCATCTTTTTAGATATCTAATGATATTATGGGCCATGATGCAAGAAAACCTGTCTTCAGAGTTTCCAACACCAGCCTTCTCAGCTACAGAGACTAGCTAGAAAATTGAAATTTCAAAAAAAATATATGCCGGCTTCTCATATCAGAAGTATCTTTTTTGCCATTAGATGAGGGTCTGGATGGGGGGGGGGGGTCTGGTATTCACTATTCATTAAAAATTTAGCCCATTATTCATCTCCTTAAAATTTTAGGTTATTCATTAAAATAAGACCAATTATTCATTAACAGTAAGAAAGGTGGCAAAGAAATCTGATTATTCACTATTCATTAATATTTTCTACTATTCATTGAAAAAATAGGATTATTCATTATTTTTAGGCCCTCATTATTCACTATTCATTATTTTTTGGCTCATTTTTCACTATTCATTATAAAAAAAGGGCCATTATTCACTAATCATTATACCCCATCCAGACCCTCATGCTTGTTTTCTTTTTAATCTCCTTTCTGGCCTGTGTAATCTGCAGTTTTCCTAAAAAGACAGACCCGACAGAGTCTGAGGGGGGATGTGGTTTTGGCATCGTCAGTCCATTCCGCCTGTCCATCACACTTTTTTTGTCTGTCTGGAACCAATATCTCAGTGTAACCTACTGGTCAGATTTAATGCATATTTGGTATAAATGATATCCTATAAGTTTCGTCAAAATCGACCTCTTAGCCCTTGTCTTAGTATAGGCAGTTATAAGGCAAAACCTATACATGTATTAGCTTTTTTGTATAATGATCTTCACATTTCCTCATAGCTATTATATTCAATAACTTCTCACTATAGACCATGATCATAAGCCCAGTGCCTGTAAGGGAATATACATTTGAGCCGCAACATGTGATTTCCAACAATGTGACTTTTTGACAAGTGTAGACTCAGACGAGCCAGTGCAGCGTCCTTTTAAGCTCAGAAACTCCAAATGGTGTTCGGCCAGTAGCTTAATATATATAGAATATTCAAGCGACTAGCAAAGGCTCTGATCAGGCTGGTCTGTGCCTTTGCTGGTCGCACATACCACATTGTTGGAAATCTCATGTCATGGCTCATTTGATGAATTTGTGATGTTAATTTGGATTATCATATGACGTCGCGTCTGAGAGTGAAATAACACCATGCAATAAAATAGATAAACCACTAGTGGTTTATAGGTTTACGGGAAATATTATGACGTCCATAACAACGTTTGCGTTCATAATGACAAACATATAACGTTTTTGCATCAGAAATGAGATTTCAAAGTAAGCTTTATGCCATATGATGAATAGAATCTAACATTCACGCTCTTGTTTTATTGAATTTATATACGGCAAGCCTCGCATTTTATCTCTTTTTCCCAACTGGTTAAATAAATTCAATAAAACATGAGCTCTCATGAAAGATCCTCTATGTATTCAACAGGATCCAGGTGAGAAAAAGGTCAATAATTTGTATGTCAATCCACCGGTAAACGGTTGAACAATTTTACAAAGGCTATTGTATGAGAAAGGCTTTGTGGGACAGAATAAAAGTCTATATTTTGTTATGATCTAATTTTAGACATTTATGTCATTTAATTCTTTAATGGACTGCGTGTTTCTGTTAATTCTTTTACATTGTTTTAAAGAAAGACACAATGATTTTAGTCATAATAACACATTGTGTTCGGAGAAATGGACTGTATAATACAAAAGCCTTTGTATTCTAAATACTGCTACGAAATAAATTTGGGAAACATATTACCTGGACATATATTTAGTTAAAAATTTAGGAAAAGAGTTAAGTGAAAGGTTGGTTTATATAATCTATACTAGATCTTTTGTGTACTAATGGACTCTTCTAGCTGGTTTGGATACAGAAAATTAATGGTTCATTGTATATATTCAGGGCTCGAAAATAGCACTCGTCTGCTAGTATTTACGAGTGCCTCATGCTGCAGGGCAAGTGAAAATTTTGATATTTCTAGTGAAAAATACCTTTTTTTACTTATATGACAATATTTTTTGTGATGCAGGGCAAGTGTCTATTTTAAGATATTTCGAGGCCTGATATTGAGGGGTCACAGGGTACAATTTATAAATTATGATGTTTTTCAATCCCTGAAGATTGTTTTAATTATGCACCAGTCATTTGTAACCACTATAGAGTCTGTAGGTGGTGGTTAGGACAGGACCACCCGGGTAGCTCAGGTGGTTAGAGCGCCCGACTACTGTTCTGGGGGTGGTGGGTTCGAGCCCCACCTCGGGTGGCACTTTTTCCCCCTGGCTTCTCTATAATGGTGTCAGGATTTTTGGTTGATGGTTCCTTGCAATGGAGGAAGTCATCCTGGGAGCTGGGTGCCATTAGGTAGGGCTCAAGCAGAAAGCTGTCCGGTACTCTACAGAGCTGGATCAGCTCTGAAAGAGAAAAGGGGAGAAGTGTGGAGTCTGTAGGTGGTGGTTCGGACACTGGGACGGCCTGGGCAGCTCAGGTGGTTATAGCGCCTGACTAGTGTTCCGGGGGTCGTGGGTTCAAGTCTCACCTCGTGTGGCACTTTTTCACCCTGGTTTCTCTATACCACTGCCCCTCAGCCCCTGAGCAGGGTGGGAATTAGCCGGCAAATGTGCTGTGTTTTTAGTTTTGCATTGTCCCCATGCTTATAAAATGTCGGGGATTTGATGCAAACATGGCAGTGCAAAGTAATAACTGACTGCGGGGGAAAACTGCCATGGTTTTACCAGCTGGGTGTCCCCACAGTGTTTGGGTTAATAGGGGTTAATAGCAGGGAACTGCAGACAAAAAGTCAAAGTCCCCGCTGATACCCAGGGCTGGGGGGAGGGGGCAGCGATTACACATGACTAGTACATTATCAAATAGTGTAGGGTTTACACAGACAGTAAGGATTTGACTTTATGAATTGCAGTAGATCCAGACTCATGTGAGTCTTCAGTATTTACTTTTAAAAGTATCCATTTAAGGGTTAATTATCTTACAACTGCACTCCTTGCATGAGCGGAATTAAGGGAGAAAATAATCTTTAGGAAAATAGGTTTCCATCTCACGACCCCTCTACTGCATTTGATAGTTGAATCGCTACCATCTGTGCTTTAAAGGCAAACTGTAAACCCTGTACTGACCCCAGGGGGGGTACTCTTATATTTTCACACATACGTAGGCACGGGTCATTTTTTTGGATTCAAAATTTTGAATTTCAATATTTTTTGGGGTTTACGAAAAAAATTTGGGGTCATCTAAAAATTGGACTATATTTTGGGGTCATTTCTATGCATTTTAGGGTATTTCTTAAGGTCAAGGTACAGAATGGGGGATTTTTTTGGGGGTTGCTAAAGTTTCAAATACTTTTTCTTGGGTGCTTGAACTTTCTGATATTTTTAGGGGAGTGAACTGTAGATGCTGGGCCCGAGCCTACGTATGAAGAAAAAATGAGAGTACACCCCCACCCCCCTCCCCCTGGGATACTGACCTTTGTGATATGACACATTATACTTCTGACCAAAGAACTCTTTTAACCCTTTACCTCATAGAGACGCCTTTTAACGCTTTTTCAAACACAAAAGACCATGATCAGGCAGCTCTTGTAAGAACTGCCTGATCAGGATCTACTTTGTTCTCTTATACAAATATGATTAGATATGATCCTACACTAGTGGACCTGACAAGTAATTTCTTTGTTTTATGTACCAAAGTGAAAATTTATTTTTATAATTATTTATAGTGGGTGGAGCCTGGCATGAATATTCATGAAGGAAAGGGTTAATAGCAGCAACCAGTATAAATAGCAGTACCAGAATCTAAACTGAGGCTGAATGGTGCTTCTACACTGTGTGCTAAAGAATATGGATGAAAGTTTTCAGGATTAATCCTGAATTCAGGATTTTGTAGCTGACTTAAGCACAAAATGCTGAATTAGACAGATTATGATACACATAGCTTCTTTAATTTATTTTCAGTTTATCTACAAACAATTGACCATTTATAAGTGAAATTGTGAATATTTTGTAGGCATGTTGTAAGATATTGAATTTCTCAAGTTCAGGATTTTTTTTTGAAGTTTCACCTTGGACAAGTTTCCCACCATGACAAAGTTAAGATATGTAGAGTTAGTATATCTGCAACAGTGCACAAGGTGGGTTAACCAGCTCTTTCAAATCACAATTTCTTTAATGTATAGTCCCAAAGTTTTGATTTGGTCAGTCAACAGCTATGGTCATGTTGGGAAGCCACACTTGTTTCCTGTGCAAGCTTGACTGAGCATATCTTTTAGCTGACAACAACCCTTCTTGAATCAGAGGAAGAGAGGAGAAGGGCTATAGAAATTATTTCATGATCAATCTCCACAAAAGTATGGGACTGGGCTGGGATCAAACTCGCGACCCCTGTATCTGCAGTCAGGCATGATACCGACTGTGCTACGCAGCGTACTATCCAAAGTCTTGAATCATTTAATATATATACCTCACCGGCGTCACTGCCTTGTGTCCTTGTGCAAGAACATTAATCCTAGCTTAGTACTGGTTCAATCCAGGAAGACCCATCCCTTTATAACTGAAAGATTGTTGATGGGATGTAAAGAATCAAATCAAACAAACAATTTAATATATATACATTGTATATATGTCTTGCCAAATATTTATCCACATAATTATGTTTTAGAATGTCCTAGATTAGTCATGTCACACAAAAATTACATTCCCTCACATTACATAACAGTACTATATATGTAGGTGTGGATCCCCTACGATTGTTTTTGCTTTAGTCATAATATTTTACAGAGGGTAGAGGGGGTCCATACCAAATAGTTAAAGCTGGCCACCATTGGCCTGTCAGAGAAGCGCCATTTCATTGGGCTGATGATGGCCTGATTTTCCAAGGTGAAGTAGGGACCGTCTGTCACCCCTTCCCTCCTCTGGATCTGCCAATGATGTGGACCAGAACAGTAGGCGTATCTTGGGCTATTAAGATTAACCCTGAAAGGTGTTGCAATAATCATTCCCATTTAAAAATGACCTGTCTAGATGACCTTATTAATGCAAAAACATGATTGGGGATAAAAAAAAAAAGAGAAAATCTTTAGAATGTACATTAGTACATGAAAAGTTATTTCAATAGGGAGTTTTTATATAAAGCATATTCTATTAGAGGGATCTAACATCTTTTCATGTGGTCCCGAGAAAGCTGTTTGAGCACATGAGGCTGATAGTCTGAATGTTCAAAACTTCAAATGTCTTCCAAAGAAGAGGTTTGGGAGCGGTTGGAATCTAAGTGTATTTTGGAAACTGGAAACAATTCTTCGAGACCAAGAGATTAAGGGTTTAAACTAGGAGCGCGGTGGCTCAGTATAGGTAGAGTGCTTGACTTGCAATCAAAGGGTTGTTGGTTTGAGCCTGATCATCAGAGGCACTGCATTATGTCCTTGAGCAAGACACCTTATCCTCTGCTTAGTACTGGTTCAAACCAAGAAGAACCATCTTGACATGACTGAAAAAATGTTGACAGGGACATAAAGAATCAGATCAAACAAACAAAACAACTAGTCACTTGTACATTAAAGTTGTCCAAATGATCTCACTAAGAATGTCTGGTCTTATGTATCTAACTTGGATAAACAAGATTTGTTTAAACAAAATTCTTTAAACCGATGACACTAGCTTTGTTAAAGAGGCATAAACATGTAACAATATATCCTTATAACCCACAAAACGTGACCCAAGAATTTGAAGCAGACGTGGACATTTATTTTCTGATTTTTTACTAATATTTTTCCTAAAAATAACTAATAAGGCTTGATATTTCATTTGAATCATCTGCTGGCAAGCAGATGATTCACATGAAATATCAAGGCTTATTTTGTCAAAAATCAAGAAAGTTGTCACAAATTCTTTTTTGTCTGGTGATTGGCACTTTATCGATTATTTTTTCATGTGATTATAAACTTACAAAATGACCTGCATGACTAATAAAAACCCAGAATCCAGAGTCGGAAGGGGTGGGATAGGGGATTTGAATATAATATGGTCATGTTGTGGCTCCCAAACTGTTTTACCATGGCATTTTACAAAGGAATTATAGGGGATTTAACTATAATATGGCCATGTTGTGGCTTCCAAACTGTTATACCATGGAATTTTATGAAGGAATTATGGGGGATTAGAATATAATATGGTCATGTTGTGGCTCCCAAACTGTTTACCCATGGAATTTTACAAAGGAATTATAGGGGATTTGAATATAAAATGGTCATGTTGTGGCTCCCAAACTGTTTTACCATGGAACTTAACAAAGGAATAATAGGGGATTTGAGTTTAATATGGTCATGTTGTGGCTCCCAAACTGTTTTACCATGGAATTTTACAAAGGAATTTTAGGGGATTTGAATATAATATGGTCATGATGTGGCTCCTTAACTGTTTTACCATGGAATTTTCAATGGAATTATAGGGGATTTGAATATAATATGGTCATATTGTGGCTCCCAATTTATTTTACCATGAAATTTTATGGGCCTCATCCTTTGAAAACATATATTAGGGATTTATGACCAGATAAGGCTCAATCCAGTCTTCTCAGCTATAGAGACTTGCTAGAATGCTGAAATTTTGTATTCATATTAAGCTTTCATACTCTCTAAATAGTGACTAACAAATATGCTGATCAGACTGCTCTGATGTGCAAGCTGGTCTGTACTTTTGTTGGCAGCATACAACAAATCAGATTTTCTAGAGACAAGGACTGGGTGGTCACAGTAGCTTGACATTGGTCCTAACATGTATGTCACTTCTGTATGATTACAATGTCAGTTCAATGTCGCTATAGCATTCTTGTATCTGAAAGCATTTTACAGGTTTTAGCACTTTCGCTGCCAAACGTGACTGTAGTCTAATTTACCGTTCACTGCCAAACGCGCTATAGTCTAAATTTAAAGGCACAGTTGATAACTGTCTATTTTAACCATTATAAGGGACACAAATCTTTGTTCTTTATTTCAAAATGTTCAGGGGACATTGTAGAGTCATATATGGAATTATACGCAATATTCTGTACAAGAATTGACTTTGCAAAAATATTTGTAATGTCATTAGATTTCCAAGTCACGCGACTATTTTTATTATTATTGGTTCAAATGAAAGTTTAATATATTAGCAACATTCTGTGAAAGTTTCAAAGTTATAGGTTGAATGGTTCTGGAGATACTCTGTGTTGAACCCATATACCCTCAATATTCAGGAGTCCTTGAAACATGCTTGGCACTGATCGAGGTATTGGTTTTTTTAGGTGCTTGCCAGCGAAAGTGTTAAAGACCAAACTTCAGGCACCTGTTGTATGGTTCTCAAAAATGATTTTGAGTGTTTTTTTTTGTTTTTCAGAACCAGCTGTGGGGAGGATGTTGTTTTTGGTAACAACCATTTGTCTCATTGCTGGGACATGGGGACAGGGGACTTTAGCGCCCTTAAATCCAGATAATCTGAACCCCAATGCTACCCATGTTTGTCGTACAGTAGACAAGTAAGTTGGTTTTGATCTGATAGTTAAGTCTTTGCCTGCTAGTGACCACTTGTCATCTGCTGTAACCTTAAGTTTGCAAACAGTTACAAAGTGTAGGACCTAGATCAGACCTGACAGAATGTCAAACCTAATGTTGATCCAAACTGTTTGTCACTTATAGTGTTCTTGAAAACAGTATTGGTACACTAAATTTTGAAAAATAAAGTGAGTGTGTCCAGGAGTGCCAAACCATCTCACGGTACCGTCCCGGGGGGGGGGGGGGAGGGGGGGGGGGATACTCTCATGTTTTCTTCATTATGTAGGCTTCAGGGGCGTGCCTGGGGGCAAATTCAAAATACGCAGGGGGTGGGTATGGGAGGGGTATCTCCCTCCCATACTTTGGAAAAAAATCAAGATATGAACTAAATGGTGGCTTCTCATGCATCTTCTGAACCTAAACACCGACTTAATTGTTTCCAAAACAGAAGTGAAAAACAGTCAAAATCCTATTGCTTTGGTTCAAGATTATTGCAAAATCTGTATACTTCCGAAGATTGGAATTCACCAGTTGGATGCCACATCTTCCTAAACAAGCAAAACTACATTTCCAACGATTAATTTCATTTTCCCACAATACTTGCCGGGCATTATTTCATAAAACAAGGTTTGTTAAGAGATAATTGAATTCAAAATGTTCATTTAGGGAGGTAAATATAAAGATGTAACACGGGTGAGGCGTTGTTTTTATTGGATTTTTCGCGATTTAAGACGTTTTTTATTTTTTGGACATTCAAAAATTTAAGTACGCAGCTGCGTACTTTGCGTATACGCAGGCACGCCCCTGGGCTTGGGCCCAGCATTTACCCTTCATACCCCAAAAATATGAGGAATTTCAAGCACCCACAAAAATATTTGAAATTTTAGGAACCCCCAAAAATATCCCCCATTCTGTACCTTGACCTTAAAAAAAGACCCTAAAGTGCATAGAAAAGACCCCTAGATATAGTCCAATTTTGTGATGACCTAAAAAAATATCCACAAAATCTTCATAGCCCCAAAAATATTAATTTTCTGAAAACCCACATAAATATTGAAATGGAAAATTTTGAACCCTCAAAAATGACCTGAGCCTACGTATGTATAAAAATATTAGAGTACCCCATCTCCTTCAGGATCTGGCAAACATTAATGCATGAAAAACAATGTTTTATCCCTATATTATCACATATGCTAAGAGTCATGATTTAAACATGTTTATTACCCAACCGTCAATATACATGTACCAAGTAATTGTCTTTTTTTGCTATGTCATGAGTCACTGAACTATTGACCGTTCAATAAATTTTACTATTGACTGGCACTATACCATGGCCTGGGTACCCCCTTCCCTGTTAAAAACACACAGGCGCTTATCAACATGCCTGACAACAATGCACGTAGGGTTCGTTTATGAAAGGAGACGGTATGCAACAATGCTGAAAATAAGGCATGGTTTGGCAACTTTAAACTCTAATAACTCCGTTGTTTATGGTCAGAAACATAAAGTGTGGGTACTGATTTTCTTAGTTAGAACGAGTGGAACATTTTGAGACCAAAATCAAGCAGATTTGGTGAAATTTTCTGTTTTGCAATAAAACCGCATCGTCTACAGCAACTCCATGCAAGAAATGCTGCTTAGTATTTTATCAAATGGGTTGGGTAATAAAACAGTTATTTCATGCCTACATGTTTGTAATATAGTTAAACTATACTACAAACAGGCATGAAATAGCTTTATAATAAACAGCTATCCAGTCTAGCTTTTTATGTGAGCCTTCCTCTTCTGCTTGAATTCACCTTCTAAAAATAGGCCTACTTAAACTCTGTTTACTTGTGTCAGGTCTGATCTGGATCCAAACTGTTTTACACACTGAAAGGATTTTCTAAGAAAAAGATGATTTTTGAAAAAAAAAATCAGCAGAGGACAAAATGCATGAAAAAATACCCATTATGCAAAAAGTTAAATCCAAAAACTGTAAGGTAAACCTCGCTTAGTTGTGGGAGCTTGAACATATGAGATTTTGTTTGTGCAACTATGTCACATGCTAAGGCATTGTTGCATTGGTCAGTTATACACTATACTGTGACCTTTGAGTGACTTTCTCGGCATGGTTTAGAAACATCTATTCTATTGCACTTACTTTTGTAGCGCGACGTCTGATTGGATAGCATCAAAAATTTGTGACAGTATATTCAGGGATATACTGTCGGAAATAGTTTGACGTCATTATTTTAAGTCACATTTGTTGGATGACGTGCAGCTTTATGCGGCTTGCAGTGCTCTTATTTATGACGAGACTGTAGAAGTGCATTAGAATAGGGATAACCATGTGCATATTCAAAATTTTAATTTGGGGAGGTATATCATCGGATATACGTTCGGAAATCACGTTTTATGGCTACGCTCTCGCGTCACCATAAAACCAAATTTCTGACTGTATATCCGACGATATACCTCCCCAAATTAAAATTTTGAATACAGTTATCCCCTAATTCAAAAGGTTTGCCAGTAGTGAAGACTCAAACCAGACTTCACCAGTACTATAAGTAACAAAATCCTATTGTTTGTTTTCAAGGGAGTACTACCTCGCTCAGGAAGAATATCAGTATACTTCTACACGTTATACCTACACTTGGTGTTTGGCTATACCACCCAGATGTCAAGAATCACAGTAAGTGAGAGTACTCAAGCATGCCTTTACTTAAGAATGTAATAAAAAATAGTTTTCTTATTTCATAAACAAAACATATGTTGTGGGTGCTCAAAAGAACCGTCTCAATGAGACGATTCCTTTGAGCACCCAAAACATATTTTATAATTGATGGATAAGAAATTATTTACAATTTTACGCTCAATTTTTGTTTATCTAAACCTACGACACTAGTCTCTATTGATAGTGCACATACAAGGAGACCATCTTATGTGGAGTTATTTTCCTATAGCATAAGGTGCTTCTCTTAAAGGAAAGAACTGGCTAATTCTGGGAGCAAATTCTTTCCTTTAAGAGAAGCCTCATTTTTAAAAGCCGTACAATTGATGAGAATCGCTGTTTGCTTCAGTAGTCTCCATTTGTTGAGCATTCTTGCTACACCCTTGCACTAGTGTCTCCTTTTTAGCTCACAAAAGCCGAAGGCTCGGGATGAGCTTTTTGGATGAGATTGAGCCAGCCTCCGTCCGTCCACACTTTCAAACATGAATATCTCTGAGACCAGCTAGCCGATTTATATCAAATTTCATCTGGAGCATCATTGGGGTGGGGGATTGTTTGTATATGGTTTTGGGCCAGATCAGATCAAACCTCTGGTTTCCATGGCAACAGATAGCTCCCATAGGCTTATAGTGGGAAAAACTTTGTGACCACTCTAACTTCTTCATTTTTTATTGGCTCTTCTTTATCCTTGCAGGTAATGAAAACAACCATAAAATCTCGAATGGATTCGAAATTTGGCAAGATCGGACCAGGGACTGAAGAGTTAGCTGCCCCTGAGCGTTTGAAAAAAATACCCATAGACTTATAATGGGAGTAATGTTGTGACCACTCTAGAGCCTTCATTTTTGGATGAATCTTCTTCATTCTTACAAGTAACAAGGATAACCATAAAAGCTTGAATGAGTTTGAATTTCGCTAAGATCCCATCACCGACTTCTGAGTTAGCTGCCCTTGAGCATCTGAAAAATTAATGAATAGTCTTGTGACCACTCTAGCACCTTTGTTTTTGATTGGATCTTTCTCATTCATGCAGGTAACAAGAACAACTTTAAAATCTCAAATGGGTTCGAAATTCGGCAAGATCAGACCTCAGACTGCGGAGTTAGCTGCCCTTGAGCATTTGAAAAAAAAAAACATAGACTTATAATGGGAGAAATGTTGTGACCACTCTAGAGCCTTCATTTTTGGATGAATCTTCTTCATTCTTACAAGTAACAAGGACAACTATAAAAGCTTGAATGAGTTTGAATTTTGTCAAGATCCCATCACCAACTTCTGAGTTAGCTACCCTTGAGCATCTGAAAAATTAATGAAAAGTCTTGTGACAACTCTAGGGCCTTTATTTTTGATTGGATCTTCCTCATTCTTGCAGGTAACAAGGACAACCATAAAATATCGCATGGGTTCGAAATTCGGCCAGATCAGACCTCAGGCTGCAGAGTAAGCTGCCCTTGAGTGTCTGGAAAAGTCTCCATAAATTATAATGGGAGAAATGTTGTGACCACTCTAGTGCCTTCATTTTTGGATAAATCATCTTCACTCTTACAAGTAACAAGGACAACCATAAAAGCTTGAATGAGTTTGAATTGTGTTAAGAGCCCATCACCTACTGCTGAGTTAGCTGCCCTTGTGTATCTGAAAATCAATGAATAATCTTGTGACCACTCTAGCGCTTTTATTTTTTATTGGATCTTCCTCATTCTTGCAGGTAACAAGGACACCCATAAAAGTTTGAATGAGTTTTGGATGGATTCGAAATTCTGCCAGATCAGACCTCCGGCTGTGGAATTAGCTGCCCTTGAGGATCAGGAAAACTTTTTCTTAGACTTATAATGGGAGAAATGTTATGACCACTCAAGTGCCTTCATTTTTGGATGGATCTTCTTCAGTCTTGCAGGTAATAAGAACACCTATGAAAGCTTGAATGTGTATGAATTTCAGCCTGATCCCATCACCTATTATGAAATTAGCTGCCCTTGAGTGTCTTAGAAATTGATGGATAATGTTATGATCACTCTAACACCTTCATTTTCTGATTGGATCTTCTTCATTCTTGCAAGTTACAAGGACAACCATAAAAGCTTGAATGAGTTTGATTTTTGGCTACACCCTACCAACAACTACCAACAACTACAGAGTTAGCTAACCTTGAGCATCTAAAATATAACTGTATAATGTGATGCCTTGATTTTTCATTTGATCATCTTCATTCTTGTAGGTAACCAGGACATACATAAAAGCATAGATCATCACTGGCTGGGAGGTAAGCTGCCTTTGAGCATCTGAAAAATATAGTTTCACCAGGTTTCCTCTGCAGTTTTTTATTCTTTGTAGTACTTGCAGATAACCAGAACTGGCATAATATCTTGTGTGTTTGAAATTATTCCTGATCAATGTTTCAACTTCAGAGTTACCTGCCATTAAGCATCATAAATTATGGTCTTACCATACATTATGCTGGCTCCCAGGTGAGCGATTGTTGCCCATTGGGCTACTTGTTTCTCTTTCTTTACACTCAGCATCATATTCTATGTTGTATGAGGACCACACAGGTGCTTGCTTGAAAGGACTATCATTAACTAAGAAGCTCTTTGTGAACAATCAAATACCTCCAGAGGATCACATAGGTGATTGCTTGAGAGAACTATCATTAACTAAGAAGCTCTTGGGGATCAATCAAATCCTTCCATAGGATCACACAGGTGCTTGCATGACCTAAGAAGCTCTTGGTGATCAATCATATCCCTCCAGAGGTTCACATAGGAGCTTGCTTGAAAGAGCTTACATTAGCTAAGAAGCTCTTAATGATTCCTTCAGACAATCACACAGGTGCTTGCTTGAAAGAACTATCATTAAGAAGCTCTTGGTGATCATTCAAATCCCTCTGGAGGATCACACAGGTGCTTGCTTGAAAAATCTGTCATTAATTAAGAAGCTCTTTGTGATTAATCAAATCCCTCAGAAGCATCACACAGGAGCTTGCTTGAAAGAGCTATCATTCACTAAGAAGTTCTTTATGATCAATCAAATCCATCTGGAGGGTCACACAGGTGCTTGCTTGAAATAGCTGTCATTAATTAAGAAGCTCTTGGTGATTAATCAAATCCCTTTGGAGGATCACACAGGTGCTTGCTTGAAAGAGCTATCATTCACTAAGAAGCTGTTTATGATCAATCAAATCCTTCCAGAGGATCACACAGGTGCTTGCTTGAAAGAGCTATCATTCACTAAGAAGCTGTTTGTGATCAATCAATTCCCTCTTGAGGATCACATAGGTGCTTGCTTGAAAGAGCTGTCATTAACTAAGAAGCTCTTTATGATCAATCAAATCTTTCCAGAGGATCACACAGGTGCTATCTTGAAAGAGCTGTCATACACTAAGAAGCTCTTTATGATCAATCAAATCCTTCCAGTGGATCACACAGGTGCTTGCTTGAAAGAGCTATCATTCACTAAGAAGCTGTTTGTGATCAATCAATTCCCTCTTGAGGATCACACAGGTGCTTGCCTGAAAGAGCTGTCATTAACTAAGAAGCTCTTTATGATCAATCAAATCCTTCCAGAGGATCACACAGGTGCTTGCTTGAAAGAGCTGTCATTAACTAAGAAGAGCTTTATGATCGATCAAATCCTTCCAGAGGATCACACAGGTGCTTGCTTGAAAGAGCTATCATTCACTAAGAAGCTGTTTGTGATCAATCAATTCCCTCTTGAGGATCACACAGGTGCTTGCCTGAAAGAGCTGTCATTAACTAAGAAGCTCTTTATGATCAATCAAATCCTTCCAGAGGATCACACAGGTGCTTGCTTGAAAGAGCTGTCATTAACTAAGAAGAGCTTTATGATCGATCAAATCCTTCCAGAGGATCACACAGGTGCTTGCTTGAAAGAGCTATCATTCACTAAGAAGCTGTTTGTGATCAATCAATTCCCTCTTGAGGATCACATAGGTGCTTGCTTGAAAGAGCTGTCATTAACTAAGAAGCCCTTTATGATCAATCAAATCCTTCCAGAGGATCACACAGGTGCTTGCTTGAAAGAGCTGTCATTAACTAAGAAGAGCTTTATGATCGATCAAATCCTTCCAGAGGATCACACAGGTGCTTGCTTGAAAGAGCTATCATTCACTAAGAAGCTGTTTGTGATCAATCAATTCCCTCTTGAGGATCACATAGGTGCTTGCTTGAAAGAGCTGTCATTAACTAAGAAGCCCTTTGTGATTAATCAAATCCCTCAGAAGAATCACACAGGAGCCTTCTTTAACTTTCAAGCTCTTATTGATAGAGCGACACTGGGGAAAAGGGCTGAGAGATATGCTTCCTAGTGTATGAGCATGCATCCAATTGGACAGCAGGTGCTTCGCACTAGTGTCCAGGACAAACTTATTTTTAGCTCACCAGAGCCGAAGGCTCAGGGTGAGCTTATAGTATGGGACTCGAGCTGGCATCCGTCCGCGTGGCGTGCGTCCGTCCGTCCGTCCGGTTGTCCACACTTTCAAACATTAATATCTCTGCGACCAGCTGGCCAATCATAATCAAATTTCATCAGGAGCATCATTGGGGTGGGGGATTGACTGTATTAGGTTTTGGGCTAGATTGGATCAGAACTCTGGTTTCCATGGCAACATATAGCTCCCATAGGGTTATAATGGGGAAAATCTTGTGACCACTCTAGCCCCTTCATTTTTGATTGACTCTTCTTTATTCTTGCAGGTAACGAGGACAACCATAAAATCTCGAATGGGTTCGAAATTCAGCAAGATTGGACAAGGGACTTTTGAGTTAGCTGCCCTTGAGCGTCTGGAAAAATCCCATAGACTTATAATGGGAGAAATGTTGTGACCACTCTAATACCTTCTTTTTTGGATGGATCTTCTTCATTCTTGCAGATAACAAGACCAACCATAAAAGCTCTCATGAGTTTGAATTTGGGCAAGATTTCTTCACTGATTTTGGAGTTAGCTCCCCTTGAGCGTCAAAAAAATTAATGAATAATGTTGTGACCACTCTAGCTCCTTCATTTTTGATTGGATCTTCTTTAATCTTGCAGGCAACAAGGAAACCCATAATATCTCGGATGGGTTTGAAATTCATTAGGATCCGACCAGGGACTTTTGAGTTACCTGCCCTTGAGCGTTTGGAAAAAAAACCATAGACTTATAATTGGAGAAATGTTGTGACCACACTAGTGCTTTCAATTTTGAATGGATCTTCTTCATTCTTGCATACAATAAGGACAACTATTAAAGCTATGATGAGCTTGAATTTCGGCAAGATTCCATTACTGACTTCGAGTTAGCTGCCCTTGAGTGTCAGAAAAATTAATTGATTATGTTGTGACCACTCTAGCTCCTTCATCTTTGATTGGATCTTCTTCATTCTTGCAGGCAACAAGTATCCCATAATATCTCGGATGGGTTCGAAATTCAGCAGGATCCGACCTGGGACTTATGAGTTACCTGCCCTTGAGCATTTGGATAAATCCCCATAGACTTATAATGAGAGATATGTTGTGACCGCTCTAGCGCTTTTAATATTGAATGGATCTTCTTCATTCTTGCATACAATTAGGACAACTATTAAAGCTTGGATGAGTTTGAATTTCGTCAAGATCCCATCACCTATTTTGAAGTTAGCTCCCCTTGAGCATCTTAAAAATCAATGAATAATGTTGTGACCACTCTAGCTCCTTCATTTTCATTGGATCTTCTTCATTCTTGCAGGCAACAAGGAAACTCATAATATCTTGGATGGGTTTGAAATTCAGTAGGATAGGACCAGCGACTTATGAGTTACCTGCCCTTGAGCGTTTGGAAAAATCCCCATAGACTTATAATGGGAGATATGTTGTGACCACTCTAGTGCTTTCAATTTTGAATGGATCTTTTTCATTCTGGCATACAATTAGGACAACTATTAAAGCTTGGATGAGTTTGAATTTCGTCAAGATCCCATCACCAAATTTAGAGTTAGCTCCCCTTGGGCATCTTAAAAATTGATGGATAACATTGTGACCACTCTAGTGCTTTCAATTTTGAATGGATCTTCTTTATTCTTGCAGATAAAAGTGACAACTATAAAGGCTTGAATGAGTTTGAATTTCGTCAAGATCCCATCACCTATTATGGAGTTAGCTCCCCTTGATCATCTTAAAAAGTGATGGATAATGTTGTGACCACTCTAGCCCCTTCATTTTTGATTGGATCTTCTTCATTCTTTCATGTAACAAGGACAACCATAAAACTTGGATGAGTTTGAACTTTAAGTAGAACTAACCTCAGACTGTTGAGTTAACTGCCCTTGAGTGTTATATACAATCTGCATGGACTTACAATGGGGATCTTTTGTGACCACTCTAGCACCCTTATTTTTGAATGGATCTTCCTCAGTCTTGCAGGTAGCAATGATACCCATAAAAGCTTCAATGAGTTAGATTATCGCTACAGCCAACCACCAATTACGGAGTTAGCTGCACTTGAGCATCTAAAATATAGCTGTATAATGTTGTGACCACTCTTGCGTCTTCATTTTTCATTTGAATTTTTTCATCCTTGTAGGTTATCAGGACATACATTAAAGATTGGATTAGTCAGAACCCATCACTGACAACAGAGTTAGCTGCCATTTAGCATCTGGAAATACACTTTCACCATTTCAGATCTTTTTAAAACTTGCAGATAACCAGGACTGGCATAATATCTTTTGTTTTTTAATTAGCTCCTGGTCACTGTTTCAAGTTCAGAGTTACCTGCCTTTGAGCATCATCAATTATGGTATCTCCAAACATTATGCTGGCTCCCTGGTGAGCGATCGTTGCCCATTGGGCAACTTGTTATGAATCATAATTGAGCCATGGCATGTGATTTCCAACAGTGTGGCATTTTGACATGTGTAGACTCGGACGAACCTCTGCAGCCTCCTTTTAAGCTTAGAAACTCCAAATAGTGTTCAGTCAGTGGCTTAACAATCATAGATCTGAGCCTTTGCTGGTTGCACATACCACATTGTTGGAAATCTCATGTCACGGCTCATATGTTAATTTGATTATTGTAGGGGGAAATGATCTTTTGGAGTGACGTCATGCCATTTAAGTCATTGAAGACCCCAAAACCCTAAACCAGTACAAATTGGCAAAAAGCAAAGACACGGATGAAATGCCGCATGATGCCGCATTTTATCAGTGTCTGCACTGTTTGCCAAGACAAAATTGATCTGCAAGGAAAAAAACACAATCTGTGACCCCTCAATATAATTACAATGGACCATTCTGACTTAATTGTATGTATTTTTATGGAAAATTCCATTAGTCTGAAAAGTGTTAATGGCAAACTCTTGTGGTTTTAGCACAGTTTGGCATACAGCTACAAGGACAGTTACAAAATCAAGAGACAGAAATAGATACCACTGTTGTACAGGCTACAAGACAGTTGATGGTCTAAACTATTGCATTCGTAAGTATTTACCTTTTTTAGCTCACCTGAGCTATTGGCTTATTATAAGCTACTGTGATCTTTGGATATCCATCGTCCGCCGTGGGCGTCCATTGTGTGTCGTCAACAATTGCTTCAAAGGACATCTCCTCTTAAACTACTGGCTGGATTTTGACCAAACATGGCAGGATTGATCCTTATATGGCCATCTTTAATAATTATTCAAATGGTTCCAGTCCATTACATATCAAGGTCACACAGGCTAAAAATAAATTTTAAAGATAAATACTTTAAAAAATCTTCTTGTCTGAAACCACAAGGCCTAGAGCCTTGATATTTAGTATGTGGCATTATCTAGTAGACCTTTAACAGGTTTGTTCAAATTATGCCCCTAGGGCCAAAAATGGGCCCACCCCGGGGGTCACGTGTTTTACATAGGCTTCTATAGAGAAAACATGAAAAAATCTTCTTGTCGAAACCACAAGGCATAGAGCCTTGATATTTGGTATATAACATCACCTAATGGACCTCTACCAAGTTTGTTAAAATTATGCTTGGGGCTAAAAATGGCCGTCACAGGGGTCACATAGGCTTATATATAAATCAACTTTTTCAGAATATGGTCATGTTGCATATCAAATTAAAGGGAATGAAGCATAAAATAACATGCTAGCAAATATTTTGCCTTTATACACATCCTTGACCCCTGGGGTGGGGTCAAAAGGTAAATTTCTTTTTCTTTTCTGAAAGAAATCATTTTGTATATCAAATTAATGGGAATGAAGATTAGAACACTGTGCAAGCAATTAGTCTGCTCCTTTACACATCCTGGACCCCTGGATAGGTTCAATTGGTCAAAACATTTTTTTTCTGAAGGAGGTCATGATGCATATCAAATTAAAGGAAAAGAAGTGTAGAACATTATGCAAGTAAAATGTTTGACCTTATGCACACCCCTGAACTTTTGGTTGGATAAAAGGTCAGACATTGAAATTGTGCAGACAAGTATATTTGGTTGAACTTAGTGACTTGATAGGCTTTGTTTATGATCTCTTCTTCTTCTGCCTGTTAAAGTGCAAAACCGGTGAATCCAGCATTGTCTCACTGTTAATATCTGAGTGGTATCTAAGTTGGACTTAGGTGTTGGAGAAATGAGATTTATATTTTATTTCCTTGTGACAAGGATTCAGGTGATCTATCCAGGTTCCAAGGGCCCTCTTGTTATACTGATGTACTCCTTCATCCAATTTGATATGTAGAGGATCTTACATGAGTGCTCATGTTTTACTGAATTTGTTAAACAAGTTGAGGAAAAGAGATCAATTGTGAGGCTTACCGAGCATTTATTGCTTCTTCACAACAAAAAGTGGCCTTGATCCTTCAAAAATGCTTAATTGTACGAAGAAGGGTGATCAGAAAGTCCACCAAAAAGTGCTATTAAATTGTATTGCCTTTATCGATTGTGACGAAAATTCACAAATATAAATCACTATTCTTTGCAAGTTGACTTACATTAATATCTAGAAAATGTGACGTCATATGTATGAGCATGTGGCGCTGTTGTAACATCTCTTTACTGGAAGCGGCCCATCTGTACCCCTGGGTTGCCTCTTGGGTCTAAAATTTGTAGTTGTGCTTGAATTGATTGTAGTTTTTCACAGAAAGTAATTTTTCATCATTCTTTGAACATAATATATGGGTTTTATGATATTTTGATGCTCTATGTATTCACTTTAACCCTTAAATCACCAATCAAAACTGCAGCAGACAACAAATATTGTGACATCTTTCCTCATTTTCGAAAGAAATAAGGAATGATATTTCATGAGAATCGTCTGCCAGCAGACGATTCTCATGAAATATCATGCCTTATTTGTTATTTTTGAAAAAGCAGTAAAATATGAAATTGTTGTCTGCTGCAAATTGTAGGTGGCGCTTTAATGGTTAACAAGTTTGAGATATAAGAAGCAGGCCTAAAAAATGTCATTTTTTCAACATTTTGTTAAATATTAAATAAAAACTTATTTTCTAGTCAGTTTTTATTGCAATAATTATTATTTTCGACTTAAATATCAATATTAGATCTACTGTCGTGAAACAGAATGTTTATCAAAGTATGTCCATAGTTTATTTTAAAGAAAAGTTTATTTTAAAGTATTGCCTGGCCAAAACAGGCAATGTGCTCATAGAAGTTTGTTAAATATTAAATAAAAACTTATTTTCTAGTCAGTTTTTATTGCAATAATTATCATTTTCGACTTAAATATCAATATTAGATCTACTGTCGTGAAACAGAATGTTTATCAAAGTATGTCGATAGTTTATTTTAAAGAATAGTTTATTTAAAAGAATTGCATGGCCAAAACAGGCAATGTGCTCATAGAAGTTTGATGTTTTGACTTTTTGACAGTACTGTTATTCGTTTAGCTATGGAACACAATCCTTTTGATACAAATTTTTAAAAGTTAGCATAGAAGAGGAGTAAACATGTCATTAAATATGCATATAATGCAATATGGGCTAACACAGAATAACAAAATATATCAAGACGTTGAGTTTTGATTGGTTATGTAGTAAACCATCAAAATGCAACATAAAATGGGCCGGTTCATGCACGGATCCAGAAAGGTTTGCCAGAGGGGGTCCAAATTTGATAACGTTTTTTTTTTTTTTTTTTTTTTTTTTTTTTTTCAAAGTTGATGAGGGGATAGAGGATTCAAATACAGTCTACTCTCGATACCTCGAATTTCAAGGGACTGGGCAAAAATATGTCGAGTTATCAGTAGTTCGAGGTAACCAAATCATGACGTATACCTACCATTTTGGGGCGAAATAATTCAAGTTAAACTCGTCCATTAATAAATTGTTATACGGAGCTATTTCATTAATAAACTACAGGATGAATTGACCCAATTATCAATTGACATTTGAAATTGAAACATTAAAATTTCTCAGGTACCGCTACAGTCCTGACATTATGACTATTTTTTCACTTTCTAAGACAAAATAAAATAAACATAGCTTTTCAGTCGGCAACTGGTCCCGCGGTCGCAGGTTAGTCGTCATATTTTAAGCCCGAACAGTGTACAAGCACGTTTTAATTTTCGTTGGCTTGGTGTGCATATGCCTTCCTAATCTATTTTTGTCATGACATGACCAATGTCCGAAAATAACCTTAAACGCACAAGTATGTTTTCAAAATAAAAAAATTGGCCCGAGAAACAATTAAATTATACTTTGGCCTTGTTATAAACGAGCAGTCATCGAACAGAGATTGCTCAAATATGACACATTAGCTCATGTAGCCGCTTTGAAGTTGTACCACAATAGATCAATAGAATTCGGCGACCTCGGTCAATTATGTAATTATACATATACAACACACTCATTTACAACTGCATGTGTCACACACGTGGACCAAGTGATCAAACAATTGGTGGTTTTAATGGGGATAATTAGCGTTGATTGGAGACGCATTCAGATAAAAAGATAATTTCTTATGAAATGGAATCGAGTTAGGCGTTGTAAAATACACTAAAATTGATCAGCAGGACCAGTTTTTCGTAACGAGTTATCAGTTTTATTGACTTAGCCGTTGTCGAGATAAACGTTGTGGAATTGCAATAATATATAGGGAGAAATACCGGGACTGGGCCGTCAGGTCGAGATAGGTGATAGTATTGAGTTATGCATAGTTGAGTTAACGAGAGTCGACTGTATCAAAATAAATGGGCCATCATCGACCCGCCAGCGATACGCCATTTAAATGGCATTTCGCTGGCAGGCCGATGATGACCCAACATTGAATGGTAGATTTGTGGTTTTTCAGGGGATCCTGACCAGTATTGCTAAAGAAACCCTATAATTTTGTGATTTTCCAGGGGGGTCCAGACCCCCTGTCCCCCCCTTTGGATTCGCACATGCCGGCTTTATGTTATGCAACATTGCCTTGACAACAGCTTATAGCATGTGTAGACCACTAACATAAATTATGTTTTGACCAATCAACTACATTTGTGTTGCAATATAAAATGCTGTAACTCCAGCTCTGTTGATCAAACGATGTAGAAATGGCAACTATTTTCCGCGAACTTTCGGATCACCCCTCGTACATGTGACATAGAGCTGTAAACCTTACATTTGAGAATGTTTTAATCACTAAGGGTCTGAAGTAATGGTTAGCCCGTTATGTTTCCAAAACCTTGTTTTGCAGTCGTACATTATGGCATCTGTTTGAATATCTAGCATACGGTAAATGTTCTGACATATTGAACGCTAGTTTCTTGCCAAAAATGCCTAAACAAACAGGGCAGACCCAGATCAGACTGCTTCTGACGAAGCAGTCTGATCAGGGTCTTCCCTGTTTGCAATTTTGACAAGCATTTTATGAATTCCAGCCCTGAAAACAACCATTTTATTTGAGAACAGAAAAAGAAAAGTGTTTGAAATTTCACAAGATTTACCGTAAATGCTATAAATGTTGTTTTTTTTCACTTCAGCTTCCTGTGAGAATGCCTGCAATGGGAAAGGAACTTGTTATATACCGTTAATGCTATATATGTTGCTTTTTTCTCTTCAGCTTCCTGTGAGAATGACTGCAATGGGAAAGGAACTTGTTATATACCGTTAATGCTATATATGTTGCTTTTTTCTCTTCAGCTTCCTGTGAGAATGACTGCAATGAGAAAGGAACTTGTTATATACCGTAAATGCTATAAATGTTGTTTTTTCACTCTTCAGCCTCCTGTAAGAATGACTGCAATGGGAAAGGAACTTGTGTTTTACCAGAAAAGTGTTTATGTGATGATGGTTTCAGGGGAGAATACTGTGAATCCAGTAAGTACAGTCATCATTTGAGCCATGACATGTGATTTCGAACAATGTGGCATGTGTGATGTTTACCTGTTTAATATGTTGTTTACTAAGTTCTGTTGACCCAGATATTGGAGATATTGATGGTAAACAAGTTGTAAACAAGGTGTTTATTTGATCATAAGATTTTTCTAGAAGGATGATTAATCATCTAGAAAAACAAGTTGTAAACAAGGTGTTTATTTGATCATAAGTTTTTTCTAGAAGGATGATTAATCATCTAGAATTTAAAAATGTATTGTCATGGAAGTTTCAGGAAAAGTCCGGAATTCCCTAGAATTTTCTTTTCCATACCAATAGAAGCTTTGAGCAATTTCTTGAAGTAAGTAGAATCATTGAGAAACTTCTGGAAATTTCCAGAATAAATAAATATAGCATATGATATCATAGTTGTTACCAGATTGTTCTGCAACTTTCTTAAGCAGTATATATAAAAGTAAATGTGATTTCTAACAATGTGGCATTTTGACATAAATAGACTCAGAAGAGCCTGTGCAGCTTCCTTTTAAGCTAGAAACTCAAAATGATGTTCGATCTGTAGCTTAATATTCAAAGAATATTCAAGTGACTAGCAAAGGCTCTGATCAGACTGCACATATGTGCAGGCTGATCTGAAGCTTAGTTTGCTGGTCGCACATGACACATTGTTGCAAATATCATGTCGCGGCTCAGTTGTTTTATTTCCATTTTCAATATTTCCTTAATAATTTGGCAAATGTTTCGCTAAATGGGACTTTAGGTTTATTCTGTATCATCTGGGCCTCATTGCTAGAAAACCTGTCTTCCGGGATTCCGATAAAGCGAGTTTCAAACCAGTCTCCTCAGCTACAGAGACTAGCTAGAAAATTGAAATTTTACCTGTAGCTTGTTTACATATGATACTTTCCAAAAAGCGAATAACAAAGGCACTGATCAGACTGCACAGATGTGAAGGTTGGTTTCACCTGTGTTGCTCGCAAGCCCCCGAAGACAGGTTTTCTCGGGCGGGGCCCATCTGTCTTTCTGTCCATATGTCCGCCTATCTATCCATCTATTTGTCCGGCACAAATCTGGATCCTACTAAAACTAAAAATATCTAGAGCTACCTTCATAAACCTGATAATGTAAATCCAGAAATTTTTGTGAGAATTTTATTTTTGCAAATAGCATTAAATTATATATTTGTTACGCTAAAAATTTGCAACTAGGGCATGATTTAACTTTATCAGTAAACAACAGAGTGATTTTGCCATTTTGTAAAGATTTTAATTTCTGGAAACATCCAATAGGTGAAGTTTCGTGAACATAAAACCTTCGCGAAAATTTCTGAATTCAAAGTATACAAAACCTGCATGTATGAATTACTCTCCTGATCTGATCTCCATCGTATTATGCTTAACCTTGTCTCCCTGATTCTGGATTTATTTATTTTTTGAAACACTTTAAATTCAGATGATCTGGCTTCTGAGCAGGATCAATACTGTTTAACCAAACTGATTGTAAATGCATGACTTGAAATGAATGAAATGCTGCTGTTTAACAGGATGTAAATTGAGGAAGAGTGTAGTACATAAAATATTCAGCATGACAAGAGCTAATTTCTGTGTAAAACAGCCACTCATAAATAGAAAAAACAAAAATCTTAATAACAATGGGTAGATTAATGAAGGTTGAAAGTACATGAATTGCAGAATGCCCCAAGTGGAGCATTCTGCAATTCATGTACTTTCAACCTGTATTAAACCACCATTTCACCAAGGATTGTATTTTTCCAATCGGCCCAATCTGGACCAGATTGTCCCCGATCAATCAATCTTTTGATCTGCCCGATGGTCTTCCTGAATTACCTCCTATCGCCCCACTTTTTTTGACCCGATTGAGTTCCGACAATTTAACGAATCAAGTCGACTTTTTTACAAGCTAGGGAAAGCCATGTAGCAATAATCAGTGATGTGGCTTGTTTTTGCTCTTGAATTCGTTCTACCAGAGCACAATAAAATGGTATTACATTAGGAAATATGCTGAGTAGGAGGCTAAGAGAAAATTTTCAAAAAAGAAGTAAACTTGCGAGTCTTAAAAGGGATTTCATTTGTGTTTTGTTTCAGTACCCTTTTTTAGAAAAGTGTCCTTTTTTTAAATTATAATTGGCTTATAATTCTCTGGTATTGGTATTAGTTTATAAATCTATCATAATTCATAGTGATTTTGAGTAAATATAGAACCATATCTTGCTGTTGTTTTTAGTAACTATCTATTCTTTGTGACACCCTTCGCACGATCCTCGGCAGAGGGTATACGAAAGCTCCCAAGGGTAGAAGAGAGCTCCAGAGGGTATACAAAAGCTCCAGAGGGCAGGCGGGACAAGGCGACCTTCAGACGACCAAGACAACCAGCGGCCAAGGGGTTTTGATCAGCTACTGTTTTTGAACATGTTTAAAAACAGTAGCTGATCACTTTTTTGGTACCCAACTCTCGTAGGACTGAGGCGATTGCACCAGACCTTCCCAGGTGATTGTCCGTGATTGTCCCCAAGTTCCCGAATGTTTCGCAGATATGCTGCCGATCAACCAAAACTTTTGATCGGGTACTCTCGGGACCAAAATAATCCTTGGTGAAATGGGGGTATTAATGGATAATTGGTCTTGAAAACCAGTTTTTGGTCTTTTTGAGAGTGGCCATTTTTATACAGGTTTTACTGTACCCTCTTATGGATTTTTTTACTGTACCCTCTTATAGATTTTTTACTGTACCCTCTTATGGATTTTTACTGTACCCTCTTATGGATTTTTACTGTACCCTCATATGGATTTTTACTGTACCCTCTTATGGATTTCCCTACAGGATGTGAAGAAGGCTTCTGGGGAGACTCTTGTCAAAAAGTCTGTCAATGTGGCCAGTTTGGTTCCTGTGACGGAGAAACTGGTGAATGCATCTGCCATGTTGGTAGGTACTTTATATTAAATGTTTGATCTATACCAATGTTGATGGGCTATTAGACTTAGTTTCCAAATTGAAATTTACCCCAGATAATGCAAATCAGTCTTGTGTGAATCAAACTTGTGTAAACAGGTCTAGTGAGAATCAGCAGGGCTTTTTCCAGCAATTTTGGGAAAAGGCCCCGGGCCAAAATTGGGAAAAACTGATCGACTTAACAGATAAATTGGGAGAAATTAACGACGTAGAACATAACAAGGGCAAAATATATCCTCAAAATCAAGTTATTTTAGATTGTATAATGCCAACCATACCACTTAAGCACAAGTGTTTAAGTTTCATTCTGATATGGGTCATTGTTTCTCATAAGTAGTAGTGGTCTCTAAAAAAGTAAAAAAAAAAAAAATTTAAATTTCCTTAACATGGTATTGGGAAAAAGGGTGGCTATTTTCGATTGGGAAAGGGGCAGAATTCTAGAGAAGGGCAGAAAATGCCCTGATCAGTCTTGAGTAAACATGTCTAGTGTACATGTAAGTTACCGGTAGTCTTGTTTAAATCTGTATTGTATAAATCAGTCTTGTGTATGTCAGGCTAACATGATTCAGTCTTGTGTTAATCTGTCTTGAATGCATGAATATTTGGGGTTACTATCGATGCCCATTTTGACTATCACGATAGTATCACTATCACAGAAGCCACTATCACGATACTATCACTATGGTGGCATACTATCATGATACTAACACGATACTGTCAGGTTTTCTCAACAATGATCCTTAAACATGGCTAAGAGTAGAAAGAATCAGTTTTGAACAAAGAAGCTAGTAGTAACTGTCTGTATACTGTGTTTAATTCAATCTGTCTGAATGTTATATGTTTATTGGCTATTAAAATGGCTTTACATTTTGATTATTTTTAATTTTGAACCATACTCTAATGCAGGGTACACTGATCAATATCTTTGTCCAAAGGGGGCATGGCAAGAATACCTTGGAATTGGGCAATTTGGGAAAAAGCCTGTCTACTTCCCTTGTGACTGTTTATGGATTAAATTGTTGACTAATAATCCCTGGTGTGGCAGTGATCAACTGTCAAAAATCCTTAGTATTAGGAACCCATATGGAAAAAAAATAGCTTCTAAAACCTGTCATGATATTCCTCTTTTCAAATTTCTTGGTTTTAACAAATTTCTTGGTCTAAGAAAACAGTCTATATTTGTTGTAGCCAGTGATAAAAAACAAAACAACTAATTAAATAAAAAAACATTGATAATAATCATGCAATTATGATTTAGCTATACTGAACCACACTTCTAACGCAAAATCAAACAGAAGCTTTGATATTACATATATTGTTTCATCCATTGTAACGCAATTTTATCAAAAATTAAAACACTTATTTAAGAAAATGAAAGTAGAACTATATTGGTCACTTATTCTCTTTTAATCATAACCTGATTAGGTGAATGTCTGCCACACCCCCTGACCGGTACAATGATTTTGGCAAGAACTCGTATATTAATTAAAGTTACATTCCTGAAACATTTTGCTTTGGAAGTGTGGGTCAATATACTTTACTCCTGCCTACTTCATCAAGTTTTTCCATTCAATTTATACATGTATTCAGACCTCTCACTTTTGAGCTTGTTTTTTGTCAGTCATCTCTTTATGCTTTCATGATACTCTTTTTATTTGTCAAATAGGGAGTGAGATAAATATCTCCTAAGGAAATCACTATACCAGCTGGTAACACAGAACTTGTTTTTATCTTCTATCTTCATGACCATGTAACAGCCAATGTGATTGCAAAACAGCTGCTTTAAGTTTTATCACATTTCTTCACTGTGCCTGAATATGAATCTACTGAAATACCATTACAAAGGTTATGTTATCTGCCTTGCTACATGTATCTAAACTTTCAAAGCTAGCGATAGTTGGGTGCACTATCGGCGATAGTTCTTGATAGTTGAAAACACTATCACGATAGCGCTATCAGAGCAGTAACTATCATGATGCATCAGACTATTGATGTATCGTTACACCCCTAATGAATATGTCCTCTATAAACCAGTCTTTTGTGGATCAGTCTTGTGTTAATCTGTCTTGTATGAATCCATCTTACAAGTACATGTATAAATCTGCTTTGCATGAATCAGTATTGTGTAAATCTGTTTAATATGAATCAGTATAGGGTAAATCTGTTTTGTATGAATCAGTATTGTGTAAATCTGTTTTGTATGAATCAGTATAGAGTAAATCTGTTTTGTATGAATCAGTAGAGTGTAAATCTGTTTTGTATGAATCAGTATAGTGTAAATCTGTTTTGTATGAAACAGTATAGTGTAAATCTGTTTTGTATGAATCAGTATAGTGTAAATCTGTTTTGAATGAATCAGTATAGTGTAAATTTGTTTTGTATTAATCAGTATTGTGTAAATCTGTGTTGTATGAATCAGTATAGTGTAAATCTGTTTTGTATGAATCAATAGAGTGTAAATCTGTTTTGTATGAATCAGTATAGTGTAAATCTGTTTTGTATGAAACAGTATAGTGTAAATCTGTTTTGTATGAATCAGTATAGTGTAAATCTGTTTTGAGTGAATCAGTATTGTGTAAATCTGTTTTGTATGAATCAGTATAGTGTAAATCTGTTTTGTATGAATCAGTATAGTTTAACTCTGTTTTGTATGAATCAGTATAGTGTAAATCTGTTTTGCATGATTCAGTATAGTGTAAATCTGTTTTGCATGAATCATATAGTGTAAATCTGTTTTGTATGAATCAGTATAGTGTAAATCTGTTTTGTATGAATCAGTATAGTGTAAATCTGTTTTGTATGAATCAGTGTATTGTAAATCTGTTTTGTATGAATCAGTAGAGTGTAAATCTGTTTTGTATGAATTAGAGAAGTGTAAATCTGTTTTGTATGAAGCAGTATAGTGTAAATCTGTTTTGTATGAATCAGTGTATTTTAAATCTGTTTTGTATGAATCAGTAGAGTGTAAATCTGTTTTGTATGAATTAGAGTAGTGTAAATCTGTTTTGTTTGAAGCAGTATAGTGTAAATCTGTTTTATATGAATCAGTATAGTGTAAATCTGTTTTGCATGAATCAGTTTAGTGTAAATCTGGTTTGTATGAATCAGTATAGTGTAAATCTGTTTTGTATGAATCAGTATAGTGTATATCTGTTTTGCATGAATCAGTTTAGTGTAAATCTGTTTTGTGTGAATCAGTATAGTGTAAATATGTTTTGTATCAATCAGTATAGTGTAAATCTGTTTTGTATGAATCAGTATAGTGTTAATCTGTTTTGTATGAATCAGTAAAGTGTAAATCTGTTTTGTATGAATCAGTAAAGTGTAAATCTGTTTTGTATGAATCAGTATAGTGTAAATCTGTTTTGTATGAATCAGTTTAGTGTAAATCTGTTTTGTATGAATCAGTATAGTGTTAATCTGTTTTGCATGAATCAGTATAATGTAAATCTGTTTTGCATGAATCAGTATAGTGTAAATCTGTTTGGTATGAATCAGTATAGTGTAAATCTGTTTTGTATGAATCAGTATAGTGTAAATCTGTTTTGTATGAATCAGTGTAGTGTAAATCTGTTTTGTATGAATCAATTGAGTGTAAATCTGTTTTGTATGAATAAGAGTAGTGTAAATCTGTTTTGTATGAAGCAGTATAGTGTAAATCTGTTTCATATGAATCAGTATAGTGTAAATCTGTTTTGCATGAATCAGTTTAGTGTAAATCTGTTTTGTATGAATCAGTATAGTGTAAATCCACACCTAGGGAGCGGAAGTGACGGGACAACTACGACAAGTGACGGCACTTGCGATGTTGTACATTGGACGGTTGGTCACTTGCAGTATTGATTATTTGTTTACACCATAAACAAACTCCTTTTTCTTACACGAAAAAAACAGCATATGCGTGGTTTGGGTATTGAAGGTAAGTTATATTTGTGAGTTACTTTCTGCCTGGTTTGAAATCCCATTCCATTGGCCGTGTTCAGTGAATTTGAATTCTAATTACTTGTTTATCAACAACGGGCGATTGATTTTCGAATTTTCAAACATGAAACAAACGTGCATAAAAACGCAAATTCACTGTCATTAGGAGTTTTACTTTTCTAACATTAGTACTTTATAAGAAAACGCTAATAACTTTTTATCAAAACAAAACCAGAACAAGGCAAATGGCCAAAACATGACACACGTGGGAGCATGACACCGTTCAGTCACTTGCTGTCGTTCGGTTACGGATTGTACATGACAACTGTGACTTTACTGAACGGTCACTTGTATACTAAGGACTATATAATTTTTCTCATTTTATGCTTACCAGTGCCAATATTTCACCTTTCACTGTCAAGAAACGTTTGTTCTAAAATACTGTCTGCTTTTATCGACTCCTGCATATATTCACCTACACTACAGGCTACGTTTGATCATATGAAACCAAACATTGATGCTTAAAGAGCAGTTTAAATGTCATTCCAAAATGTCACAAGCTGACCCATATTTCATTCATTAAAATTAATATGAAGCACGATCCTTAATGAAATCCAAACTTATAGGCCATGGGATAGATATGGGTCTGATCCAACCCCTTCCCCCACCCTACCACACACATAGGGAGAATTTCGCTTGAAGCCTGTCTTACAATTTAAAAAAAAATGTTACCAGCTGATAAGTGTCATGTAATATTGTCACATACCATTACGTATGTACTTATGTTACATTTGCATTACTACCCTGTTTCTGGGAAATATTTGATGCCTGTTGATTCTCCTGGAATGTGTATTACTGTTTACTGGGTATATTTATTTAATGCTGCTTTAAAAACATCAAGTAACCTAACCAAAACTGCAAATACCAACTCCCTACCTTTGAGAGTGCTTAGACATTTGAAAATAGCTACCACTTCATAAATTTTAAGTAATAGCAAAGACATGTTCTGTTAAAAAGCATAGAATAAAGTTACGAGGTTTAACCGGTTTAAGCCCTCCAGTAAAATATTTTACTGACCGTTCCAAGGCGGTACTTCTTTTGTGGATCTTTTATGTTTTTGTTCTGTCTTGTGTTTGCTATGTTTTGTGCGCATCTGTTTATATGTGCTTTGTGGTCACCTGCTGGGAAAGGGCTGACCTCTTGGCTCTCGTTTGTGGTGTCTACTGTGAGTTTGTCACTTTCCCATTGGTATCCTGGGTCAGGTGTGGTACTTAATTGTATCGATTCCTGATCTTTGCACCCTTACTTACTTTAAAAGCACACACATATATATTCAGCAGTCATGGTAATAGAGTGATTACCTGCAGTATATTATACTTGAGAAGCATGCTTATCTTGAACCATAATGCAAATAGTAACGTATGTAACATAAAAATATGCTAATAGAAACTGTCCCCCATTAAGGGGGTATTTTATACACTATGATTTTCTAAAACTGCATCAAATATATATAAGAATATAAGATGCAAAATGGCTCATGTTAGTTTCTGGAAGTTTGGAGTTTACTTTGTTACAGCCATCTTAACCCTGTTATCCTATAATAGTCTCAAATCCTATTGTGCAAATAAAAGTCAGATCTAATTCTTATTAATCATCATGCTCTCTTGAACGCATTAAACGCTCTAAAATAAATTCATCCGACGGTACCAGTATGCAGCAAAACAATCTTCATCTATAATAGTACTGTTAGATACGTTGCTTAATTTCAAATATATTAATATTTAGTACAGTGATATCACTAGACCAATGGCTGTCAAAAGACCTCCAAGGCTTAATCCATTATGGTCTTCAACAAACTCTTTATATAACCCACAAAAATATATGATAGCTATTCAGCAGATACCCTGCAATATCAGTTTACTATGTTACCTTAAAATATAAAAATTCTAAAGTGATATCAAATTAGTTCTTATTCTTACATGTAGTTTTTAATTGAACGCAAATGACTTGCAGTATAATTGCATCTAATAAAGACACCTATTTTTACAGTTTATGAGTTATCTAATAAAGACACCTATTTTTACAGTTTATGAGTAAAGAGAGGCGCTATCTCTGCCACAGCTTTCAGAGAGAGATGGCCCATCGTATTTGGCATGTTGACAGGATGAGATTTGTTTCACATGAGACAACTTAGTTTTTTGTGGGGCAATTTAGTCTATCATATTCGTCTGTTCCTTCTCCATTCCTCTGTGAAGAGCCCTGACATGACTGAAATTTTGTTTACTGGGATATTAAACCTTAACTTATTCAATCAATTCAAATAAATATTACAGCAATCTTAATTCAACTCATCTTAGCATTTAACGCTAAAATTTTATTCTTTATGACATTTTGGACAAACATAGGACCATATCATATGTTTAATATCATTTTATATGTAACCTTAAAATTTACAGAACGTCGGAGTTGTCTTTACTCAGCTGTTACTTGAATTCTAGCATATCCACTTTATTATGAATTTGAAACCTAATGACTTTGATCAAACCAATAAAATCGTGTTGCTTTTTTAAAAGAGTTAAAAAAAACATTCTGTTTCGCAAAGATTAATGTGGACTGATAATGACTTTAAATAATAGATATAAAGTTCTATTTTGACAAGCCAGTAGCTATATATATTTGGTGCAAAAATTAGATTTAAATAAATCTAAACACCTCATGATGTATAATTTATAGCAAGTACTAGGCATTAAATAGAATGTATTTAAGTAATATACAGGGCTCCAGATAAGAGGGGGTAAAGGGTTTTTATGCATTGATATTTTGGAATTCAGCATTGAAAATTAAATCGAAGGGTAAAATTACCCTTTGCAGTTTTATTCAATTTGTTCTTAATATCAACAACAAATCTTTCTCTAGGAAAGAATTAATCTTATTTTAATGTTGTCTGCCCTCACAGCTATTAAGAACTGTCTCACTAATGCACTGATATGGGGTTTTTTTTTTATAAAATATAAGGCTGTTCCCAAATTATCATAAAATAGCAGTCTGATCAGGTACCATAATGTTTGCACAAAAACCATATAAATGCACATTGTATAAAGATGAAATTGCAACATTACAACCAAAAACAGCCAAACCATGCATATTTGTCTATTTGGTTAGTTGCTTAATGTCCAGGGCTTAATGCTGTGGACATTGAAGGATGGCTATTTATCCTAATCACAATTTTTCCCCTTTGCAGCCTTACTTTAAGTATTTAAAGACTTCCAGAAATTGATAACTGTCCTGCTAAAATCAATGATAAGCAGAGTTGTAAAACAAAGGTTTAATGACCATCTTATTTAAAGGATGATAGTCAAGTTTGGAAATCAAAAATACAAACTTCAAAAGGCTGGACTGTAAACACTGCCAGTTGTTCTTTAATACCAGGCAGGCAAAATGTATGGGTGCATTATTAAAACAAACCAGTACTTAATGAATTCATGCTGAATAAACACTTTTTTGTTTTATATTTACTTCAAAGCATGTAATATTAACGATATCAAGACTATTTGTTGTTTGTAAAAACAAATTGGTACCAAAATATAGCAATAACCATTTCAACTAAATGTGTTAATGATGACAAGTGCCCGTTCAATACAGACAGCCTAGATCACAAGCACCCGTTCAATTTACTGTCAAGTGCCCGTTCACATGATGTAAAAAGGTGGCATGACAAGTCGTTGCATATTTTTCCAGTTAACACTCTTTCAGCAACTTTTATTCAAGAATAAACATGATATGTAATTGTAGAAGGTATAAAAATAAGAAGAACGCACAAACTTTATTGTTATGCTATATTTCATTCCAACTTTATAAAGTGATCACATTGAATCGAAGCATCACTGGATTGATCTGTGTCATTATTTTTAAGAGAACGATGACAAATATCAGTGTTAATATTACCTATTTACAGGATAATTATCTGGGTACTTACATGAGTATGAATTAATTCGTGACAGATATACAAATGGTTGCTGTGTTGACATATTTATGCACCCTGTGTTTTCTTTTGAGAGCAAGTGACTGATTCTCCAATGTACAATGTTGCACATACCGTGCTTTGCCGTACACTCGCAATTGTCAGGTCACTTCCGCTCCCTGGGTGTGAAATCTGTTTTGTATGAATCAGTATAGTGTAAATCTGTTTTGTATGAATCAGTATAGTGTAAATCTGTTTTGTATGAATCAGTATAGTGTAAATTTGTTTTGAATGAATCAGTATAGTGTAAATCTGTTTTGTATGAATCAGTATAGTGTAAATCTGTTTTGTATGAATAAGTAAAGTGTAAATCTGTTTTGTATGAATCAGTAAAGTGTAAATCTGTTTGGTATGAATCAGTATAGTGTAAATCTGTTTTGTATGAATCAGTATAGTGTAAATCTGTTTTGCATGAATCAGTATAGTGTAAATCTGTTTTGTATGAATCAGTATAGTGTAAATCAGTTTTACATTAATCAGTAGAGTGTAAATCTGTTTTGCATGAATCAGTATAGTGTAAATCTGTTTTGCATGAATCAGTATAGTGTAAATCTGTTTTGTATGAATCAGTATAGTGTAAATCTGTTGTGTATGAATCAGCATAGTGTAAATCTGTGTTGTATGAATCGGTTTAGTGTAAAATCTTTTTTGTATAGATCAGTCTAGTGTATATGATCTGCGGCATGGGATTTCCAACAATGTGGTATGTGAGACCAGCAAAGCCTTAGATCAGCCTGTGCATACGCGCAGTCTGATCAGAGCCTTTGCTAGTCGCTTGAATATTCTATGAGTGCTAAGCTGCTGACTGAACATCATTTGGAATTTCTAAGCTGAAAAGGAGGCTGCACAGGCTCGTCCGAGTCTACACTTGTCAAAATGCCACATTGTTGGAAATCACATGCTACGGCTCATATCTGTTTTGTATGAATCATGGGTGAATCAGTCCATTCTAGTTTTGTCATCATCTTGATGGGGAAGAGAGAGCTGGTTGCTTTGCTGAGTTTGTCTTCCTGGTGTCTCGTGATGGTTGTGTGGCTCTTCCTCGCTGTGCAATGGGGTTGTCTGAGGTTTGTGATTGTGATATTTCCTGATCATACCCACTTACTATTTTTGTGCCACACTGTCTTGTATCAATCATCTTTTATAAATCTGTCTTGTGTGAACCAATCTTGTGTAAACAAATCTTATGTGAATCATTCTTGTGTAATTCAGCTGTGTGTGTATCAGTCTTGTATAAATGTCACTTGTATGGTTCAGTCTTTTGTTAACCAGTCTTGTGTGAAGCAGTTAATGTAAACAGTCTTGTGTGAAGCAGTCTTGTGTGAATTAAGCTTGTGTAAAGCAATCTAGTGTAAATGAGGCTTGTGTGAAACAGTCCTGTGTAAATCAGTCTTGTGTGAAACATTCTTATGTAAATCAGTCTTGTGTGAAGCAGTTTTGTGTATATCAGTCTCGTAATGAAGCAGTTTTGTGTAAATCATTCTTGTGTGAATCAGTTTTGTGTACATCAGTCTTGTATGAAGCAGTTTTGTGTACATCAGTCTTGTGTGAAGCAATTTTGTGTAAGTCAGTCTCGTGATGAAGCAGTTTTGTGTAAATCAGTCTTGTGTGAAGCAGTTCTGTGTACATCAGTCTTGTGTGAAGCAATTTTGTGTAAATCAGTATTGTGTGAAGCAGTTTTGTGTAAATCATTCTTGTGTGAAGCATTTTTGTGTACATCAGTCTTGTTGAAGCATCTTTTTGTGAAAATCAGTCTTGTGTGAAGCTGTTTTGTGTAAATTAGTCTTGTGTGAAGCAGTTTTGTGTAAATCATTCTTGTGTGAAGCATTTCTGTGTACATCAGTCTTGTTGAAGCATCTTTTTGTGAAAATCAGTCTTGTGTGAAGCTGTTTTGTGTAAATTAGTCTTGTGTGAAGCAGTTTCGTGTAAATCATTCTTGTGTGAAGCATTTCTGTGTACATCAGTCTTGTTGAAGCATCTTTTTGTGAAAATCAGTCTTGTGTGAAGCTGTTTTGTGTAAATTAGTCTTGTGTGAAGCTGTTTTGTGTAAATCAGTCTTGTGTGAAGCTGTTTTGTGTAAATCAGTCTTGTGTGAAGCAATTTTGTGTAAATCAGTCTTGTGTGAAGCAATTTTGTGTATATCAGTCTTGTGTGAAGCAATTTTGTGTACATCAGTCTTGTGTGTAGCAGTTTTGAGTAAATCAGTCTTGTGTGAAGCTGTTTTGTGTAAACCAGTCTTGTGTGAAGCTGTTTTATGTAAATCAGTCTTGTGTGAAGCTGTTTTGTGTACATCAGTCTTGTGTGAAGCATTTTTTTTGTAAATTGATCTTGTGTGAAGCAGTTTTGTGTAAACCAGTCCTGTGTGAAGCAGTTTTGTGTAAACCAGTCCTGTGTGAACCAGTTTTGTGTAAATCAGTCCTGTGTGAAGCAGTTTTGTGTAAACCAATCCTGTGTGAAGCAGTTTTGTGTAAATTAGTCCTTAGTGAAGCAGTTTTGTGTGAATCAGTCTCGTTTGAAGCAGGTTTGTGTACATCAGTCTTGTGTGAAGCATTTTTTTTTTGTAATTTGATATTGTGTGAAGCAGTTTAGTGTAAATTAGTCTTGTGTGAAGCAGTTTGTGTAAGTCAGTCTTATGTAAATCAGACTTTCGTTTTTTTGTTGATCAGTATTATGTGAAGCAGCCTTCCAATAACCCTATCAGAGTGTTAATCAGTTTCAATCCAAATCAGAACCAATGTTGTGGGTCATGATTAGGGTCCAAGCTGTTTGCAAAGGTTGTCAGCAGGCTACAATAGTCGCACCTAGCAAGATTTAACCTTTAAAGCGCCACCTACAATTTACAGCAGACAACAAATTTTGCCGCTTTTTCAAAAATAACAAATAAGGTATGATATTTCATGAGAATCGTCTGCCGGCAGATGATTCTCATGAAATATAATATCTTATTTTTTTGGAAAATTAAGAAAGATGTCATAAAATTTGTCTTCATCTGCAGTCGTGATTGACGCTTTAAGTGTTAATGATAACTTTGACTGTTTCTGTTTTCTTTAGGCTACACAGGTGGTGACTGCTCTCAACCATGTATTGGAGCGTTTGGTTTAGGGTGTATCCATGCCTGTGTTTGTCAAAACAACGCCACCTGTAACAATGTAGATGGACATTGCACCTGTAAACCAGGCTTTCATGGCACATAGTGAGTATCTAAGGTCAGAATTTTTTTATGCCCCCAAAGGAACTTTGGGAGGCATATAGTAATCGCATTGTCCGTCCGTCCGTCAGTCCGTCCGTCCGTCCGTCAGTCCGTCCGTCCCGCTTTCGTGTCCGGTCCATATCTCCTATATTCTTTGAGGTAGGAATTCCAAATTTGGTGTGTGGATACATCTTGGGATGGCGGAGTGTCGCGTACCATTTTCGGGTCACTGTGACCTTGACCTTGACCTCTGACCTAGTTTTTAGAATAATCGTGTCCGGAGCATATCTCTTATATTATTTGAGGTAGGAATCTCAAATTTGGTGTGTGGATGCATCTTGGGATGACGAAGTGTCGCGTACCATAATTGGGTCACTGTGACCTTGAACTTGACCTCTGACCTAGTTTCTTGAAAACTGCATTGAGTCTGGTGTATATCTCCTATATTCTTTGAGATAGGAATTCCAAATTTGGTGTGTAAATGCATCTTTGGATGACGGGGTGTCACGTGCCATTTTTGGGTCACTGTGACCTTGACCTCTGACCTAGTTTTAAGAATTATTGTGTCCAGAGCATATCTCTTATATTCTTTGAGTTAGGAATTCCAAATTTGGTGTGTGGATGCATCTTGGGATAGCGGAGTGTCATGTACCATTTTCGGGTCACTGTGACCTTGACCTTGACCTCTGACCTAGTTTTTAGAATAATCTTGTCCATAGCATATCTCTTATATTATTTGAGGTAGGAATCTCAAATTTAGTGTGTGGATGCATCTTGGGATGACGAAGTGTCGGGTACCATAATTGGGTCACTGTGACCTTGAACTTGACCTCTGACCTAGTTTCTAGAAACTACATTGAGTCTGGTGCATATCTCCTATATTCTTTGAGATAGGAACTCCAATTTTGGTGTGTAAATACATCTTGGGATGACAGGGTGTCACATACCATTTTTGGGTCACTGTGACCTTGACCTCTGACCTAGTTTTAAGAATTATTGTGTCCCGAGCATATCTCATATATTCCTTGAGTTAGGAATTCCAATTTTGGTGTATGGATGCATCTTGGAATAGGGGAGTGTCATGTACCATTTTCGGGTCACTGTGACCTTGACCTCTGACCTACTTTTTAGAATAATCATGTCCAGAGCGTATCTCTTATATTATTTGAGGTAGGAATCTCAAATTTGGTGTGTGGATGCATCTTGGGATGACGAAGTGTCACTTACTATAATTTAGTCACTGTGACTTTGAATTTGACCTCTGACCTAGTTTCTAGAAACTGGTGCATATCTCCTATATTCTTTGAAATAGGAATTCCAAATTTGGTATGTAAATGCATCTTGGGATGCCTGAGTGTCACAAACCATTTTTGGGTCACTGTGACCTTGACCTCTGACCTAGTTTTCATGAATTATTGTGTCCAGAGCATATCTCCTATATTATTTGATGTAGGAATCCCAAATTTGGGGTGGTGATTTCTCTTGGGATGGCGGAGTGGTGCATACAATTTTGAGTCATTTTGACCTTGACATTGACTTCTGGCTTCATTTCTAGGTTTTTCTTGCTATATTATAGCTATCTTTCCTCAAATGTGTCTTGTGCTAGACCAATTCCTTTGGGGGCATTCGTCACGTGTTTGTGACATTTCTTGTTTGAGTTGGTTTACGAACACTCCTACTGTAATTTTCCAGAAAGTAGGAAAAAATTAAATTTAATTTCTAAAAAAAATAATTTATTTTATCCGTATACACTAAATATTATTTGATTCGCTGAAATTTTTTTTTTTTTGAGGTTCTATCTGTGTATTTTTGAGAGTGACACTGTAAAAAGTGATTGTCCTGTCCAGATTTTTAGGAAAATGATAAAATATTTAAAAATTTAATACAGCCTGTTGGTTTGCCTTACTATACTAGTTTTACTGTTTTTTTTCTGGAGATATTAAAAAAAAAAAAAAAAAAAAAAGCTTTGAAAATGACCAGTATTTTCAGAGCTATTTTATTTATTTTTTTTCGTCCCCTTGACCCTAAATCTGAAAAAAAATTCCCGTAAATCAACTAATAAAAAATATCTGGCCTAATCTATTAGATAATACTTCATGAAAGAGGTTCAGGTGGGGGTTATAGTTCCACCATGGCACTCTTGTTTCATATAACTATATATGAAATAGGCAGTCATTTCTAAAAATAAAAATTGTTGCTATGACTTTTTGATTTTATAATGATTTAATTTGGTTATATCAGGCTTTTTAGTTCACCGGAGCCTTTGGTTCATGGTGAGCTATTGTGATTGTTGGAAGTCCGTTGTGCATGTGTGTCATCTGTCGTCAACAATTGCTTCAAAGGACATCTCTTAAACTTCTGGCTTGGTTTTGACCAAACTTGGTAGGAATGATCCTTATATGACCCTCTTTAAAAAGTGTTCAAATGGTTCCAGTCCATTGCATATCTAGGTCACACAGGCTAAAAATTGATTTTCAAGATGAAAACTTTAAAAATCTTCTTATCTGAAACCACAAGGCCTCTAGCTTTGATATTTGGTATGTAGCATCACCTAGTGGACCTTTACCAAGTTTGGTCAAATTATCCCCCTGGGACCAAAAATGGCCTTGCCCCGGGGGGTTACATGTTTTACATAGGCTTATGTAGGGAAAACATAAAAAAATCTTCTTGTCTGAAACCTTAAGGCCTAGAGCCTTTATATTTGGTATGTAGCATCACCAAGTAGACCTCTACCAAGTTTGTTCAAATTATGCCCCTTGGGCCAAAAATGGCCCCGCCCAAGGGGTCACATGTTTTTCATAGGCTTATATAGGCAGTATGTGGAAAAATCTTCTTGTCTGAAACCATAAGGCTTAGAGCTTTGATAGTTGGTATGTAGCATCACCTAGTGGACCTCTACCAAAAATGGCCCCATCCTGGAGATCACATATTTTTCATAGGCTTATATAGGGAATAACATGAAAAAGCCTTCGTGTCTGAAACCATAAGGCCTAGAGCCTTGATATTTGGTATGTAGCATCACCTAGTCAACCTCTACCAAGTTTGTTCAAATTATGCCCCTGGGGCAAAAAATGGCTCCACCCTGGGGGTCACATATTTCCGTTGGCTTATATAGGGAAAAACATGGAAAATCTTTCTTGTTTGAAACCTTAAGGCCTAGAGCCTTGATATTTGGTATGTAGCATCACCTAGTGGACCTCTACCAAGTTTCTTCAAATTATGCCCCTGGGCCAAAAAATGGCCTAACCAGAGTCACATTGTTTATATGTAGGCTTATATAGGGAGACACATGAAAAAATCTTCTTGTTTGAAATCACAAGACCTAGAGCCTTAATGTTTGGTATGAAGCATCACCTAGTAAACCTGTATCCCTGGGGCCAAAATTGGCCCACCCCGGGGGTCACATGTTTTACACCGGCCTATATTGGGAAAAACATGAAAAAGTCTTCTTGTCTGAAACCGTTTGGCCTAGAGTCTTGATATTTTGTATGTAGCATCACCTAGTGAACCTCTACCAAGTTTGTTCACATTAAATGCCTGGGGCGTAAAATAGTCCATCGGGGGGTCACATGTTTTACATAGGCTTATATAGGGAGAAACATCTAAAAATCTTCTTGTCTAAAACCACAAAGCCTAGAGCCTTGATATTTGGTATGAAGCATCACCTAGTGAACCTCTACCAAGTTTGTTCAAATTATATTCCTAGGGCCTAAAATGGATAGCCGCGGGGGTCACATGTTTTACATAGGCCTATGAAAGGAAGAAAAACATGAAAAATGCTTCTAGTCTGAAACAATAAGGCTTAGAACCTTGATATTTGGTATGTAGTATCACCTAGTGGACCTCTACCTAGTTTGTTCAAATTATGCCCCTGGGGCAAAAAATGGCCCCGTGCCAGCTTTCGCCAGGGACATGGTCAGCTTTCAACAGATACTTATATGTAAGCTTTAAACAAAGTAAGAATGATGGCAAATATCAGGAATGATACAATCAAGTACCGCACTCAGGTGAGTGCTTTAGGGCCACTTGGCCCTCTTGTTTTCAGTTATTTTAAAAAATGGCGGCAATATCCCGTTATCCTCCCTGCGGGGACGATCCTTTTTTTACCAATTTCTCTCCTTCTAAACTGCATGAAATCACTATTACTGGGCTTGATCCATGTCACTTAGGCGCTTGCATCTTACGAAAATATCGACCAATAGAATTATCAGTTAAAATGGAAAAGCACACACCGTTGCCGTACATTTGTTTCCCAGTTTCGTCGCTATATATAGTCCCGTTATTGTCCCCGGGGACGATAACGGGACTATATATATAGTGGAGAAAATGATTCTACAATCTTATATGCTATGAAAGGGGAAGTTTCCCCGGGAAGAGGGTTTTCTTCGGGGGCATTACATGCAGAAAATGGGGCTAGGAGATGTTTTGGGGGAAGTTTCTTAAAATGTTACGTTAATTGTTTTTAACCGTTAAAAAGAATGGTCCCCGGGGACAATAATTACAGGCATTATATATGGACATTACCGTGTAATTATCATCCCCGGGGACGATAACGGGACTATATATATAGCGATGAAACAGCCTTTACAATCTGCTGAAGTATTCACGGAATAAATCGCATTGTCAAAATCAACCAATGCATTTTAATAAATGCAGTTTAGGCATATTCCGTTCATCTTTAAAGATGAACATTAGAAATGCATGTTTTTCTTTTATTTCTAAATTTCGTCGCTATATATAGTCCCGTTATTGTCCCCGGGGACGATAACGGGACTATATACATAGAGAGAGGATAAACTGATTCTACAATGTTATGCTATGCAAGGGGAAGTTTCCCCGGGAAGAGGGTTTTCTTCGGGGGCATTGCATGCAGCAAAATGGGGCTTGGAGATGTTTTGGGGGAAGTGTCTTAAATTGGTGCATTTATAGATTTGACCTTTAAAATTGAATAGTCCCCGGGGACAATAATTACAGGGGATGTAGAAGGGCAAATGCATTGTAATTATCGTCCCCGGGGACAATAACGGGACTATATATAGCGACGATATTTGGGTAGAGTGTCTTAAAGTATGTGTATATTAATTTGAAATTTAAAATGCATAGCATTATCAAGTATTCACGGAATAAATCGCATCGTACCGAATTCAGCCAATGCATTATATATTTTTACAGTATACACCGTAGAAGCAGATTCCACAATTTTATATGCATGCAATGTTCCCTAAAGTTTTCACGGAATAAATCATATTACACGAAAACAGGCAATAAATGTCTATGAAACCCAGTTTCCGTATCAAAATGCTGTTTATTCCGTTTATATCAGAATTCAATAGGAAAAGTGGTGCCGAGTGGTGTATTTCATCGGACTGTTTTATAGTAACTCGGACCCAGTCCGAGATAGTATTATTATAGATCTTTACAAAAAAGGTTTGGAATGCAGTTTATTCCGTTAATTTGAAAAGTAAATATCAAATGAAACATTGCAACTTTAATTTTATAAAATAAATAAAACAGGTTTGATTAAAATGCAGTTTATTCCGTAGAGGTGCAAAAATTCTGACATTCCGTGCAATGCATTCTCCACATGCTATATTTAGAATCAAGCGTCTCGTGACACTGATCAAGGCAAACCCACTGAAAGATAGTAAAATCGTTATTTTTGAAATAGTCTGAAAAGAATTGTCCCCGGGGGGACGATAACAGGATATTGCCAAAATGGCCTACATGTCCACTTAAATCTTCCAAAAAGGGAAAACAAGAAGAAGCGCTCAGATGATTCTGTGCATCCACCCAGTCTCACAAAAGGCTTAATTCCTCACACACCTATAGTAGGGTTGTAGATGAAGGCTCAGACCAAAACTTATGCTTTAGCCTAACTGGATAGTTGCATATGCAGATTTATGAATTTCTGTTCAATAAAACCTGTGTAAAACGGCCACTCTTAAAAAGACCAAAAATTGGTTTTCGCGACTAATTATCACTTAATGCAGGTCAAAAGTATTTCAGAATGCTCCAAGTAGAGCATTCTGCAATACTCTTGACCTTCATGAAGCTATGATTTGTCATTTAGATCTTTGATTTGTTTATTTTTGAGTGGCCACCTTACACAGGTAACTGTATTTGCAATAATTATCAAAAACTCATGAATTGGTCCATACATCATAGATTGATCTCATCTTGTTGCATATGTACATTTCAGCTGCCATCTCCCCTGTGCAGACACTGCATGTAATCAAACATGTCTATGTCAAAATGGTGGACGCTGTGATCCTGTAACAAAAGACTGCATCTGTGACTATGGTTTTACGGTAAGCTAGTTAAGTCTATGATTATGATAAGCTACATGTAGTTTTCATCTATGATTATGATAAGTTTGTTTTATTGGTAGATATGGTTTTACAATAATTATGTTTCATTATAGATTATGGTTTCACAAACAGCTAGTTTCAGCTGTAGATATGGTTTTAAAATAACAAGTTTCATCTGTAGATATGGTTTTACAAACAGCTAGTTTCATCAATAGAAATGGTTTTACAATAAGCAAGTTTCATTGGAAGGTTATGGTTTGATAGTGAGCAAGTTTCATTTGTAGTTATTGTTTTATGGCAAGCAAGTTTCATCTGTAGGTATGGTTTACAATAAGGAAGTTTAATCTGTAGAATGGTTTTACAATAAGCAAAGATTCATCTATAGATCTATGGTTTTATAATAAGCAAATTTCATCTGTACATCATATATAAGATAATTCTTGTTGGAAGGGAGATGTTGTTCAAAGCACTGTAGTTAGTGGAACTTGGAACTGAACCCTTCATTAATGGTGAAGTGTGCCATATTATCATTTGTAAGATAATTCTTTTTAAAGCAAGTAACTATACTGTACATGCAGTTGTGATGAATAGCCTAGGGAACTGATCTTTTCATAAGATTGTAAATTGTGCACCATATTTGTATGCTATATGAGCTTCGAGGCGAGAAACTTTGTCTTTCCAATCAGGTCATATCCAAACCGGTCTGCTGAAATGCAAAGACTAGATATGATACTTTCCAATAATCGAATAACAAAAGTGCTGATCAGACTGCATGGATACCCAGACTGGTCTGCACCTTTGTTGTTTGCAAACCTTCAAAGACAGCTTTTCTGGCAATTTGAGGCCCATATAATCATTGCTGCCTAGAATATGTTATATGGAGAGTTGTAATAACTGAACTGTTTGTAAGATGGTCAGCTTTGTACTATCATCATATATTAGATAATACTTCATGCAAGGAAGATATTATACAGAGTTGTGATGAGTGCCACTGAGGACAAAATTGTATCTGTGCCTCCTCATCATATATAAGATAATCCTTGTTGTGAAAGACACTTTTTTATCCGCTGCTTAGCACTGGTTCAACACAGGAAGACCCATTCTTACATGACTGAAAAATTGTTGACTGGGATGTAAAGAATTAAAAAAAATCATGTGACAGGAAAGAAATTGCACAGAGAGTTGTGATGAATAACATGTGATACTAAACTGTTCATAAAATTGTTCATTTTTGTTGACAAGAAAAATTGTGTGTTCATTTTTGTTGCATGTGAATAATTGTACAGGGAGTTGTAATGATTGATTTTGGAGACCAAACTGTTCATAAGATTGTGATTTTTTTACAGGGAAAATAGCAAAATACTGTACAGAGAGTTATGATTATTGGTAATTGGTACCAAACTGTTCATAACTGTGCCACATCATGACATAAGATTGTGCCTTTTTGCGACGGAGAAGATATTGTACGATGACTGATGATTGACACTAGGGACTGAATTTTCCTAGTATTGTAAATGATGCCACATCTTCACATGTGACATACATCTTGTTTCAGGGGAAATTCTACAGTATTGTGATGGATGGCATTGGGGACCAAACTGCTCATAAGATTGTGCCTTTTTGCGACAGAAGATATTGTACGATGACTGATGATTGAAACTAGGGACTAAATATCCTAGTATTGTAAATTATGCCACATTATCACATGTGACATACATCTTGTTTCAGGGGAGATATTGTACAGAGACTTGTGATGACTGGCATTGGGGACTGAACTGTTCTGAAGAATGTAAACCATGCCACTATGGCAGGTGTGATCCACAGTCTGGACACTGTATTTGTGATATGGGTTATGGAGGAAATGCGTAAGTACAAGAGTTTGTACTACATATTTGTCTTGCTGAATGAAGTAAATTGTAGATCCAGATTTGCTTGCTCCATCATAATATACACTAGGTTTACAATATTGTCCATGGAACATGTGCAAACCTGTCAAGTTTTTAAGAACTTAATGGAGGAAGCAGCATAAAAATGTCCTTTTGGATAATTTTTTTTAAAGCAAATCTGGGTGTGCTACAAGTCTTGCAAATTTCTGTAAGGGAGATAGTAGAAATGTCCTATCATTTCCTAAATAAATATACTCTTGCATGCTCTCTTGTTTATAAGTAAATCACTCAAAAAAACTGTTTGGAGACTTCCAGCATTTTAGAAGGAGATATTATAACCCGACAAATAGATAGACCGATGTTCTAAGTAGAAATACTTACATGGTTCCTAATGGTCTGTGGCCATTATAGATTTATGTTGTTAACCCAACATGCATATTTTAACTTATAACACGAAGCTCCAAAAGCACAGCTGTACAGATTTCCCATCCCCATAATGTACCATGGGTATGTATGGACAGAGGGATGGATGGAGGACCTAACAGTATGGCTGATACTTTTGGAAAAAAGCTTAAGAATATAACTAGAATCACATTTATATTACACTTGTATAAGCAAAGTAAGGAAGAAGGCAAAGATCAGGAATCAATAAAATTATGTACAACACCTGAACCAGGACACCGTATGAGAAAGTGACAAAAACACAAGAAAACATCACATACAAGAGAGCCAAGAGGTCAGCTGTTTCCCAACAGGTGACCGCAATGCTGCAAGAAACAGACAGTATAGCAAAGACTAACACAAAACACAAAAAGATCCACAAAAGAAGCACTGCCTTGGAACGGTCAGTACGAAAACTACTAGAGAGCTTAAACATGTTTCACGGTACCAACCTCACCCTTAATTCTGATGTGGATCAAGACACATAGATGTCACTTAACAAGTTTGGTTGGATTTAGTCCAGCTGGCAGCAGATAAAAAGGATCTTAGCAGCAAGCAATATGAACCCTGATGATCTGGTCCATATTGTTTGCAATATACGCTGCCTAAGAAAACAAGCAGACAAGAGGACCAGACAGCAAAAGTTGTAACTGGCTGGCTAAGAGTTAACTTCACACTGACTTGCTAAAATGCCAATAATTCTACATATTTTAGTTGCCAGCAGGAATGCAAAGATGGTTTCTATGGTCAAGATTGCTTAACAGAATGTACATGTGAACATGATGGTACCTGCTATTACCGTGACTTGATACAGACTGTGGCTTGTAACTGTTCAGGGACAGGTCACCATGGAAGTAAATGTCAGATTAGAGGTAGGTGTCTATAGTCAAGATCGTTTAACAGATACAGTCTTGAAGAGTCAAATAAATTGTAGTCATGTGATAGTAAATAGACAGTGTTACAATCCTGATAAGCAATGATATCATGTGATAAAAGATTGATTAAATGCAACAAGAAAATTAAGGTTAGAAAATTAGCATTCTAGGATGAGTGTGTTCAGGATGATTCCAAATTTACAATTTCAGTGCTGACTTTCCATAGATAATTCACATGAAATATCAAGCTTTATTTGTTTTGCTTGAAAATGCTGTCTGGGGGATTTTGGAAATTTTCATGTTCTACTGGGGGAACCTGTTTAGTGCTGTTTCATATTGTAAAAACTCTGCATACAGATTGTAACTGTTATTTCTCTTCAATAGATAGGTAATTTACTTAGGTATTTGCCCACAAATACCCTCAGTGCTTTGATTATCTTTCAGACTGTAAATACTCGAGTTATTTGGTGAATGTGACATGTACAGATTGTAACTGTCCATGGTTTTAAGCTGATAGATAATTTACATAAGTCTTTGTCTACTAGTATACTCTCAGTCCTTTGATTATCTTTCAGACTGTAAATACTCAGAGTATCTGGTGAATGTGACGTTTACAGATTGTAACTGTCCTTGGTCTACAATTGATAGAAAATTTACTTAAGTCTTTGCCCGCTAATACTCTCAGTGCTTTAATTATCTTTCAGACTGTAAATACTTGGATTATCTGGTGAATGTGACCTGTACAGATAGTAACTGTCCTTGGTCGACAACTGATAGATGATTTACTTAAGTCTTTACCTGCTAATACTCTCAGTGCTTTTATTATCTTTCAGACTGTAAATACTTGGATTATCTGGTGAATGTGACATATACATATTGTAACTGTCCATGTTCTACAAATGATAGATATTTTACTTAAGTCTTTGCCTACTAATACTCTCAGTGCTTTGATTATCTTTCAGACTGTAAATACTCGGAGTACCTGGTAAATGCGACGTGTACAGATTGTAACTGTCCTTGGTCTACAACTGATAGGTAATTTACTTAACCTTTATTTCACTGCTATTTTTTGTCCTGAAAATTTCGTCATAAGAAGCAATACCATATGCTATTAACATCTGTCCAACTCAGCAGTTTTGTGAAGTCAATACACATTTTTTGGGCCAAAAAATTTGACTTAGCCCTAGAATACCAACATAATAGAAATGTCCAACCACATGCTGTCTGAAACAGTATATTACAATATATTTTTGCAATTTTTGGTTAATACTTTGTTAAATTTTGCAATAATGGTTACCACACATTCATTTACTATGGATTAATGTTCAACAGGTCCTTTGTCCTTGCCTTCAACATCTTCCCGGAACCTGGTGAGCCTTATTGCATGAAAAACCAAGATGGATCCCTATAGCATATAAATTTTCATGCTTTTTGTTTGCCTTTTTTTCAGAATGTGAATATTTTCAAAAAATAGGAAGTAAAAAAATAAAGAATACCATCAGAGTCTCAAGCAGTTTGGATCCAGATCAGGCCTGATGCACAGAACATTAACAAAATTTTATACCATTTTTGAAAATGGTGTAGACGCAGATCAGGATCTACACTTTTCATTATCGTCCAATAGGTGGCATGACTAACACATACTGACCTATCTGATTCAAGCATTGTGGGTACATGTGACATACTTGTCTACCAAATGCGTCACAAAGTCATGTCATTCGCATGTTTGGTTGATTCAATCTTGTTATCAATCTGCGTCATCACGTGTCACTGAAAGCATCTATCACACGGCCATGTACAGAGTGTGTTCAAAAATGTTTTAGTGCAGAAAATATTATCATTCTATCACTAAATACTGTAATACCAATCGTTGTTATGGTTTGGCTATCAAAGTTGACATGGTCTCGAGGTTATAAAACTTGAGTTCATTCTCAGACTCAAGTTTTATAACCTCGACTCATGGTGTCTCCACGGACAGATTATTTATAGCCGTCCCTTGCTTATTACTTTTTAATGTAAGTGTTTTGAGTAATGCCTACAGCGTTTTATTACAAAATTCATTTTTCAGCAGTGATGTTCCATAGCAGACAGGTCGATCCTTTTAGTGTCGTATCTGTGCAGACAATGCTACACTTTTACATTAACTTGATAAATCCATATAAATAAAGATGTTGCACCATCAGTACAGATATATCATATTTCCATGAGCAAGCAGAGTAGACCCTGATCAGGCAGCTCTTATAACAGCTGCCTGATCTTGGTCTGCTCTGTATGCAAATGTGTTAAAAGGTGTCTCTATGAGGTAAATGGTTAAAAAGAAGAGCATGTACATTTACAAGGTCAATTTATATGAGATATGAAATATACTAGCCAAAACTTCTAACCGGCCACCTGCATTTTATTAATTTTCTTCAAAACGTAAAATGACATGGCTACTCTTTTTGCATCTCAAAATAGCCAGACGTACAGTAAAGATATTGACAAAATGTTCAATAGTACAGGGAGGATGCCAATTTGAATAGGGATACCCCCATTTTCAAAATTTGCATTTTGGCACAATTTGTGAGTCATGAATTTTTGAAATAATACCATTTCACAGGCAAAACGTTTTCATTTCAAAAGCCAAACTCATATTGAACACTAAAGTGCTGAAATATGCATATGCATGAGACTCGTCGCTATTGACCAAAGTGTCAAAAATTACTCCGCCATCCAATGCAAATTCTTGTGAATTTTGAAATTGAGGGTATGTGTATTCGGCAATGCCTCCCAGATACAATTTAATGAATTTTGCTTAGCCGTTTTCTGGTATCGTCTACTGATAGACTGGCCTATTCAGTAGTGCAAATGAAATTGATATAATGCTTACAGCTTTTCAAAAAATCGGTAAAAACACATGTGTCAGGTTAGAACTTTTGACTAGTATATGTACATCAATTTGCATTTCCAGTTCAGCTAATTTCTTTGTTTCTGGGTAAGTTTGAATTAAGAGGTGTCAGTTATTTTAGATATATAGTAACATCCTAAAATTTTGAACACTAATTAGCTGCCTAAAAATCTTAGCATGCAGTTCAGATACTGAGGACTTATATGACTATTGCTACAACTGATTGATAATTTGCTAATTGGGAATCCCATGGGCCTGCATTTAAATCTCCCATATTTTAAAACTACATTTAGATAATTAAGCTTTAATAGTTTATAGCACATGACATCCCAACTGGGAGTGATATAAGGCCATGCAATAAAATCGATAAACCACTAGAGGTTTTCAGATTTAGTAACGTTGGTTATGTAATGACATTCATTGTAATGTTGCGTAAAAGATGGCAAAATCTTTGACTTTTTCACACCCAAAATGCAATTTTATGTAATTTAAATGTCGTGTGATAAATAGAATCTAACATTCGTGCACCTGTATTTTTTGATGAAGGGAGGAAAGATCCAAATACCATTATTAGCGGGCCATCATCGGCCCAACAGCGAAATTATGCCGATAATGGCCCAACACTGAAAGCTGTCTCAGTAGCTTTGCTACTATTAAGGGGGATCCCCACCAGTACTGCCCAAAAAACGTATTTTTGTGATTTTCCAGGGAGGGGGGGGGGGGGGGTCTGGATCTCCTGTTCCCCCCCTTGGATCCACGCATAAAGAAACAAAAGTTCTATCTGCAGCATATATTAGATAGCCTTTTAACCCTTAAAGCGCCAATCACGACTTCAGCAGACGACAAATTTGTGACATTTTTCCTAATATTCAAAAAAATAAGTCATAATATTTCATGAGAATCGTCTGCCAGCAGACGATTCTCATGAAATATCATGCCTTATTTGTTATTTTCAAAATGGCAGCAAAATTTGAAATTGTCGTCTGCTGCAAATTATAGGTGGCGCTTTATGGGTTAAAGGGTAAAGTGTTCAAAATTTGAGATTAGTGGTTGTATTTTGTTATTCTAGCATCATGCTGCATGTTACCCTCTACCTTATCTTATTTATATAAGTTTTTTCCCTTACCATAGGTTCGAACACTAAGAAGTGTACAGTAAAACCTGTCTTAAATGGCCACCCAAAAAGAAGACCAAACTTTTTTTTTTAGACCAATTATGGCTTAATGCTGGTCAAAAGTATTATGGCTTAATGCTGGTCAAAAGTATTGCAGAATGCTCCCATTAGAGCATTCTGCAATACTTTTGACCAGCATTAAGCCATTTTGACTTTCATGAAGCTACCATTTGTCATCAAGATCTATGATTTGTCTATTTTTGAGTGGCCCCTTAAGACAGGTTTCACTGTACCACATGTACTAGCATATTGCCCCTTGCCATGCATGTTTTATGTTAGTTAATTCTCTCTATGATTATTGACCCTAACTTTCCTCACCAAGTTTTGTAACACTAGCATGTTTCCTCTTACCTTGCTTGTTTTGTTTCATCACCAAGATGAATGTTGGTTTTGGCACTTTTTTATAAGTTTATTCTCTATTATATTTTAGATTTTATATTGTCATTTTCTTGTATGCATGATATCTCAAGAACTTAGGTCAAAAGATATATGTTTGTATTAAATCTGAGGCTTGTTGAGCATTGTGTAGCTTTTTCGCAATGAGTTTAATAAATTTGATACTACAAAAGCACTAATGTCAGATTTTATTTATCACATGACATTGAAATTACCTAAGAATTGCATTTTGACGTGAAAAAGTCAAGATTTTGTTATCTTTTTTGCAACTTTCTAATGGACGTCATTACATCATCTTATGAAAATGTAAACCACTAGTGATTTCTTGATTTTATTGCATGGGGTTAAATCACTTTAGATCTGACGTCATGTGATAAATACTCTTTATGCCAATCCAGCACATGATGCTTAGTCACTCAGGCCAAATAAATTTTTAGATTCTCATCCCCACCTGGCCCTATGAAATAACGACAAATAAAAAAATTGGGGTGGAAGGTTTTTCAGATTTTTAATCTGACCTTTTAGAACAGTCTATTATTAAGTAACTGGTCACTGTAACAAATATACAGCTAACAGTATCCAGAACCAAGTTCTTATAGCGAATACCGGGTGAATAATACCCTGTGTATGGTAAAGTTTCTGCTTCGAATATGCAGCAATTATATGGCAAGCTGCAAACATTCAGCAATCACTTTTTGTCAGGGTATTCTCTGGGTATTCGCGACAAGAAGTGAATATAATGCGAACAATTACTGTGAACAGTGCAATTCGCAGAATATTCACCATGTATTCGCATGAACTCAGCTTTTCCTTAAGGGCAGTTTGCAAGCATTAATCAGTGGGGAAAAAACAGTGTGGATCCTGATCAGAGGCTTTGTCAGAAGCCTTTCAAACTGGTTCTGCAGTATTTTCAAAGGACAAATCTGGCTTAGCAGGGAAATCTATCCATCTATCTATCTATCTATCTATCTATCTATCTATCTGTCTGTCTGTCTGTCTGTCTGTCTGTCTGTCTGTCTGTCTGTCTGTCTGTCTGTCTGTCTGGGTTTCCAACAAAGCGAGACTCAAACTGGTCTCTTCAGCTACAGAGACAAGCTAGAAAATTGAAATTTTGCTTGTAGCAAGCAGGTTTAGATAAGATACTTCCCAAAAAGCAAATAACATTGGCGCCAATCAATTTTCATGGATGCACAGGCTGGTCTGTGTCTTTATTGTTTGCAAACCCAAAAGACAGATTTAAAAGGAATTTCAGTGAATCTTGAGTTTATCTTTGTGGAGATTAAAATATGGAAAGAAAAAATTGGATCAGTGGCTGATCCAGAGGGGGTTCAGGGGGTTGGCTTTAACCCCTACCCCCCGCCCCCAGTTTTGAAATATCCCATGAAAATGAGATATAATCAGCAAAGCGAATCCCCTCCTCTACACATCTGAATCCCCCTACCTGAAATCCTTGATCACTCCTGTGGGTGTTCAACAATGTACCTCTTTCTTGAGAAGGTAGCATTTCAACACCTTGCTTAGTAAATTTTCAGTTTGTCACGTGCTTGTGTGTTACTAACCATTATTCCTGGTTGGATTTAAACATTATTTTAACGCTTTACCTACTGGGTACTTTTTCACGCTTTTTTGTGGTCTGCTGATGTTTTCAAAATCAACTTTTATAAAAAATTCTTTCAGGAATACCAAAAGAATGTCAAACAGTTTGGACCCAGATCAGGCCTGATTTGTCAGGCCTGATCTGGGTCCTAACTGTTTGCAAAAGAGGCTATCATCAGACAACACTTGAAGGTAGACGGTTAAAGCCAACCATCATTAACTTCTAAGAATTATGCAATAATATTGTGTAAGTAAGGGAATAAATATGGTTTTATTTCAGCTGTGATGTACTAACAGGGGAATGTCAATGTAAGCCGGGCTACGAGGGCAAGTTCTGCAATGAAACATGTAACATGCCTTTCTTTGGACAAGACTGTGCCAGCATATGTGCCTGTCCCCATGGTGACTGTGATTATATCACTGGAGAGTGCACCACTTGTTATGCAGGTAATTTATCAAACTGGTATATATCATAACCCTTAAAGAGCCAATCACAACCAAAGCAGATGACAAATTTTGAGACATCTTTCCCAATTTTCGAAAAAAATAAGGTATGATATTTCATGAGAATCCTCTGCCAGCAGACGATTCTCATGAAATAGCATGCCTTATTCTTTATTTTTGAAAAAGTGGCAAAATTTGAAAGTGTTGTCCGCTGCAAATTATAGGTGGCGCTTTAAGGGTTAATTTTAAAAATGGATTCTTTGTTTTCGTGCTGGCAGCATGGCACAGTTGGTAGCAATGTGGGTTATACATATGTGCACTGCTATCATGACGAGTTCTGCTGCAATCTTGGTAGGTCAAGGTCATTAACCCTTTCACTGCCAATAGGTCGGGTATACCCGTCGTACACATACTGCAACCTATTTGCCACAAGGACGGGTTTTTACGTCTTCTGGTTTCCCACATTCCTATGGTTGTCAAGGACATGTCACGTCATGGAATTTTTTTAGCATTGTAGCCAATTAGGTCTCAAGATTATTTTAGATAATTACATGATGTGCTATTTTTATCAAGTATACAATAAAAATAGCCAAAACCGACCTTGGTTGATGGGAATTTACCATATGAAGCTTTATTTTTCAAAATGGCGGATGGTGACGCGATACATCAGATGTTATGATTTTGGGTTTGTATGTTTATGAAGTGTTGCAAAATATACCTAAACTGTTTTAGGATGGAAATATATTGTGTTATTTATAGGTTTGTTTGTTCTTCTACAAAAATAATGCGCAGGATTAGATACTTACAGGGGGAAAAGTGCCCCCCCATACTTGATGTAATGATAACCGGTATCCCGATTTTGTGAACTTTTGTTATTTTTCATATTTTTGATAGAAAAAAATATGCTAAAACAAGTTTTAGGTTGGATATAAAACATTCAAACATTTTTCTACATAAAAAATGTAGGTTTTGTATACTTTTGCTGAAATATATAGCCGCCATACCTCTTTTACAACATTTACCCGAAACTCCTTGAAACCCCCTGTCAAATGGCTAGTCAATATATAATTATATGCTCGGCAGCGAAAGGGATAATGAACAAATACTTCTTGCACACCGGATAGCGATATCTGATTTTTTACCCTGGGATAGAAAATTTTATCTTACCCATGCTATCTTACCCAGGCTGGCATGCAAAGACTGTACATTGGTTGTATTGGCACTCAAGCATATGGTTGTCAAGTGACGCCAGGGTTATGTTAAAGTGACTTCATCATTATATGTCGCATCTCATCGGATTAGGGAACTTTTAAACATAAAATGCGGTAGATATTTAATAGTGAGCAAGAAAAAGAATCCATTATTCATGTAAGGATGAGAAAGGAAAATCAGTCCCGCGTGATCACTGTTTGTCATCACTAGGCAAGCCTCATGATGCCAAACAGTGCTCCTCGGGACGGATTTTTCTATCCTACCCTCACACTCATGATGGATTCTTATGATGTATGTCAGATGCTACATGTCAGTGATCATTGTATTCAAATAATGATAAAATAAGGTAATTGATTCATTGGTTGTTAAGGCTTAAAGTTCCAGTCAACAACATTTCAGTCATATGGGGACTCCTCCCAGAGAGATTAAGTGAGAAAAGAAGAATGGAACAGACTAAAAGGCCCTGACAAAACCCAAATTTACCTCAACTGAAGCAAACTTCATCCTACCAACAAGCCAAATATGACATCTCTCTTAAAGCTGCAGCAGGTACTCAGGTACAGGAACTTGGGGTCTTAACTGAACTTAGACCTGTGTTTCTATTCACAGATGTCTTTAACTTTTTCAAGGGTTACCTTGGCAACAACTGTGATGAGCCATGCCCTACAGGAACTTGGGGTCTTAACTGTACTCAGACCTGTGTTTCTATTCACAGATGTCTTTAACTTTTTCAAGGGTTACCTTGGCAACAACTGTGATGAGCCATGCCCTACAGGAACTTGGGGTCTTAACTGTACTCAGACCCGTGTTTCTATTCACAGATGTCTTAAACTTTTTCAAGGGTTACCTTGGCAACAACTGTGATGAGCCATGCCCTACAGGAACTTGGGGTTTTAACTGTACTCAGACATGTGTTTCTATTCACAGAAATCTTAAACTTTTTCAAGGGTTACCTTGGCAACAACTGTGATGAGCCATGCCCTACAGGAACTTGGGGTCTTAACTGTACTCAGACCTGTGTTTCTATTCACAGATGTCTTTAACTTTTTCAAGGGTTACCTTGGCAACAACTGTGATGAGCCATGCCCTACAGGAACTTGGGGTCTTAACTGTACTCAGACCTGTGTTTCTATTCACAGATGTCTTCAACTTTTTCAAGGGTTACCTTGGCAACAACTGTGATGAGCCATGCCCTACAGGTACTTGGGGTCTTAACTGTCCTCAGTCCTGTGTTTCTTATCACAGATGTTTCTTTCAACTTTTTCACAGGTTACCTTGGTGACAACTGTGATGAGCCGTGCCCTACAGGAACTTGGGGTCTTAACTGTACTCAGAGCTGTGCATGTCTAAATGGAGCGAAATGTCACCACAACACAGGCTTCTGTAACTGCACAGTTGGATACCATGGTAACATAAATAATTCAGCTGTGACATTTGATCACAAGTTTAGATAAACAAAAATTTTCAGCTTAAAATTGTAAATGAGCCAAGATCTGACAGAAGGGACCTTCTGGCAATAAAAGTCAAAAGTGAGATATTTACAAAGAAAGAAAGACCTAGCTGTTATGAACAATTCAGAAAATTTGAAGAGAGTATCTTTACAAATAACAAAGATATGAGCGTTTAAACTGGTATAAGTGATGTGTTTTAAACTTGACGTCACTTAACGTTGTTAATTAAGTTCTGACGTCAACACCATTGTGTTAATATATGAGGCTAATACAAAGACGCTAGGAGCAATATTTCAAGAATGCTCCATGTTTCTGTAAATTTGATGTGTATGCATTTGCATAGACTGCACACATAGCCAACATAAGCACATCCCATGTTTACAAAAGCATTTGAAATGAGGTACCCTGTTTTAAAGGAAGTATGTAGTCCATGTGCACAGCTGTTGCCATGGCAACATATATTATACGTATCACTTAATTTCATCAGAACTGTTTGCGCCTTTGATTGTATTACAATGTTAGAAGCAATTAGACTCTATTGTAAGAGCATGCAAAATCTTGAACATATGGACGTTTTTTAAATTTTGATTACACAAAAACTGCTAAAATGCCCGAAGGACCCTTTTGTAAGATCCGCGCTCAAATAGTTTCTTACCCATCAATTTTAACATATGTTTTGGGCGCTCAAAAGAAGCATCTCATTGAGACGGTTCTTTTGAGTACCTACAACATATGTTTTGGTTGAGAAATTAAAAATTAAATTTTCGTTACGCACACTTAACTTAAGTCCTGTGTGATTTCCAACAATGTGGCATTTTGAAATGAATATACTCAGACTAGTCTATGCAGCCTCCATTTGTTAAGCTTAGAAACTCCAAATGCTGTTCGGTCAGTAGGTCAACACTCATAGAATATTCAAGCCACTAGCAAAGGCTCTGATCAGTATGTGCAGGCTGGTCTGAGCCTTTGCTAGTCACACATACCAAATTGTTGGAAATATCATGTCTCGGCTCAATTTGTAGCCTTTTGTGTGACAGCAGACAATATTATTATGACCACTGGCTACAGAAAAAGTTAAGAAAAGTTAAACCCAGATATCCTTTGCTATTGAAATAGCACACAACAAAGGCTGTGTTCAGGCTGTGAGATGCAGTGCTTAGAAGTGCTTCTGAAGTCTGAGCTGGCTTCTCGTAAAATGTGTACAGGTATGAGGTTTCTGCTCAAACAAATGTCAGTTTAGCACAATTTATATGTCAAAAATAGAGTGAACCAAATTTAACCCAGGACAGGTAGACATCATTTTTTTCACTGCTGCTTGATGGCTAAAAATAGTTATTGGAAAGATAGCATGATTTCTTATGTATATTTGACTGGTCAAATGTTTTGTATTAAGGAGTTTTTATTTTTTATTTTTTGAGAACAGTGATTATTTAAGATATGCAATTCTTTTGCATCTCTAATAAGAGTTTCAGAAACTTGAAAAGCAATTGTTGAAATAATCTTGTTTTGAGCACACTAGGAACATCTGGCTTGAGTAATTTTATAAATATAAAAAGACTTTATATTAAAACTAGGAAAAGTGAGACATATAACAAAACAATTATTGCATTCTTTTTTGGTTTACATAAGGATTATTACTTATTCAACCCACAAAATTGATGTTCACCTAACTTGGCATCTGTGAACATCAATGTTCTCGGGCTAACAAATCCTGATGTTAATCACATTGTATAATGTCAAGCAGAATCAATCACGAGTCACAAAGGCATTTTACATCCTTGTGAATATGCTTGTGGCATATTTGCATTATTACCACAAATAACAAGGTTATGGTGAAAATGTCTCACCCCAGATTAATTGTCATATTTTTCTATCTGATGTGCAAGTAAACTTTTTTCCCTTCTAGGTCTCTACTGTGCCGAGAGGTGTAGACCAGGAACATTTGGCTACAACTGCACAGGAAACTGTACATGTAACAACAAGACTTCCATCTGCAGTCCTTATGATGGTCAATGCCAGTGTCTGCCTGGTTACCATGGCAACCAGTGCCAGGATGAATGTCCACCAGACAAGTTTGGCTTTCATTGTGATAGTGACTGTTCATGCTATTCTAGTGGAACAGATTTCTGTGATCATAGAACTGGTAGGTACAGTACCAATCAAACTATTTTTTACACCTTAGGTTTGCTAAATAGCTTCTAATGTATGTTTATGTGTATGTGATAAGTAACATCATTATAGAGCTATAAATATCAAATGATTAATACTGGAGGAGAAAAGCTGAGTAATCCGGGTTCGGGTCTATTCAGTAAGCCATTTTCTTCCATGTATGCATGTTTTAATCAGTTTTTAAACATTCTTAAATAATCTTAGCCACCTCAATTGATGGGCATGTTATGGAGTTTTAACAAAGTAAGCAAAAGGCTACATCTGCTGAGGGCTAAGTTACAAGTGTGCTGATGATACCACTTGATATTGGCAAACTAACTGATGCTGCACCTATACTTGGGATGCCTTGGCAGGATGCCATTGCATGACGTTACATAAGATGACGTCCAACGATCATCACACCATTGGGAAAAAGTGTCAAATGATTTTGTGAAATATAAAATCTAAATCATAAAAACATTTTTTACATTGTACAGTGTCAAAAATAACACAAAGTATTTATAAGTATATAATATACTGTTTGACACTTGGAGAGTCCTCATGAAAGATTTTTTTTTTAAATAATTTTAAAAAATATCTGCAGATGACAAAAAAAATCCTGAAACAGCATTCAAAGTATTAAACAAAAAGCTCTAATTTTGGGAATATTTGAATTTATGATTTTGGATTTTTTTTAGATATCATTCATGTCAAGTCATATCTTTGAATATTGCAGGGGAATGCAACTGTCTGTCTGGTTGGAAAGGAGTGACATGTAATTCTCAGTGTAATGATGGTACATGGGGAGAGAATTGTCTCAAGTCATGTGACTGTAACAATCAAGGGTCATGTGACCAGCAGACTGGAGCATGTATTTGCTACCCTGGGTATACTGGAGACTCCTGCACAGAAGGTAATATTTTTATTTATCATATAACATTGTGTCTTTGAGTGAAACAACCCCATGCAATAAAATTGATAAACCACACCTTATGATGTCCATACATTGTTGGGTTCATAATGACAAAATTATAACGTTTTTACGGCGGAAATGAGATTTCAGAGTAATTTTAATTTCATATGATAAATAGAATCTACATTCTTGCATAGATATCTATTCGTAAAGCTGTTTACACCCATTGTCAAATGAGCCAAAATCCATGTTCAAATCAGGAGATTCACGTGCTGTTTGAACATGGGTCTGAACCTGAAAATACTAAAATGAGCCCTGCATTATTTATATGGAACGCATTGCGGACCAGACTGATCATTTCGCCGATGTTTTTGTTCGCGAAAACGTTGCGTACGGTTATGACATAATGACGTTCGAAAGTACACAGCCGACACCATTTTGTTTAGAGAAATCCAGTGTGAGAAAATGGACAATTTAATGTTTTAGCAGCGTTTTCAGTGCGAATTGAGCTGGAATAAGGTAAAATATGCAAGAATAACGATCACACATGTTTGTTTCATTGCATTAACACTTGCCGGGTCCCTCGGATGATGTTGAACACTCGGCCTATCGGCCTCGTGTTCAAACAGCATCCTCGGGACCCGGCAAATGTTAATGCATGAAAAAACATGTGTGATCCCTATATTCGTGCTCCTGTATTATTGAATTTATAGAACTAGTTAGTTGCAAAACTCAAGTGAGCAATGCAGGGTCATTTGACCCTTTTGTTTTTGGTTTTGTCATGCTCTGGCCCACCACGGTGCATGAAATTTATTCAGCTCATAAATGTTAAAATGCACAAATTTGTTGGCAATTTAACATTTATTAGCAGAATAGATACATAAATACAACATCTGAGTGTTTTAAGCAAGATTTTTTTTCAGTATTTTAACTTTCTTTGAGAAGTTTAACAAAGTTTAATAACCTCAGGGCCAGGCTTATTTAACCCTTAAAGCGCCAATCACGATTGCAGCAGACGACAAATTTTGCAACATCTTTCCTAATTTTCGAACAAATAAGGTATGATATTTCATGAGAATCGTCTGCCAGCAGACGATTCTCTTGAAATATCATGCCTATTTGTTATTTTTAAAAAAGCAGCGCAATTTGAAATTGTGGTCTGCTGCAAATTATAGGTGGAGCTTAATGTGTTAATGTTTGTTTCTCTCTTGTAGAATGCCCAGAAGGAAACTTTGGTATTGGTTGCCTAGAGACATGCCAGAACTGCTCTGGAGGACTTATTTGTAACTTTGTGACAGGAGTGTGTCCAGTGCCTGGTACCTGTCCTCCTGGCTTCACAGGAGTCAATTGTCAGAACTGTAAGTGCTTTTTAAATTCGATGAGGGGTACCAGTAATTTGCATTCCTTGACAGATAGATCATAGATATATTACTTGGGAGACAGTATACTTAAACTCCATATTCTCACGGCATCCCTATTATCAGGGTAAACCATTATTCCAGTGTAAATAAATCCCCACGCCATATATCAGCAGTTTTCGTATGCAAATTAGTGAACTGCTCACAGAATTTAGAAACTTCAAAAATCTCAAGTTGTGAATGAAAAATATTTTTTATCACTTTAACAACACAAATGTCAACTGCCCTCCCACCCATGTCATATAAATTTTATATTTCTCGAAACATTTTTAGTTAATCCCCACATCTTTACAGCTCAAAGCCAGTTACATATTGATTTTCATGAATTTGAAGTAAATTTTACATGACCAGGTCAGGAACTTCCTGCTAGCCAAAAACGAACTAATTACCATGAGAACATGAAGTCCCCATTCAATATGGCTGCTTTGTTAAGGTGTATTAACATTGGAAGCCAGATAGAAATTCTAGGCTATAACTGTCAATAGGTGATATGTATTAAAAGACTGGATACTAAGCTAACAATGTTTATTTTTGATTTGATTGTATCTTCAGTAAGCATATAAATATTGATCACTGAACTGTTAGTACCCTGAGAATATGGTGGACAAAGCTACTTGGTATCTATGAAGGGTGTTCCAAAAGTTCTGATATTACTTGGGAGACAGTACTTGGTATCAATGAGGGGTGTTCCAAAAGTTCTGATACTGGCGTAATATCCTTGTAACCAGCAGTGTCACATGCCTGAAAATTGTACCAAATAAAAAAAATAGTATTTGTCTATCGAATATTATTTGTCTTAACACAGCTCTAACAGTGTATATGTTACTTGAAGGAGTGACTGGAATTCAACCTCCAAACAGCCATACCCTCAATGCACTGATGTAACTAGCAGATTGTGCACATTAAAGACCCCACAAATCAGACAAGAGCAGTTCAGCTATTTATTTTCATGACTGCTCATAGATCATTTATTAGCGAATGTGCCCTGTAACTATGGTGAATTTTCTATAAGATCGAAGTTGCCTAGGCCTTCGAATGTTTTGCTATCCACTGCCAGCTATTAGCTAATTCTGGATTAAATCTTCCACTTGAAGTTTTTTACCAGCCCATACTGTCGTATCGACGACTGTATTAAAAGTAAAACCTGTGGTAAATTTTAAATGAGCTGAATTTTGTCTGAAGCAGTTATGATCAGTCTTTACTGTTGTAGACTAGTAGTAATCTAAATTAGAAAATTAACACAAGTTCAACAAAGTAGGTCGATATTCCGAGATACGCCAAGTTTGCATGTGCATATCTTAAATAAAATCTGATCAATTGTCTAAATGTGCACTGTATATCTTATATCGTTCTGTTCCAGTGTGTCAGGATGGTTACTGGGGACCAGGCTGTGAGAATGAATGTTCCACTACATGTAGAGGACAAAGAGGCAAATGTAATCCTTTGACAGGAAAGTGTCGCTGTTTCCCTGGTTATACTGGTTCCCAGTGTGAGTCAGGTAGGTTATTCTGTTCCAGTGTGTCAGGATGGATACTGGGGACCAGGCTGTGAGAATGAATGTTCCACTACATGTAGAGGACAAAGAGGCAAATGTCATCCTTTGACAGGAAAATGTCGCTGTTTCCCAGGTTATACTGGTTCCCAATGTGAGTCAGGTAGGTTATTCTGTAACAGTGTGTCAGGATGGATACTGGGGACCAGGCTGTGAGAATGAATGTTCCACTACATGTAGAGGACAAAGAGGCAAATGTAATCCTTTGACAGGAAAATGTCGCTGTTTCCCAGGCTATACTGGTTCCCAATGTGAGTCAGGTAGGTTATTCCGTTCCAGTGTGTCAGGATGGATACTGGGGACCAGGCTGTGAGAATGAATGTTCCACTACATGTAGAGGACAAAGAGGCAAATGTAATCCTTTGACAGGAAAATGTCACTGTTTCCCTGGTTATACCGGTTCCCGATGTGAGTCAGGTAGGTAATTCTGTAACAGTGTGTCAGGATGGATACTGGGGACCAGGCTGTGAGAATGAATGTTCCACTACATGTAGAGGACAAAGAGGCAAATGTAATCCTTTGACAGGAAAATGTCGCTGTTTCCCTGGTTATACTGGTTCCCAATGTGAGTCAAGTAGGTTATTCTGTTCCAGTGTGCCAGGATGGGTACTGGGGACCAGGCTGTGAGAATGAATGTTCCACTACATGTAGAGGACAAAGAGGCAAATGTAATCCTTTGACAGGAAAATGTCGCTGTTTCCCAGGCTATACTGGTTCCCAATGTGAGTCAGGTAGGTTATTCTGTTCCAGTGTGTCAGGATGGATACTGGGGACCAGGCTGTGAGAATGAATGTTCCACTACATGTAGAGGACAAAGAGGCAAATGTAATCCTTTGACAGGAAAATGTCGCTGTTTCCCTGGTTATACTGGTTCCCAATGTGAGTCAGGTAGGTTATTCTGTTCCAGTGTGTCAGGATGGATACTGGGGACCAGGCTGTGAGAATGAATGTTCCACTACATGTAGAGGACAAAGAGGCAAATGTAATCCTTTGACAGGAAAATGTCGCTGTTTCCCAGGTTATACTGGTTCCCAATGTGAGTCAGGTAGGTTATTCTGTTCCAGTGTGTCAGGATGGATACTGGGGACCAGGCTGTGAGAATGAATGTTCCACTACATGCAGAGGACAAAGAGGCAAATGTAATCCTTTGACAGGAAAATGTCACTGTTTCCCTGGTTATACTGGTTCCCAATGTGAGTCAGGTAGGTTATTCTGTTCCAGTGTGTCAGGATGGGTACTGGGGACCAGGCTGTGAGAATGAATGTTCCACTACATGTAGAGGACAAAGAGGCAAATGTAATCCTTTGACAGGAAAATGTCGCTGTTTCCCTGGTTATACTGGTTCCCAATGTGAGTCAGGTAGGTTATTCTGTTCCAGTGTGTCAGGATGGATACTGGGGACCAGGCTGTGAGAATGAATGTTCCACTACATGTAGAGGACAAAGAGGCAAATGTAATCCTTTGACAGGAAAATGTCACTGTTTCCCTGGTTATACTGGTTCCCAATGTGAGTCAAGTAGGTTATTCTGTTCCAGTGTGCCAGGATGGGTACTGGGGACCAGGCTGTGAGAATGAATGTTCCACTACATGTAGAGGACAAAGAGGCAAATGTAATCCTTTGACAGGAAAATGTCACTGTTTCCCTGGTTATACTGGTTCCCAATGTGAGTCAGGTAGGTTATTCTGTTCCAGTGTGTCAGGATGGATACTGGGGACCAGGCTGTGAGAATGAATGTTCCACTACATGTAGAGGACAAAGAGGCAAATGTAATCCTTTGACAGGAAAATGTCACTGTTTCCCTGGTTATACTGGTTCCCAATGTGAGTCAGGTAGGTTATTCTGTTCCAGTGTGTCAGGATGGATACTGGGGACCAGGCTGTGAGAATGAATGTTCCACTGCATGTAGAGGACAAAGAGGCAAATGTAATCCTTTGACAGGAAAATGTCACTGTTTCCCTGGTTATACTGGTTCCCAATGTGAGTCAGGTAGGTTATTCTGTTCCAGTGTGTCAGGATGGATACTGGGGACCAGGCTGTGAGAATGAATGTTCCACTACATGTAGAGGACAAAGAGGCAAATGTAATCCTTTGACAGGAAAATGTCACTGTTTCCCTGGTTATACTGGTTCCCAATGTGAGTCAGGTAGGTTATTCTGTTCCAGTGTGTCAGGATGGATACTGGGGACCAGGCTGTGAGAATGAATGTTCCACTACATGTAGAGGACAAAGAGGCAAATGTAATCCTTTGACAGGAAAATGTCGCTGTTTCCCTGGTTATACTGGTTTCCAATGTGAGTCAGGTAGGTTATTCTGTTACAGTGTGTCAGGATGGATACTGGGGACCAGGCTGTGAGAATGAATGTTCCACTACATGTAGAGGACAAAGAGGCAAATGTAATCCTTTGACAGGAAAATGTCACTGTTTCCCTGGTTATACTGGTTCCCAATGTGAGTCAGGTAGGTTATTCTGTTCCAGTGTGTCAGGATGGATACTGGGGACCAGGCTGTGAGAATGAATGTTCCACTACATGTAGAGGACAAAGAGGCAAATGTAATCCTTTGACAGGAAAATGTCGCTGTTTCCCTGGTTATACTGGTTCCCAATGTGAGTCAGGTAGGTTATTCTGTTCCAGTGTGTCAGGATGGATACTGGGGACCAGGCTGTGAGAATGAATGTTCCACTACATGTAGAGGACAAAGAGGCAAATGTAATCCTTTGACAGGAAAATGTCGCTGTTTCCAAGGCTATACTGGTTCCCAATGTGAGTCAAGTAGGTTATTCTGTTCCAGTGTGTCAGGATGGATACTGGGGACCAGGCTGTGAGAATGAATGTTCCACTACATGTAGAGGACAAAGAGGCAAATGTAATCCTTTGACAGGAAAATGTCACTGTTTCCCTGGTTATACTGGTTCCCAATGTGAGTCAGGTAGGTTATTCTGTTCCAGTGTGTCAGGATGGATACTGGGGACCAGGCTGTGAGAATGAATGTTCCACTACATGTAGAGGACAAAGAGGCAAATGTAATCCTTTGACAGGAAAATGTCGCTGTTTCCCTGGTTATACTGGTTCCCAATGTGAGTCAGGTAGGTTATTCTGTTCCAGTGTGTCAGGATGGATACTGGGGACCAGGCTGTGAGAATGAATGTTCCACTACATGTAGAGGACAAAGAGGCAAATGTAATCCTTTGACAGGAAAATGTCGCTGTTTCCCTGGTTATAATGGTTCCCAATGTGAGTCAGGTAGGTTATTCTGTTCCAGTGTGTCAGGATGGGTACTGGGGACCAGGCTGTGAGAATGAATGTTCCACTACATGTAGAGGACAAAAAGGCAAATGTAATCCTTTGACAGGAAAATGTCACTGTTTCCCTGGTTATACTGGTTCCCAATGTGAGTCAGGTAGGTTATTCTGTTCCAGTGTGTCAGGATGGATACTGGGGACCAGGCTGTGAGAATGAATGTTCCACTACATGTAGAGGACAAAGAGGCAAATGTAATCCTTTGACAGGAAAATGTCGCTGTTTCCCTGGTTATACTGGTTCCCAATGTGAGTCAGGTAGGTTATTCTGTTCCAGTGTGTCAGGATGGGTACTGGGGACCAGGCTGTGAGAATGAATGTTCCACTACATGTAGAGGACAAAGAGGCAAATGTAATCCTTTGACAGGAAAATGTCGCTGTTTCCCTGGTTATACTGGTTCCCAATGTGAGTCAGGTAGGTTATTCTGTAACAGTGTGTCAGGATGGGTACTGGGGACCAGGCTGTGAGAATGAATGTTCCACTACATGTAGAGGACAAAGAGGCAAATGTAATCCTTTGACAGGAAAATGTCACTGTTTCCCTGGTTATACTGGTTCCCAATGTGAGTCAGGTAGGTTATTCTGTTCCAGTGTGTCAGGATGGATACTGGGGACCAGGCTGTGAGAATGAATGTTCCACTACATGTAGAGGACAAAGAGGCAAATGTAATCCTTTGACAGGAAAATGTCGCTGTTTCCCTGGTTATGCTGGTTCCCAATGTGAGTCAGGTAGGTTATTCTGTAACAGTGTGTCAGGATGGATACTGGGGACCAGGCTGTGAGAATGAATGTTCCACTACATGTAGAGGACAAAGAGGCAAATGTAATCCTTTGACAGGAAAATGTCGCTGTTTCCCAGGTTATACTGGTTCCCAATGTGAGTCAGGTAGGTTATTCTGTTCCAGTGTGTCAGGATGGATACTGGGGACCAGGCTGTGAGAATGAATGTTCCACTACATGTAGAGGACAAAGAGGCAAATGTAATCCTTTGACAGGAAAATGTCACTGTTTCCCTGGTTATACTGGTTCCCAATGTGAGTCAGGTAGGTTATTCTGTTCCAGTGTGTCAGGATGGATACTGGGGACCAGACTGTGAGAATGAATGTTCCACTACATGTAGAGGACAAAGAGGCAAATGTAATCCTTTGACAGGAAAATGTCACTGTTTCCCTGGTTATACTGGTTCCCAATGTGAGTCAGGTAGGTTATTCTGTTCCAGTGTGTCAGGATGGGTACTGGGGACCAGGCTGTGAGAATGAATGTTCCACTACATGTAGAGGACAAAGAGGCAAATGTAATCCTTTGACAGGAAAATGTCGCTGTTTCCCAGGCTATACTGGTTCCCAATGTGAGTCAGGTAGGAATCCTTTTTGCAAATGAGAAAAAAAATCTTGGCTAATTCATGACAAAGGTATATAGTCTACAGGTCCAATGATGCATTTTCCCTGGCTGTAAACTCACTTTAACTTTGATGATTTGCTTGGAAATTAAAACTCCTTGCAAAAATCATAATGATGCTTATATAGGGGTATTGGAGATAAATTATATTTGCCATTTTACTTCCAGGGATATAGGATATTATGCATTTTACTTCCGGGAATATGGGATACTCTGTTCAATATTTTTGTTACTTTCAGGGATATTGAATATTTAGGAAATTAATAGACCCCTTTCACATTGTTATCTCCCTTAGCAATCGCCCTTCAATTGGAAAATCGATAAAGTCGTTTTTGAAAATGAAGGGGCAGATTGCTTGTTAGTTACATTGTCAAAACACATAATGATGCTTAATAAGTGGATTATTTGGCCTTTAAACGTTAGAATGAGATTTCTTATTCTAGAAATAATATAAATTAATAATTTCATATACAATTTAAAAGTCTTCCGTATTTTTTCGCTTTAATAAGTGTAAAATATACTTTGATATCGAGCTAAAATCGGCGTCTTCTTCAGGCACTAAATCGCCAAAGCTATTTGAAATACATGCATTAATAAAACAAAAGAGTCTGTTGTGCGAACATCGACAACTCAGACGAGTCTGGGCAGTCTCACCAGGACATTCGCTGCTCACACACACCTCGGATCCATTGTTGTGTCCATGTGCACACAAACTAGAAAGGCGGTGTGTGTAGACAGGGAGGCTCAGACGGAAATTAGATCTAAGGCTTCTAGCCCCACCAGATAAGCATGCATGCTGCTGCATGTTACCAAATAGACGTACGTGCATGCTGCTAGATAGTTGCGCATAATGACTAAGCATATGTGATATATATCAAAATATCATTAAACATAACTATAAGTAGATACCTCCATTTATATACCCATTAAATTCCATAGTTTCTACACAACGTCCATTCGTGCGCAGGCTCGCAAGAATCATCGCTGCTCGCACACACAAATAAAGGATGTAGATGAAGACTCGGATCAATTTTCTAAAACACCAGCATCGCTGGTTGAGACTGCGTGAGTATATATTGGCGCCTATAAGTACCAATTAAAGAAAGGGACATCTCACTTCATAAATCAATCATGCCGTCAAATTACAAACATGTGCCAACGTGTGCTAGGTTTTATTGCTTTTAAAGGGCCCTGGGCGTAGTATTAAAGGACCGGATGCATATTAGTACATATTGGAAAGGGCCTCAACAAGAGAAAACCTGACTTTGGTGCATGTGAACAACAAGGAGCAGGCCCGTATTCTTATCCATCCGCAAAGTCTGATCAGTGCCTTTACTGTTCAGTTATGGAAAGTATAATAACCGAACTTGCTACATGCAAAATTTCATTTTACCCGCGGTCTCTTAAGATGAACAGACTGGTTTGAGTCTTACTCGGTCAGAAACCCGCAAGACAGGTTTTCTCGCGCGATGGCCTTACTGTATCTTAATTATCACTTATTTAAACAAGAAAGACCCTGTTTAGATGTCATGTGTATGGAATGTAAGTTTTTACTCATAGACCGTTACCAGACTGTTCACTGCTCGCATATGCATAGTATTGAAGGAAATTATTGATATGATATAACGTATGACCAACCCTGTAATGCACCCGCTCATTCGGAAAAAGCCAGCCTTGGATGCTTTGAAATCAATTATTCTTGTCTCAGATATTCAGAATATTTGAATTAATCACTTATTTGCTATATTTATCATTTATTTTTAATATAAGTCTAATATTTATTTGCGAATTTATTTTTCTTTTCACCGTTTTTCATATTCCGTTGTGTAATGCATAGGCAGCCGTATAAAGGTTGCCCCTTCGAGTGTAATCTCGCGGAGATAAGGCGGAACGAGACTGTTTGGCGCATGCGCACTAACAATGTGAAAAGAGTCTATTATGGGGATATTTGCCAATGTATAAGGGATACTTGCCTGTTTACTTCAAGGGATATGGGATATTTGGTACCCTCTATACAAGCCTCCATATTGTACTGAACAAAAAGAGAAACAATATATGTAAATTGATGTCTAAACTCTGGTCACTAGGCTCGAGCTACTAGGTAATCATTCTTATTTTTTGGTATTCGGATTTTTTCAAAATCAGTTTTTTAAAAAGTTCTTTCAGGAATACCATCAGAGTGTCAGAGTTTGGACATATTTAGTCGGGCCTGATGGGAGGCAAGTTCAACAATGCGAGAGCTTGCCAAGCGCTCGTTGATTGGTACCTATCTTTATTCGTAATATGTAAAGCCTGACATCACTACAACGAGCGCTTGAAAGCGCTCGCATTGCTGAACTCGCCTTTGGTTTTAAACTGTTTGCAAAAGTTAACAGCAGACGACACTGGTAGACCAAGAGATAAAGTTGTTTATTTTGTATTTTCAGAATGTGTAAACTTCTACGGTGTATCATGTCAGTACCCGTGTCAGTGTACGGAGGGACATACAGCTAACTGCAACCACCGCACTGGGGAGTGCACATGCTCAGATGGCTATACCGGAGATTATTGTGAAAACCGTAAGTATAAACTCATAAGCAGTGGTGTAGCCAGAAAGCTGAAAAAGTTACGCACATCAAAGGGAGACTACTCTATCAAGCATTGATTATAATTATGTCCCTTTTCAAATTGGAACTTCTCTTAAAGGAAAGAATTCGCTCTCTTTTCTTTAAGAGCAGTTCCTTGTGGTATGGGAAATCACTTTTACTACATTAGGTGAGCTCCCTTTAGTGTTACTATTTTTATTACACATGTGCGTATACTGCATAATGGGAGCTACGCCAACGATTATTGTAGCTATAGCTAGTGCAGTGGTAGATTAAGAATTTTTGTCGGGTGTGGGGGTGTTAAAGCCTAACTGACAAAAAAGCCCACAAAAAGGATTACGTTGTGAGATGTTCCAGTGTGGGGGTCTGGAACCCCTGTCCACACCTCCGGATCCACCCTTTTAATGCCTATTATGCACAGTATGCACATGTGTAGTGGATATTTTACCATTTCAAACTAGAACTTTATGTGGACTTATAATTTTCCATTTCCATAAGGGTCTGCTCTTAACCCTTAAACTGCCACCTATAATTTGCAGCAGACGACAATTTCTGTAAAACTTGAATGAAATTGTTGCATCCCTTCAGGCAATGGGTGATCCTGGCCTCTAGTGGGAGGTTCTCAGATATAATAGTTTTGGTGTCACCTATAATTTGCAGCAGACCACAATTTCAAATTTTGCTGCTTTTTCAAAAATAGCAAAGACGTCATGTTATTTCATGAGAATTGTCTACTGGCAGACAATTCTCATGAAATATCATATCTTACTTTTTTCGAAAATTAGAAAAGATGTCGAAAAATTTGTCGTCTGCTGCAGGCATTATTTGTGCTTTAAGGGTTAAAGGAAAGAATTTGCTCCGTCTTTTAAAAAGGCGCTGAAACGGCATGGGGGACGATGATGTGTGTCAAGCCATGTCAACCTGAGGAGGTCGATGGTAGCTGGTGACAGGCTGGAGGGAGTGAGTGAGTGAAACAATTGAAGAGAATCACTAATTTTTCATTTGTTTCCCTTTGATGTGCATAAATATTTTTGAATTCGGGAGCAGAAAACAAAGTTTCTGTTTCTTGCAGTTGATCATGAGTTATCACATGGCAATGCACAAATCATCCTGCTCAGCTACATAGACTAGCTAGTGTCTGCTTAATTTGGATTTATCAAGTTCCTCTATTATAATGGGTGTACGACACTTCATCGAACGACACTTTATCTAATGACTCATTTCGTCTTACTTTCGTCAAAATGGCATTTTGTTGAATATGCCCGGCCATTGTCTAGCTAATTCAGCAAAAATAACTTATGATTATAAAGAAAATTCCTCAAATAATTGTGAAGTTTGACACAATAAAGTCACCATGGTGTTTGTTGTGATCACATGTCTATCACATGACTACTATACAAATGTTGCTTTAACCCTTTGTCCTATAAATTCGGAATTTTTTGCGAGAGTTTAATTTTTGTGAAACTTTGCATATGTGAAAATCAAATACTCTCAAAGTGGCTAGATCACTCTGTCATTTACTAATATAGGTAATTGTTATATACCTTATGAGTGTTTACTATAGAAACTTGACGTGTTTCAATCGCTGACAGTTGTACTTTTCATCTTAATTTAATGTGTCGCAATGCGACAAATCACTGTCCGCGGGCTTCATTCCCATTAATACATGGCAGCAGAGGGCTGCAACGCCATTACAACCCGCTCAAGGACATCGTCTGCAAGTTAAGATATATCTTCGCTAATGTTTTATGGAGAAATTACCTATTAACTATTTCAATTAGCATAAAATACGCTCCTTTATTATATTGGACAGGCAGCAATCGAAAACGCTCTGAACAATCGATGAACGTGGATCGCTTGGAACAATGTTTTTGATTGCCATTTGTCGCCAGTCGGGCGACAAACGGCAGTCGAAAGCTCTGTTTCTAGCAATCTTGTATCCATGGTTGTGGATAGTATTATCGTTTTCGATTGCCTCCTATCTGAAGTGTTTATTATACCCCCGGTACGAAGTATATAGGGGGTATATAGTTTTTGCCTTTTCTGTAATTATGTTTGTTTGTCTGTTTGTCTGTAAACTTTTTTTTCCGTCAAACATTTCTCAGCAACTACTTGGGTTAGGACTCTGAAATTTGGTACAAAGCTTGATAGTGATGAGTTGTATTGTGTAACAAAAGAATAGCCACATATTGCTTATCAGTCCCTTTATTTGTTCATTTTTCTTTCTCTCCAATGGAAATTTCTGTCACAGATTTCTCAGCTCCTATTGGAGCCAGTGTTTTCATATTTTGTGTACACCTTCAGGAAGGCAAAGTATACTGTGTAAAGGGAAATTAAGATGCTCATCCTCATTTTGCCTTCTTTTTCATTTTTTCTTTCTTTCACTCTTATATAATACATATAGACATTTTTTCTGTCAAAGATTTCTCAGCAACTATTTAAGTTAGGATTCTGAAATTTTGTACAAAGCTTGATAGTGATGAGTTGTATTGTGTAACAAAAGAACAGCCACATATTGCTTATCAGTCCCTTTATTTGTTCTTTTTTCTTTCTCTCCAATGGAAATTTCTGTCGCAGATCTCTCGGTTCCTATTGGAGCCAGTGTTTTCAAATTTAGTGTACACCTTCAGGTAGGCTAAGTGTATTGTGTAAATGAAAATAAAGATGCTAAAGCTCATTTTGCCTTCTTTTTCATTTTTTCCTTCTGTCACTCCTATATAACACATATGGATGTTTTTGTCAGAGTTTTCTCAGCAACTACTTGATTTAGGATTATGAAATTTTGTGTACACTTTCAGGTAGGCAAAGTGTATTGTGTAAATGAAAATGAAAGTGCTTATCCTCATTTTGCCTTCTTTTTTCAAATTTTCAATTTTTCCTTCTGTCATTCTTATATGACACATATGGACATTTTCATCAACGTTTTATCGGAAACTACTTGATTTAGAATTATGAAATTTTTGACAATTTTGTCTTTTCTCTGAAAGTGTTACAACCTCTGATGGCTACCGCCGGGGGTATGTGAGCTTTGCTCACTTCTTGCTATATTTTAATATAGGCCAACTGAATACGTAGCCAAATCAATCCTAAACAAGGGCTACTAGGATTAATTTACAGTCGGGCGACAAACAGCAATCAAAAATTCTGTTTCTAACGATCTTAGATCTACGTCGTCGATAGTATTATCGTTTTCGATTGCCGCCTGTGTGAAGTGTTTATTGAATATAGGCCCACTGAATACATAGCCAAAACAATCCGTAACATGGGCTACTAGGAATAATTTACATTTTTCATGCTCCTGTTGAAAAAAAAATTGTTTCCATACCGGATATGCGGAAATCGAAAACTCTTGAAGAACAATCGATGAAGGCGGGTCAGAAATCGCTACAACCAGTGTTTTCGATTGCCAATTGGCGCCAGTCAGGCAACTAATGGCAATCGAAAACTCTGTTTTTTACTATTTTTGGTCTAGGTTCATCGATAATATTGACGTTTTCGATTGCCGCCTCTCCGGTGTGAATTCGTTGTACGCTTCATGATGTTACGGTGGACATTTTTGCATACAATTGAATAAAATTATTTGGGGCTGCATGTGCTTGAAAGGAAGGTATATAACAATGAGGATATAACATTCTTTTCCGTATATTAACGTGTGCCAAGCCCTCGTATGATAATGTGTTGCAGCCCTCACCGCTTCGGGGTTCGGGTTGCAACACATTACCATACTCGGGCTTGGCAAACGTTAATATACAGTAAAAGAATGTTTTATCCTCTTATTAATACCCTAGTAGCAGTTTTTTACGTTGCAAATGTGTATTTTGGCGCTATTCACGAAAATAAAATACTCGCAAAAATTTTCCGAATATACAGTATCCAGGAAACCCCTAAATGAGTACTTTTGCAAACTGTGATCTTTTCATGCAGCAGCAGGGTCTACATTGTTTGTAAACCTAAAAAAGATCGTCAGACAAAATAATACAATATTTTGTGAAAATTATAACATGAAACCCCTAGATATGTTCAATGGACTTTTCCAAGTTAATTGTATCAAATCAGAAGGAATAATTCATAAGTATACAAAGGGTTAACCCATAAAGGGCCAGCAGCAGACGACAATTACAAATTTTGCTGCTTTTTCATAGATAACAAATAAGGGATGATATTTCATCAGAATCATCTGCTGGCAGACAATTCTTATTAAATATCATACCTTATTTTTTCGAAAATTAGGAAAGGTCGCAATTTGTCGTCTGCTGCAGTCGTGATGGACGCTTTAAGGGTTAAACTATTCAGGAACTAAATACTGTAAATTCAGAAATTTCACAAGAATTTTATTTTCAAGAATAACTAAAAATATGTTTGCAATGTTAAAAATTCGTGACTGGGGCATGATCTATCTACATCAGTAAGCAGTAGAGCGATTTTGCCACTTGGTGACGGTTTTATTTTTGCGAAACTTTGCAGATTATAGCCAATGTTTGACGGTGATGCTAGGCTTCAACAATTTTCTCTGAAAAGTTGCAAGTCATATGGTGGGCACATGGCATAAACAGTCTCCAAGATGGTGCCCAAGATTAGCATTGGCATCAGAAATCAGGGTAAATGTTTGCCACAGTTTCATAACCCACAGTGTTGTGTTAGACTAAAGGACATTTAGGCAAACTGACCAGTTGACAAAAACTTTTGGCAAAGTGTCATAGCAGACAAAGTGGCAGTCGACGAAGTTGGGCTTGACAAACTGTTGCGCACCGATTATAATATCTTGGCAATAATTAAAAAAGAATAAAACCGCTTGTATTAGAACAGTATTTAGACAACAAATACCTTTCTTCATTATTGGTTCCCCTTACTTACTATATTAATTATTTCTTCCTCTCAGACTGTGAGGACGGCTTCTGGGGACAGGCTTGTAAATTTACCTGTGCTGCTGTATGTCATGGACTGGGAGCCAGTGGTATCTGTAACTTTGTGAATGGTACCCCGTGTGTATGTAGAGATGGTTATGAAGGGGACTTCTGTACAAGTAAGTAACAATTTGTCAATGGAATTCTGGACTGGGAGCCAGTTGGTTCTGTGACTTTGTGAATGGTACCCCGTGTGTATGTAGAGATGGTTATGAAGGGGACTTCAGTACAAGTAAGTAACAATTTGTCAATGGAATTCTGGACTTGGAGCCAGTGGGCTCTGTAACTTTGTGAATGGTACCCCGTATGTATGTAGAGATGGTTATGAAGGGGACTTCTGTACAAATAAGTAACAATTTGTCAATGGAATTCTGGACTGGGAGCCAGTGGGTTCTGTAACTTTGTGAATGGTACCCCGTGTGTATGTAGAGATGGTTATGAAGGGGACTTCTGTACAAGTAAGTAACAATTTGTCAATAGAATTCTTCCTTATAACTTACCCTATTTGGTCTATTAAATGCACTGTGTGCATATATTTTTACGATTCGATTCCCTCATTTTGAAAACACTGTAGATCCAGAAAACACTGATGAAGCCAGCTGATCAGGTTCTACACTGTTTTTCTTCCACATGATAAATACACAGAATTAATGAAATAGCAATACAGACTAGAAATCAGAAATTGATATGTAAATGTTCTGAAATTTCGAACACTAGCTGCCTGCCAAAAATACCTATCTGTTTGCAAAGGTACTACAAGCAGACCACACCAGCATACAATGAATTAATACATGTGTAAAGAAAACAGAGGTGGGTCACTTAAAGTAAAGCTTACTTGAACCTCATTGAGTTCACCACTCTAACCAATATTGACAAACTTCCATATACAGTCAACCCTCTTTATAACGACCCTGTTAGTTCCAATATATCTTTGACGTTAATGTGAATTTGCTGTTATAATGAAATGCCGACCATTACCAGGTTTCCACATCATAATCATTTGATAAATGAAAATAATATACAAATGAATTTAAATGCTATTATTCCAAATGTATACATCAGTTCAATTTCATATTGCATCAAAACGCACAAAGCTTCCTTCTTATCAAATGTGACAGACACCTGTTCATACAAAAGACTTTGTTCTGATCACCAAATTGACTGACACATGGTAAAAATTATGTCATAATAAATTTATTTTCAATAGAAAATGTATATCTGTGCCAAGAACTTACTGTTGGTGTTGTTAAGTGGATATTCTGTTATAAAGAGTGAATTTTAATGGAAACAGATCTGCTCCTTGCAAATTTATGTCGGATAGTGAATATTCTGTTATCAAGAATGATGTTATAAAGAGGTTTGACTGTATATTAGAAAAATGACTCTAAATCCTGAAATATCTTTCTAACAGTTGAGATCGGAGTGAGTGGGACAGAGGGACAGAAAGGGGCACCCCAAGAGGAGGGTGTGAGTCCTGCCATCATAGCAGTGGTTGCCATAGCGGCCATCCTTGTGATCATCATTATCATCATTGTGCTGTATTACGGGAGACGGCTGCGGAGAATGAAACAAGATAACCATAGAGTTGAGTTTGATGTCAATGGTATAGGCACAATGGACGCAACACCAAGTAAGTGAACTAATATGATGATAGATTCAAATTTATCAGTAGATGGCAAGTTAGCATAATGCACAATTCGTCAGTGTTTGCTCAGTAGCTGATCCAGAGGGGGGTTCAGGGGTTTCACTTGAACCCCCTTCCATAATGCAACATTTCATCAGTGTCTACACTGTTTGGTCAGTAGCTGATCCAGAGGGGGATTCACTTGAACCCCCTACCCGCCCCCGATTTTAAATATCGTATGAATATGAAATAATTTGGTCTCAGTGAGACCAAATTATTTCATTTTCGTGGGATATTAAAGAAAAAATGAGAAAAAATCAGCAAAGCGAACCCCCCCCCCCCCCCCCCCCCCCCCCCCCCGCACACACACACACACCTTTATACATATGAACCCCCTTTCCAGAAATCCTGGATCCGGATCGGCCCCTGTTTATGACAAGCACAATCTGCACAGAAAAAAATACAATGTTATTTCAAAATTATAACCTATGACCACTCGATATATACAATGGACCATCCTTAGCAGAGCACAGTAGCTCAGTTGGTAGAGCTTTAGACTTAGGATCAAAGGGTTGCCAGTTCGAGTCTTACCTGAGTCATTGTGTGGTGTCCTAAAGAAAGACACTTTATTCGCTGCTAAGTGCTGGGTCAATGCAGGAAGACATGAAATCATCCCTACATGACTTAAAAATTGTTGACCGCATCAACAGGAACAAACAGTGGACAATTCCATGTTTATTTTATCAAAATAGGAAGAATCCATACGTGCATAAAAGGTTAAAAGGATGCATTTTAAGCATGTAGTGTAAGAGTAAATTGATTAGCCTTCTGATGGAATACAGAACTTATTAATAGTACTCTTTGTACTCTAGAAAATACATGAAAGTGATGAACATTTATACTCAAATATTTCAAAAGATTTTTCGTACAACTATTTGCTGTGTAATATTTTATAAGTTTATTTGAGCAAATAATTGCTGCATAATATTGTCTTGTCGTTGCATATCTGGCTCAATTACTTATCCTCTGATTATTTTCAGCCTCAAACCATGCTAATATTGGAGTGGTGAACCCAACTTATGAAGCACAAAATCTCAACAACGAGGCTCGTTATCCCTACTTGAGTTCACGCACCACTCATGTCACAGAGACTCCTCCGCTGACAGCTAAATTAGGTGACGGTTGTTCCGATCGTCGTACATCTGGTTGCTATGATGAGCCAGATGAGGATCGTTACACAAGTTTAAAGGCAATAGAAGAAGCAGCTACAGGCTATGATAATGCTGCAAAAGATGGTAAGCATAGGCTGAGATAAACAGAAATTTTGAGCATAAATTTGAGAATATTTTCTTATCCATCAACTTTAACATTTGTTTTGGGTGCTCAAAAGAATCGTCTCATTGTGACTGTTCTTTTGAGCACCCATAACATATGTTTTGTTTCAGAAATAAGAAAATTAAATTTTAACTATGCACTCTTATTTAGAGGCCTGGTAAGCTATGGTAAAATTTCTAAATTTCCAACTACTCATAAAATGTTGGTTATCAGGGATTCACCAACTGCTTGTCATAATAGAAACAGGGAAGACCCTGATCAGACAGACAAAAAATAGCATTTCACACAAACTATCAAATTCAATTCAATTATTAACCCTTGTGCTGCTTAAGAAAATAATCCCCTATGCTGTCAGATAGACAAACTAGTGTATGGGTGATCTTGATTTGATGATTTTAGAGTACCTTAAACTATTAAAACTGGGTGCTTAGGAGTACTCCTGTCTACCCCGCTGTTAATCAAGTGACTGATGTATGATAGATAAAAATATCATGCAATAAGATGGCCAAGCAGAAGAAACAAAAAATAACAAATTACACATGATCTCATGTCTTTTGCAAAATAAATCTATCTAAATTCATGAAAAAATATATCTCAGAATATGCAGGCAGTACTCTGTCGTCTTGTTTTGGAACAGGTCACGTGACTGTTCTGTCCACACCACCTCGGAAGATAGAGTATGCTGGAGTACTCCAGCACAGATGTTCTAATGTACTTAATTTCTGTTCTGCCTCTTCCAAGTAAAAAGAGTAGGGCTAAATAAGGTCTGCCCCTGTAGTTCATTTCAGCTTTTACTAACTTTAGAAGCTAAGAAAATAGGACAAGATAGATGTTCTTACATTTCAAACACCAGTTGCCAGACAAAAAGGCTTATGCATACAGTGCAGACCCAGCTCAGGAGAAATCTGATCAGTATCTTCACTGTTTGCTATTATGAGAGCAATAACCAAATGTCGACATCAGTGAGACAACATGCAGAGCATGGTTTCTGTTATTCCACTGTAGGGGGTCAAAAGTCTCACATACAGAATAGGTGTATACCATGCTGTTTTTGTCACCCTGGACATAACATCCCACGCCGTTTTTGTCGCCGCGGACGAAACATCCCATGCCATTTTTGCCACCCCGGACAAAACATCCCACACTCAGACTGCTCTTTCAGGGTAGGTCTCATTTGGGACCTTCATCTACTATTACATGTACTACCAGTGAATGCCCTAGTAAGACTGTCCAAATGGTATAAACTAGATCTTAAATTGATTGAAAGGCAGTTTCACAGTGTAAATAAATTTAATAAAAGATAATTATAATTATCTTCTTGTGACAAACAATTAAATTTGAGTGTTAAGAAGCCAATTACATCTTAAAGAAATCATTTTACAGTTTAGGTCAAACAAACTATTATGATTGGGAAACATATGTCTAATTAGTCTTATTATCTATCTACTTTTGATCGCCAATCATTTCAATAGGTATGGCACATTAAGAATATTGATAATAATAGTGACAATTAACTAAAAGGATGTTTAATGCACTTTCATAGGCTTTAAACAGAGTGTGGGATGTTTTGTCCGCGGTGGCAGAAATGGCATGGGATGTTTTGTCCAGGGCGACAAAAATGGCGTGGGATGTTATGTCTGAGAAGACAAAAACAGCATGGGATGTTTTGTCCGGGGTGGCAAATCTTTGTGGGATGTTTTGTCCGGGGTGGCAAAAAATGGCATGGGATGTTTTGTCCCGGGATGTTTTGTCCTACATTTGTATACTTGATAGTACTTCTGTTTATTGACCAGTACTGTGCTGGTGACCAATAAACAGTGCTTTTTATCCTTTTTCGCTATTAGAGGAATATCACACAGGGTAGGTGGCTATCCTGAACATATTGTACCTTAGATCTTTTTGTGTTGGTGCTTTACATCCTAACCAACAGTTTTTCAGTCATGTCAGGATGATTTCCTGGCTTCCTGGATTTAACCATTACTAAGCAGCGAATAAAGTGTCACAATATAGTGACTTCGACGAGTCTCGCACTAGCAACCCCTCAGTCTCCAGTCTAACAATCTACCAACTAAGCCACTGCGCTCCATAGCTTAGATCTAGCAACACTGCAGTAGCTAGTTAATTAACATAGTAAGACGCCATGCCCGGATCCAGAGAGTTTTGTCAGAGGGGTCCCACTTTGAGGTGTGTTTTTTTTTAATTTTTTTTTTTTATTTAGTTGATGAAGGGAAGGGTAGGACCCAAATACCATTGAAATGGCATTTTGCAGGCATGCCTATGGTGGCCCAACAATAACCGCTGGATTGGTAGCTTTGTGATTTTTCAGTGGATCTGGACCAGTATTGCTAAGGAACCCTATAGCTTTGTAATTTCCAAGGGGGGGGGGGGGGTCCCAACACCTGGCCTCGAGGTTATAAAACTTGAGTTCATTCTCAGTCTCAAAATAAAGGGCAATGATTGGTTACTTGCGGACACGTGTCCGCAAGTAACCAATCATTGCGCTTTATTTGGAGTCTGAGACTGTACTCCAGTTTTATAACCTCGAGGTCTGGTCATCCCTCTGGATCCAGGCATGAGGACACAACATGGCAACCCTTATGAGTCTCATACTTAGACATATCCTTAGTCTAACATTCTACCAATGGAGCCACTGTGCTCCACAGCTTAGATGTACTAAAACTATAGTAGTTAGTAAATTAACCATTTACTCCATAATAGCGCCCTTTGACACCTTTGAAATATCATGTACAGTCAAAACTCTTTATAACCTCACTCGGTATAACAGAATATTCGAGTGTAGGACATTTTCCCCCCCGGACATGTGCCCCCCTATAAAAAATGGCATATGAGGACATCTGCCCCCCAAGCAGTTGACATAGGAGGACATGTGCCCCCCCAACTGAAAAAAGGTGTAGGACATTTGCCCCCTAATCAAAGTGCATAGCATGGTCATTTGCCCCCTCCCATTCATCAACACACAGTCAATGAACATTTCAAGCTTGATCTGCAATTAGCTGATCAAACTAAATGTACACTGACAACTATTCATAATTAATGACATTATCATAAGTACTTTGTTTTATTAGCACTACTTAAGATTTACTATATACAATAGTTACAATACAATATTTGATAAGCAAACTGTTAAAATTCATTAGCCAAAATAACAAGTTTGATAAAAGATTGGAATCAAATGAGCACAATAGCAATTAAAATATAAAATATTTTAGAGTTATGTTGTAAATCAACTCAGAACACTTAAAACAAAATAAGACTTCTTAAAGCATACTTAAAAGGCAGCCAATATCTTACTAAATAAATTGAAAATCTTTGATTATCTGTTAAAACCCGCTAGTGATTTAATATATACTTTTAAATAATCTTTAATACAAAAATAAAGATATATGCCCTCAGTGTCATGAGCAATGATACGAAATATACAGTTATAACGCAGGTTGATAAAAGTACAGTTATGTAGATTAAATTACCTTTCTTAAGGGGGGGGGGGGGGGCAAGTGTCCTCCCATGGTTTTTTAAGAGGGGGCAAATATCCACCATTATGCATTTTTGAGGGGGCAATTATCCTCCCCTGTCAATTGCTTGAGGGGCAGATGTCCACACATGCCATTTTTCATAGGGGGGCAGATGTCCGGGGGGGGAAAATGTCCGGCTCCCGAATATTCAATATTCGGCATAAATTTGCTGGGAACAGATCTGTTTCCATTAAAATTCCCTCTTTATAACAGAATGTTCGCTTAACGACACTGACAGCAGCTTCTAGGAACAGATATACATTTTCTAACTAAAATAAATTCATTATAACAGAATTTTTACCGTAAGTCAGACAATTTTGTGATCAGGTCAAGATATTTTGCATGAACTGGTTTTTGTCTCATTTGATAAGAGGGAAACTTTGTGCATTTTGATGCAATATGAAATTGAAATGATGAATACATTTGGAACAATAGCATTTTAAGGACATATGCTACTAAATACTTCCCATATTGAAATATTTTCAATACTTTGCATACAGTTTGTTTTATGCATGGGCTATCCATTTATGAAATAAAAAGGATATGTCACCGTGCTTATTTTTTCAGAATCTCATATTGAAGTTTACAGCATTTGACCAAATTTCTAGAAATATAAAATAATAACACTAGTCCTAATTATCGAGCTAAAACGGTTGTAATCTTCAGCCAGCTTCTTTCTTTTAACTTAAATTACTGTCCATGACCTCAAACTTTTAAGAAAATGTGCACGTTTGCTTGTTATCCCATGCTTTGACAAGATACTGCATGATATATTTTGACAGTTCGTCAAAAAATGGAATTTGTTTTTAGAATAAATCATGTATTAAAAAATCTGATATTGAAAATCTTGAAAATTTATTTTTAATTCATGGACTATTATAATACCTTTCAGAAAAAAGAATAAAAATCTGGGGTCACCGAACTAATTCTCTTTCTAGAGGGCCAAATTTAACCCCACCCCCATAGGTTTCATGCGTAATTCAATATAAAAAGTTCGGGGATGACCATTTCGTTCGTTTTGATGATGCCATTTTACTAGTATATGAAGTAATTTAGCATTAAAATGTTAAAAAAGAAAGAAAAAACACACTGAAAATATGTGCGCATCCGGGAATCGATCCTGGTCCTCTGGCTTTGTAGCCAGACACGCTAACCACTAGGCCACGAGGTCAGGTCGTGCGCCGCTCTAAATAACCATACAAATAGTAGAGACTCGGCCACTCTCGTACTCGTAACCAGGGTTATTGTGTACGTCGTTTGATTTCGACTGAGCTACATTTATCTGTCTTTAGTGCTGAGACGATCAGTTCTATAAAAGATGTCAATAGATATTTCGAACACACTTTCATTAGTTATTTTGTATAGAAAATGTCGGAACACCGATATGACATAAGAATATCGGAAGCTGTGTTGATCCGAATCCGTTCAGGGTCGAAAGGCAGGACCCAGACAACTTTCCCCGTTTGCAGACGCGGGAAAGGTGCGCATTGGAAATAGCCGCATATGTCTTTAATTCATTTATTTGATATTTTATTTCACCAAATGATTATGATGTTCAAATCTGGTATTGGTCAGAATTTCCTTATAACAGCAAATTCACTTTAACGTCAAAGAAAGCTTGGAACAAACACAGTCGTTATAAAGAGGGTTGACTGTTTTTGAAAATATTATGGAAAATGGAGCATTTGCTCCAAAAAGAGCACATGCTCCATTTTCCATAATATTTTCAAAAGTATTCAAAACTTAACTTAAATTTTCCTGGATTTTTTTCAATGTTGTCTAAAAATACGAAGGATGTTCAAATATGAATGCAAGTAGCTTAACCACTATAGGCAGTATTTACAATAAAATAACTATCCTGGTCTTCAGGACTAGACAGATTGAACATATTTTAATTAATGTAAACACGTCATTAAGAAGCAGAAAAAATGCTTGAAAAATGATTTAAAATGTGATAAATCTGTAAATAGAGGACGGCGCGTTTTGAAAACTCCCTTATGACACATTTAGCGTATTTTCAGCAAAACGCAAAGAAAAAGATACAGCGATATTCTTTTTTTTTTATTACATCACCAGTAGATTACTCAAAATGATGTTTACTATAAAATTAATTATATAAACTTTTTTCCTGCCAGCAATTTTGTGAATGTTACTTAAACTTGTATCTAAAATTTGTTATCATTTTGTCCAAAACTTACAAAGATATGATACTATATCTGCACATGTACCAAAACATGTATTGCAATTTGCTCCAGAAAAACTTAAGTATACAGGAAAGGCCTTTATATAAGCGTCTGTAACTCGAGAAATATAGTGAGTGTTTTTTATGTTTGGCGTCATTTCAAAGGTGACAAATAGTTCTTTCTAGAAAGGTATACGGTACATGTACCATTTTGTCGGAGCATATATGTGAAGAAAGTTACGAAGCTACTTGCATTCATATTTGAACATCCCTCGTAGAAAATGATGTAGCCTATGGAGTAAAGGATTAACATAGTGAGAAGCTAACATAATGTATCATATTTCAGTTAATCTAGAGAGGAATCATTACCAGTCTAAACTTTCTGACAAATTTGTATTTTATACTGGACCTAAAGTTACTAATGACCCAGCAGAAAGGTCAAGGTCACCTAGATCTCTGTATGACCAAAGACCAAGGAGTGATGGTAAGACATTTTTCATGCTGTGGAAGTTTTAGAATGTTACATTTTAATTCCTTATTAACCGGTTTAGATAAAAAAAATTAGCGTAAAATTGTAAATATTTTCTTTCCCATAATTTTTTGTTAATTTTTGGGGTGCTCAAAAGAACCGTCTCATTGAGAAGGTTCTTTTGAGTACCAGCAAAATATATGTTTTGGTTGAGAAATACAAATTATTTTTCTGTTTCACACTCTTAACTAAAGGGTGTTAACTTTTTTTTACATCTTAAATCTGTCTGCTAGTGATAACTTTTGTTGCCTGCTGATAACCTTTTCAAACAGTTTGGACTCAGATCAGGCCCGACAAAATGTCGGGTCTGATCTGGATCCAAACCGTGTGTCTCTGGTTTTTCAATACATATTTTTGAGAAAAAAAAATCCGCTGACATAAAAAAAAGCATGCAAAATTAGGAGGATGCAGATATAACCCTATTATTTCCCAAGTTATTTACCCTATATATTTGGAGAGGTTCCTTCAAAAACATCTTTGTTCATCATATTGCACGGTATAAAACATCTTACATCTCTGTTCCTCTTAAAAGCTCATCTGAGCCATAGGCTCAGGGTGAGCTATTGTGATGGTTGGATGTCCAGCATCCATCGGTTTCCAACCATCTGTCCTTCATCAACAATTGCTTTAAATTACATCTCCCCATAAACCACTGAGTGGATTGTCACTTAATGGCACAGGAATGATTTTTGATGGCCCTCTTTCAAAGTTATTCAAAAACTTTGCTTTTTTGCAGAATTCTGAGTGATAAAGGAGAGATAAACAAAATATTTTAGAGTGAATATTTCTTATCCTTTAGTTTAAAACATTGGCTTTGGATGCTCAAAAGAACAATACCATGTGTGCTTGCTCAAATATCTTGTATATCCCTGAAATTAAAGGATAGAGTATCAAAAAATTGCCAATTGACCTTGATCTAACCTGTTTGACAATCTGATAGTGTTCCTGAAACAATTTTTTTTAAATTTAATTTTGAAACAAGAGGGCCCTAGGGCCCTGGGTTGCTCACCTAGCACATAAATAGATGATGTATTGGTCTGTGACTAAGGAGATCGGATTTAAAGATATTTCTATTTTTAGCTTTGGTAGCCACGTTCTCCAGCAAAGGAGAATCATCTGATCAATTTTAGTAGAGGACAACATGAGAGCCATTTCTGTGAAATTATTTAAATTTTGGACCAGTGGTTCAGGAGAAAAAAGGTATTTAAAGATAAATCTTATCTAGAGCTCTGGAGTCCCTTTTGTTCTGCGGAGTGGAACCATTTGTGCAGTTTTGGTAGAATACATCAAAAGGAACAATTCTCTGAAATTATTTTGAATTTGGACCAGTGGTTCAGGAGCAGATGTTGTTTAAAGATATTTCTTATATAGAGCTCTGGTGGCACTTTTGTTCAGCTGGGCAGAATAATTTGTGCAATTTTGGTAGAGGGTACCCTGAGGAACAAGTTTGCGAAATAATTTTGAATTGTCCCTGTGGTTCAGATGTTTAAAAGTTTTATCTGGAGCTCTGGCAGCCTTCCTATTCAGTGGAGCAGAACCATTTATGCAATTTTAGTAAAGGGCATTATGAGGAACAATTCTGTGAAATTATTTTGAATTTGGACCAGTGGTTCAGTATGAGATGTCATTTAATGACATTTTTTATCTGGAGCTCTGGTAGCCCCTTTGTTCAGTTGAACAACCATTTGTGCAATTTTGGTAGAAGACACCTTAAGGAACAATTCTGTGAAATTATTTTAAATTTGGACCATTGATTCAGGAGATGTTGTTTAAAAGATTTCTTATCTGGAACTCTGGCAGCCAGCATGTTCAGTGGAGCCAAACCATTTATGCAAATTTTGGTAGAGGGCATTATGGGAAACATTCGTGTGAAGTAATTTTTAAATTTGGACCAATGGTTCAGATGTCGTTTAAAGAAATAGTTTACGGTTGACGGATGAAGACCCATCACAATAGCTCACCTTGAGCCTTCAGCTCAGGTGAGCTATAAAGTCAGCAGACAACAACAGAAGCATGAACAATTACCCAGCCAGCAGAATTAACAATGCACCAGCCACACACATACATACCAGCATGCACACAGACATAATCAAGTATGCTTTTAGACTTTACTCCGGAAAGTTAAATTAAATTTTTGGAGGAATCCAGGTCAAATATTTAGCGTAAATAAAAATATACGAGGGGTGATCAGAAAGTTCGTGGAAAAGTGCTATTAAATCACATTTCTTTTATCGATTGCAATGGAAATTCATAGATATAAACTATCATTCATAGCAAGTTGACTGAAATTGAAATTTAAAAAATGTGACGTCTGACGTATGAGCATGAGGCGCCGTTGTGACGTCACTTCGCTGGAACCGTTCCATATGTACCCCTGGGTTGCTTCCCGGGGCTAAGACTCGTAGTTGTGTTTGAATTGATTGGTATTTTTAACCGAAAGTAATGTTCCGTCATTCTTTGAACATAATATGAGGTTTTTATGTTATTCCACGGCGCTATGTATTCATATTAATAGGTTTCAGTCCGAAGGACAGGCCTAAAATGCGTCATTTTTTTCGAGTTTTTATAAATTTTGAATAAGACATTTCTAGTCAGTGTTCACCACAATAATTATAATAACGGGCTTAACTATCAATATTAGATCTACTGTCCTGAAAATGAGTGTTTTTCGAAGTGTGTAAGTAGTTTATTTTAAAGAATTGACATGCCAAAACAGGCATTGGGTTCATAGAAGTTGAATGCTTTGCCTTTTGACAGCACTGTTATTCGTTTCGGCTGTTCAGAACACCATCTGTTAGATATAAATCTTTGAAAGTTTGCATAGAAGGGGAGTAAATATGTCGCTAAATACGCATGAAACGCAATATGGGCTATCACAGCATGATATAATTTTGCAAATCGTTGAAGCTTCATTGGTTGTGTAGTAAAACGTCAAAATGCAACATAAAATGGGCCGGTTTGCGCCATATAGCCTTGTCTTGACGACAACTGTAACCCACGTAGTGGACTAACATAAAGCATGTTGTAACCGATCAACTGCAAATGTGTTGCAGTATTATGTGCTGTAATTCCAGCTCTATTGATCAAAAGATGTAGATATGGCAGTTATTTTCCGCAAACTTTCTGATCACCCCTCGTATATGCATGTTATAAAGTATTTTTACATTATAATGAGGGTACAGGCATTTTATCCAAATAATTTACAAAATGAAATTATGGTATTTGCTTAGGAATTTCGAATTTTGTTTTTTGACATTTTTGTTGTTAATTTTTGTCTTATTTTCTAGCCTCCTATTCTCCATAAATTTTTTTTATTAGTAAATTATTTTATTTGAGAATATTTATTTTTAATAATTTTGCTCAGTCTTAAACTTTTTGCTTGCAAGTGATGATTTTTGTTATCTGCTGATACTTACCTTTGCAAAAAGTTTGGTCAAAGATCAGGACCAATAAATCATCACATTTGATCTGAATCCAAACTGTTTCACATTCTGATGGTATTCCTTAAAAAAATAATTGGAAAATGATATTTGAAAATAAAAAATCAGCATACAACAGAAAATCATGAAAAAGCGTGCAAAGAGTTAACATGGAGTATTAATACTCGTTTGTTTGATTTGATTCTTTATGTCCCAGTCAACAGTTTTTCAGTTTTGTCGGGATGGGTCTTCCTGGGTTAAATTAGTACTAAGCAAGGGTAAATGTGCCTTGCTCAAGGACACAACACAGTGAGTGACATCCGTGAGGGTCAAACCCGCGGCCTCTCAGTCTCGAGTCAAGCACTCTACCACTGAGCCATTGTGCTCCCTATGGTGTATTAAAAGTAAAAGAAATAGAATAATGGAGTGTACCTCCATGTACCAACCTATTTTCAAATGACGATGACAAGACAGATTTCTTTGAAAAATTATCTAGTATGGTTACATTGTCTGGTTTGCTATAGTTAGCAACTTAAATCTTTAATGTCATCTGTGTCTACAAGTATCTAATTCTTGTAATGCAGAAATTTAACAGAGCAGCAACAACAAATTTTAGTCTTTTTTTTCATAAAATTAATACTAATTCACTGTTTTGTGCGTATGTTTTGTTTTACAGATTTCTACACATTGTCAGACGAGTTTAACAAATTTTCATCTTAGTAGTTAATGGTTGGTAACTGCAAACAGCACTAAATGTTCTTAGAATTGAAACAACAATTCATGCTTTTAAATATGAAGTGAAAGCAAGACATTTTTTTAAAATGTTAATATTTGATATACCTTAACTGACCCTTATTTATGGACTTAACATTCCTCAATTTTTGTCCAATTGTCATGGAGATTCCTATTATAAGCTTGTATTAACAAGCATTGGAAAACAGTGCCGATCCTTATCAGCTGGCTTCTAAGAAACCAGCTGATCTGGATCTACTCTGTTGACAACACAGGATACATCCAGATTTTAGGGTTAACTTACAAAATATTTAGAATTATCTTAGTTTGGGATTGAAGAGTTTCTTGTTGATTTTTAAGAACATTTAATTTCATAGCTCATAAAAAGCACTAGCCAAAAATCTTTGAAACTGGCAGAACTTTCAACAGTATTTACCATTTTCTCTAATAGACAGCCATGGCTTAATATATGACCACCCCACTATTTTGATGTAAAAAAAAATGATTTTTTACCATTTTCAGAAAAATATCAGTCTCTTATAACTGACCACTATAAACCATTGTAAAAATAAAGTTGCTTATATTGTTGCTTAATTCAACAATGTTACAATCCATACATAAATGACAAAAGTATGCCCATTACATTCTTACAATGAATTTCAGATACTTTCTGACTTCTGGCACAATAAAATCATCAGCCTGTAACACCCACCATTGACCCCCTTATGAATGATACTGATTTTAATAAATGCCCTATTAGAGAGAGAGTACAATAAGTAACAATCTGAAATCTGCAAAATGTGAACACATTCTTGTTGAATAAATATTTAAGTAAAAACAGTCCAGTTTCAAGCATTTGGCATTGAAGTGCACAAAATTCACACCAGAGAGTGGCAATTTATAGCTTTGAGAAAGTTAATAAACACAGATTATGACACTAAGAAGCAGAGCTTTCTATTTAGAGTAGAAAATGATTCACATTTGAAAACTCTATTTCTTTGTCATATTATATGTCAGGACAGTAACTGCAATCTATCTGGCGTGAAAGTTAAGGTTGATGATGCCAGTAGAAGCTTGCTTTATATAGGGTGCCTATTATACTGACATACAGTGAAGTCCCTTTATAACATATCTCATTATAACATGGATTTGGATAGTACACTGTCATGGTGTGGCTTCCAATTTTTTACCATGGAATCTTACAAAGGAATTATAGGAAATGACCATAGAATGGTCATTTTCCTATAATTCCTTTGTAAAATTGCCCTTTATAACATGCTTCACTTATAACAGGGTCCACTCCTATAGACCCCAAATATAGTCTTATAAAGGCACTTCACCGTAGTTTTATGTGTGAGTACAGGTCCCAAGGTTATAAAACTTTTTCTATGCTCAACTCAGCTGAGCATGAAATTTATCCTGCTCATAAATGTTAAAATGCGAACAATTGTTGGCATTTTAACATTTATTAGCATGATAAATACAACATCTGAGAGACAGTAAGCAAGAAACTTCTTCTATTTGTCGGTATTTTAGTTTTTATGAGCAGTTGAAATTTCATGCTCAGTTGAGTTGAGCATGAAAAAAGGTTTTGTAACCTTGGGGCCTGATGTTGTTTTGTGCTGCAGGTGATGTTAACCCTTGTCATGCTAAGCCAGTGTCAGACACTTACATCAATACATTCATACTAAATAGATCCTTCTTTCTCATTGTTTTATTGTCAGAATAGTTTGTTATCAGTTGGCAGAAAATTCCAAATTATATTGGCTTCTGAATATAGTTTTTATGATAGCACACAGTGCAGTACCTTTATAACTCACCTTGTTTACAACACAGATTTGGATATAACACCGTCATGTTGTAACCCTAAAAAATTTAACCATGGAATTTTACAAAGGTACATGTATTATTATTGACCATAAACCATTTTACAATAATTGCACGACCCTTGGGTCTGCTCTATATTTACTATGCCAGTCCATTCGTCCATCCATTTGTTACATGTTGGTGAAAATGTTCATTACTCTTGGACCACATGGTATATTTTTTATCACATTTTGCATACATATGCATGTCAACATTCTCTAACCACTGGCATGCGAACCCACCCATTTTTATGCCCCCGCCATGACAATGGCTTGGGCATTAAGTGTTACCCCCGTCCTTCTATATGGACGACAATACGTCACACCCACTGACGTCAAATATTTTTGATCAGAATTTTATGAAGCTTGGTGACATTGTTTAGTACCATAATGTCTTTTTTAAGTTCGATAATGGTACCTTCCGGAGTTATGGCCTTTTGTTTATGAAAATTCACCATCTGAAACAATGTCCACTCTCTAAGTCAAGTATTTTTGATCAGAATTTTATGAAGCTTGGTGACATTGTTTAGTACCATAATGTCTTTTTTAAGTTCGATAATGGTACCTTCCGGAGTTATGGCCTTTTGTTTATGAAAATTCACCATCTGAAACAATGTCCACTCTCTAAGTCAAATATTTTTGATCAGAATTTTATGAAGCTTGGTGACATTGTTTAGTACCATAATGTCTTTTTTAAGTTCGATAATGGTACCTTCCGGAGTTATGGCCTTTTGCTTATGAAAATTCACCATCTGAAACAATGTCCACTCTCTAAGTCAAATACTTTTGATCAGAATTTTATGAAACTTGGTCATATTGTTTAGCATAATGATGTCTTCTTCAAGCTGGATAATGGTCCATATCACACCATGCCTTCAGGAGTTATGGCCCTTTGTTTATTAAACTTCACCATTTGAAACAGTGTCACTCTCTATGTCAAATACTTTTGATCAGAATTTTATGAAACTTGGTCACATTGTTAAGCACCATAATGTCTTTTTTAAAGTTCAATAATGGTGCGATATGGTCCATGCCTTCAGGAGTTATGACCCTTTGTTTTTGAAAATTCACCATTTGAAACCAATGTCCACTCTCTAAGTCTAATAGTTTTGAGCAGAATTTTATGAAACTTGGTCACATTGTTTAGCATTATGATGTCTTTTTCAAATTCAATAATGGTCCATATCACACCATGCCTTCAGGAGTTATGGACCTTTGTTATTAAAATTCACAGTTTGAAATGATGTTCACTCTCTAAGTGGAATAGTTTTGATCAGAATTTTATGAAACTTGGTCACATTGTTTTGCACTAGAATGTCTTCTTCAAGTTGGATAATGGTCCATATCACACCATGCTTTCTGGAGTTAATGCCCTTTGTTCATGAAAATTCACCATTTTTGATGGTATCCGATCTCAAAGTCCAGTCTTTATGAAATTAGTTCACAATGTTCTATACCATGGTGTCTTTCTTTAGTTTGATAATGGTCTTTATGGCCTTGTGCCATCATGAGTTAATGCCCTTTGTTGATGAAAAATCACAATTTCTATTATGTTCTGTCTCTAAACAGAGTAATTATTATCAGAACTGTATCAAACTTATTCATAATGTTAAGTACCAAAATGTCCTTCACAAGTTCTAACATGTATATATCGCGGTATTCCTTTGGGAGTTATTGCCCCTTGTTCATGAGATTTTGCCATTATTTGCCCTGTATACTTTCGAACTTGTACTTAATTCACAAAAATTTCTTAGAACAATTGTATCTTTACAACACAATTCACATAATGTTAGTGTATAGGGAAAACAGTTTGTAATAGTTGGTATTTTTAATACATGTATATTATCAGATATCAGTATGATTCCACAATAATTTCTTAGAAAAATAGTCTCTTTATAACACAATTCACTTTGAGTTAGGGTATGGGAAAACCAGATTGTAAAAGGTGGGATTTTAAAAACATATCAGTATCCTTAGGTTATTATTATGAGGTGTTTGTGGTGTTAAACTTTATACATGTATATTCATCACATTTTCTACACTAAGTGTGGTTCATTTCAGTGTTATGACTCATCGTATTGTATTGTAGTACATTTCACAATATTGTATCTTGCAAGGTTTGGGTATATGTGTTTGGTCACATTTCACAATGGTGGAGAACATCTTTTTTCAGGGTGCATTTAATGTAATCAATAAGTGGTTAAAATGTTGTTTAACCATGCACTTTAATTAAATCTTTAGCTGTTTGCTGAAAAACTCAATTGCTGATGCTATCTGCTGTATCTTTACACTTTACCAACAGGTCAGTTTAAAGTTATCAAATTGGTGATCAATGTTGAATTTTCATCAAGTGTTGAAATTTAGTGCAACAATATTAACTTTACCTTAAACAGAAAATAAGACAAAAGAATTATTTTAGGTCTCAGAGGCTAACAATTTGAAACTCTTTAGAAATATTACAATTATTTTGTTTCTTAACATGAATGTTTTTAAATGTTCATACATGTATGTCTATACTACATATGTAGATTATAGAAAGTGGATAGGTCATGATTAAAATCAATTGAGACACTAAATAGCCAGGTCTGAATCCCCATATCTCCGCCCCTCTGGATCCGCGCATGTTAACACTTGATCTTTTAATTACTAGCACTTATATATCTGACCATGCCGTGTATTTAAAACCAAGACCAGTTTTCATGGCAATGACAAACGAATTTTACCAAAAGAACTGTTTTACATCCGATTATTATTTTTTGTTTTTGTCGTCTCAAAGATCCTAAAGACTTTTATGCATCAAAAATATATTGAATTTACTGAAAGTTCTACGAGAATTCCACAAGCTAAACGTTGATCCCCGTAAAATTGGTTCCGGGTCACTGACATTGGTCCTGGCTTTTATACTTCTCACCTAGATATCGGTTTTATTTGTCTCCCTTGATTGACCTATTTTCAGGCTTAAAACTAACGCTTATTATCTTCTCTGACAAGATATTAAATACTAAAAACGACAATTAAACCTCATATTGGACTTTTTTAAAACTCATGCTCCATTAATTATACTTTAAAAACAATTTATAATAGTAGAATTTAGCCTTTCAGTGTCCCAATCGGCTCCGGGATCGACTCCTAGGTGGCGTTTCACCATTTTGTAAAAATTGCATCGTATCATCAGATGTGAATTCAATGGGAAATATTAAATACTTCTGAAAGAAATACTTTATATTAAATTCTTATAAAGAAACACCTCACATGATCATTTTTATATTATGAAACACTTCATGATCATTTTCTATGAAACACTTCGCCCCAGATTTTTTTAACCACGCCCACCTTTGATTGACAGAATAATAGAAACATATGGGGACTATAGAGTACTAATTTGAGCATTGCGTAGTCTGTGAATACTGTCTTTGAATACGCATTTATATCTTTGTATTTATCAATAAGTTCGCCCCAGAAAAAAATCTGGTCTTAACCTGAAGGATTTCAGTTACTAGCTTGCATCAATTACCAAGCGGAGTGGAAAGCCTATCTGGCTTCTAAGAAGCCAGCTGATTTGGATCTACACCATTTTCATTGCTGGCTTCTTATGAAGCTAGCAGATCCAAATCACCACTGTTACTGTAAATTCGTAAATTTTTGCAAGAATTTTATTTTTGCAAATAGCGTTAAAATACATATTAGCGGCATTTTTGATTCCCAACTAGGGCATGATTAACCTATATCAGTAAACGACAGAGTGATTTTGCCATTTTGTGAGGGTTTTACTTTGCGAAGTTTTGCGAAAATCAAACCCTAGCAAACATTTCAGAATTTACAGTAAATCATAATCCATAGCAACTCTGGGTCGACCCGAAATTGTAAGTTCATAATAGTGTATTAACCCTTTATGCGCTAATGCTTCTGGCTTTATACAATAAACTTGTGATAGTCCATTACATATATCAAGTGGGACAGGTTATTTTTTCCAAAAATATTGTATTTTTCTCTGAAGATCATTTGTGTTTTAGCAAACAGTGAAGACCTGATGAAATGTTGCACAATGCTGCATTTCATCTGGGTCTTCACTGTTTGATTAAGTATGCATTTATGAGTTAAACAGCATATAAAGGACTCATTGTGCACTTAGAGAGCATTTGCACTTTAAAAACCCTAAATGGGTAGATACTTTGGCAAACAATGAAGACCCAGATGAAATGCCACATAATGCAACATATCATCAGGGTCTGCACTGTTTGCCAAGACAAAATCGGATCTTCTTAGAAAGAAATACAATATTGTTTGTGACCACACAATATATACAATGGACCATCCCTACTTTATTGTATGTAGCTTTATGGAACATTCCATTGGTCTGAAAGGGGTTAATATATGGTTAAGTATTTTAATTGTTTTCTCTTTCCAGATGGGGGTTACGTTTCCTTGCCAAAGCCAAACAACATTCACCTTGCTCAAGAAACAAAGGGATATGATTCTACAGACATGGATACCCAGTCTCCCGGTGATGATGACACTGATCAGCTTGTGTCTGAGGATCCCCAGCTTCCTTCTCTATCATTCATCAACCTTGGCTTTGGTACAGAAGACAAACAAACATTAAACAATACTGACGACTCAGCAGGAAAAGATGCTACAACTATAGATATGAACATGGTGTCTGATGCCGATCAGATCAGCCCAGACGTTGGCTACAACCCAAGCACTCAGTTCAGCCCCGGACCACTATTTATTCCAGCCCCTCAGTCTCCAGGCTCCGAGTCCAGCCCAAGCGCACATTCCAGGCAAGGTCCTGAGTTAAAACCTAAACCTCAAGTAAAACCCAAGCCTCAGAAAATTCCAAGCCCAGAAATCAGCCCAGCTCCTGAGATAAGCCCGTTACCTCCAAATATCCCCAAGCTAGAATTGAGCCCTGCCTCTCATGCCAGTCCTGATCCTCGGCTATCTACAGATAGTGTAACTTCAGTGTCAAGTTATGAACAATCCCCTGACGATGTGACCAACCCTAGACAACGAGGAACATTTGTTTATGATAATGTACCATTAGTGAATAATAGGGACTCTGATGTTACTGACAGAAGCTCATTCAATCCATACAGCAATGTAGATAACTCAGAGAATGGTTCTGTTTCCAGTGATTATCTTGTTCCCAGAAGTGAAGGTGTGCCTGATAATCCATATGACACGCCGAGAATGAGACGGTCTTCCAATCCATATGACACTCCTAGGACGGAGAATCCTCACGACCCAGAGTATCACAACAGCATGTCCAGTGTGGACGAGGAGAATAATACAGAAGGTGCTAAAACAGAAGACAGGGTTAAGTTTGGTGACAACAGACAGTCTGTAGCATAATACTAGGACTTTATATGAGGCTGTGTAGCTTAACCTTTTCCTACATGAATATTCATGCTAGGCTCCACCCACTATGAATTATTATATAAATAAACTTCCATGTTGGTACACAGAAAAAAAGAAAAACTAGTGTAGGATCAGATATATCATATTTCCATAAGCAAACAGGGTAGACTCTTGTAAGAGCTGCCTGATCTTGGTCAGCTCTGTTTGCAAAATCGTTAAAAGGCATTATTACTAAGGGTATCATATGGGAATACTAAGGCTTCATATGAGCCTTGTCGCTAGAAAACCAGTCTTTGGGGTAAACAACCAGGTAAAACTCAAGCGGCCTACCTACAGAGACTAGCTATAATCTTGATTTTTTTTGTATGTTACAAATGTAACTAACCCTTCCTGATTAGACGGGGCTCATCCTTCAGAAATAGAGAGGACCTACAATATCAGAAAACAGCAGATTCGGTTTTATTGAGTCTGTTCACAAGAACTAATGGAAAGTGCAACAATTCTCACACCCCCTAGAACCAGCTGCCTGATGCTTTGGCTGTTTGTCGGGCCCACCGGGGTTTACCTGTTGGATTTCTTTTGCTCCGGTATTCAGTTTAATTTACTGTTGAGTCCTTATCCTTGCTTTATCTCCTTGTTATATCTTGATTTATATGTTTTAGGAGATGATGCATTAATAAGTTAGGGGTCTTTCATGCAAACCAAATATCTATGTGTCTTGATCCACATCTGAATTAAGGGTGAGGTTGGCGCCGTTAAACCGGTTTAAGCCCTCCAGTAAAATATTTTACTGACCGTTCCAAGGCGGTACTTCTTTTGTGGATCTTTTATGTTTTTGTTCTGTCTTGTGTTTGCTATGTTTTGTGCGCGTCTGTTTATATGTGCTTTGTGGTCACCTGCTGGGAAAGGGCTGACCTCTTGGCTCTCGTTTGTGGTGTCTTCTGTGAGTTTGTCACTTTCCCATTGGTATCCTGGGTCAGGTGTGGTACTTGATTGTATCGATTCCTGATCTTTGCACCATTACTTACTTTTATAAAGAGCTAACACACTTTGACAAATTTAAGTTTCCCATCTGGATGTGGCTACTTATAGCTGCCATATACACGTTTTTACTCTGAGAGAAAAGGTACAATTGGAGGGCCTGCGTGAAACCCTTAAAACTAGATTCCTACTTTTCATCATCAGATTTCTAGTTCTTAGAACACAGTATGCCCTTATAAGGGTGTGTTTGCTTATTAGGTAGAATATGGTGGTGATAAAATATGGAAAATAAGGTTTGATATTTTTCCTGAAAGATCTGCTGGCAGACTTTATACATGAATTATCAAACCTTATTTTAACTCCAAAAGAGAAACAATTTTTTTTTCATGTAGCATTAGGCGTTGTGCCTGACCTGCAGAAAATGATCTTCATATGTTTTGATGTATATAGTTGTTATAGAGGGCCACTGGGTAGAATGGCTATTTCAGCTAAAAAAGTGTACACCTCTTTAAATATTGTATAAATAAATAAATAAATAAATAAATAAATAAATTGCAGTTTTTACAATTCATATTTAACTCTTTCTCTACCAGCGGCAAAATTTGATGTCTGCTGATAATCTTGCAAAGAGTTTGGACCCAGATCAGGCCCAACAGAATGTTGAGCCTGGTTTGGATCCAAATGGTTTGACACTATCTATCTATCACTATATACTGCCTGGTGCCCTCACAAGCATTATTGGCAGGGTTTACTTTGATAGTGTTCCTGAAAGAATTTTTTTGAAAAAGTTATTTTTGAAAAAAGTTAGTACCGTAGACAACAAAAAAATCATGAAAAATTACCCTGGGTAACCCAGCATCCTGGTATATTAGCAAGGAGTAGTTTCTTAGAATTCTTCTCATGGCGGTCTCTGAGGTATTTTTCTACTACAATTTATGTTTTTTCTATGGATTATATTTTCAAGCTTTTGTACATATTTTGGAATAATGTCTCTAAATTGTTTTGCACATCTGCACATGAGCTGTCCTGGGAGAAGAGAACCCTCCTGGTAAAATGAGCTGCACAAATTCATGAACTAGTGTATACTTTTGTAAAGTTCTGCAAGTCTAGGTCATGTACACAATGTGTATATTATGTGACTGTATACTTACTAAAAACTACCATGTTGTCTTCGCATGCTAGATATTTTCTAGATAGACCCGTCTGATTTGGCACATCAACGTAGAAAAACGGTATTGTGTTAATACACGGTATGCATTACTCAAAACACTACGTTAAAAAGTAGCAAGCAGCGAATGGCTATAAATAATACCTCTGAGATATCAAGTCACCTTTGATAGCCAAGCCATTACAATGATTGGTATTACAGTATTTAGCGATAGAATGATAACATTTCCTACGCTAAAGACATTTTTGAAAAAAATGTGCACATGGTCAGGTCATAGAAGCCTTTCAGTGACACGTTATGATGCAGATTGATAACAAGATTGAATCAACCAATCGGGCAAATCACATGACTTTGTGATGCATTTGGTTAACAAGTATGTCACATGTACGAGGGTTAGTCAAAAATAACTGAGCCCTACCTCATTATATCTTAGCCTCACATTGTAGACAAGAAATGTGATTTTCTTTTATAAGTATAACATGTCATAGACATTTTAACCCAAAAATAATTACCCCGGTGAAGCTTCTGTTATGGTTGCTAGGCAACTAATGATCGTTAGTCAGAGCAATGCGTTCACGATCTCGGCCATCAGGAATATACAGTATGTCTTTAAAAAGCTTGTGGGCTTCATAGTTTTTGAGAAAGACACATTTGACATTTGTTTGAATAACATATGTCATATTGTCCTTTTATTATACTTGGTTCGTAAATGTTTGGGTGAACACTGGTTGCATGCGTTGCCTAGCAACAAAATAAGTCAAAATTTCACAAATTTTCAAATACATGATGATTGTGTTGCCATGGAAACAGAATCATTTATTCAAAACAAGGATTTTAATATTTCTGTGGCTTTGTTTGTGTATGCAGTACTGCATAAGCATTATAAGGCAATTATTTTATGTTTTCTATTAAAATTGTGTTAATATGAATGTGGATGGAGTAAATTATAGGATTTGAGGCACGTAAAAAATTGCTAAATTCTGAAATCAAACTACCACAGCATCTATAATTTGGGGTCAGTTGTTTTCTTTTTTGTGGCACTGAGTAGGTACATGTAATAGGTATCAAACAACAGTGAATGCAGCATTACGTTCACATTATCGTTTCCATGGCAACGCTTAGATATTGATGTATCACAACGTGAACGCACCCGCTTGACAGGTCATGTTCGGTTGCCTAGCAACCAGTATATAAAGCCTACCAACAGATATAAAATAGGTTATTGAATAGATGAAATATAACTGCGATGAAATAACATTTAAATATGTGTCCATTTTACTTGAAGTAAATGTTATAAGGTAGGGCTCAGTTATTTTTGACTAACCCTCGTACCCACATACATCAGTATGTGATTTTGCATGCCACCTATCGGAAGATAACGCAAACTACCCTGCAAAATCACTGTTCTTGCCAAGAGGGACCTTTTCTCAGTGTGGCTCATATTATGCACCTTCATATATAGACAACTCTTGTATTAGCTTTATATTTTCATGGAGAAGATGCCAGTGGTTTTACTTTTTTTACAAAATTGACTGTTGACCGTTAAATTGCCACCCAAGATTTGCAGCAGAGGGACACTTTCAATGTTTGTCTCTGTCTTAATGAACCAAATCAGACTTGATGTTTCATGTGAATCAGGTGATTCAAATGAAATACCAAGCCTTATTTTGGACCTAAAAGAAAGGTATTTCACAATATATCATCTGCTGCAGTTATAATTGGCATTTGAATGGTTAATTAGATTCATCTATTTTGATGTTCATTCACATCCATCATCAGCGTAGACATCATATTTTAGATAAACACAGTAAATGTACTGTCCTGCCAGCCAAGAGTGACAGTGATGTCATGTTTTGTTTACAAAGTTATCAGGGGCTTTTAATTGATAGATCACTTGTGTATTAATCCTATCCACAAGACCAAGTGATCTATTGATTCGCGTTAGCTCAAGTGAAGTGTACATGTTAGCGTTTAACTTAGCAATTGTAAACAAACTATTACGTTACTGTCACTCTTGGTTGGCACGACAGTATCAATGATAATGTATATTTTGTTTGGTTTGATGCTTAACATCCTTGGCAACAGCTAGGGTCATATAGAGACAGAACTTTAGTTAAGTGTGCGTAACGAAAAACATTTTTCTTATTTCTCAACAAAAACATATGCTGTGGGTACTCAAAAAAACCATCTCAATGAGACGGCTCTTTTGAGCACACAAAACATAGGTTAAAACTGATGGGTAAGAAACTATTTACAGTTTTACGCTCAAAAATTTTGTTTATCTAAACCTGTGTAGAGACTAACCACACTTTTCCTGTGATGGCTTAAATCAAACTTGAAAGCAGCTTACCAGTCCTCTGTGCAAGTCCTTTTGGCAGAAATTAACTGATAACTGGCTTACCTGCCCTACTTGAATCAGCAGCAGGGAGTGAATAAATCTCTACCAAAGAAAGTTTCTGGAAAAGAGATTCGAGCCTTCCACCTTACCAACCTGCCATTTCCATTTAACTACTTATACCATTACTGTGTAATCCCTTTATAACACACCTTATTATATGGATTTGTATATAACATGATTGTGTCGTGCCTCCCAATTTTTTTACCATGGAATATTAGAAAGGAATTATAAGAAAATGACCACAAAATGGTTATTTTCCAATAATTTCTGTTGTAAAATTGTCCCTTTATAACACGATTCACTTACAAAACAGTTGTAAGCACAGAGTGTATTTTATAGGGATTTTAGATGGACCCCAAATAAAGGGACTGTACTGATTGTTCTAGTAGGCCTGGTGTTAATGTATATTTACAAGGACAAAATTTCAAAATTTCACAAATCCTGAACTTTAGAAATTCAAATTTTAAACTTGCAGGATACCCACAAAAATGGATAATTTAAAGCTAAAATGCAGGCTTTCCAGTAGCATCTTTGAAAAAACTAGGAGAAAACTAGGAAAAATATTTACAAAATACTAGGAAAAAACTAGGAAATCTAGGAAGTTTGAGGTAAAAACTAGGAGTTATTTGGTTATCTGTTTTACTTTTCCCTACCTGATTACCACAGTAACCGTACACATTCATACTTCAAAACTGTGAAGCTGACGAAGTTTTCGTCTGCAGTCAACAGAGCAGACTCTTATATGAAATTAATGTTTTTAAAAAGGCTTTTTGAATTTTCTAGCATTTTTACAGGATCCTGGTCTTTTCCACCCCTGTATTTGATCGATAGAGGGTACAGCAAAACCTTAGCCAACAAATCACAAATTAAGAAAGGAGCCCCCCACTTATGTGTGTGTTCACTCATTGAGGTTTATACCTCATTTTTTTTATCTAGTCTTGTGTTGAGCAGTGGGCTGTAAAACTACAACACACTTCTGGAAGGGTTTTGAAAACCAAGAAAGCAGAGGAAGCCATCTCTGGTCATTTTGCAAGGGCAAACTTACCTTCAGAAAATGAATTTTGAAGGACATTGCTCCCATTTATTGTATGCTCTTTTTAAAAATATAAGATTTAGACAGATATAGGCATATATCTGAATTCAGAAGTCAATTAACCCAATTGATGAAATCCATTAATATTTAACAGCCCATTTTTGCAGCCTGTCCGGTCTAATATTCAGGATTTTTGTAGGTTCCATTCAAAGGTTCCACATGGGGTTTGAGTCAATTGTAGTCATCATAGAGTATAGTCAAACCTTCAGTTTAATATCACCTGAGAAGGCTAGATTATGCATCAGTGACACCAGACCACACAAAGAACACCAAAGACAGTAGACTGTCAGCTCAACATACTAAAGGTCTTATTCTGAAACAAAATCTCAAAACACTTATCAAAAAAAGTGCCAAAATTTATGAAAAACTAGGAATACTAGGAGGTTTTTGACAAAACTAGGAAAAACTAGGAGCACATTTAAAATACTAGGAAAAAGTAGGAAAACTAGGAAAAACTAGGAACGCTGGAAAGCCTGAAAATGGTTTATCGTGTTTAGATAATCTGATAACTAATCAAAGAAACTATTAGAATCTTTTTAATTCGGCATTTTGAGGCTGACTTTCTATGGAAAGTCAGCCTCAAAATCCTGAATTCAGGATTAATCCTGAAAACATTCACCTATGTATATACAGAGCAATAGTATAATATATTTTCCACTGCGAGTCTGTGATGTGTTATGTATATACACAAAGCAATAACATGTATTTTCTACTGTTATTTAAATCATTTTGTATGCAATTTACATATTACAAAAAATCTATGCAACATGTAATTTTGATCTATGATTGTTAGTGGTGGTACAGATAGCCGATTTGTTAATAATTTAATTTTGTTCCCATGTTGAAATCAGATATATACTTTGTCAGTGAAATTTAATCATATAAGAATCTATCAAGAGTGTGAGGGTGGGACAGAAAAATCCATCCCGAGGATCACCGATTGCCATCACCAGTGATGACAAATGATGATGGCGAGGGACAGATTTTTCTATCTTATCTTCAAACAAATAATGGATTATTTTTCTTGCTCAATATTAAATACCGCATTTTCATATTTTAAAAAAGCTTCTAGCGGATCCCGAGTTTGCTGAGATGCAACATAACACGATGACGTCAATTAAACATAACAATGACCGCGTTCTTATGGGGTATGAGAGATAGAATTATCTGTATCTCAAATGCGTAAAAATAGCGGAAACCCCGATCTGGTGCGTAAGAATATTATAATTGTCACTCTATCATAGTGGTGACGAAACACAATTTACCATTAGAAATATGAAAAGAGATTCCTATATTTTGTCCCAATCAAGTAAGTACAGTAGCAGTACCTGACCAGCTACGTAGCTATAAATGTAACAATATACCATATTTTACCTAAAAATGCACACACTCCTATTAGTGTATACTGAGTACTTAATAAGTTGTTTACACATTCAAGTCAATCAAGTTGTGTCATTGCATTAACCCTTTTCATTCTGATGGATTTTCCCAAACATATTGAAACAATAAGTATGGGATAATCCATTTTGTGTTTTAAGTGGCCACAGGTCTAAATTCTGATGTTTTTATATCCCTTAAGATTGTTTTTGTCTTAGCAAACAGTGCAGACCCAGATGAAATGCCGCCTTATGCGGCATTACATCTGGGTCTACACTGTTTGCCAAAGTACCCATTTACCAGTATCCAGAATGAAAAGGTTAAACAATAGAAACAATTTATAGATGAAAAAAAATTTTGGATCTTGATCAGCTGGCCTTAGAAGCAACTGATCTGGATCTACTCCGTTTTCAAATGAGGGCTCAGAAATTGTGAATATTGTATACATACAGCGCCCTAGATAAGCTTTTGGGTCAATTGGGTATTTACGCCACCTGGTTATCCTCAATTGCGTACTTGCAAAAACAATTGCGTATATTCATATTTTTTACGCCACTTTTTTTTTCTGTGATTACACGTTTTCATATTGCATGATTGCCATGAAGCCATCAGGAATGTGCTTGCATATTTATTCATTCCCACCGTCTGCCTTTCTAAAGTATCAAACTAGCCGATTTTATTACCTGAAGCAAATCTCATCCCCGATATTTTGTTCACAAAAAAGAGTTATATTGCACGCTCGCTAGTAAAAAAATTCAATACCCGACTGGCATTTGTTTATTACCCAAATGGAAACGAAATGGACCAAATGGTACGCAATGACATCGCATGTAATTGCATACCGATCGTTAGAATTGCTTTTCGGTACGCACACATTTTATTTTAATTGCTTTTTTGAGGATTTTAATTGCATATTTAAGCAAATACGCTGCTTATCTAGGGTGCTGTACATAATGGACAAAACGTAATATTAGAATGAACATGTGATGTCGCTAGATACTTTTGGATATTGGGATTATCTAGCCTGAACAAAGATATATAGACAAAGATAAAGCTAGAAGTGAATGGCCTGATCATTGTCTAGACTGTAAGTTGGCAGGCTTTCCACCAGCAGGACTGGGTTATAATATTTTGTGAACTTTACAGAGCAAGATTTTACATCCCAATACATGTATTCAGAGTAAAATGTTCTAAAAGTATTTTCTGACTTGTCTGCTGATAACCTTTACAAACAGTTTAGACCCAGTTCAGGCCCAACAAAACGTTGGGCCTGAACTAAGTCCAAGCTGTTTGACAGTATGTAAGTGAAGAAAACTAGGGTTGGTCTGCAGTACGTGATTGTGGTATTTCCTGATCATACTCACTTTTTCATAAGAAAGTGGCTGGGTCTGGGTTCCAACTCGGGATCTCAATTGTACCTCATATAGGCCAGACTTGCTACTGCATCCAGGCTATCTTTAGATGTTTATATTTTAGAATATTGAAAGGTATGATTTTTGTGTAATATGAACAACATATCAAATAATTAGATATATAAGAGCCGCGACATGAGATTTCCAACAATGTGGCAATTTGACAAGTGTAGACTCAGACGAGCCTGTGCAGCCTCCTTTTAAGCTTAGGAACTCCAAATGATGTTCAGTCAGTAGCTTAACAGTAATAGAATATTTAAGCCACTAGCAATGGCTCTGATCAGACTGCGCGTATGCGCAGGCTGGTCTGAGCCTTTGCTGGTCGCACATATCCACATTGTTGGAAATCTCATGATGTGGCTCATATGTACATGTAAATAAGTATTTCTGTAAATAATATTTATGAAGATACCGTACATATCAAATAGTGCTATATATTTTGGATTACTTTGTTGTATATATCATGCAGATTATTATAAAGTACAGTTGAAAATGTAACTTCTTGTTTTTATTCATGCCCTTTTTGTAAAGATACTTTCCTAGAGTTGATTAGACAAAATAGAAAAATGTGTGGTTCAGGTTACACCCTGAAAAAAATTAAGGTAAGTAGATAGGATACTATTTTTTTTTTAAGTTTTTTTCGTAGAATATTCCCACCGAACTGCTTGGAAGTGTATTAAATAAGACCAACTGATATCAAAAGCGTCTATTTTGAAGATAAAACCTCGTTTTAATCCAAAACCAAAGACTGAATGCATAGAAATTTAGATTCCGTTTCAGATGGTTATTTTGGTATGTATTTTTTCTCTAAATTCTTAAGTTGGAAGAGAATAGCAGAACAAAATTATTTTGTTCCGCTATTCTCTTCCGACTTAAGAATTTGGAGAAACAAGACAGCAGTCTGAAGGACAGGCATATCCCCTGCGGCAGAATTATATGACCTTGAAGTGTGACCTTGACTTTGAGTTTGCATAGGTGAGTCATGGATTCTGAATGAGAGGAACATTCAAGTGAAGTTGAATGAAGGTTCAGGAGATATGGAAACCTTAAACTGTGACTCTGCATAGGTTCTGCTCATTGTCTCACTGAGATTAACATTTGGGTGAAGTTTAATGAAAATCATTCAAAGGGTTTAAGAAATATGGAGCGGACACAAAATTCAAGGGAAAACCATGACCTTGAACTAGGACCTTGACCAGGAGTCTGTGTAGCAGAGTCATGGGTTCTGCACACATCTCTCAGAGGAGCATTTGAGTGATGTTTAATGAAAATCTAACAAATGGTTGAGACAGGGTTCCCACAGAAATTCAAAAACACAATTCTGTGATTTTTCCATGATCAACAATGTAATTTCCATGACTATTTAATGTACGGCCTCCAACCTCCCCCTTTAGCAGCAACTTCACCACACTAAGCATAAATGCTTAGGAGATGAACTAAATAAGCTCTAGCTTTCGTTCTAATCCTATTTATAATGTTTGTAATTATTGTATATGTATGTATCTATTTGAGAAATAAATATGTTTAAACCAAATGCGGAATGCAGCAACACTAATATATTTAAATAAGCATGCTTGTAAACCATCATGTCCATGCATGCATTTTGAAATAATTAAAGCTTAAAACCACCAGTAGCCAGAAAACTAGCTGTCAGACACACAAAATAGCCAGAAAACTAGCTGTCAGACACACACAAAATTTGTGTGTCTGACAGCTAGTTTTCTGGCTACTGGTGGTTTTGTCAAATTTTTTAACAAAATTCCATGATTTTTCCATGATTATTCAGGATTTTTTGAATTCCATGATTTTTCCATGCATCAAACTTTTTTTGTGTGGTTTTCAAGGTTTTCCATGATTTCCAGAGCTTGTGGGAACCCTGTTGAGGAGATATGGAACGTACATGAAATTCAAGTGTAAGTTCCAAGACCTTGAGTCTAGGTCCTGTGCTCTGCACATTGTCTCACTGAGAGAAACATTTTGGTGAAGTTTAATGAAAATTGCCAAAAGGGTTCAGGAGATATATAGCGGACTCAAAATTCAAGGGTTAATCCCTGACCTTGACCTGTGACCTTGAGTGTTGTTAGCTGGGCCTTGTACTCTGCACATTGTTTCACTAAGAGGAACATTTGGGTAAAGTTTTATGAAATTCGATCAAAGGGTTTTGGAGATATGGAGCAGACACGAATTGAAGGATAAATCACATGACCTTGAGTCTAGGTAGCTAAGTCAAGGTTAAGCACATTGTCTCACTAAGAGGAAATTTGGCTGAAATTTAATGAAAATCGCCTGAAGGTTTCAGGAGATCTGGAGCGGACGCAAAATTCAAGGGTCAATCCTTTGATCTTGACCTGTGACCTTCAGTCTAGGTAGCTGGGGCATGTGCTCTGCATACCGTCTCACTGATAGAAACATTTGAGTGAAGTTTAATGAAAATTGTTCAAAGGGTCCCAGTGATTTTATTTGGCCATTTTTACCGCCTTAGATGGGAGTCATTCCCAATCCTAAAATGGCCTTTATTTTCCCAATCTCCCGTATTTTAGCACTAATTTTCCCAATTTTTACGAAATATTTTCCCAAATGTTCAGGAAAAGATAGCTTACAAAATCCCCAAATAAAATCACTGGGTTCAGGAGATATGGAGCGGACACAAAAGCATTACGGACGGAATGATGGATGGACATTTTTTTTTCTTGGCCTTATCAAGGTCTTTTGTTTGTTTTGTTTGATTTGATTCTTTACGTCCCATCAACAATCTTTCAGTTATCAGGGTTTTCCCTTCGAAAAAAATTTCAGGGGTCATTGTGACCCCCAGGTAGCTGACTTTGGGGGTCATTTTCAATTTGAGAGGGTCACATCCTTTTTTTCATGTCGGACTGTAGTTTTAGTCCTTTCAAAGAATCAGTGTGAGCACTGGTTTTTTGGTGCCTTACGAGAGTAGAGTTTCTAAAGTTTGTGCAACCCGAACCTGCTGAAAATGGGTTATTCTGTCGAGTGTTTACGCACGGATGACATTTCATTTTGCCATTTTCTAAATAAAACCAGTGGTATTTTACGAGCCAGTCATCACAAAACCCCCTTGGTCTTGATGTTTTCTTAGGCGTGCTCGGCCCAGGTTGCGATTCGTCAGAGTCATCGCTATTTCTTTTTCGTTTTTCTGTTGCAGACGAGAAAAACGACATCAATTTTGACTGCGACATTTTCGTAGACTGGTTTATCGCATATCAATAGTGTATGCACAAAGTCTGTCACTTAGAAGCGAAGAATTGGACGCTGACGCAGTCTACAGTTTCGTCCCCAATATCGGCGATTCGGACCCAAGTTCGCGTTGTACTTACTGGAAGATAACAAATGGCGCCGACGTCGATCTGAATCATTCGTTTTAAAAGCAAGTGCTGCGCACACAGCTTTGCGTCCATCATGACGCAGTAGTGATAGTTATTTGGGTCATTTGGTCCAAATGTGCGTCAAAACGCACAAAAATGCGCGTCATGGAAAACCCTGAGTTATATAGGGACGGTTCTTCCTGGGTAGAACCAGTACTAAGCTAGGATAATTATCAAGGTCTGGAGTCCTTCTCTTGCACACGTCACATTCTTCACAGATTTGAATGGCAGTGTAAACATTACCAGACAACTGGAGTTCTATGTCTGATCAGGGTTTACACTGTTGGTCCTCGCTTGTCGAGATGTTTAGGTGAATATGTTAAGGTTTTTACTTACCTTTGTAGCTAGCATTATTTTACCTGTGTTTCTAGAAGACCTCTCTTCCATCATTGATTATTTAGATACTACCCACATACACTTCCAGTGCTGCCTGACAGTAGTTACGCAGGCCGGGACAAGTGCAATTTGATGAAATGAACCAAGTTGCACCGATCCAAACCTAAACGTCCTACATTTTCCTCTGAACGATTGACATCATCATCATCTGCCGATCCAAACCTGAACGTCCTACATTTTCCTCTGAACTACTGACATCATCTCCAGCACTTTCCAGTACCAACTTTAGTGTAAGTTTACAAATATAGTATAGGTTTTCTCCATTGTTCCTTCCTTTCAGTGTTCACAACCTCTGAAAACTTCAAATCCCAGCTGTCATTCCAGGGTTTATACAGGCAAGTATGAGTAAAATTTCAGCTTTTCAAGAACTTCCAAAAGCCTCTCCTACAGTTTTCAACGAATTAATGTTAATGAAAATACTGATCTAAGTGTTAAGTCTACTTCAAAAATGCTAGACTGAGATAATGGAGACGTTAGTACTGGAAATTTAGTATAAAACTGTTGTGCCTATATTTGGTGCTTCATATACTGCACCAAATAAAGGCACAACAATTTTATATAGTAGAATTCAAGGACTTTTCAAGGCTTTTGAGCGATTTTCCAGTACTTTTCAAGGCAGATTTAATTTTCAAGGACTTTTCAAGAAAGCCCTCTAAAGTCAAGTACTTTTCAAGCCTGTGCAAACCCTGCATTCTGATTTCTTCAACTCTATCTTGGCCAACCTGTCCCACACATTTCAACCATCTGTATCTCACATGCCATTAGAACATTCCAAATGACCATACCAGCTAAGACGTCTCTCAAGATGCTCAAGCTCAAGTTTTGCTTGACCTTACATCGACCACATCCTCTGCTCAGGGTACAGTGGGTGAGCTTTCAATCCTTATTCTGCCTGGTTCCATTCATTATAAGGGGGGTTGTTGGCTATTACATGGGTGAAAGTTCAAAATTTCCAAAATCCTGAACATTAGTCAAATTAGAAACAAAATTTTACAACTTTGCAGTATGCCTAAAATCTGCCAACATTTTCCAGTTTAAATGGTCAGTTATCTTCAGATAAATAGAAAATAATTTGTACAAGCCATTATATTTTTCTTAATTCAGTATTTTAAGGCTGACTCCAAATCCTAAATTTCTGAATAATCCTGAAAATGTTCACCCATGTTATTACATTATGTTTGCATGATTTGATACAGGTTTTATGATACCAAACAGTGCAGACCATAATCAGATGCCCTGTGCAGCAGCAGAATGTGGTCTTCATTGTTTGCTGGTACCATGGGATAAAGACATTCAAACTTTATTTTGTTTGATTTGATTCTTTACATCCCACCAACAATCTTTCAGTTATAAAGGTTCCTGGGTTGAACCAGTACTAAGCTAGGATTAATGTTCTCGTTCAAGGACACAACGCAGTGACGCCGGTGAGGCTCGACCCCGCGGCCCTTCAGTCTCGAGTCAAGCACTCTACCATTGAGCCACTGAGCTCCCGACATTCAAACTTTATGGAATTTAATTTTTGGGCTTAATGAGAGTTAATACATAATTAACCTAATAAGGCATAATTTTCAGAGTATTATCATTCCATCTCCTCTGCTGGAATCATTAGTCCTTGTCCACAACTTGATTGCTGCTTGGTACAGCGCATGGCAGGCCGGGACAAGTGCAATTTGTTCACATTAAGCAGATTGCTCAAATCCCACCCGACATGAAGCTGAACATTCTTCTAGACTCCTTCCAGAAAACTAAACCAGAAACCTACAAAATAAATCAACAATCAAAATTTTACATGATAGATAATGATTTGTTAGTTTGTATTTATATATAAGCTGCAACATGAGATTTCCAACAATGTGGTATGTGCAACCAGCACAGGCATCATATTAGCCTACGCACAGTCTAATCAGAGCCTTTGCAAGTCGCTTGAATATTCTAGGACTGTAATCACTGAACATCATTTTTAGTTTCTAAGCTTAAAAGGAGGCTGCACAGGCTCGACCAAGTCTACACTTGTCCACATGCCACATTGTTGTTTTTCACATGGCGCAGCTCAATTATTATCTAGTTTATCTGCAGTAAGTATATTAAATAGGGGAGGTCCAGCAAAAGGTGAAAAATTCTTCATATGGACAGTGAAAAATAGTGAGTATGATCAGGAAATACCACAATCACAAACTGCAGACAAACCCATGGCACCGCAAGGAAGAGCCACACAACAATCACAAGACACCAGGAAGACAAACTAAGCAAAGCAACCAGCTCCCTCTTCCCCATCAAGATGACTGCAAAACTAGAATGGACATAAATAAAGTAATGCACAACAAAACATAGAACAATAACAGACTCCCACAAAAGGAGTAACAATAAACAACAAGTCAAACAACAACAGAACCACCGCCCCAAAGACTGATCAGACTGTGTGGATGTGCATGCTGATGAGAGTCTTTACCGGACATACATGCCACGTTGTAATCTTTACCAGGCATACATGCCACGTTGTAAATTTTGCTGTGTCTCGGCTCACATTTCTATTTACATACTCAAGCTTCTTAAATCTAAATATTAGGGGTGTAAAATCAATGGAAAAAATAAATGCAAAATCAAAATGGAATCAAGTCAAATGTGGCTGAAATTATATGAGCCATCTAATCTAAATCTACTTTAGCGCTTTAACTGTATGAAAATTCCTGCAAATAACTGGGTTTTTTTTACTAGGATAGTTTCTTCTTATTCAATGCATTTTTCACACTATAGATGGTCTTCCTAAGCTAAACAATATAGGTTTTATTGGAAATCCGGATTTCCCTGAGCAAGTTAATAATAAAGCTTTCTCATCTTGAAGGCAAACGTCCTAAACAGTGTGAATCCAGATTACATAACAAGAATGATCCAATTTTAAGATATAACAGTGACAGCAGTCAAAAGTTCAATATGGTCATTTATCAAATTGAAATCATTTCTTAGCAAAATTTTACATGTGAAGTCATAAACATTAAAGTATTAGATTGCCAAACAATCAGTCATCGAATCAACAAAATGCAAATGCAAAGTGCAGCTGCTGAAAAACAACAAAAAGCATTTGTAGGTCAAGATAGCATTTGCAGTAAATAATTATCTACAAGAATAATTTGCTGAATGTTTCACTAAAAAGAAAAACGGAAGTGAAGCACATCTTAGTAGGTTGGACAGGCATGTGAAAGAGTTCCTATGAGATTTTTTTTTTTATTTGATTCTTTATGTCCAATCAACAATCTTTCAGTTATATAGGGACAGGTCTTCCTGGGCTGAACCAGTACTAAGCAAGGATCAATGTGTCTTGCTCATGGACACAACGCAGTGACGCCGGTGAGGCTCAAACCCGAGGTCCCTCGGTCTCGAGTCAAGCAGTCTACCACTGAGCCACTGGGCTCCCTAGTTCCTATAAGATGAGGTTTTCCTATCTCCTCCACTATGTAGTGTTGGTTTAAAATCCCAGCAATAGCTAATAAGGTCATCTGATGGCACATGGATTTTCCTACCATTCTGAAAACGGGACCAAGAGCCTGTTAAATTTTGGTAAAAAGCATTTGGACCATCAAAATTGGGGAAAAATTGATATGGTCTGAAAGAACTTGACCGCCAATTTAAATAGATTAAAATTAGCAGTATAAAGCTTAGCTGTGACAAATTTGCTGCTTTAATTGCCCTTCAGAGAACATGTTTTCATTCAATTTTTATGGATCTGTAACTTAGCTATTTTTGCTAAGATTTAATGAAATTTCCACCAAAATGTAGAACTAAGAAATTGGGAATGATATACACCATTTTGTGAAGTTTTTGCTCATTTTTTAATTGGGAAGAGGCCCATATTCGGCGCCAAATCAGTCCTAGGAAAATCACTGTAGCAAATCCATCATTTGGACAAGAGAGCAAATCCAATTCCAAACCGCTTGTATTTGATCCATGCTTGTAATTGATCTATCTCATCCATAATGCAGTGTTTGTGTATTGTCCTAGGAACAGTGAATATTATGGTCATCTGATAGCATATCCTCTTCTCTCTCCGGTTCGAAACCCATCATCAACCGTCTGACCTACTGTCTTCCCATTCCTCGAAGATGATATTTTTCAACGTGAGAAGGCCGGGAAAAGTGCAATTGGACAACACAACAGCCAGAATGCACCCATCCCAACCTCTTCAAGAAAAAACTTCATATCGATGAGTAATAAGCAAGTCAGTGGACTATCTATCCGACTTTTCATATCTTTATCCACACAAAACATGTCATTCAAGTACACTACTTGCACTCGTACCCAGTTTTATAAAATCTAAGCTGCAAATAAGCCATTTATTAAAAGTCTATCAAAACTGCCCACAACTAATATGATATTAATGAAGGAAAACTGCCAATCCAGATATCATGTATCTTCCAACAAGTTCAGCCCTGGCTTTATTAAGCTTCAAACTAGTAATTAAAAAATTGTGTGTTGGTCATTGCAAGAACTGCAGAGAAAATGCCAAGTTCCAATCCTAAAATGAGACCATTAAATAACAGCCAAGACAACTGGACAAGTGCAATTTGAAAATGAATTGTGTTGTTCATTGAAAGAACCATTCCAAGTTTTGTTCCAATCCTAGTGACGTCAAAAGCCAAGACAGCAGGCCGGGACAAGTGCAATTTGATTGAAAGAAACAATATTGCACCCATCATAACCTACTATATTGGATATCTATTCCACTTTCAGAAGTGGCATAAAAGGTGAGACAAGCCAGAGAACTAAAGATAAAGCATCCTTTGTTCACACTTGCCAATTCCAGCATGGGTCTTTTAAACAGGGTTCCCACAGAAATTCAAAAACACAATTCCATGATTTTTCCATGATTTTCCATGATCAACAATGTAATTTCCATGACTATTAAATGCTACAGACTCCAACCTCGCCTTTTAGCAGCAACTTCACCACGCTTTGCATAAATGCGGAATGCAGCAACAACAGCATGCTTGTAGACAATGCATGCATTTTGAAAAAAATTAAAACTTGAAACCACCAGTAGCCAGAAAACTAGCTGTGGGACAAGTGTCCGACAGCTAGTTTCCTGGCTACTGGTGGTTTTGTCATATTATTTCACAAAATTCCATGATTTTTCCATGGTTTTTCAGGGTTTTTTCAAATTCCATGATTTTTCCATGCATGCACTTTTTTTTAGTGATTTTCCAGGTTTTCCATGATTTCCAGAGCTTGTAGGAACCCTGTTTAAATGCACTCACCAAAGCACCTTTTCTTTGCAATTTAAAGATGAATCCTACTTACCTATAGGTTGGGTATATGCCATCTCCATCATGGATGATGTTGAGGAATGGCCAATATTCTTCCTGACTAAAGCACGAGAAACCTGATCAATGAAGATGCTCAATCATGTCCAGACTAGACTTGGCTGAAAAAGAATACAGAACAGTAGGGTAATTATTCTGCTTTAATAGCAAGTTTCAAAGCTGCAGCTCTTATACTGTAAACTCAGAAATTTTCACCAGAATTTTATTTTCGAGAATAGTGTTAAAAATCAAGGTCTAGGGTGTGATTTACCAACATGTACATCAGTAAAGACTTTTAAAAGTGATTACTCCATTTCACAAGGGTTTTATATTCTTGAACTTCGCTCATGCGAAGTTTAGCGAAAATAAAATCCTCGCGAAAAATTCCAAATTTACAGTAGTTTATGAGATATCCTGCTAACATTTCTCGGAAGTTATAAAAAAAAAATCATGCATTTCAAAACTCAACTGAGCATGTAATTTATCTTGCTTATAAATATTAAAAAAGTTAAATAACCCGAGGGTGTAACAGATGAATGGACAAAGTGATGCAATATGCTCCCAGAATTCTTTCAAAGTTAAGGGCATAATAGACATATGTCAAGAATCAAATTTGATGGAAGACACTCTAGAAGCTTAATACCAATTTGAGATTTTCTTAACCACAATGCAATATCATTCTTAATTTCCTACAGGGACCATTTGATAACTGTTTCAGGTTGCTAAAAGAAATTGTTTAAATCAATTTAGTGAATTTGAGATCAAAGGATGCATTTCTAAATCATGAATTATTTTCACTTTTTCATATATTACAATATGTTGTAGGTACTTAAAAGATCTGCCTCATTGAGACAGTTGGCTTACGCAATCACAACATATGCTTTGATATTAAAAAAAACAACTTTTTGGTTATATATACTGAGGGACTTTAAAAACGCACCATTTAACATTCTCTGACTCTTCCACATGATTTATTCGAGGATGTTTTCTTTATCATTTTTTATCCTCTTGCAAAATGGACCATGATTTGCCATGACTTTGGTTTGCTCATGCTGTTCATTCTGACGTAATATTGACGTAAATGTTTTTCAACAATTGTCGTCTGGCAAATGTGAATTTGATTCAATTTGAAAACAAACACTTTTAGGTGGTAGCCAGATGTCTTAACAAATGGAAAAACACAAAAGTTTTCAGAAATAATCTGTTTATTACGCTCGCACTTGCAGCGTTTCTTTGCTAACGTCAGTCTTAAATTTTCAAACATCAATAACAGACGGGTGACGTCAGCGCACGTCGCGCTACTTTTGTCTTTCATGCAACTGTTGGCAACAAATTTTTTTTTATTATTCCTGATCTTTAGGATATAAAGGGCTAATTACGTCAAAAATCAATGACCTCATGTAGACATAATGAACGTTGCCAGAGGCCTAAAACTTCATGATTTGATTTTGTCTTTCCTTTTGCTTTCAAGAACAAACATCGGTTTGAAAAAAAAATTTCGTCCATTATGGAAGGTATGGGTACTCTGTGACTTTTTGAATTTGAGTTGTCTCAGAATTATCGCGACGTCATGGCAATCATAAGCCACAGCGTTTCGGTTTTCTTATTGAATGCAAGCTAAGTGACGGAACTTGTCAATTTTATTTTTCACATAATGAAAATATCCAATTTTCGACATAAATAAGCATTTAAGCAGGTGGTGCCTTTTTAAAGTCCTTCAGCATACTTAAACGCAAAAGTTTCGCAACCGTTTAATATCTGTGTTTTCTTCAGTATGGTCCATGTTAGAATAAAAATATAATCATATTTTATGCTCCTGCACAATGTGGAATGATTTACCATTATTTGGTTTTGATCAGACTCTTCGTTCTGACGTTATAATGACGTTAGTGTTTTTCAATAATTTACGTCTACCTTAAGAATGTTATATCGTTTTGAAAACAAACGGTGCAATGTGATAGCCAGATGTCGTATCTGATGTAAAACATTTTAAGGTTAAACAGTCAACGTTTATCAACGCTCAAAGTCACTGCGTTTCTTTGTTAACGTCAGCCAATTTAACAAAAGTGTGCATTTTATTCCGTTATGTTGTGCGATACTTCTGTCTCCTATGCAATGTATTGAAGGCTTTCACTTGTGACATTAAAAAACTCGATTATTGATGTTCAGTTGTGCTTAAACGGCCAATTACGTCAAATATTGAAGGCTTTACGTTGACGTAATGTACGTTAACAAATACATAAAATAACCTGCTTTGATTTGCCTGCCCTTCTGCTTTTGAAAGCAGATAATGATTAAACACCTTTTCCGAATAAAATGTAAGTTGTTGTAACACTGTGACTCGATAAAATGTAAGGTATTGTAACTCTGTGACTTTTCAAATTTGGGTTGCCTTACATTTCTTGCTTAAGATCGGCAAACGTAAGTCGCACTGGTCTGATTTGCATGTTGTTTGGACGGCAAATCATTGGACTTGTTAATCACAAATATCACAGAGTAAAATATTTTGGTCAAAAAGAAGAAAATAGCATTTTAGTAAGAGTTGCAAAACTTTTGCGTTTAAGTATATTATTTCCAGACCAAGTTTCTAACTCCACAATGTGAAGTCTCGGACCCAGTATAAACGGACTGGTCACTGACAAAAATACAAAGTTATGTTGTCAAGGCTTTATTTTAGCGCTATTTCAAAGTACTACAGCCAATAAAATTGATTCTGAACATACACGAGGTTATAAGAGGTTACTCCCGGCATGCGAAGCTGAAATATTACGAGTTACAGTAGAAAGGATTGAAGTTTTCTCATCTTTTTATGTTGATTATTGACAATTTTCGGCTAAATGCTGAAAATTGCTAAAAATAGCACCTAGGTTTTTTGTTGATGTTCATAAAGACGGATAAACTTTCAATAAATATAAAAAAAACAGTCTGAAAGATAGTATAAGTATATTATTGAACCATTGCTTTTTGAAGAAAATTCAAAGATATGAAGAGAAATAACAGAGATATAATAACAGAGATATGATCATTTAATCTTCAACAGACGTCAGTTTTGAAAGCCCAGCCACCGTTGAGCCACGACAAAGTATTTCCAATATATACATTTACCTGCATGTAAGTGACCAGTCCGTGTTTATTGGGTCCGAGGTGAAGTGAAAGCTCCAGTGCTGTGGACTTCGTGTTAACAGTGTCTGTACTAATTCCGAGCCGTAAACAGTTCTTGAGCAAAGTATAATGGTAGTATAGAGCCACAGAACACACAAACATCCCCCCTCTGATATATATACTTGGTCTAAAGCGACCACTCAAAAAGAAGATCAAAAATGGTGCTTCAAGATCGATTATCGCTTAATGCTGGTCAAAAGTATTGCAGAATGCTCCCAATGCTTCTTTCGACCTTCATTAGGCTACCATTGGTCCTTAAGACCTTTGGTTTGTCTGTCTTTGAGTCGCTGCTTAAGACAGGTTTTACTGTAATCAGCAGGACAAGGGTTAAGTTTATACCTTTCTACTATCAGGAAGCTCAAGATTATACAAAATCCTTAAATCAATACATGTACAGCATAAAAAATCTTCCCATGTTGGTTAAACTTAACTGTTCTGCCAAACTAACAAGACAACCACCAAGTTGAGGCAAACTACAATCTCAGCTTTAGTCCTCACAGGTTTAGATAAACAAAAAATTTCAGTGTAAAAATGTAAATATTTTCTAACCCATCAATTTAAACATTTGTTTAGGGTGCTCAAAAGAACAGTCTCATTGAGACGGTTCTTTTGAGTACCCACAACATATGTTTTGGTAGAGAAATAAAAAAAAAAATTTTTGCTACGCACTCTTAACCTGGTTCTGTACAAAATGTTAGAACGTCCTAACGGACACATACGCCATCCTGAACAGACAAGTATGTGCCTAGGCAAAGCTAGTGACACAACAAACATGAAATTTGAAAAGTAGTGATTGAATCTACTGGTCAAAACTTCCATAAAATGAATAAATAATTTATTTCTGTCCCTGAAGATTGTTTTTATCTTAGTGAACAGTGCAGACCCTGATGAAATACTGTCATCTGGTTCTTCACTATTTGTCAAAGTACATGTTTACCAGTATCCAGAATGAAAAGGGTAAATGTGAAAATAACAAATCCTGCATATGGTGAAAATTTCCACAACTGATGTGGTAACTACCATCATTATGTATCCATGAAATTGAATCAATCAAATATATGGAAGCCATGTGTTAACTAAGCATGAAAGGTTTTTGCATAAAGAAAATACAAGCCAGCTTTGGAGAACCTGCTCCACATTTTTTTTTCATCCACAGTTTATTTTTCTAAAAAATCTTACAGAAACCATAAACTATGGTAGTAGTTCCAAATTCCAAGCCTCTCGCTTAAAGAGTTCATTCAAGACAAGACCCATGGATATTAATTGGACGATTATTATAGCGATTTCAAATCAAGTCGGACCCATTTCTAGCTGGAAAACAACATTTTTGTTTGTTTGTTTTGTAGCTTTACGTCCCAAGTCAACAGCTATGGTCATTGCGGGACAGTCAGTTCACCTAACCACACTTTTTCCTGGGCAAGCTTGAACAAGAAGATAACCAGTGCTTCGTGCACATCCTTTCGCTTGTAACTTACAACAACCCTTCTTGAATGATTCAGCGGAAGGGAGGAGAATGACCGTAGAAATTATTTCGTGATCAATCTCCGCGAAAGTATGGGACAGGGCAGGGATAGAATTCGCAACCCCTGGATCTGCAGTCAGACTCACATCTGTTGCCAGACACGTTACCGACTACGCTACGGAAATTAAAAATGTCACACCTGTCTCTCACCTTACACAACTTCACACCTGACGCCAGTAATTTCTACATGTTGATGGTCTGTTAGTCTTCTTATGTAATCTTCAATTTTCATCAACCTGCAAAATAGCATTAGATTTGAAAGACAAACCATATATGAGCCGCTACATGAGATTTTCAACAATGTGGTAAGTGCAACCAGCAAAGGCTCAGACCAGCCTGCGCATACCCAGTCTGATCAAAGCCTTTGCTTGTCGCTTGAATGTTCTATGACTGTTAATCTACTGACAGAACATCATTTGGAGTTTCTAAGCTTAAAAGGAAGCTGCACAGGCTGGTCTGAGCCTACGCTTGTCAAAATGTCACATTGTTGAAAATCACATATGTCACAGCTCATATTAAGTTCACATACTCTTATTGGCACACAAGTTGTTTACACTATTTCCAGTAAATCTAGTAGTGTAATTTCATATGTATCGTAATACAGATTCATTGTGTGGATTCTGATCTGCTCGTTTCATCAAATGTCAGAGGATCTTTTGTTTGTGTCGATTCTTTAAGCTCTTGTCAACAATTTTTCAGTTGGGTTGAATCAGTACTAAGCAGGGGATAAAGTGTCTTGCTAAAGAACACAAGAGTTGTGTCTTGCTTCAACAGTAAAAGCACGAGTTATTCCCAAAAATTTAAGACATTGGCAATCTCAATGTAATGATCAACATGACTCTGCGTGCTTGGGTAATGCAGGTTTTTTTTATCATCTGCTCATTTTTTAATGTTTTTTTTTTTTTTTTTTTTTTTTTTTTCAGAATTAACTTTTTTCAAAAACAGCCATACCAAACAGTAATAAACAGTTTGGATCTAGATCAGGCCCGATGTTCAAACTGTTTGCAAAGGTAATCAGCAGATGACAGTAGCATGCATAATGGCACTAAATGAATAAGAGTAGAATGCATAGAATCTGCCTAACGTAAATGCTTCACAAATTTTGAACACTAGTTGGCTACAAAAAAGTTTAGACATACAGCGAAGACCCAGAGCTTCTTCAGAAGCAGTCTGATCAAGCCGGTGTTCCCTATTTGCTATTCTGACATGCATTTTGTAAATTCCAGCCCTCATAACAAACATTTCCTTTAATAACAGAAAGAGAAAAGAATTTGAATTTTTAGAACATTTACCATATAATGTATAAATCTAAATACTCACAAACACGTGGCTAGCTACCCTGTTATTTTGTGTAAACTCAAGAGACCAGGGATTTACTTTGTTTGGTGTATTTATCAGCACTGTGACTCGGTCAATACCTCCAAGTACCCACTGGTGTGTGTAGATACCCCGTTATATAACACACTCTCTCTAATCATTCAGTCCACACACAATGATCTTAACGCCTAGTCGGTCATTTGACTTTAATACCATTCATAGACTTAAAATCATAATCTGTGTATAGTCAAAACCACAGGTTCATTTTAAAACCCTGCACAGGTTTTATAATATAAAGAAGGTATTTTGCTATAATTGAGTGTTATCAACAGAAAACCTAATTCTGTTGCATGCAAACAACAAGTCCTGACCAGCCTGCCCATCCCCAGTCTGATCATCTCCATTGTTAATGGCATTCCAGTAAATGTGCTATCTAACACTGTGTAGGGGCAATCGAAAACGCTATCAACAATCGACAAATGTGGATCAAAAATCGATAGAAACAGTGTTTTCAATTGCCATTTGTTGCCAGTATGGCGACAAATGGCAATCAAAACTCAGTTTCTATAGACTTTTTATCTGCGTTCCTCGATAGTATTGGCGTTTTATCTGTGCCTGCTACTGTACATGCAAAATTTCTGAGCAAGCTGCTTTTGGTCACAAATCCCAAAGTTAGGTTTTCTCTCGTCGAGGCCCAATATATCATCTTCATTCATAAGGCTGACAGTCAAGCAGGTTCCGATATGTCACAAATTAATCTTGCAGTTAAGCTTCTCACTTTTCCTGAAAGGCAGTTTACTGAAACATTGAGCCAGCTAACAGGGCTCACCCTGCCATTAGCCATTGTAGCCGTTTGCTACTAAAATGTAGAGTGGCTACAAATGTTAAGTCATTGGCTAAAAGTAGTCTAGGTGGTTCAAAAATTACATATTTGCGAAAAAGTGTATTTTGATTAGCTTTTGGATTTTCCTGTACCTTCTCACTTTATTAGTGTGCCATATTTTACTCTTTGGATGCTGGATTTTTCAATACCATCAGGGTGTCAAACAGTTTGGATTCAGATCAGGCTGACATTTTGTCAGGCCTGATCTGGGTCCAAAATGTTTGCAAAGGTTATCAGCAGACAACAGAAGTCGCCCCTAGCGGGCAAAGAGTTAAATACAAAACAACTTGTTGATACTACTTTCTGGCTAAAACTTTGGATAAAGTTAATTTCATTTGCCTCCAACTTTTTCCATTTGGCTAAAGAATTCTGAGCCAGGGTAAACCCTGATGTTTCATGTTCAAAGGCAGGCATTTCTCCTGGGTCTTCACTGTTTGCAAAGTACCTGTTTAGGAGTTTCCAGTACACAACCGCTGAAGATGTTTGCCCAGTAAAGCTTTTCCGGCCCCTGTGCACTCAACATTTTAATACAGCCTCAGACAACATTTTTACTAGGAGAAGCGAGATTCTGTGTGAAGATGGTCAGCCTCAGGTAATTTTCATTAAAAAAATTTAAACCTTCATTGGCTAAGCATAAAGACCAATAAACCCAAATCAAATCTTTCTACAGTAGTCTGCCATTTCATTGCACAATTTGTGAAGATTTATTTGTGCACACTGTTTAGAGATCAGTCTTACCGATCAGGTAAGTGTGACTTTTATATTGATAACTAATCATCTGTACAGAGGTATTAATCCTTTAAGAGTTAGTACAGGTGACAAGAGGCCTTTCTCCACAGCTGGACAACTGTTAACAAGACCCAAATCTATGTAGAAGTGCACTCTGAAGGGTTTAACCCCTTGTATTCGAAGTGCACTCTGAAGGGTTTAACCCCTTGTATTCGGGAAGCCCCTAAACAAGCACTTTTGCAAATAGTGAAAACCCAGATGAATCTGGGTCTACACTGTTTGTAAAGGTAAAAAAGACCAAAAATACAAGTTTTTAAAAAATTGAAAAAACAACAATAAAAAAAAAACGGCCTGACACCCCTTGATAATTATGTACAATGGACTATTCCAAGCATATTGTATCAAACCAGAAGGGCAGGTCACAAGTGGCCTTTCTCCACAGCTGGACAACAAGACCAAATCCATGTATAAGTGCATTCTGAAGGCCAAGGCTTAATGTATTATCACCTTTAATATGAGCCATGACATGAGATTTCCAACAATGTGGTATGTGCAACCAATAAAGGCTCAGACCAGCCTGCCCATATGTGCAGTCTGATCAGAGCATTTGCTAGTCGCTTGAATATTCTATGAATATTAAGCTACTGACTGAACATCATTTGGAGTTTCTGAGCTTAAAAGGAGGCTGTACAGGCTCGTCTGTGTCTATGCATGTCAAAATGCCACATTGTTGGAAATCACACGTCACGGCTCGTATGGGCTTCGATGTGAGAAAACCTATCTTCGAGGTATGCGACCATGTAAAGCTCAAACCAAACCTGCTCAGCCACAGAGATCAGCTCGAATCTCGAAATTTTGCAAGCAGCAAGTATAGATGTTATACTTTCCAGAAAGCGAACTACAAAGGCGCTGATCACAGTGATCAGGCTGGTCTACGCCTTTGTTGTTTGCATGCAACAATGTCAGGTTTCTCTAGTCAAGGCCCATGGTTAACAAATTTAGAACTTAATTGCCTGCAACAACTGAAGTATACTGACGGGCAAAAGAGACAGTACATGCAAAATTTTCAATAAATTACTCAGAAGAAAATGAAATTAGTGACAGCAGTTAAAATATTTTATATGCCTGATAAACAAAAATTGATAAATTCAAATAACCCTGATGCTTTACTCAAGGTTCTGGTCATGGTAAACTGGTGTTTGTGAACCACCTCTAACCTGACAAAATTCTATTGTATTCTATTTTTGCTACAAATTGCTACTTTATATGCACAAGGCATTTATAATCTTTTTTCACCATGGTTCACAAGTCACAAAATACAACAAACGTATTATAAAATTCTAACCAGCACCCATCTACATGTATCACAGATTGCTCGCTTTGTTTTGATGCTTTACATCCCAGTCAACAATTTTTCAGTCATGTCAGGACGATTTCCTGTCTTCCTGGGTTGAACCAGTACTAAGCAGTGGACAAAGTGTTTTGCTTAAGGACACGACAGTGACTCAACTAGCAAACCCTTTGATGCCCTCTACCAACTGAGCTCCACAGAATGTGTGCACTTATATAGTATTAGTTATTTTCTGATAATACTTTTGGACCTATTTACGTACCTCTAACATCAGCTGTCTAAGAAGCTGCACATTGACCACTTGTACTTGCCATCTTGTATTAACCAGCCTGAAAAATAACGAGAAAAGAATATGAAATGATGACTTAAATAATGACAGTATAAAAGTAGTCCTTTACTTTAAGTTTCGTTACTCTACATTCTGTATTATTTTGCATGCATTTTTATCATCTGTTCAGCAGAATACTATCAGAATGTCATACAGTTTCTATTCCAGATCAGGCTCGGCTCAGAAAGTCACTACTAGTGGCAAATACTATATGAGCCAGTGCATGAGATTTCCAACAATGTGGTATGTGTGACCAGCAAAGACTCAGATCAGCCTGCGCATTTGCGCAATCTGATCAGAGCCTTTGCTAGTCGCTGACTGAACACTATTTGGAGTTTCTAAGCTTAAAAGGAGGCTGCACAGGCTCATCTGAGTCTAAAAAGTGCCACCAGTGAGTCTCCAACTAGCAATTGCTCAATCCCAACACTCTACAACACTTAGCCACTGTGCTCCTCTTTATTCATCAAACAAGACTATAAGAATCTGTCATGAGTGTGAGGGCAGGATAGAAAAATCTGTCCCGAGGATCACCGTTTGGCATCACGAGGCTTGCCGAGTGATGACAATTGGTGATCCCGAGGGACGGATTTTTCTATCCTACCCTCACACGAATAATAGATTATTTTTCTTGCTCACCACTGTTTTTTTTTTATTATTTTAAATTAAGCTTTCAGAAGCCCCTGAATACGCTAAGATGCAATTGCACATGATGACGTCACTTAAACATAACAATGACGTCACTTGACGACTATGTGCACGAGTTCCAATACAACCAATGCATGTAGCCCTCACGTGACAGTCTGGGTAAAATAGCTTGGGTAAGATAAGATTTTCTATCCCAGGTAAAAATCTCAGATATCCTTATCCGGTGTGCAAGAATTACGGTTTACACTATTTGCCCTTCAATGGCTACCTTATCAGGTTGTAAAATGGTCATGTATGAGGCTCAGGATAAATTTGGTGAGGGGATAAGGTGGTCACATATTAATATTAAATACATTTATCAGGGTTACCACATTGGCTGGTCCTAATAGTCTCTACTCTTATCTAGAGCCCTGAAAGAGGTCAGGTATTAGTTTCTTAGTGAAACAAAGCACTGATAACAAGCAAAGTATTCCAAATGTTCTTCCATGATAACAAAGGTAATCTAAAATAAGTAAACCGCACAGACATTTCAACGCTATGTTTGAACAAGAAGCCTTGGTAAACTGAGGGACACATTTAAGTCAACACTCAACTTCAATATGCAAACTTGCTAGTTGAAATGAATAGTAGACGAGGACACAAACCAATCTGACCATTTTAAGTCCTTAAGAAGGAGTATTGATCACAAACAGAAAATGGGTGTAGAAATGAGTTAATTCTTACCCCCATTTCCCCAACGGATGGATTCTTCCATCTGGTTTGATCCAAGTACTTGGATAGCACATTACTTTGAGAATGCTATATTCAGATAGGACAGAGGCTCGAACAGACAGTACAGTAAACCTGTCTTAAGCGACCACTCAAAAATAGACAAAACAAAGGTCTTAAAGACCGATTATCACTTAATGCAGGTCAAAAGTATTGCAGAATGCTCCAGCATTCTGCAATACTTTTCACCTGCAGTAAGCGATAATCAGTCTTGAAAACCAATTTTTGGTCTTCTTTTGAGTGGCCACTTAAGATAGGTTTTACTGTACCATGTTTTACCTGGCATATTTTTGAGTTAGTATTAATATGCAACCTGACCACTTTCAGAAAAAGTTAATTTCTGACCCCTGTCCCAGCCCAAGGGGACAGAGATGTGAGAGGGGACAATGGTACGAGTGATGAAAAACTTTTAGCTAGCATGTTGTTCTACTCCCTTCAATTTGATATGCAACATGAACCCCTTTCTGGAAATTTTCGTGCCACTAGGGGTGAGGGGGATGCAGGTTTTAGGGTAAACAAATCGTAGCAACAGGACCTTACTTAGATGTTGAAAATCTATTTTAAAGATGAGGGTTATATGTTTGTGAGATATCAACATATTCGATATCCTGACAGTCTACATCAATCTTATAGGTACCTGAGAGAAATAACTACTTACAAGAGGACCACCATACAGGCCATATTGGTTGTTCCAATGTTACCATGTGAACAGAACTAGCTCAATGCCTCAAGATCCACCAAATTTGAAGTCATTTGGTCCAGACTCCAGGGCATAATGTTTAACACATTGACGGAATGACATGAAGATTCCTAAAGCTCCCATTAGAGCTTTACTCCAGTTGAGCCAAGGACGTATACAAGACATAAAATCTGAACTCTCCAAAACCGGCCTTGTTCATTATAAAATGAGACAGTGCATGAGATTTCCAATAATGTGGTATGTGCAACCAGCAAAGCCTCAGATCAGCCTGCGCATATGCGCAGACTGATCGGAGCCTTTGCTAGTCACTTGAGTATTCTATGACTGTTAAGCTACTGACTGAATGCCATTTGGTGTTTCTAAGCTTAAAAGGAGGCTGCAGAGGCTCGTCTGAGGCCAGACTTGTCAAAATGTCAAATTGTTGGAAATCTCATGCCGCGGCTCAAATGATAAAGACGGAATTTCTATTGTATAGACAAGACTGGTTCATCATGAAACAGACAGAATCTGAAATGTTCAACATTGACAGAACAGATCTTTTCCCTATCATTTTATAAAGGAGTCACAAAGTTTAATGATTAAAACCAATAAATTAGGCTTGCATTACAACAGGAATGTTATGATCAATAATTTCCCAATAAAAGAATATTTTATCAAAATCAGACAAGTTCTTTGTACAGGTACTATGATCAATAAAATCAGTATTATACCTATTTATACCTCTTTATATATACAGTTCAATATTTAATATCATTACTGTTGGGACAAGCTTACTCTGTGCATTACAAATGTATACCTACAAATACTATCGTTCCAACTGCAATAGCCAGACAACCTATCACTTTGCCTGCTGGTGTAATTTACTGGTAACCTTTGCAAACAGTTGGGATCAAGACCAGGCCTCAACCACCTGTCTTACAAGACCCCTGGCCATGTGCACATCTCTTGCCTGCGGAGCTCCATGCTCCATACCAGTGAAACTTGGCCGTTGACAAAGCGAACCATCAGGGTTTGCAGCTCAATGATAGGGCCATGATCAGACAGATCTGCAATATCAAGCCAGAGGATGTTGCCACAGTACGGTCGAGAGAGCTACTGGAAAAGTTGGAGTTTGTGGACCTTGACCTCATCTTGAGAGCGAAGGCTTTGCTGGTTTGGACATGTGGAGCTGTATAGTGGTGCAGTCAAAACTCAGAACAGCATGTGATAAAGTGATTTTGTTACCTGCGCATCCTGCATCTTTTGCGCATAAGTTTTTATTTCAGCGAGTCCCAGCGAGTCCCGGGATGCAATATGACAGACTTATCATTTAAAATAGTGTTTTGGACTCATTTGTATGCAGTTGTGACTCATTGATATTGGAAACAGTGAGTCCGAAGGCGCAGGCAAGGGAGGCCCAAATGACGATCCACTGCCATGACTGAGTGGAAGCTCACAACAGTCAACCCACAAGAGATAGGGTGTGAGATCTACTATGCTTGCAACTAGCCAGCTATCTGGATGTTAATCAGAAACCCGCTGAGAATTTCATAGAGATTGTTCTCTCCCTACAGTTGGGACTCATGACGACAAAACCTGTCTTCGGGGTTTCTAAGCTCGTATTAGTTCTAGATATGATACTTTCCAATAAGTGAATAACATAGGCGCTAATCAGACTGCCCGGATGCCCAGGCTGGTCTGCTCCTTTGCTGTTCGCAAACCCTGAAGACAGGTTTTCTCACGTTGAGGCCCAGTTAATAATTCATTCTAGAGCATTTTGTCAGTTATGAAAGTAAGTGGTATACTGCTGCATATTGATGCTTTAGACTGTTCCAACATGAAAATATTAAAGATGGACAACTCTATTTGGTATAAATGGTTTTAACAAAACTGTAGCTCACTGCAAACAGAACATATTTATTTTCAAACCATATAAATCATTTGATTGTGTAAATAATTATATTCATATTGAACGCTTCCTTCCACCAGATAAATTGATATCACATGGTGAAGAGAAAGATTCCCTGGCCATTGTTTGAAATCAGTCATCCGATCATTCCAACAATTCCAGACTTCCAGATAAGAGTGTGCAATTGAAAATTATCTTCTTATTTCTCTTACCAAAATTTATGTTGCGGATCCTCAAAAGAACTGTCTCAATGAGATGGTTGTTTTGAGCACCCAACACACATGTTTAAGCTAAAGGATAAGAAAATAAACATGTTTTTATGCCCTTAAAGTTTGCTTATTATGACCTACGCAATTCCATCAAGTATCTGCTTGATTTCAAATTTTAACAAATCTTAATGATCGCATTTAATCATTTTGTCTGAAGCTCTGTTATATAGGCCAATACCCTGAACACATCGCAACAATATGTCTTTATTCATATTCAATACACTGATATAATAGCTGTTTCTTCTCTTATTAACGGACAATTTGAAGCACAAAAGGAGAGATTAGGTTCAAGATACTATATTGTATAGTCACAGCGAAATGCCAAATAAACTCATCTGCAACTTACAGGTGCTGGTAAAACTGTTTGAGTTGAGGTATAAGGTCCCAGTTAACAATATTTCAGTCATGTCTAGATGATGCCTCTAAAGATGTATAGCAGAGGCTTTTTGTTTGTTTGTTTGATTTGATTCTTTACATCCCATCAACAATCTTTCAGTTATATAGGGACCGGTCTTCCTGGGTCGAACCAGTACTAAGCTCGGATAAATTTGTCTTGCTCAAGGACCACAACGCAGTGATGCCGGTGAGGCTCGAACCCGCGGCCCTTTGGTCTCGAGTCAAGCACTCTACCACTGAGCCCCCATATAGCAGAGGCACCAGGCAGCCCGTCTATTTCATTGATTATGGGGGGGGGGGGGGGGAATGCTCATTGCTAACCAGCTTATTTCAATCATGTTAAGCTAATTAATGCTTCTAAAATGGTCAGCAATTCTTCAGTTCATTCTCTCATAATCTGCCAAAATTATAGTTATTTTCTATCTTAAATTACTATGCCAACCCTTCTCGATCTGTCTGAGTCCAGGTACCCCTAAAAAACCCTGTATTAATTAACCTTTGTCCTCCTGAACCAGTATATATCCCATTTTGAAAACACTAGATTCAGATCAGCTGGCTTCTCACAAAGCCATCTGATCAAGATCCACATTGTATTCCACTCTGCCTGTTAACACATGCTTTTAACAGGAATCCAACAAGGTAAAAATTGGGGAGTAGTGTTGTGCATAACATTTTTTTCAGCATGACAAGGGTTAAAGCATGTAAACTCAACAGAGAAAGGTGCTTGCTTCATACAGGGACTACAGTAGATTTCACAGCATGCGGAGCACAGTTGCTTTACTTGCTTAGAGGTAGAGTGCTCGACTGGGGAACAGTTCCTTAGAGGTAGAGTGCTCGACTTGAGATCAAGAGATTCTTGGATTGAGCCTCATCAGTTATTTTGGTGTGACCTGGAACAGAAACTTCATCCTCACTGCCAAGGAAAACATCCCAATATGACTAGAAATTTGTTGACTGGGATACACATCATCAACTCAAAAGAAGTAAGGGTGCAAAGATCAGGAATCGATACAATCAAGTACCACACCTGACCAAGGATACCAATGGGAAAGTGACAAACTCACAATAGACACCACAAACGAGAGCCAAGAGGTCAGCCCTTTCCCGGCAGGTGACCACAAAGCACATATAAACAGACGCTCACAAAGACATAGCAAACACAAGACAGAACAAAAACATAAAAGATCCACAAAAGAAGTACCGCCTTGGAACGGTCAGTAAAATATTTTACTGGAGGGCTTAAACAACTTTACCCACATAAACCTCGCATCCTTTTTTATAGGACATAGGCAAACAGAGCATACTGTGGCGTCTGATCAGGGTCTCCACTGTTTGCTTACAGAATGTTCAATTAAAATTTCAATAAAAATGAAATACCACCCAGCTACCATTAAAACAGAAATGCACCAATCCAATTGATAAAAGTTGGAAATTCCATTCGGCATAAATGGGTTAAAATTTATAGACCTTGTACTTGGAAACATTTTTTCTCTAAAATGTACTGATTTTTTTAAAATTGGGTATAGGGCCAATATTTGTCTCCTTATATGGGTCAGAAGAATCATTGGCTGCGCTACCAGAAATCCAAACAACACCCATTACAATGACTTGTTTGTTAATTGGTACAGAATATCTTCCTACATAAATATTTCTACTGCTCGTCCATACAACAGACAGGAGTGATTTTAAAAAGATCAACATTATCATTATCTTTCCATTTTCCACTTTTCAATAGAATGCAACAAGCTATCAAGTTTCTAAACTTTCCCACTTTAAAGTTTGAAAGCGAGTCCACGAGTCTTACACATGTTTACTATAAGTATCTAGTAAATTGTCACTCACCTTTCAGAAATGAGTTATTCCAATTAACCTATATCTCTGAAGTTTTGTCCGTTTGCCATGTGTTTTTATGACTCAATCATTTTGACTTCTAGTTGTATACATGCACCTTTTTAAGACAAATCCCTAGTTTATTAGTATTTCCCACCAATGGGGTATATTGATTTTTTTCCTTCTTAGCCAGAGATTTTTGACAATGGCCATAGCTTCAAAGTTTTCGCTCCAATGGTCGGGTTTTATGATTGCGAGGGATATAACCAGTAATGATAAGTGGATTAAAGATTGTACAACTTACCGTAAATATTTAAAATGCTAGGATGAGACACATCATGTCTAAGAACAAAGTAAGAAACTTCCATAGATTACTCTGTTTTGGAGCAGTCTGATTAAGGCCCAACTTTGGACCACTCAAAGATGGAAATTGAACTGTATCTTAAAGGTGATCAAATATCTTATCCTAAATTAAAGGTTCTGCTTTAAGGAACTACTGTATCAATACCTTAGAGATTGTATGGCAATCCACAGGTCTAGACTGATGCCCTGAAATGCACATTTTTCTACACTGGAACAGAACTCTTGTGTGTCACAGTTTATGTTGTAATTTGATTATTTCCCTTGATTTTACTTACGTGAACTTGAATACCTCTACCAAGCCTCAGATTGCCAAGCCTCTGATTGCATACTGGACAGAAAATCAGATTGCTGGTTTTGAGCCACTGGTCTGGCAACACTCAGTTTTGGAGATGTATTCTCCGAATAACACGGTTTCAAGTAGGCAAGGTAGATGTCAGTAACAGTTTTAACAAAATCAATTTTTTTTGGCTAGTTTCAGTAGTGGCCCAGTCAGGATTTTGATGACAATACTTGATAAGCTTTCACTGGGCTCAGGAATGTCATTTTAATTGACAGCTCTGCCATGAAACGATCCGACACAAAGTGCATGCTAAACCCTCCATTCAGAAAGACCAAAATTCCTTATCTCAAAACACAGGTTATTTTTATTTAGAGCATGTGCTTTAATAATGACAAGTAGGGCATTTGACCTATTAGGAGTACATAGTTCAGTCACTCCAGTGGGCCAATTTTATCATGGATATGGAAACCTCACAACTGCATCTGCATTGTTTTCAAAAGAGGGTATTATAGCCAATTTCATAGGCCTTCCGTACTTTTCCGGATTTCTTTCGGGATTCAAGTCAAATGCACTTATATCACATGACTAACTCAGCCAATCAAGATTCATCCTGTAAACACATGGACAGCATCAAAATACCAACAGTAATTCTGTTTTATAAGCATACAGTCTTGTATATATTGCATACTATACGAAGTGCGGATTAGTTGCAATGGGCAATTCAGCGCAGTTTTGTATATTTTTTGTTAATACATTGAAAACCAATTTTTAGGTATTTCAGACACCATTCATGGCTGTGGCTGAAACATTCTGAGGTCAGCATTGGTAACGTCACAGCACCCGTGTAGCCGATGCTCATGTAAACATTTCACCATTTGAAGAATTACTCAAAATCTCAGCAAAAAAACCCAGTGGCACTGTGACATCGTGCTATCAAGTCAATCTAGCATTCTAATGCACTTGCTTTTGTAACGCAACGTCTGATTGGATAACGTCAAAAATTTGCAACAGTATATCCTGCGATATACTGTCGGAAATAGTTTGATGTCATTAATTATGTCACATTTTGTTGGATGACGTGCGGCTTTATGCATCTTACAACGCTTCAATTTGGGACCAAACTGCAGAAAGACATTAGAATGGGGATAACCATATTCAAAATTTTCATTTGGGGAGGTATATGGTTGGATATACGTTCGGAAATCACGTTTTACGTCTCCGCTCGTGCGTCGCCGTAAAACTAAATTTCCGACCGTATATCTCCCCAAATGAAAATTTTGAATACAGTTATCCCCTAAATAGATATTCCTAACACAACCAAAAATTACATACTCACACTTTTTCACTTGTCATCAATCATCATTGGGTATCTGAAATGCTTATTTAAATATAGGTCACGTTGTTGGGATGTTTTTTGATTGGTCAGAATATTTCTAATTGGAAAGTGCTCGGAGCTAATCGGAACCTATCAGCGAAAACTTGGTATGAAATTGGCTATAGAATTTTGAAAGTTGTGCACACATTGTTTTTATAAGGTCAAATACGGTATGCTAATGGATCTTCGAGATAACAGTCTTAAGAAAATAAGTTGTTCAAATTTTTAAGCTAAATATGATACCAAATATCAAAATAAATCAAAATTTTATTTGGAAATCCACGTCGAAGACAAAGAGATGGAGAACAAAGGTTTCAAATGCACTTATTGAGATACACGAGCCAAGTCTATACAGGGCAATGAGATGATATGATAGAGATTTATTCGTGAAAGATTTGTCAATAATTCATACAATAGAATATCAAAAATTCCCAGAGATACAAAATACCTTGTTACTTTATGTGTAAAGATTTTGGAAAATCAGTCTTATGTAAAAAGACATTTGAAAATCACTGAAGAACTAATTTTGCAAATTACCCCAGACGTATCTATTTTATACCCGAAACATGATATGTATATTTTACAATTATGCCAAATACCCCTCTAAAAATGGAACTAGGCTAAGTAAAAGGACAAAATACGGAGAATGAAAAAAGTTCCGACTGTTAACTAAGGTCCTGCTGAATCCAGATATAACCCTCCATGTCAAGATAAACATTATTTTTGAATATATTCTTATCCATTAGTTTTAACAGATGTTTTGGGTGCTTATTGAGATGGTTCCTTTGAGTACCTACAACATATGTTTTGGCTGAGAAATAGGAAAATTAAGCTTTAATTATGCACTGTTCACAACATGTTTTGGTTGAGAAATAAGAAAATTATTTCTTCACAACAGAAAAAAAAAATAAATAATTACGCACTCTTAATTAACTAGGCCTGGTCATCTGTGGATCCCGACCTGTGGGCATTTTGTCCATACCAAGTTGTCCAATATAATCAAGATTTAATCTAATGGCTCTATTAAAAATGTTCGAACACTGGTCCCATTTGGGTTTTATTGTCAAAATGTCCAGCACCCAATTTAAAATCAAGATAGCCAATCAAATGAAGGAGTAACATACCTACCTGCCCAGGAATTAACTCCATAGCACTGTCAACATAAGATTAAAATTGTCCAAGGAACAATTCACTCAATTTTTTAGGCATATTACAAAGTTGTCAGTTTGTTTCATTGCAAGGATGACAAAGGTTTGTGGGTTGAGTAGGAGTTTGTCAACTGTATGACCTACATGCATCTTATCTTCAAAGAGGGCCAGGTTGACCTAAATAACACTAGTTGTCTATACTACAGTTGTTATTCCAATAACCCTTTTCATTCTCATGGATCACTCCATACATATTGATACAATAAGCATGGAATAATCCATTTCATATTTAAGGGGTTGCCAGTCGAAATTTCTATAAATTGATATATTTCTGTCCCTGAAGATTTTTTTTATTTAATAGCAAACAGTGCAGACCTAGATCCAATGCCACCTTATGCAGCATTTGATCTGGGTCTTTCACTGTTTGCAAAAGTACCTGTTTACCTGTATCAAGAATGAAAAGGGTTAAACAACCTCTGTTAAAAAAACAATCAATGCAAATTTGGTTCCAATCCTCCCTGGGGCAGTAACACCCAGGTAAACCGCATGTTTAGATCTCGGAGGGTGTTGGCTATCGGAGGTAAACATTGCGATTATGGATGGACAGGGTCTGTATTTATCCATTATTATGTCCTATAGAAAGTTTCTTGGAGACAAAAGCAGCAAACAGGTTGCTTCTATAATGAATGATAAGGACTCGGAATGCGCTAAATGTTTTTGATCCATGTCCGTAGGACCCTGGGCGACCTTTCAAACGACGATTGTGAAATTTTCAATGAAAAAATGCTATTCGTTTGATCATAGCTGGATTTACATCAACCTTTGACACAATTTGCTTGTGTCGCCACAATTCTATATCATTCTCCTGCATGATTTATAAGAGTCGTATCTCAAAATGCTACTAAAACATCAATATTTGAAATTTGCTTACGTTGATATCGTTTTGGTGGTTAGCAAAATGTGCAGAGGTAACTTGACAGCTGGCATCCTCGCTATCGGAGTGACAGTTGTTTTGATTTCGGAGATTGATACAAACTGCCGCACAATTAGTGCCTGAATCTGATATATTTTAAGCATGTCTTGATACAAAAAAAAATATGTAATGCTACAAATGGAAGACTATCAGGGGGGCGAAATACAGAAGGGAATTTGAGACGTTTTACAGTTGTGGTGTGTTGTGAAAAGCGCTCATCTTCAGTCGGTGTCATTATGCATGTTTTTGTCTAGTGAGTCTGGGAAAACATATTTATTTAAATTCTGCACGGATTCATTTTTGGTGAAACCAGTATGCTTGATATATGAAGGGGATATGATGGCTGGGTGGGGTGGGGGTGAGGGTATGGTCCCTGAAAGAAGGCAAGAACATGTGCCATACTTATACTCATTATCTTACCTGGCAATACAGTATATTTACAACTTGAACAGTGTTACAAAATGCAGGTTCACATTGAGGCGCATTTTGTTGTGTAAAAGAAGTGTCAAAATGCAAGGAAACTGTTGGTTAAGATGCCACGTGTACATGATTAGTAAACCTTTGATCCAGAAATATATACATGTATGCCTTCCAGACAATTGAAACACCCATAACCACCAGTCTACTGAATCACCACAGAACACCCAAACGCACACAGTCCACTGAAATGCACAAAACAGCCAACCCATTGAAACTCCCAAACTCCCTAGGCAACTGATACACCCAAACCGCCCAGGCGAGGGAAGCACTCCAGTGATTCATTTACAATTTTGGGCTTATGGGTCCTGGGACTCGCTTCATCCAATATCAATGAGTCCCCACTGCAAACTAATGAGTCCTCAACACTATTTTTAATGTCAAGTCTGCCATACTATTGCATCCCCGGACTCGCTGAAATAAAATCTTATGTGCAAAAGATGCAGGATGCGCAGGTAACAAAATCACTGGCACTCAGACCACTCAGTTCACTGAAATACCCTGATCAAATCCATTGAAACATGCAACTCACCTAGTCCACTGAAACACCCTCCTGTTGCACCACCCTTTAGGGTTCTATTCAGAATGAAACAAACTATATCAACAATTTACCCCCCCCCCCCCCCCCCAAACCGTAAAAAACAACAACAACAACACATGCAAAAAAAAAAACACAAACATTGAATGGGTTTCAACAGGGCTCTCAAGCCGGTCCCCAACCCCCCCCCTCCCACCACACACACCCTTCCGCCGCCTTCCTTTCTTCCTTTTTTGCTATGCAACGTCTAAAACATTTTGAATGGCATTTCGCTGGCGGGCCGATGGTTGCCCGACAATATGTGCTGGCTAGGATAGGGTATGTCTTGTACCGTCATCTAGTAGCTTTGCACTGATACGCTTTCTTCGGTTTTGTAAAATATTAGTGAGAAAAATGCAACAAAACATCCCATGTGATGCTTAATCATGCATGGATCCAGAAATTTTGTCAGACGAAGTCCAACTTAACTATGACACTTTTTTTTAGATGAATAGAGTGAGGAATAAAAAAACCCCACTAAAAGCGGACCATCATCAGCAGAACAGCAAAACGCTGGCGGGCCGATAATTACCCAATATGGAATGCTGGCTTGGTAGCTTTTGATTTTCCAGGGGATCTGGACCAGTATTGTTTATGAGCCCCAAAGGTTTCCGATTTTCAAGGGTGGGTGTCAGTACCCTCTGCCCCCCCCCCCCCCTCTCTGGATCCGCGCATCTTACTCTTAGTTGAATGCGCAGCTATCGAGCTACGTGAGCGTTCAAATTTCTGGCCTCTCCGGCGTCACTGTGTTGTGCCCTTGAGTAAAACATATTAATCATAGCTTAGAACTGGTTCAACCCAGGAAGACCCGTCCCGACATTACTGAAAAATTGTTGACTGGGATGTTAAGAATAAAATCAAACAAAATAAAAAATCATAATAATGAACCCTGTACAGTTTGCATACGTTTTAAAGCTGTACTCTTTGCACCATTGCGACAGTAAAATAAAATATCACACGTATTTAAAAGCTATTTATGTTTTTGGTCTGTTGTCAGTTCATTCTTAAAAGTATTAGCATACATGTAAGCTTATCTGGATCTTCACTGCATATTTGTATAGGTGGACAAAGTAATCCATATAACAATACCCGTAAAAAATATTGAAAATATTGCAGTTTCAGTGGTAATCCGCGTTTAACGTTTTTAAACTTTACATAGTAGTAAAGGGCCCGGGATTACAATGGTTCCTTAAAGTTAAGGAAGACTTAAGTTAAGTATTGATATTTCAACATGCTAAATAAATTTCCTGGATCAATGCAGTACTTGTGGTCAAAGATATCATTGTGATCTACAGAAAAGTGAAACAATTTTGATTTTAATCTTATTTTTCGCATCCTGAAAAATCAATACTTAACTCAGTAAGTCTTCCTTAACTTTAAGGAGGCATTGTAATTCCGGGCACAGGTCCTCATATTCTGGTAACAGCAGCCCAAACCCCACAATGGCGTATTTTTAAACAATATTATTTGAGCCGCGACATGAGATTTCCAACAATGTGGTATGTGCTACCAGCAAAGGCTCAGACCAGATTGCGCATACGCGCAGTCTGATCAGAGCCTTTGCTTGTCGCTTGAGTATTATGTGAATATTAAGCTACTGAACGAACATAATTTGGAGTTTCTAAGCTTAAAAGAAGGATGCACAGGCTCGTCTGAGTCTATTCATTTCAAAATGCCACATTGTTGGAAATCACATGTCGCGGCTCATTTGTCATTCTATAAGAAGCAATAAAGATGGGTTGTATATCTTTAAGATATTTTTAAAAGTTTCACACTGGATATGCGGCAATCGAAAACGTTAATACTATCGACGAACGTAGATCAAAAATCGTTGGAAACAGGGTTTTCGATTGCCATTTGTCGCCCGATTTTTCGATTGCCATGTGTCGCCCGACTGGCGACAAATGGCAATCAAAATTTCTGTAAAAATCGAATGTTTAACTAGATTTTTATGCAACTGTTTGCAGTACGACTTTAAATTATCTTTAGTTCAATAAATGTACCTGGGTGATGTCCTTTTCAGCGGATTGTAAAGTTTAGAGTTTGGGTACAATATTTTTAATCATATCAAGTTTAGTAGTTTTATAGTTGTGATGTTTGTTCTATTATCTATAATATAGGCCCTCTCAGGAGGTACATATTCCCTTGTTCTTCTTAAATATTGACTTGTCTCCATGTTTCATGTTTTTATTTTTTTCCCGTTCTCTGACAATATTGTTCCCCTCAGTTTGGCATTTTCCCTTTACCTAGAATAAAATGGCTTGTACAAATACACCCTAACTCGTGAGAGGGCCTCATTGTTAAGGCATACAGAGAACTCCTCTCTCAATTCCATGATAAAAATGTTCCCTGTTAGCACGTTATTACAGTTCTTTACCCATTACCCGATGATCAGGTGACGTACTTGGAATTTGAAAGAGGAGGACTGAACATGGGAGTCGAACACTCGCTATCATTTCATTAAATTCTCGTATTGTTCATGATATTTTAATACATTAGAGAGAGAGAGAGACAGACAGACAGACAGACAGACAGACAGACAGACAGAGAAAGATATAGACAGAGAGAGAGACAGAGAAAGAGAGAGACAGAGAAAGAGAGAGTAGAGAAAGAGCGAGTAGAGATAGAGCGAGTAGAGGAAGAGCGAGTAGAGGGAGTGCGAGTAGAGGGAGCGCGAGTAGAGAAGGAATGCGAGTAGAGAAGGAGTGCGAGTAGAGGGAGTGAGAGTAGAAAAGGAGTGGGAGTAGAGAAGAAGTGCGAGTAGAGAAGGAGTGGGAGTAGAGAAGGAGTGCGAGTAGAGAATGAGTGCGAGTAGAGAAGAAGAGCGAGTAGAGAAGGAGTGTGAGTAGAGAAGTAGTGCGAGTAGAGAAGGAATGCAAGTTGAGAAGGAGTGAGACTAGAGAAGGAGTGCCAGAAGAGAAGGAAGGCAAGTAGAGGAGCAGTGCTAGTAGAGAAGGAGTGCGAGTAGAGAAAGAGCGTAGAGAAGGAGTGCGAGTAGAGAAAGGAGTGCGAGAAGAAAAAGAGAGTAGAGAAGGAGTGCAAGTAGAGAAGGAGTACGAGTAGAGAAGGAGTGCGAGTTGAGAAAGAGAGAGTAGAGAAGGAGTGCGAGTAGAGAAGACGTGCGAGCATAGAAGGAGTGCGAGTAGAGAAGGAGTGCGAGTAGAGAAGGAGTGCGAGCAGAGAAGGAGTGCGAGTAGAGTAACAGAGAGTAAAAAAGGAGTGCGAGTAGAGAAGGAGTGTAAGTAGAGACGGGGTGCGAGTAGGGAAGGAGTGCGAGTAGATTAGAAGTGTGAGTAGAGAAAGAGAGACTAGAGAAGGAGTGCGAGAAGAGAAAGAGAGAGTAGAGAAGGAGTGCGAGTAGAGTAGGAGTGCGAGTAGAGAAGGAGTGCGAGTAGAGAAGGAGTGCGAGTTGAGAAAGAGAGAGTAGAGAAGGAGTGCGAGTAGAGAAGACATGCGAGCATAGAAGGAGTGCGAGTAGAGGAGTGCGAGTAGAGAAGGAGTGCGAGTAAAGTAACAGAGAGTAAAGAAGGAGTGCGAGTAGAGAAGGAGTGTAAGTAGAGACGGGGTGCGAGTAGGGAAGGAGTGCGAGTAGATAAGAAGTGTGAGTAGAGAAAGAGTGACTAGAGAAGGAGTGCGAGAAGAGAAAGAGAGAGTAGAGAAGGAGTGCGAGTAGAGTAGGAGTGCGAGTAGAGAAGGAGAGAGTAGAGAAGGAGTGCTAGTAGAGAAGGAGTGCGAGGAGGGAAGGAGTGCGAGTAGATAAGAAGTGTGAGTAGAGAAAGAGAGACTAGAGAAGGAGTGCGAGTAGAGAAAGACAGAATAGAGAAGGAGTGCGAGTAGAGAGGAGTGCGAGTAGAGAATAAAATTAGAGAGAGAGAGAGTAGAGAGACAGAGTAGAGAGACAGGGTAGAGAAAGACTTAGAGCGGGATACAGAGTAGAGAGTAGAGAGATACAGAGTAGAGAGTAGAGAGAGAGAGAGAGAGAGAGAGAGAAGAGAGAAGAGAGTAGAGAGTAGAGAGTAGAGAGAGAGAGAGAGAGAGAGAGAGAGTAGATGGGGAAGAGAGATCTGGTTGCTTTGCTTAGTTTGTTTTCCTAGTGCCTCCTGATTGTTGTGTGGCTCTTCCTAGCGGTGCCATGGGTTTGTCTGAAGTTTGTGATTGTGAAATTTCCTGACCATACTCACTTACTATTTTTGTTGTATTTGCTGGGGGTTCTTGTTAAAAGCTCATATTGTGTCATTTCTAGTTTGGCAATACTCTCACTGAGATACAGGGAGCTGAATGCTTTGCTTATTGTATTCTGACTTTGTGCGTATTCCTTATTTGTCTGTGTTCCAGTGTCCCTGTCTCTTGGTGCCATGTGTCTGTCTGGGATTGTGGCATTTCCTGGTCACTTACACTTGTTTTAACCCAAAGTCCGTTCTTTAAAGCGCGTTAACTTATGTAGTGTAAATGCGAAAACACCTACATGTAGTTAAATTTATGCAATGAGTGAAGACTGATTATACCGTACAGGTGCTCGTCTAAACATCTGGTATACTAATTGCATTGCTACTTGATCTGTCACCTTCACAAAAGGTATGTGCCCATTTCATAGTATAATGCTTTTGCATGTTATGTTACTGCCAGATTGTTTCTTTAATGTGATACAAAGGGCTAAATAGATATGATAGGCCAAATCAAACAAAACAAACTAATGCTCAAAAACACTCCTTCAATGTTGAACAAAAACTCTAACAAATTGGTTTGTTTAAGCTTGTTTCTCCCTTGATATGATCCTCGCCAATCGAACCACTTGTTTTTGAAAGTGTTTGAGTGTTACACTTTTGTTTCCGTATGCCATAGCTTGTTTAATGAGCATAATCAATTTTCCCTTCTCCAAAATCAATGTTAACATGCACATGCCTTCCCTCCGACAGCTACCTAACATACCTCCGAACGTAAAGCTACCCATAAACATGATACCACCGTCATAAAATTGCAAATAAATAAGTGTTTTACAAGTATTTTTGAATTGTATTTGACTGATTCATTCCAAAGAGAGGTTATACATTCCAGCGGTGGCTGTGAATCAAGTAAAGATAAAATAAAAGATATGAATATTAATTGATGAATTCGAAATATTGGTCCAAATTACTGCATTTCCAAATTCAAATGCGATTTAAACTCGAACAGATTCACTTCAAAAAGATGTATTGTTTTCAGAGTTATCATCATTCTGTATACTATCGACCTATATGTTGTTCTTATCTCTCAAAGCGAATCTAAATGAAATAAAATCGTCTCAATACATACCATGTCCAACCTCAAAATCCTTTGTTTACCTCCGATAGCCAACACCCTCCGAGATCTAGACATGCGGTTCACCTGAGTGAGTAAGGGCTAGGCTTAGAGCTAGCTAATCTATTGAGGCTTAAAGGGCTTAAATTGAACCAAGTTCTTCATCCTAATCCTTGTGTCAGTGAAATCAGTATCGCCTACAGGCCGGGACAAGTGCAATACAAAACATGAATACTGCACTGCACACATCCCAGTCTGTACACAGTACTGTACCTGTGTCTTCTAGAAATCTATAGGTGTTCCATGTATCCTCCAGATAAACATAAATACTGCACTGCATCCATCCCAGTCTGCAGACAGTACCGTACCTGTGTCTTCTGTATCCTCCAAATAAACCAATTCTGCACTGCATCCATCCCAGTCTGCACTGTGTCTTCTAGAAATCTGTATATGTGTTCCAAGTATCCTCCAGATTTTTGAGCCAACCTCCAAATGTTAAGTACATAGTATCATGTGATGATGGGACTTGTAGCAGTTGGAATCTAGATCAGTCTGGACGTATATCCACCTTGATCAGGGTACAAATTGTTTGCAAATTTAGTCAGCAGACAACAAAAAAGTCTTAAAAGTCAATTAATTCATCAATATTTTTTTTCTGATATTCTTAGAAACATTAAACCAGTCCACATCCTACAGGACGAGTGCTTTGGGAAGAATAACTTAAACCATATTGCATATTACTCCCTTTTCTTTATTGCATACGCTTTTAAAGGACAAGTGCATATGTTTGCAGGACGAGTGCAGGACAAGTGCAATATTGAAATACATTTGTCCCCTGGAATGCTCCAATGCTTTTGACCTTCATTGAGCTACCATTTGTCTCTAAGCTCTTTGTTTTGTCTATTTTTGAGTGGCCACTTAAGACAGGTTTTACTGTATATGAAATTTACTTACCCAATTTAGTCCAGACTGTCAGATTAGACAATTGGGGCATCCCAATGAAAATCCTCTCGTCGCACCAGCTTTCAATGTCTATACATGTAGCTTTCCTGCAAGAACAGTAGTTTCCAGTTACAAGCTTGTCTCACAAAAGTGTTTTCAAAACTACCATTGCCAGACAAACAGTGACTATCTGCAGGATGCAAGATTTTTTAAATAATAATAAAGATTTACTAGGGCATATATCAGCCGCGACATGAGATTTCCAACAATGTGGTATGTGCAACCAGCAAAGCCTCAGATCAGCCTGCGCATATGCAGTCTGATCAGAGCCTTTGCTAGTTGCTTGAATATTCTATGAGTGTTAAGCTACTGACTGAACATCATTTGGAGTTTCTAAGCTTAAAAGGAGGTTGCATTGGCTCGTCTGAATCTACACTTGTCAAAATGCCACATTGTTGGAAATCACCTCGCGGCTCATATGTATGTGCTCCTCAAGACGGCTCCAATACTAATGACAGTTTGCCAATGTATCATGATATGCTGAAAAAAGGAACATGTAACTTCATTTATAAACATATAAATTCTGATATTTGGGGTTTTGAAAATCTGTGCTTTGCAGTTTATAGAAATCCCAAAATCTGAAAATTACATGTATTAAAATGAATGTTATAAATACCAACTCTTTACCTACTTGTGCCATCTGCTGAAAACTTACATGCAAACAGTTTGGACCCCAATCAAGCCCATCTTTTTTTGTCTGATCTGGATCCAAACTGTTTGTCACTGATGATTTAAAAAAAAGTGGATTGGTTGGGGGGGAAAAAATCATGGTAAATTTAGGCAGTGTCATTCATTATACTTGCAGGCAAATACAGACTTACTTACATACAATATGGTAACTTGTATCCGTGTAATTCTTCAATTCTATATCTAAAATTTATATTCCTTTAAAATATTAACTCTTTCCTTGCTAGCAGCAAATTTTGTCGTCTACTGATAACCTTTGCAAACAGTTTGAACCCCCATCAGGACCGACTAAATATAGGTCATGATCTGGATCCAAACCATTTGACATTATTTGCTAGTATTTCTGAGAGAAATTTTTCAACAAGTTCAGCTTTGAAATAAGTCATCAGATGACAAAAGCATGAAAAATTACCCAGCATGCTATGAGTTAAAAATCTAATTTGTTACAGTCCACAAGTCTCAAAGTTGCAACTACAGAACAAACTTGGAAACATTGCTGTCTTAAACTACTTTCTTGAAAATAAAACAAAATCATCGACTCCAACACTACCCACCATTATCAATCTGTCAATATATTTGTTCTAACCATTTATGTAGCCCTCTAGTTTAAATCAATATTTGCCAATGGTCAATGTATATATAAAAGACTTATCAGTTTAAAACTTTGTCTTGTTCTTACATGCAGTACATAATTAAGATCTTAAGGAGATCTGCTTTATAAAATAGTAATCTTTTTATATTTCAAATTTTGGATTTCTTGTGTACCATGACTGTTTGCCAGCTAATGTCGTCTGCTGATGATCTTTGATCAGCATCCAAAGTGTTTGAAATTTGACCATGCCGAGCAGTGTAGAATCTGTATAGTAGTCTGTACACTGATCAGACTCATTATTCCTGCATTTCTGTAATACCCGGCCTCTTTTTAGCAGGTTTCTTGTTTGATTTGATGCTTTACGTCCCAGTCAACAATTTTCAGTCATGTCGGGACGGGTCTTCCTGGGGTGCTAAGTACTAAGCAATAAATATAATGTGTTGCTCAAGGACACAACAGTGACCACCTGCGGTAAGGCTCGAACTTGCAACACTTCGATCCCAATCTAATGCTCTACCGCCTGCTCTCCGGTCTCTTTAGGCCAAATAAAAAATAAGTGTGTTTCAGGTAACAGGTCTCCAGTAGGAACACATATTTTCTTCTTCAAAATGCATAAAATTATATTTTTTTTTCCAGAAAACCTGAAAAAAATTATAGGTTTCAAAAGGAATCAAAGTAGGGCTGAGTTGCCCCTAAACACAGATATTTTTTTAATTGGGCCTTAACCTATTTTTAGGTGACAGCAAGCTAAACTGCCTACTATTCTGGATGCTTCACATGGTATTTTCAAGTTTCATGTTAACTACCAGTTAATTCCTGTGCTGGGTTGAACCTGTACTAAGCAGGGAATAAAGTGTCTTGCTCAAGGACACAACACAGTGTGTCCGACCGACGGCAGCAAGTCTCAAACCAGTAGCCCTTCTATCCCCAGTCTAACTCTCTACCAACTGAGCCACTGCGCTCCAAAAATGCATCTTGGCAAAGTGATGTGACATTTCATCAGGGTCTACCCTGTTATTACATACAAGAGGGCCAAGTAGCCCTAAATCTCTCACCTGAGTTTTGTTTGAAGCTTATAGGTATCTGTTGAAAGATGGCCATGTCCCTGGTGACACCTGGGGTGGAGCCAATGGCATAATTTGAACAAACTTGGTAGAGGTCTACTAGTATGCTACATACCAAATATCAAGACTCTAGGCCTTATGGTGTCAGACAAGATGATTTTTCCAGGTTTTTCCTAAATAAGCCTATGTAAATCATGTCACCCCCGGGGCAGGGCTATTTTTGGCCCCAGGGGCAAAATTTGAATAGACTTGGTAGAGGACCACTAGGTGATATGAAGGCTCTAGGTCTTATGGTTACAGACGAGAAGATTTTTCAGTGTTTTTCCTATATTAGTGTTTTTTTTACCTGCACATCCTGCATCTTTTAAGCATATTTCGTCTCTGGGATGCAAAGTTTTTATTTCAGTGAGTCCCAGGATGCAACAGTATTGCAGACTTTTCATTAAAAATAGTGTTCTGGACTCATAAGTTTGCAGTTTGACTCATTGATATGGGAAACAGCTAACCCCAGGACCCAAAAGCCAATAATTGTAAATGAAATAATAATATCATGATGTATGGCCGATGCTTTTTTTCTTTGATCTTTGTGGATGTTTAAACAGACGCCCTAGAATAACGACGAAGGAGGAGCTTAAAACCGTACTCTAACTTCCAATTTTAGTTAAACAGCGATGTAGGCGGGAACATCCTAAATAGCGACAATTAACCCGTAGGTAAATATAATATATTTGACAGCTTCGGCCGGATGCAGGGAGGAGCGAATGTAAATTTCGTCAGGTGTCAGTAACACATGTTTATTTGTGCCTGCGCCATACTACAAGCTAAATAAAGGATTTTTCCTCCGCTTTCTGTTTAAACAAGGAAGCCTCGGAAAATTATCCTTTATTTATTACATGTAAAACATGTGGCCCCTGGGGCAAAGCCATTTTTGGCCCCAGGGGCATAATTTGAACAAACTTGGTAGAGGTCCACTAGTTGATGTTACATACCAAATATCAAGGCTCCAGGCCTTATGGTTTCAGACAAGAAGATTTTTCCATGTTTTCCTATATAAGCCTGTAAAACATGTGATCCCCCGGGGCAGGGCCATTTTTGGCCCCAGGAGCAGAATTCAAACAAATTTGGTAAAGGTCCACTAGGACTTGCTACATGTCAAATATCAAGGCTCTAGGCCTCATGGTTTCAGACTAGAAGATTTTTTCCTTGTTTTTTCTATATAAGCCTATGTAAAACATGTGACCCCCGGGGCAGGGCCATTTTTGGCCCAAGGGGCATAATATGAACGAACTTGGTAGAGGTCCACTGACCACTAGGTGATGTTACATACCAAATATCAAGGCTTTAGGCCTTATGGTTTCAGACAAGAAGATTTTTCCATGTTTTCCTATATAAGCCTGTAAAACATGTGATCCCCCGCGGCTGGGCCATTTTTGGCCCCAGGGGCAGAATTCGAACAAATTTGGTAGAGGTCCACTAAGGGTTGCTACATACCAAATATCAAGGCTCTAGGCCTCATGTTTCAGACTAGAAGATTTTTTCCATGTTTTTCCTATATAAGCCTATGTAAAACATGTGATCCCCGGGGCAGGGCCATTTTTGGCCCAATGGGCATAATTTGAACGAACTTGGTAGAGGTCCACTGACCACTAGGTGAAGCTACATACCAAATATCAAGGCTCTATGCTTTGTGGTTTTAAACAAGGAGATTTTTCCATGTTTTTCCTATATAAGCCTAGACAAAAAACATGTGACCCCCCAAGGCAGGGCCATTTTTGGTCCAAGGGGCATTATTTGAAGAAACTTGGTAAAGGTCCACTAGGTGATGCTACATACCAAATATCAAGGCTCTAGGTCTTATGGTTTCAGACCAGATTTTTTCATGTTTTTCCCTATATAAGCCTATGCCAAACAAGTGACCCCTCAGGCAGGGCCATTATTGGCCCAAGGGGCATAATTTGAACAAACTTGGTAGAGGTCCACTAGGTGATGCTTCATACCAAATATTAAGGCTCTAGGCCTTGTAGTTTCAAAAAAGATTTTTAAGTCTTCATCTCGAAAATCTATTTTTAGCCTCTGTGACCTAGATATGCAATGGACTGAACCATTTGAACAATTTTTAAAGAGGGCTACATAAGGATCATTCCTACCAAGTTTGGTCAGAATCCAGCCAGTAGCTTAGGAGATGTCCTAAGAAGCAATTGTTGACGACGCACGACAGACAAAATGATCAAAATGATCTTCAGAGAAAGAACTACAGTAATATTTGGAAATTATAAACATGTACTGCACACCCTCGATTACACAAATGCCATTATGGACCATCCCACATTTATTGTATCAACCCAGAAAGAAGGATCCATAAGAACACAAAACATTGAAAACATTTGTTGTTGCATCTTAGACATTTCCAATGAATACACACAACTCAAAGATGTAAGCCACACCTGCATACAGGCCATTTTGGCAGACCAACATCAACGCCATCCAATAATGTTGTTTACTGATGTTTTTGTGACGTTAAGCATGGAATTTTGGGCATTTGGCTATTCAAAATGCTCGATTATGTCTATTTTAATTCAAAATATCAGGAAAACCAGCCAAAGTAGGTGAAAATTGAAAAGTGATACTTGACTAATATATAATATAAAATGTAATTATTTTTTTTATAAGTAATAAATTCAATTTTCGGTCTGCCATGGAATCATGAACACATCAGGTCTCTTGCAAAGTTAACGAGAAGACTTTGCAAGATACACAAGATGTACATTATTCCATGAACAGACTGTTCATGATTCCATGAACAGACCAAAAATTGAATTCATTTCTTAAATAAGAAAATATTAAGAAACCTGGTTAAAGCCTTTAGATAAGAGAGTGTAACTAAAAAGAAATCAATTTTAATATTTTTCAATAAAGACATGTGTTATGGGTGCTCGAAGAACCGTCTCAATGAGTTGGTTCTTTTGAGCACCCAAAGCAAATGTTAAATCTGGCAGAAAAGTTCATGCTGCAGTTTTTGCTTAACTGGACCCATGCATGGCTTATCTAGAGCTATTAAAATGACCCAAAAGATCTGCTGAGACTATATTGACATCTTGATACTGTATCAGTTCTATATTTACTGTTTTATTTTTCACTACCTAAATAGCCGAGATAGCAGTCAACACTTTCTCTACAACCGTTTCCTAGTTGTACAACATTTTGATAACTAAGCAGATTTATCTCCAGGAAAACTAGAAAAATTTACCGTTCTGATTTACAGCTGATTATAAAGATTAACTGGTTGTAACTTGTTCCAAAAATACACTTCTGACGTAGATCTGAAACTGAACTTATAGTAAATTGCTTGATGAATTTTGTTATAATTTTAAATTTTGTTTACCATTGGGAATTAAATAAGGAATAATAAGTTCACTATGCCCCCCTACAAAATTTGAAATCTTACTTGTAATATGGGCTCAAAAAAGGGAGGTGATCCTGAAGGAAATTAGGAATGTAATAATGATTTGGGTAAACCCATGAGAAAAAGTACTTACCACATATGTATTTTAAATACTGATTTATCTTGTAGTTTACATTTACCCCACCCACCAGGCAATGTTTAGTTAGACAGCAGACAAAATCAACCTAGATCAGCTCCTCTAAACTGCCAGTTTTCTTCTGAAGGAAATTTAGCAACTTTCAATACTTACTTAGGCCAGTATTTTTTATAAATTAATTTACAAGCCAGCTGACTGTAATTTCCGTATTAAAGAATAAAATAGCATTCTCAGTGCCCTTTTTTTTATTTAAGCTGCGCTATGGGCTCATTCTGATATCTGGTTTGGTGAAAAAAGGCTTGGTAACAGTTAGCAGCCACTTTCTTTTGTTTGATTTGATTCTCTACGTCCCATCAACAATCTTTCAGTTAAACAGGGACGGGTCTTCCTGGGTTGAACCAGTACTAAGCTAGGATAAATGTGTCTTGCTCAAGGACCAAATGCAGTGACGCCGGTGAGGCTCGAACTCGCGGCCCCTCGGTCTTGAGTCAAGTACTCTACCAGTGAGCCACTGCGCTCCCCCACTTTCATTTGGTTGACAGGCTATGACAGCAAAAAAAAAACAAAAAAAAACATGGTTACTGTCTAAAGATTTGCTAAAAATAATGTCCAGGTGAGCTAAACAAGTAGCCAAAGGGGCAATGATTGCTCACCTGATATTTTTGTTCAGATTTTCATGAAATTTTCTCCAAAATGTAGAACTTATGCACCAGTCGTTTGCATCCACGGCCCCCAACTACGGGGATAGCGGGGGAATGGCAGAGGTAATGAGCAGGGTTATTACCTTTTGAATGTCCCTACAGTGCCGTGTAAATGCGGGGATTGTGATTTCCCACCAAGCCCATGCTAGGGATGATTCCAAACCCTCGCGACTCATGCAGTGCTCATGCTCTTGATGTCAGTGAGGTGATAGCCATGTAATTAGCAGATTAAGCGCTGAGAAATCGGTAGCATGCCATTTTAAAACATAAGAAATCTGTGTAGAAAACTCAAATAGTCACTCAGGAAAATCTAGACAATCCAAAAACTCGGCTCAATTTTAGAATCAAGCTTTGGCAGAGAGTGAGAGAGCACAGTACAATTGCATCATGGTCAGTAAATATTATAACCAGACTACACAGGTACATCTTTTCTTTATTATTTCTGTCCAAAGAAAAAAAGAATGTAAGTCAATTAAAATAACTTCAAATTTTTCATGTCATACCGGCAGAGGCGAGGTCATTGCGACATCTACGATATAAGCTCTAACAAGACAGTTTGCATGTTAAGGATCATAATTGTCTTTGTCGAGCAATCGAGATCTGTATGTTTTGTATAGCCATTTTCAGCCGACTTCTTGACGTTTCATTGGATTTGAGAAGATTTGAGAGGGGTCGAACCAATATGTAGTGAAATACATGGGTGGGGAATTAGAAACTAGAGGACCTGAAGGTCCTAAAGCGCTCACTTGATCTCCTTAAGAATGCTAAAATAGGTCAAGAGCAATTTAATATCATTGAAAAAGGAAGGGGCAAAAGTTAAGAAAACCGACGCACAATGAATGCTGTTGTTTCAGGGCAAGCTATCACTAAACCAGATATTGAAGCTGGGATGGTAAAACACCAGATAGAACAAGGCCTCAGTAAGACTTTCTCCAGAAAGATTCTTCCTAGTACTTCTTCCACTGCTAAGGGGAAAGGAAAAGCACCAAAAAAGTCTATAAATTCACTATCTGAAAAATCAAAGAAGCAGCCTGTGAGTGCCAAAAAGTCAAAGTCAGCCAGCGCCCTAGATAAGCTGTTGGGTCAATTGGGTATTCACGAACCTGGTTGTCCTCAATTGCGTACTTGCAAAAACAATTGCGTATTTTCAGGCCTTCAGATTTATGGTTGGCCCGGGTCATTGTCCCTTGATTTCAAAATATGGCCCATCACTTTCCAAGGCAATGGGCCCAGTGGACCCATCCTTTTTAGTTGTGAAAAAAATCTCGTTTTAATAAAAAATATTCATCTTACAGCAAGTCTAGGAACTCCCCAAAACAGAAAGTTCTTGTTGGTAGTCAATGCAGTAAAACATGTCTTAAGCAGCTACTCAAAGATCTTAATAACAAATGGTAGCTTAATGAAGGTCGAAAGTAATGCAGAATGCTCCTTTTGACCTGCATTAAGTGATAATTGGTCTTCTTTTTTGAGTGGCCATTTAAGACAGGTTTTATTGTATAATCAGCAGTCAATATAATATATGTATAGAAGTGTCTGTGTCAGAGTGTAGGCAGGGCTGTGGAAATACCATGCCCGACTTGTCCGACCTGGTCCCATTTCATTCAGGACAAGTTGAAAATTACAATTTACTTGTCCTTGGACAAGTGCAAAATTTGTACAAAGTTAATAAAATTTTATATTTCATACTTTGATTAATTATCATGAGTTCACATGTTTCATTGAAAACAGTGTGGATCCTGATCAGCTGGCTTCTTCAGAAGCCAGCTGATCTGGATCTACGCTGTTTACAAGACAGTTGATATCTGCAATTCTGCATGGTTTCATACTGTTTTCGAAAGTGTAAATTGATTAATCTGGATCTACACTGTTTACAAGACAGTTGATATCTGCATGGTGTCATACTGTTTTCGAAAGTGTAAATTGTTTATGCACATAGAGGTATACGCTAATCTGTACTATCGGACAAGTAAAATTTTCTTTGGACAAGTACATTATGGGTATTTAATTGTCCCTGGACAAGTAGAAAATTTTACTTTCTCCACACCCCTGGTGTAGGTATAGTATACTACCCAAATGTCAACTGTGGTTAGTTTGATATGCTTGGGCCCATGGTTTCAGAAAATGACCCACCATTTTTTGCACCATGGGTCACTTTGGCCCACCAATCTTGAAAAAATCTGAAGCCCTGTATTTTCATATTTTTTTACGCCACGTTTTTTTTTCTGTGATTACACATTTTCTTATTCCATGAAGCCATCGGGAATGTGCTTGCATATTTATTCACTCCCATTGTCTGCCTTTCGTAAGTATCAAACTAGCGGATTTTATTGTACCTGAAGCAATTCTCGACCCCTTGTTGACATTCGAGCGTGTACACTTTGTAAAGTTTCACTTTCATCATAGTGTTTTTCCGCGAAATACTGGACTGGGCATCGATATTTTATTCATAAACTGGAGTTATATTGCGCGCTCGCTAGTAAAAATAAAATCAATACCCGACTGGCATTTGTTTATTACCCAAATGGAAACGAAATGGACCAAATGGTACGCAATGACATCGCGTGTAATTGCATACCGATCGTTAGAATTGCTTTTCGGTACGCACACATTTAATATGAATTGCTTTTTTGAGGATTTTAATTGCGTATTTGCGTATTTACACAAATACGCTGCTTATCTAGGGTGCTGGTCAGCTTATCCTGTCACTATATGTGAATCTTCAGGTACTGAGTCAGATGAGGAGGTTGACCTAAGTGAGTTATGTTGCGTGTGTGGACATTGGAAACCAAAGGAACTGCAAAACATTTATGTGCTTGTTATTCCAAAGTGGGCACAGTGTGATGGTATGAAGGGTGGTATGCCATGTAAACATTGGGTACACATATCCCAGTGTTTTTTCTCTGTTTTAGGGGAATGGTGGCAGGGCCTTTCAAAAGGGGAAAATTAGCGAGCGTAGGGGCAAAAAGGGGAAAACTATTAACTTAACACAATAGCATCTTTTATTGAAACATTTGCAGTTAGAAATGAAAGTGTTATATCTTTTGACAGACTTATGGTACAACACAGCCAAACTGGATCCATGTTTTCCATTCTATTTATTAAATAGAATGAAAAAAAATGGATCCAGTTAAGTTTGGCTGTATTGTACCATAAGTCTGTTAAAGGATATAACAGTCTTTGAACCGTCATGCTTTCTCAGTTTACAAGATGGATGTGTTCCAAGCAAAACACCACTTACAAATCGGTTGACTTGCGTAGTTGGCAAAAATGGACAAAATATCTCACATAACTTGCAACAATAGCCCCCTTTCGCCACATTATAATAAAGCCATGTAAATCTTCTCTCATATTTCCCAGATGAAAACAGCCTGGCATCAGGAACTGGCATTTCATCCTCAGACTGAGAGCCTGAACTACTACTGGACTCCGACTCTGGATTTGTTTCACATGCAGAAGTGCTAACGGTCGCAGACAAATTAGGTTGATGGACTGATTCGTTTGACTCAATACATGTCGCTCAAGAGACTGAGTCAATCCCCAAATCCTTGTCACAAACATCAAAGTCACTGGTAAAGGCCTTCAGGGAAGCCTGCTTAAACATTTAATTACGTCGACTCTTCTTGATCCCTGCGCCGCCGATTTATTAATTTTCTTCACGTAACAACGCTTATTGTGCGACATTTTGTTCGTGAAGTCACGATTGGAACTTCTCCCTTAGACGCTCTTGAGAAAACCGCATGAAAGCGTCTATCGATCACCAAGGGACGCTACTCGCAAATTCACGGCATGGCTAATGCACGGAACGAATTTATACGCACTTCCGACACGCTGTCGTCACATTTTGCCGATTTTTTTTGAATACTTCATTTTGAGGGGAATTTTCTTTCAAAATAGGGGAAAAACATATTTTTTGGCGAGGGAAATGGGGCCGAATTTCGGCCCCAAAAACAGCAGAAAAAAAAACACTGTATCCCATACTGCAGCAATATGAAGGTTGTTCGTAGACATAGTTAGTTTTACTGTCCCCATTATGTCCCCCAAGGACCCCATGCTGAGGAATAGATGTGTGTTGAGTAAATAATTAAACTGTAAATTCAGATTCATTGTGTGCTTACATTCCATTTTTACTGGAAATTTCACAGTGATTTTATTTGGCCATTTTTGAGGCCGTATATGGGAGTCATTCCCAATCCAAAAATGGTCTTTATTTTCCAAATTTCATGTATTTTAGCTCTTATTTTCCCAATTTTAATAAAATATTTTCCCAAATGTGTAGGAAAAGGTAGCTTCCCAAAATCCCAAATAAAATCACTGTTTCAATAATTACTGTTGGTTCGTTTAATTAGTGTTTTGTTAACTGAACTCACCCAATTCATTACTCTGTGCCCCAGAAACAATTATGGTGTTTGGCTTGGACTAACATCTTAAGCCAAAAGGAGGCTTTCTAGGAAAAATGAAAGGTCACGGAGTTCGGTTCACCGTAAAATGGCCGCCATTAATGAACTGATGCGGTATTCTGGAGCTAATTTACTGAAACAAGTGTGGTTTATCTGTTTGTTTGATGGAATGAATTAAAGTTGGATTGCACATTACATGTAAGTAAACTTTAGTAAGATTTATTGTTGCGATTTGCTGTGAGATCGGCGGGTCATTAACTATTACGGACTTCGGGCCCTCAAGGATATTGCATAAGCAGCAGGTAGGGTACGTATTGCTGAAGGGCAAATTTGCCCTCGTTGAATGCAGTTTAATGCTAAAACCATATTCTTGCTAAAACAAATGCTTGTGTATGCAGACATTTTAAAGAACTGACGGTTAACCAGTTCAGCGGGAAACAGGCCTACCTCGCTAGAGTATATCGTGAGGATACTGGCTATTGCGAAAATAATTATGTTCAAAGATGTGTATCGGTGTCTTTCTACGCACATAAATTAATAGCAATCATGTATGATGCTGTGGCTTTATTCTTGAAATACAATCATGTAGATGGGTGTTCTTTTTTTGAGCTGATGCTTCAGTACGTCCCAGTCAATAATTTTTCACTCTTATCGGGACATTTTTCTGCCTTCCTGAGTTGAACCAATACCAAACTGCCAATGAGCCACTGTTGCGCTTCTAGAGAGAGAGATGGATAGGTAGATAGATGATAGCATTTTTTTAAGACAGATAGAAAGCACCTTTTTTTATATCAAGACAAGTCGTTGGTGACACTAGCTGTTACTATCATATTTTGTTGCAAGATGCCTTTCTAATTATTCAAATACAACAAATATTCATACTTGTATATTAAAGGACAGTAGTAAGACATGTATATCCTGTAGTTTGGAAAAAAAGAGACAGATAGGGGGGGGGCTTGTAACCTCGAGGTTGAGTTGAACTGTACTGTCCACTGAACCCCTCCGTAAAAAATTGACGGTGATAACTTGGGGGGTTCATGGGACAGTTTTTACGCTCTATTTATCTGAACAATTGAAGGATATAAATGAATAAAACAAACACATTTATCTTCATTGAATATTTATTTCATGTAAAAAATCAATTCCAGCCACAAATTTAGTTTAAAAACCCCTTGGACAGGATGTCAAAATAGACCGGTGACGAATCTCGATGTTTTATCTTGGCGTCATTTTGTCAAAATCCCTTTATACGTGTGCTTCATTCTATCGATGGTCCCAAGCTATCGAGCTAAACAAGTTTGTCGCGAGATTTGGAAGACAGCGCCACCTATCGGTTGTTTACATCATCGTTTCGGCAACTTGGCGAGTAAAGTATTTATTTGATAAAACTCGACTATTTGATAACATTCTGTATCGGTCCCCACCCCCTCCCCCACAGAAATGTCCCTAACTTTGGAAAAACTGACAGAAATGGAGAAAAAAAATCGAGCAGTGTCGTCTGACAGGTCATTGCTAGCGCGTGAAAACTGAAGTCACGTGATTACCTTATTTAGCACTGGACAAAGTATGAGCCGCCGTTTAGCCATTATTTAGCTTATTTATTGCCATTTGATTTTCCTTAGAGTTTATGGTTCCTTACTATCACTTCGAAGTTTAGTTTGATTTTGAAGTTAGTCCTTTCTATTCATTCAGCATATAATAGCTCTTTTCACCAATAAGCTGTAGCATTTCAATTCTAAAAAAGTCTGGTGCCAGGTCTATTGTGCATGCTGTTTTGCAGGTCAATTTCTGGCTTTTATTCCAAAAAAAAATATTTATTAGTTGTCCTTTTCTGTCTTTCAGGATACTGGTGTGAAGAAGAGAAGGCTACAGTACAACAGGGCCAACCTTCAGATAGCTCTAGAGGCAACACAGAGGGGTGTGTCAATCTACAGGGCAGCAAGACAGTATTGTGTACCAGAGACTACCCTGAGAGACAGAGCCCGTGGCTGAGTTGAAGTTGGTGCAACCATAGGGTTTGATAAACTTTTTTCTAAAGATGAAGAGCAGAAACTTATATGGCCGACATTGGCTATGGTTACAATAAGGCAAATACTCAGCATATGGCAAAGGATTATGCAGACTCTCTGGGTAAAAATGTGAAAGCAGAAGAAAAACTTAGCAGCAATTGGTTTATGGGTTTATTGACAGATGGCCCAATCTTAAGCGTATTAAGCCTCAAAAGCTTTCAATATATCGTGCCAAATCAGCATCTAGGAAGACTTAGACAAATATTACAAGGAGTTGGCATCAGTACTTACAAGTAACAATTTACATGATAAGTCGGGACAGATATACAATGTTGATGAAACGGGAGTTAGTTCTGAGCATAATCCACCTAAAGTTATCTGTCATAAGAACACTATTCCACAATGTATAACATCATTAAGAGGATCCACTGTTACTATTATTGCTGCTGGCAATGCTTTGGGCAATAGTATTCCACCGTATTATGTATTTCCAGGTGCCAGGTGGAATGTTGACTTCTTGAAGGATGCCTGTCCCGGCTCAGATGGGGAAATGTCCAAAACTGGTTGGTCGGACACAGATGTTTTTCACAATTATATCACCAAGCATTTTGCCAAGTATGTGAATTTGTCAAAGGAAAAGTCAGCTGCCCCTACCTTAATGCTGTATGATGGCCACAAGTCCCACATTTCCTTGACATTAACAGAATGGGCTAAAAAGTACAATGTTGTGTTGTTTGTTCTACCGCCACACACCAGCCACATTACTCAACCCTTAGATGTAGCTGTCTTCGACCCATTTAAGTAAATGTATAACAGTGAGTGCCAGTCGTATATGAAGAGAAACCCAGGTCTAAGTGTAACTAAGTATGAGGTGGCCCAATTAACATCAACACCATATCTTAGAGCTTTATCTGCAGAGAATCTGATTTCAGCTTTTCGTAAAACAGGCATCCATCCTTTCAACAATAAAGTTATAACTGATTCTCAGGTTGCTCCATTAGTTATATATCATAAAAAGGACCCACCACCTGAGGAACAGGACCCACCAGCTGAGGAACAGGACCCACCAGCTGAGGACCATCATTCAATTGAAACTCTTGAACTTACATCTAGTACAGCCAAAACAACAACAAAGGACCCAGAAAATGAATCACAAAAAGAAATAACTACAGCTGAGAAAGAAAGCAGTTCCACTGTCGGTGACTTTTTCCAGTCTAGAACCATTACCAAGGCCGTTGTCAATAAACCAAAGACGAAGTTCATACCGCCATTTTTATCAGGGAATCTACTCAAAAAAATCTAATGTTGGGGTCCTTCAGTCTTCTGCTAAAAAGTCTAAACTGTTGTCAGAAAAGGTGAAATCATTCAGTCCTAATGACTCAAAACTAAATCAGAAAACTAAAGGTAATCGTAAACCTCAGAGGGATAGTACACAGCCACAACCAAGTACATCAGGGACCAGTAGAAAGGGGAAAGCACTTGACATATTGTCAGAGGATAGCGAAGGAAGTTTAAGTGATGAGGATATTGGAGAGGAAGAGAAGTGCTGTGTTTGTAAGAAATGGGAACCTGATGAAATAAGAGGGTCAGCTTACATTTCATTTGTTAACTGGGCAAAGTGTGATTTCTGTCCACACTGGACACATCTGAAGACATGTACAGAAGTAAGGGTGATAAGAAGGGACAGTGTGTTTAGGTGCCCACACTGCCCCTCCACAATGTTTTCTATCTATCTATCTATCTTTACTGGTTCGCTCATATATGAGCATTACACCAGGGAGTGCGAATTTGGAAATTTTGATATAATAAAAAACAAAAAACACAAAAAAAACAAAACAACACAAAAAAACACAAAAACTTTTGGCTGAATTTTTGTTTAAATAAGGAGTGCCCTAAACTCCTCTGTGGACTGGGCATTTGCCACAGAAGGAGGCAGACTATTCCAATGTGGAATAGTACGGGGGAAAAAAGAATTCTTCAGGGCATCACTGTATGTCTGGTGTCTGCGGTATTGTGCACTATGTGATGACCTGGTAGTTTTCAAACTATGAGCAGGGGTCATATGTGCTGTTTTAAACGTTTTAAACGGTCCAAATGAAAATGAAACTGTAAATATGTTATTGTTATGGTTTAATTCTGTTGAAAATTAGTTTAAAACGGTATTTAGTGTTTTGAATTGACTTCAGTAAGTCCCCATTACTCTCACTTTGAACACTGTGAAACAACTAGACTTTTGACAGCACTGGCTTCTCATACTTCAGCCTCTTTCTAGATACCTCGATAGCATGGTGCTCTCCCTTGACCGATGATGCAACAACATGGCTGTTTGAACATCGACCGGCGGACAAGTAGAAAGCATTTCAGATATTCAACTTTTGGGCGGTATTGAAGGAACACAAAGGAAGTATTAAAGATGTAAAAAGATCAGGTAATATTTGTTGTTTAACCGCATGCGTCTGTTAAACGTTAACTACCTCTATAGCATGAAACAACGGGCTACAACAAGGCGTGTTTTTTCGGAGCTGGCTTTTATCCAATGAGCAGTGATTTTGTTACCTGCGCGTCCTGCGTCTAGGACGCACGTTTTTAGCAAAGGACGCACTGTTTAAAAGTATGTGAATCCGTGGGACGCATAGAATTTCTGGCAAGTGCGTTTTCGTTAATTTCGTCTCCGTTTGTTGTTTTCCTGGACGTTTTTAACTGGCTAGTTTTCTACCGTTGCGCCGTTTATTAATGCGTTTATTACGGCGATTTTGATTGGCTTATTGGTTTTTGGCTAGCTAATCACAAGACATGATGCAATAGACTGGTCTCCCTTTCAGCGTTTATCAGCTTGCTCTTAGTCAGCATATACGCGGAAACAGAAAATAAACGAGGGGAACCAATCTAATGACTCATGTGCGATGTCGCACTGAAACACTTTATTTTATCTGTGTATTTAAAAGAATAGCCAATAACGAGCGACTTCACCTGTACCTGATTAACCATAATAAACATGCCTACAAATAAAAGGTTAAAGGTTGACAACCGTCAAAAAATCGTTGAAGCAAACGGGATTTTGTCAAAGGGCAACATTGAAGAACCAACTAAAAAGGGAGATGATGCTCACACCACTGAAACAAACCAACCAACCGATACGGAAACAAATGAGCATAAAAAAATTCGTAAATTCAACCCAAATGTGGAAACTGTGGCATCTAATTGCTAAATTTCACCCAGAATTCCCTAATTTGAGAGTCCTTGCAAGGTTGGCTTTGACCTCAAGTGTACACACAGCTGGGTGTGAGAGAGGATTCTCAGTGCAGAATCGAATTCTGACAACATTTAGAAATAGGCTGACCATTGAAAATCAGCAGAAATTTCATTAATGAGAGTAAAGATCTATCATGCTGATCAGATTAAGAAAATGAAAGACCAAAGCAGTGATAAAGCCATTCTTAACAAGAAAGAGGTCTTTGACTTTAATGCAGCTTTACTAAAATGGAAGGTATCCAAAGACAGAAGAATCTATGAGCTAAAAAAGCTGAAAAAAACTCTTCTGTAGACTGTAGAAGTGCATGGTCTGGATACTTTTCATTTCAGTAAAGCTGGATAATATTCTGGACATGCTTGATAGCCTGTACATTGGTTAAGTCCACCCTTGGGTTACAGGGTATAGCACTCATCTAGTCACAAGCTGTTGCTTTTTTTCTTGGATTTCTATTTTTGACTTCTCAGTTATGTGTGTTTGTTTGTTTGTTTTTCTAAGTAGGTTTCTAATCACACCTCACTTCAAGTGTTTGAAATGCAACCAGTCAAACAGTGTGCTGCTGTTTTACAAATACTGCACCTGAATAAATAAACAACTGAACCCTACATACTGTTTTAAAGCTTTTATTCATTTCAATTCATAATTATAATGAATTAACATAAACGGTAAATAGTACAAACACAATGCAATATAAGAGCTCCCTCGACCCAAAATTTTGGGACTCGCAATTTTCATTTGGGGACTCATGATATTTGCAGGTAATGAGTCCCAGGACTCTTAACTGTAAAATTGTAACAAAATCACTGAATGAGAGTACGGCGTCATGACACGCTCTATGCAAATTTTTAGTGCAGTATCAGACAGAAGATTGGTAGCAAAAACAAATGGATAACTTCTTTCTGAACAAGTGTCTGTCGGAAGAGCTGTAAAGCTGGCGTAAAACGACCTGTCCGATAAACCCTGCCGTCCGATGAACCCCGGTTTTACTCTAGCAAGTTATTACAATAATATACAACCCTTCAGTCTCCAGTCTAACGCTCTAACAACTGGGCTCAGCAAAAATCCTCTAAGAAAACTTATTGCAGTTCTTTAAGAACTTTGGGAAAGTTCAATGAATGAATGAAAACAGAACTTTGGGGGGGGGGGGGGCGAAACGAATGTGCCCAGGTGGTGACAAAACGTAAAGAACTTGATATTGTTTAATTTAATGGACGTGTGTCCTATTGTAGTTTCAATCAGTTTTGATCAATGACACAAGCGCCCCACATTCCCAAAGTTTCACAAAAAACCATGCCGCCGTGCCCTAGTTTACAACTTTGACCATTTTTTCTGCTGTCGGCAAAGTTTATTCAAGGCGTTTGACAACAACTAAAATTTATTCAATGAATGAATGACACTGTTAAGAATGTCTTTCTTCGTTTACTTTTTGAGTTTTCATTTCTTTCACCTTACCAAACGACACTTGACAAAACTTTCCCGCGAACTTGTTCTCTGTTCTATGGCGGCCTTGACATGTGCGATACATCCCATAATGCAATGCGTCTCACCTGTCGGAACAGCTCGTTTGAGTAGAACAGAATAGAATAAAATATGTCAGCATGTCCTTCATGACGTATTGGACAGAGGGGTTGTTTACGGGGTGGGGGGGGGGGGGCACTTCAAGCCGAAGGCTCGAACCGAGCGGCGCAAGCTGCGAGCGGGGAGATAGTATGTGAGGGGATAGAACCCCCCCCCCCCACTCATTGGAGGGGGTCCGGGGGAGCTCCCCCGGATTTTTTTTAAAAAATCTATGTCTCTGAGAATGCTTTTCAAGACGTTTGAAGCCATTTTTCCATATTCTATTACCTCAATTTTAAGTAATGTTAGACACTCAAACCCCAGGGGGGGGTACTCTGATATTTTAATACAAACATAGGCTCGGGCTATTTTGGAGGCTTCAACAATTTGAATTTCGATATTTTGGGGGGGTTTTCAGAAAAATGAATATTCTTTTGTGTATGAAGATTTTGTGGATAATTTTTGGGGTCATCACTAAATTGGGCTATACTTAGGGGCCATTTCTATGCATTTTAGGGTCTTTTCTTAAGGTCAAGGTACAGAATGGGGGATACATGTATGTTTTGGGTTGCTAGAATTTCGAATAATTTTTGGGGTGCTTGAAATTCCTGATATTTATTTTGGGGTGAAACGGTAGATGCCGGGCACGAGCCTATGAATGAAGAAAAAATGAGAGTCCCCCCATGGGACTCAAACGCCCCCAGCCCCCCCCCCCCCCCACCCCCCTGGGTCTGGCACTGGACTTCGAGCATGGGGTGATCTCTAGCCTGAAGCAGACCCGGAAAGCAGGCTAGTCTCGAAATCAACTTTTATTACGAAATCAGCTTTTAATATCGATTTTTGGGGCCAAGTGCATATTTCTTTCTACCATATGATTCAATATGTGTTTTTGCAGTAGTATGCGAAAATTAATTCAAAAATATAATTTTTAAGGGTTGATTTTGTCTTATTATTTCGCTTTTGGGTACATATACATGTATATAACTTCATACTATTGTGGTATCAAATTTCTTTGCTGAAATCAGTCTATAAAAACCAATTTAGAACAGCATAGGCATTCATCATGCATGTTTTCTCTCCTTATCTTATTACCATTATGCGACGTAGGGTACATAAAAAGATCGCATCCTACAGAAAATTTGTTACTGCAGTTAGACAATACAAAGTGTCTAGCAATGTCGCAGAAGACCTCAGGATTGTGTGTTTTTGCAGTCAAACCTGATCTGGCAGTTAAGTTGTTCCGGTTTGCATATTAAGGCTCATACAGAAATCAGCTCCTGGTCTATTTATGACATAAAATGTTAGAATTAAATCATAATACCAACAATACCATACATGGTTGAATTTCGACACTCTTTCCTGTTTAATTTCAGAAAGAAGCATAGATTAAAAAAAATAGTGTGACCCTGCCTGTTGACTTAATACAACACAGCTATAAAAAGCATGTGAGCATGATCAGGAAATACCACGATCACACCAACAGCCTCTAGACATAACAGTCACAAGGCACCAGGAAGGCAAACAAAGTAAAGCGACCAGCTCTCTCTTGCCCATCAAGATGATTGCAAAACTTTTGAGGACACAAAGCAATGCACAACAAAACATGGACACGAGGGACCACAGAATGGGAGCAACAATTAACAATGAAACACAGAAATAGAACCATCGCATTAGAACAGACTGTAGCATAAGCCACTCGATGGGTGGCTTCGATAAATTTTACTGGTACCAAATCTTTGCCCTACATTCTGTTGTTGTTAAAACAAAAACTGTGTGGATGGCATGTTTTTTTAAACTATTGAAATGTATCATCACAGGGAAACAATCTAATCAAATTAACATACTCTGATGAAACAAAGAAATGTTAAAGACTGGGCTAAAGAAATGTTACCAGCCTAATGTGAGTAGACGTCATGCTTTGTCCATTTAGCTTTAATTTTTCCATCCATGTTCTGCTCAGAATACCCGTTCAATAATTTTGGTCTCAAAATACGCATACAATAGCTTTATTTTGCTCAAAATACTCATACAATGGAATGTTAACCTTGCTCGAAAAACGTTACAGTACAAATGGAAAAAATCAGTGTGGCGTACAGTGTATATACAAAATAAACTCAAAAGAGATAAATGGTGTGAATGGCCATGCATGTATAGTGTTTAACTACGGATAAATCAGGTATTTACTTCGTGATTTCAAATGAAATCATTTGAAAACAGCCTCGCAAATTGGTGCATGTAGCGGTGTTTCACTGAGCAGAGAGAAAATAAACATGTTTTCGTGACAAATATCGAATTTTTGGACAAACGTCGAACTAATACTACATATGAGAACATTTCCAATCCATTATTTTGCACTAGCTAGTATTTGGATAACTGAAACCAAGCTTATTGATGAGTAAAAGTAAGTAATGGTGCAAAGATCAGGAATCGATACAATCAAGTACCACACCTGACCCAGGATACCAATGGGAAAGTGACAAACTCACAGAAGACACCACAAACGAGAGCCAAGAGGTCAGCCCTTTCCCAGCAGGTGACCAAAAAGCACATATAAACAGACGCGCACAAAACATAGCAAACACAAAACAGAACAAAAACATAAAAGATCCATAAAAGAAGTACCGCCTTGGAACGGTCAGTAAAATATTTTACTGGAGGGCTTTTTTATCCAGACATTGCGTATTCATGTCTTCATTTTCCGCCATTTTTTGCTCGAATAACGGTCGCATAGGTGCAGCCTCCAATAGTTCTGATTGCTCAATTAAGAAATCAGCCAAAGAAGCAAAGGTAAGTTAAAACAAGCATTAGAATTCTAAAAAAAAGCAAGCAATATGGCAAATTTATTTACCTGCACCTAAGAATACTATTAGGCCAAGATTTGATATTTCTGCAAAAGATGAAGTGCACCGAGCTAATTTGTTGTTTGTGACATTTGATACTGTTTAGGTTGGGAGAACAAACAACACATACAAGTATGCTCTGTCACTGGTTGATGTGGGAACAAGGTATAAAGAAGCAGAACCACTGACATTCAAAGACAGCAAAGAAGTTGTTAAAGCATTTGAAAAGATATACAGTAGACACTTGAAATACCTCAAGTTGTTACAAGTTGACCCTGGTAGAGAGTTTATGGGTGCTGTGACACAGCTGATGAACAAGCACATCGTTAGAATAAGAAGAGGTAGAAGAGAAATACACAGAGACCAAAGTGTGGTAGAGAGATGTAATAGAAATTTGGCTGAGCGATTGTTTGGTTATCAATTTACAAAAGATACTACAAAATCAACACAAACGCAATAGAAAATGGGTTAAGAGATTACATGAGGTTATCAAAGCAATAAATGGGGAGACAAAAAAGCCCCTCCAATTGTAACAAGAAAAGTTGATACTCTTATTTGTCCATATGCAAACTTTAAGTATTTGTATCAACCAGGAGAATTAGCAGGTGGCGGTAACAGACGGGCAACAGATCCAATATGGTCTGCGATGTACACAAAATTGATTATTCCATTGTAACACAGGGCATACCGGTTTATTATTTGAAATCACCAGCACAGAAACGAGGCTTTGTTAAAGAAGAACTGATCATTGTTCCTGGTGATACTGTGAACAGCCATATGCGCATGGCGTAATGCCACCTGATGTTATATATCTTTTTTGTGCCAAGTGGTGAGAGTGTTGTTTTGTTTACTGTTATTCCATATATATTGTGGTGAACTGAGTGTAGCATGTTCATTGTGTGTGTGAGTATTTTTGTTTAATGAATAATGCATCCCAGTTGTTTTCAAAGTAAGTAAGGGTGCAAAGATCAGGAATCGATACAATCAAGTACCACACCTGACTCAGACTATCAATGGGAAAGTGACAACCCACAGCTGGGCACCACAAACGAGAGCCAAAAGGCCAGCCCCCTTCCAGCAGGTGACCACAAGGCACATATAAACAGACGTTCACAAAGGCATAGCAAACACAAGACAGAAAAAAACATAGCAGTACCGCCTTGGAACGGCCAGTAAAATATTTTACTGGAGGGCTTAAACCAATTTCACGGCGCCAACCTCGCCCTTAAGTTTATTTTTTTTATTGATAACATTCTTTTTACCCTTTTTACTTCTTTGGATGATTTGTTCGTCAGCTCGCAAAACTGAATATAACTTTGGAAGCAGACCGATATATTCTGCTTTAGGAGTGCCAGTACATTCATCTTTCATTTTACCTATGACTTTTTGGTTTGTTTCATCGTAAAGTGGGTGATGTTTGGGATAATCAGACAAGTCATGTTTATCTTTTGTTTCTGACATGTCTTTGTATACGTATCCTGTTTTGATATCTACTAGTAATCAATCTGCATCTGTGTACAACATGGTGTATTTTTACCATACTTCTTATTTAGTTTGTTGTAATACCAGTCGTACATCAGATATTTTGATAGGTCAAAGACAGAAAAGCTTATATAGATTGGTCTTGTTTAGTGTTAATTTTGTTTTGTTGACTTGTATTGCAGACAGTTCATCAGAAAACTTAACACGTCTGTTGAAGTTGGGCTTGGCTATGATTTTTCTAAGTTTTTCATTTTCACTGCCATCCGTTTTTACTAATTTAATTTCTACCCTTTTGCGGAGGTTTTCCATTGTTTTGCCAAACAGAGAGTTGTTCATAAGTTTATAAAAAGTCCTTTTCAAAGACGGACTTAGACTTTTTCCTCATTTCAGTGTTCAACTGAATGTATGATTCCATCTAAGGGTTTTTATTGAATTGTAAGATGCGGTGCACTTTGGTAAGTTTCATACCAAGTTTAAAATACAAGCTAAGGTTGCGGTAGTGCACAACATATTTTTTCTTATCCATCAGATTTGGGACAAGCTCTACATCCTATGATGCCTATATCTCTCAACTCATTCGTTTTGCTAGAGCATCTAACTATGTTTCTGACTTCAACACTCAGAATAAATTATTAACTCAGAAACCTCTTAAACAAGGCTATCGGTATCATAAACTGTGCAAAACCTTTTCTAAATTTTATAGGGGATACTATGATTTGATATCTAAATTCCAATTTGGACTTGTGAGTTTGTCACTTCCCCATTGGTATTCTGTGCCAGGTATGGTACTTGATTGTATCAATTCCTGATCTTTGCACCCTTACTTATTTAAATCTTTCTTGCGACAAGGACTTTCAGAGCCTGAATTTTATGGTGACTTGGTGTATAAATTGAAGAAGATTGTTGGCTCTAATAATTTTCAGCGCATTTCATTTAAATAATTTCCCATTATAAAAAGATTGGCTATAACATTAATGTATTGCAACAGACTGCATGCTTGGTGGTCAACCCAATCACGGTTGGCAACTTTGCTTTCCTCTTTAATTGCACACCGGTGGGTTGGACTTCAGACTCTAAGACGTTTCTGACTTAGAAACTTATCTATTGATGAGATGGTAGAGGCCTGATGCTTTGGCTGTTTGTCGGGCCCACCGGGGTTCACCTGTTGGGTTTCTTTTGCTCCAGTATTCAGTTTATTGACTGTTGAGTCCTTATCTTTGCTTTATCTCCTTTTTATACCTTGATTTATATATTCTAGGAGATGCTGCATTGATAAGTTAGGGTCTTTCATGCAAAGCAAATATATATGTGTTTTGATCCACATCGGAATTAAGGGTGAGGTTGGCGCCGTGAACTTCCAGTAAAATATTTTACTGACCATTTACAAGGCGGTTCACCTGTTGGATTTCTTTTGCTCCTGTATTCAGTTTTATTTACTGTTGAGTCCTTATCTCTGCTTTATCTCCTTTTTATATCTTGATTTATATGTTCCAGGAGATGCTGCATTGATAAGTTAGGGTCTTTCATGCAAACCAAATATGTATGTGTTTTGATCCACATCTGAATTAAAGGTGAGGTTGGCGCGGTGAACCTCCAGTAAAATATTTTACTGACCCTTCCAAGGTGGTACTTCTTTTGTGGATCTTTTATGTTTTTTCTGTCTTGTGTTTGTTATGCCTTTGTGTGCCTCTGTTTATTTTTGCCTTGTGGTCACCTGCTGGGACAAGGCTGACCTTTTGGCTCTCGTTTGTGGTGTCTAACTGTGAGTTTGTCACTTTCCCATTGGTATCCTGGGTCAGATGTGGTACTTGATTGTGTCGATTCCTTATCTTTGCACCCTTACTTACTTTGATATGTTTATCATGCCTTGTTTTCTATCAATTCTGTTTGGTAGTCTGAGAGCCATTCTTTTTTGACTGCAAGTTTCTCTGGGTAATCGTTGTGTAATTTATGCAACTCTTTCGTATACTCTAAATCCACTTCAAGTATCCAACCCTTTCTGGTTTCCCTATTAAATTTACCATTTTTTGGGTAATTCTTGGTAAGCCATTTGAAACCAGAGTATGGAAGTGGTTGATTCATTGCCCAGCCATTACATCATAATACATGATGTAGTTATTTGCTTTCTCAGGATTATAATCTGCAGTATGAGGATTGTTTGCTTTGGAAGAGCTTTTGGATACCATGCTTATACCACCATACATACCTTTTTCTATGAATTGATGCATCTCATTATCTGTTTGAAGTTCTAAATCTATCTTTGTTTGTTTGAATAAAGCATCCCAAGACAAGCAAGGTGCAGTGTAAAAGTGTAAGGGGACAAGTTTGTATGCATCCATGCATGTGTTTCGGAATATTTGATATACGTCAGCAAGTAGCTCAACATCAGTCATTATGCGAGCTGAACATTTCTTGTACTTCAACAACAGCAGAATCTAGGGCAAAGATTTGGTACCAGTAAAATGCTTAGATGGTTTAGGCTGCTGTCCGTTCTAAGGCGGTGGTTCTGTTGTTGTTGACTTGTTGTCTATTGTTACTCCCATTGTTGTGGGAGTGTGTCATTGTTCTATGTTTTGTTGTAGATGACCGTATTTCCCTTCTAGTTTTGCAACCATCTTGATGGGGAAGAGAGAGCTGGTTGAATTGCCTAGTTTGTCTTCCTGGTGTCTCGTGTTTGTTGTGTGGCTCTTCCTCGCGGTGCCATGGGTTTGTGTGCAGTTTGTGATTGTGGTATTTCCTGATCATACTCACTTACTATTTAGGTACAAGTCATGATCATCGGCAAGTGTTTTACAGTTGAATGACTTCCATACTTGCTGGGCATGATCATATTGTTTTGGCTGATAGTTTCATCTGATAGCTTACTATAGAATGCCTCTTTGGGTGGTAGTACTGTTTCTTTGATCCTTTCTTGGCTGTCAATATATTCATATGGATAGACGACTTTGCGTAAGATTAGATCTGTTTCCTGCTTAAACTCTTGAACTATAGGTTTGAAGCTGGATTTGTCTGTTGGCATCCACAAGTTTCTCCAGTGAAGATGCCATCAACTGAAAACTGTCTAGGAACTTGGGTTGTCCAATGCCAAATGAGATGTATTTTTCTAAATTGTTGGCAATGTATTTGATGTTTCCTTTCGTAGTGTGTATTTTTTGCATTACGAGATTGCCGTCATAGCGTTTGAGGTTGTGGAGTAGCACAGGTATTTTAGTCTTGCCTGGTTTTACTTTGAGTTTTAATTGCAGTATTTCTGTGCTGCCCCTCTGTATTTGCCTGTGAAATGACAACGATCCTTTACCTTCGGATTGTTTTTGTTATTGCTTATTTCTTGTTTACATATCCAGCATTGAGTAGCATTTTCATGGTTTTTCTATTTAGGTACAAGTCATGATAATCGCCAAGTGTTTTACAGTTGAATGACTTCCATACTTGCTGGGCATGATCGTAATCGTGAGCTTGTTGACACTAATTCCTATAAACTGCAGCCTTCTTTGAATGAGAGGGTGTTTGTCGATGGGCATGGTTGTCATACAGCCCTAAATTTCGGTGTAAAAGCTAAAGAAAATTAAGAGAAATTTCCTACGTTATACTGGTTACCTAAACTCCATAAAACCCTTATAAAGCAAGATTTATTGCTAATTCTAGCTCTTGTACGACAACAGAACTTTCTAAATTGTTAAAAGACATGTTATCAAGTACTGTGAAAAAGTATATGAGAGATCCGGTAAAAACCTATCTTGGTCTATTAAAAATTCCGGTGAAATTTTAGATGGACTTAAAGCTGGAGGTTTCAATGCGACCAGTTTGTCTACTTATGATTTTTCTACTCTTTACACTACTTTACCTCATAATTTAATTAAAGATAAACTTATTGATCTTATTGAAAGAACCTTCCAGAGAGAAGGCTCTCCTTACCTTGCATGTAATGACAGAAATGCAGTTTTTACTTCGGAAAAACCTAAAAAATATCATGCATGGTCATGTCAAAATGTATGTGATGCGCTGACCTTTTTGTTGGACAACAATTTTATTCGATTTGGTACCAAGCCGTATAGTAGTTGGGATCTCTATGGGCACTAATTGTGCTCCCCTGGCTGCCGATTTATTCCTGTTTTGTTATGAGAGGGACTTTATGATGTCTCTTTCTGATGATAAGCAGGCTGATGTTATTGATGCCTTTAACACTACTTCTAGATATTTGGACGATATTTTAAATATCGTGACAAACTCACAGTTGGACACTACAAACGAGAGCCAAGAGGTCAGCCCTTTTCAAGCAGGTGACCACAAGGCACATATAAACAGACGCCCACAAAGGCATAGCAAACACAAGACAGAAAAAACATAAAAGATCCACAAAAGAAGTACCGCCTTGGAACGGTCAGTAAAATATTTTACCGGAAGTCACACATCTTATTGAAAACAAAAAATTAAATATTTTGTCATAGCAAGAATTCATCAGTCATATTTTGAATTAACAACATATGTGAATATTTTATTTTAGAAATAGTATATCAGGCTCTTTAAGTTCAGATTATTTTGCATAATGTATCTTATGTTTTTGTAATGCATTTATGAAATCAGCTTTTCCTGTCATCTGAAGTCACAACTTAGGGAAATATTGACGAAAAAGACGTCATGGCTGATTAAAAGAGATGTTGTCTTTTGTGACAATATTTCCTTGTCAGTGAAATGGAATTAACCCAATTTTTCATATGAATCTTGTGTATTTCATGTTAGTTTTTAAAGAGTGTTACACTTAACAACACTTATAAGTGTGCACAAATAAATAGGCTCATATCTCCGTTAATACTGGTCAGATCATTTTCAAATTTTCAACAAATATAAACGACATGTGTGTTAAAAAATTGCATTTATTTTATTTAGAATAAAATCAAAAGTTAAAAAATGCAAACGCAAAATTCAGATTTATGGTAAAATCAAAGTTCACATTTTTTCCAATACTTTAGAAGAGACCAAACTTGATCGAATATATCACAAAACAAAGTAAATACCACAATATTCTTCAGTCAAATCCTGCAGCAGCGTCCACGTCCATGTAAACTTAGTAGCTGGTATGTCCCCGCACTGTTCACTACGGCAAGACAACGGCGTCTCATTGACGTCACATAACACTGAACGTAATTCTGAGGGAAGTTGTTAAACTCGTAGAGAATTTTTGCTCTAAGTTGATTCAGAGTGGTCGGAATAGCCCCTGTTCTTCTTAAGCGGCGGTTTAGTTCATCCCGAATGTTTCAATCATGTTTAAGTCTGGTGGTTTGGGGGTAAAGTCGACGATATTTACGTTGTTTGCATTCAGATATGCAGTAGTGGCCCTTGTCCGATGGGCATGAGCACCATCGTGCAGCAACTGCATTCCTCTGTGGTTTCTCAACAATGGAATGACCTCCGTATCCAGCACTTCATGTTGATAGCGAGTTGCAGTTAAGTTCTCATTTATGAAGACAATGTTAGTTTTATGATGTAAGAACACATCTGCCCACCACCACCATTTTATTCAAAAAGGCTTAGCTATAAAATGATAGGCATAAATGAAATCTCATAGAAAGATAAATTCTAAAACGAAGAAAACTGTGAACTTTGATTTTACGATATATTTGAATTTTGATTGCGCATTTCAAAAGTTAAAGTTTTATGAAAATTTAAATTTATCGAAAATCATGCCATGAATGTCATCTATATCTGTTGAAAATTTCAAAATGATCTGACGTTTATTTATGAAGATATGGGTCCATTTATATGTGCACACTTATAAGTGTTGTAAAGTGTAAATAGGCTATTCAAATGTAATTGCAAATGTAACGCGACGTCTGATTAGATAATGTCGTTAATTTGCGACTCATGGTGAAGTTCTGTGTAGCATTGTCAAACATGTTGCAACTGAAAAGCATCAGCGTCAGTTTAGGGTATCAAAATCTGATATTGAAATAATCAAAGCGACATTTTATATTTGAGCTGAAAGCATAAGATACGTTACAATCCCTTTGTAGACACTAGACACTGGAATGATTGGTTTAATTGTTTGACTTTGGATAGTTTAATTACTGTTTATGAATTAGTTTGTGTTTGTTCTGATTCACAAGGATAACTGATAATATTTTACATCATTTTCCATAAATACCGCTTTCACTCTGCAAGAAGCTCTAGCGATAAGGCGTGTATTTTCTCAAGTTGACATGATTACAAACACCAAATTTTCAAACTGCACTCTTGTCTTGTCTTTAAAGTTGGTGCGATTCGGCAGCAAAATATGCAAAGTAAGCATCAAAATACGTTTCAAAGCAATTTATCATTAGCAAAGCAGTAAAAATTTGCGCTTTCTACTCCCACCCCTCATTTTACGTCTTTCTACTGGATGCCATTTAGACCAGATTTTGAGTAAATGCTTTGTTAGTTTTCAAAAAGTAAAAGTGCTAAACTGTAAAGGATAGAAGTGCTATTCATTTTCAAACCTTTACAATATCCTTCCTGTGCATGCGTACGAAATATACTTAAAATTGTGACGTTTGTCACTGGAAAGGTGAAACTGGTGTCTTTCAGTTTGTTTTTAGATGCTTCCCCCACCCCCCCCCTAGACCAAAGATGCCCTTTGGACAATGACATGTCGCTATAAACATATGCAACACATGTAAAGGGCGTCCTGGGTCTAGGGAGGAAAGGGGTTGTAGAAGCCAAAGAGGACATCAAAAATCTGACAAAATAGACTGCTTTGCTAAATGGTCGTTTTTATTGTACATCAACTGTATAAAAGCATATACTCTATGGTGATAGACAATTTGTTTACCTTAGTGTAACGGTCTATTTCACATTCATGTTACTGAAATAACAGGCACAGTTGATGATCATAATAAATTCTCATTCAAAACGAAGTAGGATTATTATATGCATTAAGGACATAAACGATTATAATATACGGACTAGGCTGCAAGGGTGCCTATACGGCTGGTCAATGTGTATTTTTTGAAAGTGCCTAGTGTCTCCAGTGCTTATTTCAGCAAAATAAAACGAACGTCTCATTTAGGGAAATGGCACGCCTTATCGCTAGAAATTCTAATGCACCCTATCTGTATTGTGTGGTCTGCTGGTTTTGAATTGATTATTTTAATATATATATAAACATTTCTCATTAGTTATTGTACTAGACTCACTACTAGTCAATTTAACCGAACAGGATGATTCACTTATTATCATCATTCTTTACATTAATTATCGCTCTCTTGCAGGTAAAGGAATATATGATGAGTCTTTCAATGGTTCACATTTTTCTGCATTCAAATAGAGTTTAATACAGTGGTATATTGCTGCACCTCTACCTTCTTGGTTTGTAAAGTTTTCAATCCATCTTTCTATATACGCCACTTGCTCATTATAAAACCTGTTCACATTATTGCCATCAAGAAAAGAAATTTGCTATCAATGTCTCTGGCCTTGAAAATATTTTCTTTTGCCATCCTTTTCATCTTTAAAGAATGGCAACGAAAGACCAAGAGAAAATCTGACACCATTATTTTCTTTTATGTCTTTGTTGATCTGGTCTTTTATGATGGACTTTTTGGCATCAAACAGAATAGAAGTGTCATTATATTCTAGAGGACTTTGAAAACGCATCACCATATTTTTGCACTTTTCTTGCAAACCGTATATGCGATTGAAAAGTTAATGTGCAACCCAGAATTGGTATGAATCAGTCGTTAATTTGACTGCATTATCACGCAACGCTGCTGATGACGTCACATAGGTACATACAGCACCAAGCACCTATCTGCACAGTCAGTGCAAGCTTTTTGATTATTTCTTGTGTTTCAACTGTGGTATGTATGATACCATATCAACAACAGAGTTCATATACTTTTTCTAATTAAAAGTAATTGATAACTTCAATATTTCGAAAATAAACGTCAAATTTTGAATATCAATTTACAGCTCCTTTTTAGAAAGATCCTCATAAGTTACCTTTATGCAGGCTTTCATTACTGAAATTGACTACATCAACTGGCATGTGATCGAGAACGTCTTAAAATGTACGTTAACGTCACTTGCACAATACAAAAGACACGTGAAACAAGCGTTATTTATGCATAATCTGTCATTTGAGTATGCCCTTAGCCTCTTCCAACATAACCGGACGTAAAAATCGTTTACTAGACTATAGTAATCAGGGTGGGTGGGGTATGTCGGTATCTTTAAAGGAGTGTAGATTTGAGCAAATTGAACTTAAAGTCATTTTGATTCGTTCAATGATGAATGTACAATCGTGAAAGAAGCCCAGGATGCAAATCTATTGAGTCAGAATGCAAAACTAACGCGTGTTAACTTGCAGCTGAATTGGTTTCCTTCAAAAAATCGACCACCCCTGTCATAAAACGGATACTTTTTTAATACCTTAAAGTAAATTTACAACCATGCATTTTCTAGGACATCAAACAAGCTGGCCAGACTATGATATGCAATAACAATTATCTCGCTGACATTCTCATGGTTTGTGAAATAAAGGATTTACTCTGGGTGATGTGTTTTCAAAGTCCATAGGTATATATATGTGCATCAATTTCAAGTGTTTTGAAATTATTACATAATGGTTTGTCTATTAGTTTTAAAGCTTGAGAAACTTCTACATATTCCTCTGACTGCGTCTCTTCAGGCGCCTTTGCAATTGCTTCTTCACTTGCCGTTGCACGTCTCCGTTTTTGGCGCTTTTTCTTGTCTCTGCGCCTTTTTGCGTAGCTTCTCTAATGCTGATTCTTTCAGCTGAGCTGGTTTAGGGCTTGGTTCATCTGGCAGATTTAAGAGTATGTCATCATCGCCACCACTATTGGGAATACTTGCTTAAAAATCACTTAAATATTTTTGGTGATATATCTGTTTACCCCACCCAATTTTAATGTTACTAAATAAAACTAACTTTTTTATTTTGCTTAAATCATATTGATAATGTTGATATGTCTCAACAAAGTAAGTAAGGCTGCAAAGATCAGGAATCGATACAATCAACTACCACACCTGACCCAGGATACCAACGGGAAAGTGACAAACTCACAGAAGACACCACAAACGAGAGCCAAGAGGTCAGCCCTTTCCCAGCAGGTGACCACGAAGCACATATAAACAGACACGCACAAAACATAGCAAACACAAGACAGAACAAAAAAATAAAAGATCCACAAAAGAAGAACCGCCTTGGAACGGTCAGTAAAATATTTTACTGGAGGGCTTAAACCGGTTTAACGGCGCCAACCTCACCCTTAATTCAGATGTGGATCAAGACACATAGATATTTGGTTTGCATGAAAGACCCCTAACTTATCAATGCATCATCTCCTAAAACATATAAATCAAGATATAACAAGGAGATAAAGCAAGGATAAGGACTCAACAGTAAATTAAACTGAATACCGGAGCAAAAGAAATCCAACAGGTAAACCCCGGTGGGCCCGACAAACAGCCAAAGCATCAGGCCCCTACCATCTCATCAATAGATAAGTCTTTAAGTCAGAACCATCATAGAGTCTGAAGTCCGACCCACCGGCGTGCAATTAAAGAGGAAAGCAAAGTTGCCAACTGTGATTGGGTTGACTACCAAGCATGCAGTCTGTTGCAATACATTAATGTTATAGCCAATCTTTTTATAATGGGAAATTATTTTAATGAACTATCTGTTAAACATATTGAAACTTACATTATATCCATCTGGAAATTATTAACCACTTTAAGACGCAATTAATTTAATCTCCATTTTGTGACAATACTCTGATTGTTTCCATGGTTACGCAGAGAAACTGTATATGTCTCTATGTAGACTAGGGAAATAGCTGTAGTAGTTCAAAAATGCCTACAAATAGTTTTTTTATACCTGGCGACCCCATCCACTTTGTTTGCCATGGTTACAAGGAAAATAAAAAATGAGCATTTTTTATCACTAATGACACATTGAATCAGTGGATATTCCAAAAATCAAATTCATTCCTTTTGCTAGTTCCTGTCTCAGCAACCATCATTTAAAATGAACACAAAGTGCATTTTCAGGCCAGTAGCGACATTCATGTTGTCATGAAAACCAAAATGAGACGCAAAACCAAACAAGTGTGTGTGCAACTTTTCAAATTTGTATCGATGCTTTATATGCTATATTATCTAATATCTGCACACTTCTGTTTGTTGGTCATTTTATTCCATAAGTCAAGGTATTTTTCTCAAATTTTGCTATTGTGTTGCTACTTTGGTTGCCATAGATACCGAATAAAGAAACATTTTGACCATTTTTATTTTTCATTTAAGACACGAAGCAATAGTGTATATTCCTTATACTGTCACCTTGCATTTCACCTTTGCTGTAAAAAGATAATCTGGATAGAACTTTGTCAATTTAAGCTACCAAAAAGATAATAGAGATAGCCCCTTTTCGTTGCCATAGAAACATATTCTGCAAACTTTTTTCACTTTTCCATTTGTGATATTGAAAGTTCATATCTGATCGATTGTTTTCATGTAGCATAAGCCATTTGACTTTCGAAGATAGATAGGCTGTGCTGTATTGTCTTCAAAAAGTGTAATTTTTCATTTTTCCAAAACTGGAAAACATGCTTCTAGAGGCAAAATCTTTTTCTGGTCGCTGCCATGTAACGGCATGAAAATAACAGTTTCCATTTGGCTATGTGACTTTTATGTTATAAGGTATCTATTGTGCCAACTTTTTTGCATTCTGAAAAAGTCACTTATAAGCTTTTCCACTGGGCCGCCATGATTCTTAGAGAGAATTCTATTTAAGTCCCATTCAGTGGCCTGTATCCAAAATAGTAAGTGAGTATGATCAGGAAAACCACAATCACAAACCGCAGACAACCCCATGGCACCGCGAGGAAGAGCCACTCAACCATCACGAGACACCAGGAAGACAAAATAGGCAAAGCAACCAGCTCTCTCTTCCCCACCAATATGATTGCAATACTAGAATGGACATAAAGAAACGTACAACAAAACATAGAACATTTACAGACTCCCACAATGGGAATAACAATAAACAAAAAGTCAACAACAGCAGAACCACCGCCTTAAAACGGACAGCAGCCTAAGCCACCGGGGGGCTTAAATGCATTTTACTGGTACCAACTTCGATTTGTATAACTTATTCTCAATAAAAGTTTATATGCCTACTGTACAACTTGCTTCGATTCCAAAGCAATCTTCCATATCTAATATTTTCACCATATATGCTATAATGGCCAAAGAATAGTATAGCACTTTGTATCCTCTATCTGCAGCCGAAGTTTCAGAAGCTGTGTACGGAAGTCCAAAAGTGTCATACTCCTATCATATTTCCAGCGTCCAATATATAGCTAATTCTTTGTCTCTTGGATGACATTAAAGTTATACATTTTTAAATGGTTTTATGTTGCATGTATAGATAAAAGCTCAATCTTTCCAAATATATATGTAATGTATGTATTTACTTTTGCTGTTTTCAATCAATCTACTGTTCTACGAACATAAAATGCCCCTCGTAATTTTTCCTGATTTTCTGGAAATTCTCTTTAAAATGATTTTGTCTCAAAAGGGGTTGGGGTTCGTTTGAATCCCCTAAATCCCCTCTGGATCTGCAACTGCATCTACACACCATAAACCATTGTGTAAAATATGAACAATCACTATCAAAAGATGAAAGACTAGCTTTAAGACAGAATTTAAGCATATCGACCTTGACAGCTGATTTCAAGGTCATAGCAGTGGATCTGAAACCTTGGCTATCATCTACACAATAAGCAATTATTGTGCTAAATCTGAACACCCCAAACAAGTTATTAACCCTTTACTCCATAATAACGCCTTTTTGATGCCTTGGAAATATCATGCATTCGAAAATAATATGGAAAATGGAGCATTTGCACTTTTTGAGCAGATGTTCCATTTTCCATAATATTTTCAAAAGTATTTAAAACTTAACTAAAATTTTTGTTTGATTTTTTTTCAATGTTATCTAAAATAGAAAATGATGTCATGATCTAAAATAGCCTATGTAGTAAAGGGTTAAAGAATTTTCGCGTAACAAGCAGTAAGACAGGTTTTATGTATAATTGACCTTGACCTTTGACTTTTGCATAATTATGATTATCAAGCATCAAACGTCGTTGTTTGTTTTCATATTATGATGTTTAAGCATTAAACATCGTTGGTATACTATAATATAATGAACCTGTTGCCTGTTGATCAAGCATTAAACATCGTTGTTAAGTTTTCATATAATGGTCAAGCATTAAAAATCGTAGTTACGTTTTCATATTATGATTGTCAAGCATTAAACATCGTTAGCATACTATAATATATTGATCCAGTCGCCTGTCGGCCAAGCATTAAACATCGTTGTTATGTTTTCATATTATGATTTACAAGCATTAAACATCGTTGGTCACACTGGTCAATGTAAACGCACAGGTTGTTGCTGAAACGAGCTGGTGGTGGCAGTTTTACGCACTGGTGATGGCGTAGAAGGTAAAAAATCTATACCTGTGACTTTATGATTTATTTATAAGCTTGCATTTATTTTATTCGTGATGACACCTGGCGCACAGATCATCGGTAACATTGCAATTTATGGCTGTGCCAAGCAATTGGTGATTAAATACATGGTTTGGACTGCAAATCCAACACAGTTCTGGAGTTTTGCCATGACATGTGTTTTTTCTAGTGTAACTGCCTAAATTGAGGGAAATCTGCATATCTAAGCACAGCTGCCGCCATATTCACATGAAATAACACCCAAAAAACGATAACCACTTTGTATTTTTTTCTTGGTAAACAAGCAAGTGTTTTATTGAGGAATTTTATTACAACGCACAGGGAGCATTTTTTAAAGCATTGATACAACGCACTGGTTGTTGCACAGAAGTGCTGTGATTGCTGGTGCAGACTCACCACAGCATTCGCTATTCACATAAACGTTACAAAAATCACCATTTCAGCCAGCACATGATATTTCGATACTGTTTCGAAGGCTCAGGCGAGCCTGTGCAAACGTGCAGACTCTCAAGAGCTTTCTCTGCCAGCACAAGAGATTTTGATACTTATCACATTGGCCAGTGACTTTGCCTGCGCAAATGTGCAGACTCACCAGAGTATTTGCTGCTGGCATGAATAGCACACAAATCGCCATTTAGGCAGCACAAGAGATGTTGTACAGTGATGAGGGCTAAGGTAAGCCTGTGCAAATGTGCAGACTCGCCAGAGCCTTCGCTGCTCGCACAAATTGGCATTCAATCGCCGTTTGAGCCACACTATGAGAATTTTGATCTGTGACGAAGGCTCAGACTAGACAAAGCAAATATGTAGACTCGTAAAAGCCACCGCTGTTTGCATGAATGACACCCAAAAATAGTGAGTATGACCACAATCACAAACTACAGACAAACCCATGGCACTGAGAGGAATAACCACACAACAATCACGAGACACCAGGAAGAAACACTAAGCAAAGCAACTAGTTCTCTCTCTCTTCCTCTTCAAGATGATGGCAAAACAAGAATTGACATAAAGCAACAAAATATAGAACAATTACAGAATCCTATAATGGGAGTAACAATCAACAACGAATCAACAACAACAGAACCACCGCCTTAGAACAGACAGCAGCCTAAGACACTGGATGTGCTAAAATGCATTTTACTGGTACCAAATTTTCGCCCTAGATTCTGCTGTTGTTGAAGTACAAAAAATGTAAAGCTCGCATGGAGGCTTCTTAACTATTGTAATGTATCATAACGGACAAACAATCTCAGCAAATTAAAAGTTTTGGGGCCAATCTGAAAAAATAGACAGAAACACTATCAAAGTGCAAACAGGGCTATCTCTGGAGCGTCCCTGGTGAGTCTGCACGTTTACAGTCACGCTTGAGCCTTCATCAGAGTACAAAAACCACAAAATCTATGCCTATTGACTGTATGATTTCTTTATAAGCTTGCATTTATTTTACTTTTGATGATACTAGGAGCACAAACCGTCAGTAACATTGCAATTTATGACTCTGCCACGCGGCAAACCCGACACAGGTGTGGAGTTTGACAGGGACAGGTGTTTTTTTTCTAATTTGACTGCCTAACTTGAGGGAAATCTGCATGTCTAAGCACAGCTGCAGCTATGTTATCATAGTCCCATGAAATAACATCCAAAAACGATTACTACTCTTTATTTTTTCTATGCAGAGAAGGCTCTGGCGAGTCTGTACATTTGCACAGGCTCACCTGAGTCTTCGTCACAGTACTGAAATATCAGGTGCTGGCTCAAATTGCGATTAGTGTACCGTTTATAAGAACAGTATATGCTGTGGTGAGGCTGCACTAGCAACCATGGCACATTTAGGCAACTATCAGTGCGTTGTATTTATGCGTCAAAAAATGCTCCCAGTGCGTTGTAATAAAATTTCCTCAATAAAACGTTAGCTAATTTACCAAGAAAAAAATACAAAGTGGTAATCGTTTTTTGGATATTATTATATGTAAATATGATAACAGCTGTGCTAAGGCATGCATATTCCCCTCAATTTAGGCAGTTACACTAGAAAAAAGCACCTGCAATGGCAAAACTTCTGATCTGTGCTGCATTTGCAGTCCAAACCATAAATCAAATCACCAATTGCTTGGCAGAGCCATAAACTGCAATGTTACCGATGGTCTGTGCGCCAGGTGTCATCACAAATAGAATAAATGCCAGCTTATAAATAAATCATAAAGTCAACAAGTATAGATTTTTGACCATTTTACGCCATCACCAGTGTGGAAAATTGCCACCACCAGCTTTTTTTGCTGGACACATTGCAGTTTATGGCTCTGCCAAGCAATTTGTAATTTAATTAATGGTTTGGACTGCAAATCCAACATAGTTCTGGAGTTTTACCATGACAGGTGTTTTTTTTTCTAGTGTAACTGCCTAAATTGAGGGAAATCTGCATGTCTAAGCACAGCTTTTGCCATATTCACATGAAATAACATCCAAAAAACGATTACTACTTTGTATTTTTTTCTGGGTAAACAAGCAAATATTTTATTGAGGAATTTTATTACAACGCACTAGGAGCATTTTTTTAAAGCATTGATACAACGAACTGATGGTTGCACAGAAGTGCTGTGGTTGCTGGTGCAGACTCACCACAGCATTCGCTGTTCACATAAACGTTACAAAAATCACCATCTCAGCCAGCACATGATATTTCGATACTGTGACGAAGGCTCAGGCGAGCGTGTGCAAACGTGCAGACTCTCAAGAGCCTTCGCTGCCAGCGCAAGAAATTTTGATACTTATCACATTGGCCAGTGACTTTGCCTGCGCAAATGTGCAGACTCACCAGAGTATTTGCTGCTGGCATGAATAGCACACAAATCGCCATTTAGGCAGCACAAGAGATGTTGTACAGTGATGAGGGCTAAGGTAAGCCTGTGCAAATATGCAGACTTGCCAGAGCCTTCGCTGCTCGCACAAATTGGCATTCAATCGCCGTTTGAGACACCGCATGAGAATTTTGATCTGTGACGAAGGCTCAGACTAGACAAAGCAAATATGCAGACTCGCCAAAGCCACCGCTGTTTGCATGAATGACACCCAAAAATAGTAAGTGAGTATGACCACAATCACAAACTGCAGACAAACCCATGGCACTGAGAGGAATAACCACACAACAATCACGAGACACCAGGAAGAAACACTAAGCAAAGCAACTAGTTCTCTCTCACTTCCTCTTCAATATTATGGCAAAACAAGAATGGGCATAAAGCAACAAAATATAGAACAATTACAGAATCCTATAATGGGAGTAACAATCAACAATGAATCAACAACAACAGAACCACCGCCTTAGAACAGACAGCAGCCTAAGACACTGGATGTGCTAAAATGCATTTTACTGGTACCAAATCTTCGCCCTAGATTCTGCTGTTGTTGAAGCACAAAAAATATAAAGCTCACATGGAGGCTTCTTAACTATTGTAATGTATCATAACGGACAAACAATCTCAGCAAATTAAAAGTGTTGGGGCCAATCTGAAAAAATAGACAGAAACACTATTAAAATGCGAACAGGGCTAGCTCTGGATCGTCCCTGGTGAGTCTGCACGTTTGCAGTCACGCTTGAGCCTTCATCAGTGTACAAAAACCACAAAATCTATGCCTTTTGACTGTATGGTTTCTTTATAAGCTTGCATTTATTTTACTTTTGATGATACTGGGAGCACAAACCGTCAGTAACATTGCAGTTTATGGCTCTGCCACGCGACAAATCCGACACAGGTGTGGAGTTTGATAGGGACAGGTGTTTTTTTTTCTATTTTGACTGCCTAACTTGAGGGAGTTCTGCATGTCTAAGCACAGCTGCAGCTATGTTATCATAGTCCCATGAAATAACATCCAAAAACGATCGCTACTCTTTATTTTTTCTATGCAGAGAAGGCTCTGGCGAGTCTGTACATTTGCACAGGCTCACCTGAGTCTTCGTCACAGTACTGAAATATCATGTGCTGGCTCAAATTGCGATTAGTGTACCGTTTCTAATAACAGTATATGCTGTGGTGAGGCTGCACTAGCAACCATGGCACATTTCGGCAATTATCAGTGCGTTGTATTAATGCGTCACAAAATGCTCCAGTGCGTTGTAATAAAATTCCTCAATAAACCGTTAGCTAATTTACCAAGAAAAAAAATACAAAGTGGTAATCGTTTTGTGGATATTATTACATGTGAATATGATAACAGAATTGCTAAGGCATGCATATTCCCCTCAGTTTAGGCAGTTACTCTAGAAAAAAGCACCTGCCATGGCAAAACTCCTGATCTGTGCTGCATTTGCAGTCCAAACCATAATTCAAATCACCAATTGCTTGGCAGAGCCATAAAATGCAATGTTACTGATGGTCTGTTCGCCAGGTGTCATCACAAATAAAATAAATGCCAGCTTATAAATAAATCATAAAGTCAACAAGTATAGATTTTTTTTACCTTTTACGCCATCATAAGTGTGGAAAATTGCCACCACCAGCTCGTTTTGCTGGACACATTGCAGTTTATGGCTCAGCCAAGCAATTGGTAATTTGATTAATGGTTTGGACTGTAAATCCAACACAGTTCTGGAGTTTTACCATGACAGGTGTTTTTTTCTAGTGTAACTGCCTAAATTGAGGGAAATCTGCATGTCTAAGCGCAGCTGTTGCCATATTCACATGAAATAACACCCAAAAAACGATTACTACTTTGTATTTTTTTCTGGGTAAACAAGCAAATTGAGGAATTTTATTACAACGCACAGGGAGCATTTTTTAAAGCATTGATACAACGCACTGATGGTTGCACAGAAGTGCTGTGGTTGCTGGTGCAGACTCACCACAGCATTTGCTGTTCACAAAAATGTTACAAAAATCACCATTTCAGCCAGCACATGATATTTCAATACTGTGACGTAGGCTCAGGCGAGCGTGTGCAAACGTGCAGACTCTCAAGAGCCTTCGCTGCCAGCACAAGAGATTTTGAAACTTATCACATTGGCCAGTGACTTTGCCTGTGCAAATGTGCAGACTCACCAGAGTATTTGCTGCTGGCATGAATAGCACACAAATCGCCATTTAGGCAGCACAAGAGATGTTGTACAGTGATGAGGGCTAAGGTAAGCCTGTGCAAATATGCAGACTTGCCAGAGCCTTCGCTGCTCGCACAAATTGGCATTCAATCGCCGTTTGAGCCACTGCATGAGAATTTTGATCTGTGACGACGGCTCAGACTAGACAAAGCAAATATGCAGACTCGCCAAAGCCACCGCTGTTTGCATGAATGACACCCAAAAATAGTAAGTGAGTATGACCACAATCACAAACTGCAGACAAACCCATGCCACTGAGAGGAATAACCACACAACAATCACGAGACACCAGGAAGAAACACTAAGCAAAGCAACTAGTCCTCTCTCTCTTCCTCTTCAAGATGATGGCAAAACCAGAATAAACATAAAGCAACAAAATATAGAACAATTACAGAATTCTATAATGGGAGTAACAATCAACAACGAATCAACAACAACAGAACCACCGCCTTAGAACAGACAGCAGCCTAAGACACTGGATGTGCTAAAATGCATTTTACTGGTACCAAATCTTCGCCCTAGATTCTGCTGTTGTTGAAGCACAAAAAAATATAAAACTCACATGGAGGCTTCTAAACTATTGTAATGTATCATAACGGACAAACAATCTCAGCAAATTAAAAGTTTTGGGGCCAATCTGAAAAAAATAGACAGAAACACTATTAAAATGCGAACAGGGCTAGCTCTGGATCGTCCCTGGTGAGTCTGCATGTTTGCAGTCACGCTTGAGCCTTCATTAGTGTACAAAAACCACAAAATCTATGCCTTTTGACTGTATGGTTTCTTTATAAGCTTGCATTTATTTTACTTTTGATGATACTGTCAGTAACATTGCAGTTTATGGCTCTGCCAGGCGACAAACCCGACACAGGTGTGGAGTTTGACAGGGACAGGTGTTTTTTTTTCTATTTTGACTGCCTAACTTGAGGGAATTCTGCATGTCTAAGCACAGCTGCAGCTATGTTATCATAGTCCCATGAAATAACATCCAAAAACAATCACTACTCTTTATTTTTTCTATGCAGAGAAGGCTCTGGCGAGTCTGTACATTTGCACAGGCTCACCTGAGTCTTCGTCACAGTACTGAAATATCATGTGCTGGCTCAAATTGCGATAAGTGTACCATTTATAACAACAGTATATGCTGTGGTGAGGCTGCACTAGCAACCATGGCACATTTAGGCAACCATCAGTGCGTTGTATCAATGCGTCACAAAATGCTCCAGTGCGTTGTAATAAAATTCCTCAATAAACCGTTAGCTAATTTACCAAGAAAAAAAATACAAAGTGGTAATCGTTTTGTGGATATTATTACATGTGAATATGATAACAGATGTGCTAAGGCATGCATATTCCCCTCAGTTTAGGCAGTTACACTCGAAAAAAGCACCTGCCATGGCAAAACTCCTGATCTGTTCTGGATTTGCAGTCCAAACCATAATTCAAATCACCAATTGCTTGGAAGAGCCATAAACTGCAGTGCTACCGATGGTCACGCGCCAGGTGTCATCACAAATAAAATAAATGCCAGCTTATAAATAAATCCTAAAGTCAACAGGTATAGATTTTTTTTACCTTTTACGCCATCACCAGTGAGGAAAATTGCCACCACCAGCTCGTTGTAGCAACCACAGGTGCTTTTACATTGACCAGTGTGTTGGTATACTATAATATAATGATCCCCTCGCCTGTTGGTCAAGCATTAAACATCTATGTTATGTTTTCATATTATGATTGTCAAGCATTAAACATTGTTGTTATGTTTTCATATTATGATTGTCAAGCATTTATAGAAACAACAAGAAGAATATGGTTAATATTTTATGTTACATTTATACAATAATATACAAAAATATACAACAATTAAATCAACAAGTATTAGCTTTTCAAAAAAGCTGGCGGTCGTTTAGCCCTATCATTGTATGTATTATTGCCCACTGCATGCTTCCATTTTGAACTTCTAGAGCTTGTACATGTAGATTTATTCTAAGCACTGATTATTAACATCTGAATTGTGAGTTGTTACCATTTAACACATGCTTCCAGCGAGGATGTTGCTTGATCTTTTGAAAGCACCCAGCTTATGCATGGTATGTTATGGTAATGTATCTAGCATGCGACACATTTATGGAAAATCATTTGACAACACTAGACAGCACATTTTTCTTAAAACTGATGCCAGAAAATCAAGGACACAGTGGTCGCTTAACTGTATATGTACAGACTCCGTGACCCCATGATGAGTTCACAAACCAAATTTGGGATTCCTAGAATTCATGCTCGTGACACAATTTTTCTAGATCTGGTGGCAGTGGTAAAGGTGCGTGACGCTCCATGACCCTAAATGCATTAAGACACGAATTTTGGCATTCCTACCTAAAATAATATAGGAGATATACTCCGGATATGATATGAACACTCAAACACTAAGGACACTAAGGACATGCAGTTTGATTACTATATGCCTCCCTTTGGGTCATAAAACCTGTTTGTCATGGCGCCTGAATTCATAGTAATTCTATGTGATCAGATGTGGATGACAATCGTATAAGTACGTTTACTGATGTGAAGTTCGCTTGCGCTCTTTGCCAATCAAGGACGTTTTGACTTGGGGACGTTTAATTTCGCCAGCTTTTTTGAAAAGCTAATACTTATTGCGTTATATAGGCGGCAGGGCAAATTGACGCCTTCTTTGTGAAAATCAAATTCGCAAACGAGCTTGTCTCGCGCTATAGGTAGCCTTACGGATTTCACGGACAGTTTACTTCGCGCTGTAGGTTAACCCATGATATTTGGTACCCCACTCGTTGTTCGGCAGCGAATAAAATATAGCCTGAGCACGGCATAAAGGCTTGGTCAAAACCTGAATTTGATGTGTGTTTTGATTGAAGTTTATATAAGCGGCTGGCCATGGCCGACCGCAATGCAGTCAAACCATGTCCCAAGCAAGCAGCCGTCTAAGCGGACATCTTTCCAAAAGACAGCGCAGTATTACTGATATTTGAACTCTATTTTGGAAAGCGCGCTAACAGCAGGCCATATTGCCTGTTTCTAAGGTGCCCGTCTAGGACAGGTTTGACTGCACATACAAAACAAATTTTATTGGTTATCTTTTGGAGACTGCTAATGTCGTAGAGCGAAAATACTTTACCTGCCCGAGCCGGGAATCGAACCCAGGTCGCTGGATCTACACGCAAACACTCTACCACGTCGCTGTAAAAGCCGGCTTCTACCGCAAGGCAGTAGAAGTGTGTTATATACCAACCCCGTGACATTCTCCCCCGCCAAATTGAACTTCGTCCCCGAAGTTCCAGGCCATAGAGAATCATTTCTAATGAGACTCGGGGAATTACTGCCGGGGTCTAGGGTGGGTCATTTGCGGTGGGCGCCATTGTCGTAGAGCGAAAATATTTTACCTGTCCCAGCCGGGAATCGAACCCAGGTCGCTGGATCTACAGGCAAACACTCAACCACGTCGCTGTAAAAGCCGGCTTCTACCGCAAGGCAGTAGAAGTGTGTTATATACCAACCCCGTGACACTAACGATTGAGTATGTCAACCCCAAAGATGGGACTACCTGGTTGAGAGAGAGTGACACTCCCGAAGAATTTAGCGGACAACTATATACTGGATTCTCGTGTCCAATCAATGAAGATTGCAGGGGGAAGCAACAGCCCCATGCATCGAAGAGACCTTGGGGATACGACCCCCCACCCCCTGTAGAATCAGACGGCCTGTGTGACTGCAAACACCACAGGCACGGACTTTATTTGGGACATGAGACAAGCCCAGTGATAAAAAAATAGATCTGGTTTAGCATGTGTCAAGCCCAGTGAAAAAATATATCTGGATTAGCATATGCCAAGCCCATTGAAAAATTAATTGGATTATCATGAGACAAGCCCAGTGAAAAAAAGGATCTGGATTATCATGTGACACGCCCAGTGAAAAAAATGGATCTGGATAAGCATGCGCCAAGCCCAGTGAAAAATGGATCTGGATTATCATGAGACAAGCCCAGTGAAAAAAACAAGATCTGGATTATCATGTGACAAGCCCAGTGAAAAAATGGATTTGGATTAGCATGTGCCAAGCCCAGCAAAGAGTGATGTGATGAAGAAGTCCCCCAGCCTGCAGACTAGGTATAGCAATAGTGTCATTCCTAAACATAATATATGGCATGGGGAAAGTATCGCACCCATGCATCGAATACAGACCTTGGGGATACGATCCCGGGGAGTATCAGACGGCCCGAGGGAAAGTATACAACCACATGCAGAAATGGTGTTTGTAGAAGACTAGCGTATGCCTGGGGAGAGCTTCAGTGACCTGTTTCAGGGTGGGAGGTGGGAACCGATCTCATGTAATGTAGCTAGCCGACTTTGGGGTAAATTGAGAGGCCAAAACGAGTTTGATAGGTTAAGCCAAGTACCTATCAAATGATAGAACCCAAAAGAGGCTAGCCACATTTCCAAAGTCAGTCTGATTACCATGAACTTGAAGCAGGTAAGCTCGGAGCTTGTATGATAAAATTGTCTACACTAATGTATTTTTATACAGGCAATGACTATTTCCCAACCAACAGAGTTATGATCTACAATGTTATCAGCTGCTGTAATATATATAGTGACATCTCCCATTTTTAAAAGAATACCCATGGTAAGCAGATTGACTGTACCCTTAACACGCTTATACTTTTATATTTAGATATTGAAGAAAGTCAATATTGGGCTCTAAAGGAATAGGAGCAGCTAACTGTTGGTTGTATACAAGATAACCAAACAAGTGTACAAACATTGTGTTACTGTAATATGAAACCAGTTCCGGTCTTAAGGGATCAGTCTTAATGATACAAAACCTATATGTGACTCGCTTGCTATGAAGACATGAGTCTGTAATATAGTCTCTTTTATCTATAACAACAAAATGCCTTTCTTGGGTACTGTAAATTAGGCACAGATTCTATGTTAGGATAGCTAGGCCGACTACAATCCACATCTTATTCTGGCATAAACTAGATTAGGGTTTACTTTTAGGAAATACAATGCTCATAAGTAAAGTGAAAAAAATCTAGATATTTTGTAACTAGACTGGTCATATGGTTTGACACACCTAGGAAAAAACAGGATGGGAAAAATTTAGCAAACCCCCCCCCCCCCCCCACGCCCTGAAACCTATCTCCATTTGTCGCTGTCAGACCATGAAATGTTGAAGCACATTTCCAGTCGCAACTACTGTATGCATTTTTTAAATAATAAAATAATACAATTGATAATGTAACAACAGCACAGAAATAATTTTTCCAAACTAAGACAACTTATGTCCAATTTGCGTAGTTTATAAATAAACCCTAAGTGGGTGTATGCACAACCCAACAGACATGCTTGTGTAGAAGTATAAGGCAAAAATAAAAAAAAAAACAAAAAAAAAAACAAAAACAAACTGACTGAAGATTATATCTTTAGACTCATTGAGCCTGGCTTTGATATGCCTATATACAAAGACATTAAATTGCAATGAAAACATACATTACTCCTAGTGCTGAGTCAGTAGCTTGGTAATTACATTGTGGAAGCATTTGTAGGCCACTGGCTGGATATGGTTTACCTCCCCTCTGGGGGAATTCGGTAGACCATATTTTTCTTGAAGCCCAATGTCTTGCAAGGGTTTTGCAACATGTTAGCCTTCTGACAATGGCAGCGTTAAGCTGTAACAGCCTGTTATATACGTTACCCTACAAAAGATTTGATAATTAACTTTCTTTTTAAGACTTCAGAAAAGTGCAAAAGATAAGGTAAATTTCCAAATTGGTTATATCTTCTAACTAAGCTATTACTGGGCCACAGATAATGACATTTGAAAACAAATATAGTCACCCCCGATGTAGTGTATGTTACATTGTTTCATTGAACCCCCTTTTAAATGATAAATGCATCTAATATAGTTTGTCTTAAATTTTATTGAAACCAGTTTATGTTCATTAATTTGGTATTATATTGAAGATTTTTATTTACCTTTTAAAAACTGCAAGCATTACGTTTCTATCTTATAAACGTTTTGAGTTATTAGATGTTGAACATGGAACCCCCATATCACAGAAAAATGTAAAATTTAATTCTCCAGGCCTTGCGCTGGCTATAGACCCCACTTTCCCCCAGGGGGAATTTCGAACAACATTATATTAGCCGCAAAATGAAATATGTTAGCTTACTGAGAGTGGCAGCGTTAGTGGGTAACATCATGTTACGTACGTTACCCGCAAAATAATATTAAATTTTCCTGATAATGTTTCCAACATGAAATATTCACACTTTTTTGAAGTCTGGCACAGGTTTAAGCACTTCATATAGCACAGTTACATAATTCAAGCATTTATTTTATAAGTGTCTTAAGTTTTTGCCGTTGTATATGTTACTTAGTGTTTCATATGTTATTTCCAAGTATCAGTATGGCAGTTTTTGACTATACATGTATTTAATTTACATCCGTCAGTGACTATAGTAAATTTAAAAGGCTGCTATTCAAATGAATTAAAGTTCCTTATTATTGTGTCTTACACTATTATTTTACAGCCCAGGTTACATACTTTACTCTCTGAATACCATTAAACATTCAAGATATGGTCTCCAACACGACCTGCTTGTACTTATTTGCATGCTGGCACAGGTCCACGTACTGTTTTTTACTCTGACTCATTTGCTGAGGAAGTAAAACAAAACATAAACTACCATAAATCCTCTTTTCTTTTATAGAGACATCAAATATAGTTGACATTATACTCATGGAAAGTTTGTTACATTCAGTGCAATGTGCGAGTAACAACTTAAAAGATAGAAGAAAACTCATCAGGTAGAAGTTATAGAGCAAATCTTCATATATTATCCAAGGGTTATAAACAATTTTCCTATACAACTTATTAATTCTCTATCAGATTTATCTTGCAAGAATTTTGCAATATGCTGGCACTCTGGTAATCTTTGTATGTACATCTTAAGGACAGAAAAGCAGGGTGGAGGTAAGCTCATGTTCATGCCATTTGAAATAGTCAGTATATGTGTATGGCTTTGGTACTTTTTTCAGAAACATGTAGTACTGCAGCTTATTCACAATTACATAAACAGCACACGTTAGGGCTTCAAATCACTGATGAGTGCCTAGAGACATTCTTTATTTGTTTTCCTATCATGCTTAGAATGTTGATGAACTGGTGGGGGAGGGGATCTCTATCAGTTTGATAGGAATAACTTTTCCGTGCTACTGAACATCAGCACATTGATAGTGTCAAAATCTGTTTAACAGTGTATTACTGTAGATCTATTCCACCATATTCTGGCCAATGTTGTTGACATTCAGAAGGTGCACCTTTTGTTGCATACACCATTGTTGAACAAAACACCCAGGCTATCCTCTACGAGAATGTTTGTAAGACTTTATAGACTGCTGCTTATAAATTGCTACGCTCACATGTCCAGCGCTTTCAATGTCAACGATTGTTTCATTTTACACCATTCCATTTGTAGTACGAAGCGTAGTTCTAGTTGCTGAAGCCTATAATACCTCTTTATTGTTTGCCTGATCGTTATGTCAAAAGCATTTCTGAAGCAAAGAACCAATGGTTGTGACACACTAAACCCATTTTGTTCGAGAAGTTCATTACATCTGCGATGTGTATCAGATAAATTTATGAGTGTAATCAGTTACACAGGTACATATTGTGCGTAGTTGTTGTTATTGTTAGCGCTAAACATTGGGAACAAGGCATGACATGCAATTCAAAGTTGTTTTCCTTGAAGCCCTAATCAGTGTCAACACCATCTGAATCATATCCATATACCTTGCCCAGAACTGAGCTGTTTCACAGCGACTGTCTTTCAGAACTTCCGATTTGAATATATGGTATCTTTACTGTTTATGTGAAACAGCGAAGGTTGATAGATCACATTATATTATTAGTTTAAGTCACCATAAATTGATAAGGAACTTCAAGTTATTTCAGCCTTATAAAGTTTCTAAATTCTTTGACAGACTGTATCATGTATAGTCAACAACTGCTATACAGATACTCCGAATAACTTATGTATCATTTGGTAACACGCATAACAGTTAAAGCTCAAGGCATTTATTAAATGAATACTTAAAATAGATAACCTTGTTAAAAGAAGTACATAAACCTGTGCAAGCATGCAAATAAGTATACACAGGGCTTCTTAGAGACATTATTTAAATGTTTAATGCCATTTTTGAAGGTAACATACATAACATGGACCCAAAAATAGTGTATGCGACCATATTAAAGAACTTTAAATCATTTAATTTGCAGCTTTATAGATTTACGATATTCTGTGACAGATGTAATACACGTATAGTCAATAAATACCATACTGTTACTCGGAAATAACACAGGAAACACTAAATAACGTATACAACGGTAATAACTCAAGACATTTATAAAATTAGTACTCAAAATATGTAACTGTTATAAGAATTTCATAAACCTGTGTCAGCATGGAAATATGTACGAACATGTCATGGTTGAGACATTATCAGGGACGTTTAATGCTATTTTGGGGGGTAACGTATATAACGTGATGTTACTCGTTAACACTGCCACTCTCAGAGGACTAACATCTTTTATTTTGTGGCTTATATAATGTAGTTTCAGAAAATTATAGTGTACAAACTTCCCCCTAGGGGGGAGGGGGATCTATAGCCAGCTCAATGCCTATATAGTGATAACTGAGGAAATGCAAAATTTGCGCTTGCATTCCAGATGGCCGTTTAGGTTGACGTTAACGTTGACTGAGTGTGACAGTTAATCTTATACGACGTAGTATTATTAATTACATAGGCGTATGAAGCTTTTCAATATTGGGGGGGACCCAGCCTGGCCAACTTAAATACTTGGGGTGGGGGCGTACATGGGTATATACACCCTGGAGAAGTGAGCTAGGAAAGTTTCTTTGTTATTCTATTGCCTAAAAGCTATTTGATGCTGCATCCATTTATGCACGTGCATCATTAAAATTAAAGCAATGGGACTCCATTTGTAAGAAAACAAATATATAAGGGCCTCGGACAGTTGCCCAAATTTTGAGAGCCTGTGGCTAGGGTAATGCATAATTGACAACTATATTTTTGTGCTTAAATCAAACCCTTACATTTAGTGCAGCTAGCAAAATAAGAATATTTGGAAAATATTGTAAGTTTAATGTCAGAACCTTAGAGTGTTTGCCATGATGATACATTGCATAAGTTAGATGGCCTCCATGCGAGCTTAACATTTCTTGTACTTCAACAACAGCAGAATCTAGGGCGAAGATTTGGTACCAGTAAAATGCATTTAAGCCCCCCGGTGGCTTAGGCTGCTGTCCGTTCTAAGGCGGTGGTTCTGTTGTTGTTGTTTTTTGTTTATTGTTACTCTCAATGTGGGAGTCTGTGATTGTTCTATGTTTTGTTGTACGTTACTTTATGTCCATTCTAGTATTGCAATCATCTTGATGGGGAAGAGAGAGCTGATTGCTTTGCTTTATTTGTCTTCCTGGTGTCTCATGATGGTTGAGCGGCTCTTCCTCGCGGTGCCACGGGGTTGTCTGCAGTTTGTGATTGTGGTATTTCCTGATCATACTCTCTTACTATTTTTTAGGGCTTAGGGATGGGTTATTTTTGTGACCATTTTTTTTTTTGCAGAAAGTCAAAGTTTAACCAGGTATTAATCTTAGTACATAGAAATATAATGTTTGCAGCATAAAACATGAGACGAACTTACTCTTAACTTTTATAAGTAGACATTTCATTAATATAAACGGACTTTAAAAGACACCATATAAAGATGAATCTGTTTATTACTTAATTGATTAATTCATTCATTAATTCATTTATTTATTTATTTATTAAATTAGTTATATCTGCACCTCAGCAAGTGATGTGTTTGCAGTTAGTTCGGGTTTAGAAGATTTCATTGTTTCCTGTAAATAAGTATGCTGGCCATGACTTTTGACTATTACCTGTAAATGTCGTCTAACACATAGATTATAGTTCAGTTTAAAGTTCAATCGGTTTGATCTGTTCACTGAGGTGTATTCTTTAATGTATCAAATACAGCAAAAACTAAGTTGTAAGATGGTTTTTATTCTTGACGGTTTTCTGGGTAGAAGAAGGAAACATGATATGGTTCACACCAAAAGTTGTGTATGATAGGGTTCACACGATCAGTAAAAAGTTGGAATAGGCACCGTTTTCCTACTATATGCAGATTCAATATATGTTTACAGTTTTTTGTTATGTCTAAAAGTTTGCATGCAATTTTGTCCACTTTGCATATGAAATTGTGTGTCCCTCTGTTTTAGCATTTTTTCTGCCAAACTATGGCAGTCTCTACTTAAGGCAGATGACACATTATTCAGTTTAAAGATGCTGGTGTTAATCATTGAATTATCATCCCCTTACATTCAGCGTGCACCACCCCAACAACACGCAAGCACCATATCAATACAGAGTCCTCAATTAGCATCATACGCCCATACATTAATCACTTGACACATCATATGAATATATAAGGCAGATAATATAATAATCCTGTCGCCTGTTGGTCAAGCATTAAACATCGTTGTTATGACATATTTTGATTGTCCAGCATCAAATATCGTTGCTATGTTTTACAAATTATGATAGTCAAGTATTAAACATCATTGTTATGTTTGCACCACACATCGCTTGTGGTCCTTTGGTCAATTAGTTTCCTTCAACTGAAAGGTAAATAAAGTGCATATGTCATAAATGTAGATCAACTTTCTCTAAACTTTCATAAGTAGACATTTTATTCATATAAACAGACTCTAAAAGACACCATATAAAGATGAATGTGTTTACGTGGGCTGTTCAAATATGAATGCAAGTAGTTTTATAACTTTCGTCTCATATATGCTACGACAAAATGGCTTACGTTTCTATTAAGGATTATATGTTACCTTTAAACTGGCACCAGACCTAAAGAAAAATACAGTATTCTTACTGAGTTAAAGCCCTTTGAATAAGGGTCACCTTATTATACTAACAAACTCAATGCTTCGAACATACTAGTGATATAGACGACCGTATAATTCTTCGATAAATCGGTGAAATTTCTTGAAAATTTTAAGGAAGTATCCCCAATATACTTAAATAATGATTCTGTGAAAGTTGCGAAAATCCGACATGTTTTTGTTAAATTACATCGCATCTTTTTCACTTAAGTCTCCTTATGTTTGCAAATAGATGGTAAACAAACCAACACCTTTCAGTATTCAGTCAAACTTTTCTCTAACAAAATGCACGAAGCTACATTTGAACTAGTTTTAACTGTAAGACAATATATGTTGATCGCTCATACCAAGCTGTTGCTACAAATCATTGAAGGATAGTGGGTATTTTCAAACGCTGAAAAGCATTTTTACCAAAAGAGGCATTATTTTCAATAAAATTACTCACCCGGTCTTGAGGGCTAGACAGATTAAACATATTTTAGTTAATGTAAACACGACATTAAGAAGCAGAAAAATGTTTGAAAAAATGATGTAAACTGTGATAACTCTGTAAATAGAGGACAGAGCATTTTGAAAACTTCCTTATGACATATTAAGCATGTTTTAAGCAAAACGCAAAGATAAAAACACAGCGATGGTCATTATTGCATCACCAGGAGATAACTCGAAATGACGTTAAGCATAAAATTAATGACGTCACTTACATGCCTGTTTACTCGAGATTGAAACCGTATTATTCAAACTTTTTTTTTCTGCAAGCAACTGTGTCAATGTACCTTAAACTTGCATCTAAAATTTGGCGCCATTTTGTCTCAAACTAACAAAGATATGCCACTATATCCGCACATGTACCGAAACGTGTATGGCAATTTGCTTCAGAAAAACGTCAGTTTACACGAATGGTCTATATATAAGTGTCTGTCACTCAAAAAACATAGTGAGTGTTTCTTTCCCCGGTTTCTTTATGTTTGGTGTCATTTTAAAGGCGGCAAATAGTTCTTTCCAGAAAGGTATGGCATTTTGTTGTAGTATATGTGTAAAGAAAGTTATGAAGCTACTTGCATTCATATTTGAACAGCCCTCGTATTAATAAATAAACAAATTAATTAATTTATCTATTTATTTAGTTAGTTATTAAGTTTTATCTGTACCTCAGCAGGCTTTGTATTACAACGCATTTTTCTATCTATACAAAAAGTAATTACGAATATCTCTTGGACTGAATAGACTTAAGTTTTGAATTGTGATGCATTATAATGGCTTACTAGCAGAAATAAAAACTATTGCTGTAAGAATATTTCAGGTTAAGAAGACAACCTCGATTTGAGAGGGGGTGGGGGTCATCAATTTAATGTAAATTGCCAGAATGTTAGTGTTTGAACACACACAGGGTTTCGACCAAACCTAGATATCTAGAACAACATGATAACTGTACTTGCCAGAGTGTTAGTGTTTGAGCACACACGGAGGTTTAGACCAAACCTAGATATCTAGTACCACATGATAGCTGTGCTTGCCAGAGTGTTAGTGTTTGAGCACACATGATGGTTTAAACCAAAACCTAGATATCCAGTACCACATTATGCTGTACTTGCCAGAGTGTTAGTGTTGGAGCACACACGCTTGTTTAGACCAAACCTAGATATCTAGTACCACATGATAGCTGTGCTTGCCAGAGTGTGAGTGTTTGAGCACACATGATGGTTTAAACCAAAACCTAGATTTCCAGTACCACATTATGCTGTACCTGCTAGAGTGTTAGTGTTTAAGCACACACCATGGTTTAGACCTAACCTAGCTATCTAGTATCACATGATAGCTGTGCTTGCTAGAGTGTTAGTGTTTGAGCACACACGATGGCTTAGACCACACCTAGATATCCAGTACCACATGATAGCTGTCCTTGCCAAAGTGTAAGTGTTTGAGCACACACGATGGTTTAGACCAAACCTAGATATCTAGTACCACATGATAGCTGTGCTTGCCAGAGTGTGAGTGTTTGAGCATACACGATGGTTTAGCACCAAGCCTAGATATCCAGTACCACATGATGGCTGTGCTTGCCAGAGTGTGAGTGTTTGAGCACACATGATGGTTTAAACCAAAACTTAGATATCCAGTACCACACTATGCTATCCTTGCCAGAGTTTTAGTGTTTAAGCACACACCATGGTTTAGACCTAACCCAGCTTTCTAGTACCACATGATAGCTGTGCTTGCCAGAGTGTTAGTGTTTGAGCACACACCATGGTTTAGACCTAACCTAGCTATCTTGTACCACATGATAGCTGTGCTTGCCAAAGTGTTAGTGTTTGAACACACACAGGGTTTAGACCAAACATTGATATTCTGTACCACATGATAGCTGTGCTTGCCACAGTGTAAGTGTTTGAGCACACACGATGGTTAAGACCAAACCTAGATATCTAGTACATGATAGCTGTGCTTGCCTGAGTGTTAGTGTTTGAGCACACACGATGGTTTAGATCAAACCTAGATATCTAGTACCACATGAAAGCAGTACTTTCAAGAAAGTTAGTGTTTGAGCACACACGATGGTTTAGACCAAACCTAGGTATCTAGTACCACATTATGCTGTGCTTGCCAGAGTGTTAGTGTTTGAGCACACAAGGAGGTTAAGACCAAACCTAGATATCTAGTACCACATGATAGCTGTGCTTGCCAGAGTGTAATTGTTTGAGCACACACGATGGTTTAGACCAAACCTAAATATTTAGTACCACGTGATAGCTGTGCTTGCCAGAGTGTGAGTGTTTGAGCACACACGATGGTTTAGACCAAACCTAGATATCTAGTACCACATGATAGCTGTGCTTGCCGGAGTGTTAGTGTTTGAACACACACAGAGTTTAGACCAAACCTAGATATCCAGTACCACCTGATAGCTGTGCTTGCCAGAGTGTAAGTGTTTGAGCACACACGATGGTTTAGACCAAACCTAGATATCTAGTACCACATTATACTAGTAGCTGTGCTTGCCAGAGTGTGAGTGTTTGAGCACACACGATTGTTTAGAATAAACCTAGATATCTAGTACCACATTATGCTGTGCTTGCCAAAGTGTTAGTGTTTGGAAACACACAGGGTTTATACCAAACCTAGATATCCAGAACCACCTGATAGCTGTGCTTGCCAGAGTGTAAGTGTTTGAGCACACACGATGGTTTAGACCACACCTAGATATCCAGTACCACATTATGCTGTGCTTGCCAGAGTGTAAGTGTTTGAGCACACACGATTGTTTAGACCAAACCTAGATATCTAGTACCACATGATACTACTAGCTATGCTTGCCAGAGTGTGAGTGTTTGAGCACACACGATTGTTTAGAATAAACCTAGATATCTAGTACCACATTATGCTGTGCTTGCCAGAGTGTTAGTGTTTGAACACACACAGGGTTTAGACCAAACCTAGATATGCAGATCCACCTGATAGCTGTGCTTGCCAGAGTGTTAGTGTTTGAGCACACACAATGGTTTAGACCAAACCTAGATATCTAGTACCACATTATGCTGTACTTGCTAGAGTGTTAGTGTTTGAGCACACATGATGGTTTAGACCAAACCTAGATATCTAGTACATGATAGCTGTGCTTGCTAGAGTGTTAGTGTTTGAGCACACACAATGGTTTAGACCAAACCTAGATATTACGTGCAACATTATGCTGTACTTGCCAGAGCGTTAGTGTTTGAGCACACACGATGGTTAAGACGAAACCTAGATATCTTGTACCACATTATGCTGTACTTGCCAGAGTGTTAGTGTTGGAGCACACACGCTTGTTTAGACCAAACCTAGATATCCAGTACCACATGATAGCTGTGCTTGCCAGAGCGTGAGTGTTTGAGCACAAACGATGGTTTAAACCAAAACCTAGATATCCAGTACCACATTATGCTGAACTTGCTAGAGTGTTAGTGTTTGAGAATACACCATGGTTTAGACCAAACCTAGATATTTAGTACCACATGATAGCTGTGCTTGCCAGAGTGTGAGTGTTTGAGCACACACGATGGTTTAGACCAAACCTAGATATCTAGTACCACATGATAGCTGTGCTTGCCAGAGTGTTAGTGTTTGAACACACATAGGGTTTAGACCAAACCTAGATATCTAGTACCACATGATAGCTGTGCTTGCTAGAGTGTGAGTATTTGAGCACACACGGAGGTTTAGACCAAACCTAGATATCTAGTACCACATGATGGCTGTGCTTGTCAGAGTGTGAGTGTTTAAGCACACACGGTGGTTTAGATGAAACCTAGATATCTAGTACCACATTATGCTGTACTTGCCAGAGTGTTAGTTTTGAGCACACTCGGAGGTTTAGACCAAACCTAGATATCTAGTACCACATTATGCTGTACTTGCCAGAGTGTTAGTGTTTGAGCACACATGATGGTTTAAACCAAATCCAAGGTATCTAGAATCAAATGATATCTGTATTCGTCAGAGTGTTAGTGTTTGGGCACACACCAAGGTTTAGACCAAACCTAGAAATTTAGTACCACATCATAGCTGTGCTTGCCAGAGTGTGAGTGTTTGAGCACACATGATGGTTTAAACCAAATCCAAGGTATCTAGAATCAAATGATATCTGTATTCGTCAGAGTGTTAGTGTTTGGGCACACGATGATTTAAACCAAAACCTAGATATCTAGAATCACAGTATGATTCAGACCAAAATGTAAGTGTTTGAGCAATCATGATAGTTTAAACCAAAACCTAGATATCTAGAATCAAATGATACCTGTATTCGCCAGAGTGTAAGTGTTTGAGGACACACGATGGTTTAAACCAAAACCTAAATATCTAGAATCACGTGATAGCAATATTAGCTTGAGCACACACAATATGATAGGACCTGAAGGTTTAGACTAAACCTAGATGTTTAGTATTACTGATAGCTGTACTCATCAGTATTAAAATTACTGTTTGGGCACACATTGTATGATAGGTATTAAAGAGTGGATAGTAAGATATAGTCTATATGCCTGTTTATAATAAACACAATCACTGTTTATAGCTATGGTGCCCTCTGTAATAGAACAATGGTGTATCAAGCCTCAGACTCAATAGTGACCCTGACCTAGACCTTTGATCGGTGCCTGACTGCGACTCAAGTAGTGGTTTTCTATAGCTGTGTTGTTTTCTAACAGTCAGTTAAGATTTGTTTCTCCGAGTTGATAAATTGTACAAGTAAGGAAGCCTCTGTGCGAGCTCAATAATTTGTATTTTAATAACTGCAGTCTAAGGTGAAGATTTAACTAATAAAATATATTTAAGCCCCAGTGGCGGCTGCTGTCCCTTCTTCATTGTAAGGTAGAAGATTTTGTTGCTGTTACTTCATTGTTTATGTCACCATTGTGTGTGTAGGTGTGTAGGGGTGGGGGGGGGGGGGTAGGGGGGGGGGGGGTCGGGGGTGAGTGGTAGGTCCAGGTTTTGTGATAATAGCTCTTAATGTCCTTTTTACACTCATCTTGCCAATGAGAAGAAAGCTAGTTGCTTTAATATAATCATATTCATGCTTTTTACATTAATAGGTCTAGACGCAAGAATATATGTCTTCGGGGGTTTGAGAACAATACAGGTGCAGTCCGATCAGTGCCCTTGTTATTCGCTTATTGGAAAATATCATATCTAGTCTTGCAAGTAGCAAAATTTCAAACTTCTAGCTAGTCTCTGTAGCTGAGAAGATTGGTTTGAAACTCACTTTGTCGGAAACCCCCAAAACGGGTTTAGTCACGTTGAGGCTCATTTAGAAGTGTTTTTGTCTGTTCTACTGTCTCTTCCTCAAGGTGCCATGTGTTGATCTGTGACATGATTGTACTCACTTATTTTAACAGAGTATACCTAAAAAGGATGTCCCACAATGTCGTCACTTATCTAGGTCAGCTTTGCCAATCTCCCAAGAAACTGTGTAAACCTGGACATGTGCATTTTAGGTTATACTCACTTTCTTTACAGTAAAACGGCCACTAAAAAATAGATAAAACAAAGATCTGAATGACAAATGGTAGCTTAATGAAGGTCAAAAGTATTGCAGAATGCAGCATTCTGCAAAACTTTTGACCTGCATTAATTCTTTAGGTCCCATCAACAATCTTTCAGTTAAACAGGGACGGGTCTTCCTGGGTTGAACCAGTACTAAGCTAGGATAAATGTGTCTTGCTCAAAGACCACAACACAGTGACGCCGGTGAGGCTCGAACCCGCGGCCTCTCGGTCTCGAGTCAAGCACTCTACCATTGAGCCACTGCGCTCCCAAGACCTGCATTAAGCGATAATCTGTCTTGAAAACCAATTTTTTGGTCTTTTTGAGAGTGGTCTTTTTACACAGGTTTTACTGTTCATGCGTAAACAGTTTCCACTAGCCTTAAATTGTAGCATATACCATTTTCTTACTTAGTTGCTTCTTTAAGAAACAAAATAAGGCTTGATTCTTTTTTTTTATTTTGATTTGATTCTTTACATCCTATCAACAATCTTTCAGTTTAAACTGGGAAGGGTCTTCCTGGGTTGAACCAGTACTTAGCTAGGATAAATGTGTCTTGCTCAAGGACCACAACGCAATGACACCGGTGAGGCTCAAACTTGCCTGCGGCCCCTCGGTCTCGGGTCAAGCACTCTACCACTGAGCTCTCTATAAGGCTTGATATTTCATGTTAATCTTTCCCTGTGTAATGTAGGAATATTTCACCAACTTCGTCATCTACTGCAGTAATGATTGGTGCTTTAAGGGTTAGATATGGAGTATTTTACGCGAGTGAGCATGTATTATTGAATTTATTAAACAAGGGGTTGCAGGTCCAAGCCTCGCAGCCTTGCTTCCTTGAGTAAGACACATTAATCCTTGCTTAGTATTGGTTAAACTCAGGAAGACCAGTCCAGACATAACTGAAAAAATGTTGACTGGGATGTAAGAATCAAATCAAACTAAACAAGTTGAGAAAAAGATAAAATGCGAGGCTTGGCAAGCAATTTATTGCTTTTTCGCAACTAGATTCCATTATTGAATGACACTTAAGTACTTTGAAATTGCATTTTTGGCATGCCAAGCTTTAGCCATGTGTTATGTTGTTATGGTGGTCATTACCTAACATTACTAAATATGTAAACCACTAGTGGTTTATTGATTTTAGTACATTGCGTTAAATCACTCTCAGATAAGACATCATATGAGGGGTTAATAATATATTTCACATAAATCAAGCTTTGGGTACTATCTACAAGTCAAACTATTATATTATCAAATATGAGTTTATTTCATATAACCATATCTTATAATTTTACAAAAATGGTGATATATGTATATAACATTTATAGTAGTCACACAGTAGCTTATCAAATACAGAAGTATGATTATATGAGAGATACAAAACAAGTCGGTTAGAAAATGGTGTAAATGAAGAAAAGCCCTAATGGAACTATCAGGCCCTGAGGTTATAAAAGTTTTTTCATGCTAAACTCAACTGAGCACAAAATTTCAACTGCTCATAAAATCTAAAATACCAATTAATGAAGAAGTTTTTTGCTTTAATCCTCTCAGATGTTTTATTTATCATGCTAATAAATGTTAAAATGCCAACAATTGTTGGCATTTTAACATTTATGAGCAGGATCAATAACCTCGAGCCAGATTCTAAGGAGGAATAAAAAAAGAAGCAAAAGCATTTGGAAAAGAAGATGTGGTGCAATTTCCAATATGACCAAATAACTCACTTTTCATGTACCTTATGAAGATTAAAATGTCAAATTTAAGATCCAGGACAGGTGAAAGTTGAGAATTCACTAAAGCCTGAATTTTGAAATTCAAAACTTAAAATTTGAAGAATGCTTATAAATATCAATAAGTTTATCATAATATTAAATGGCAATTTGAATTCAGATAAACTGAAAATAATTCAGAGAACATATTTAAATATGATCTGCCTAATTTAGTATTTTGTGGCCAACTTAATTTGCAGAGTCAGCCTCAAAATCCTGAAACCAGTGTATTTAAGGTGACCAAACAATTTAAGGCAATTACAAATTTCCAGGGAAAAAAAAGAGGGGTAGAAATACAACAAAAAATAAATATTAACAACACAGAAAAACTTAACAGCTTTATCTACACAATAATGGCACTTACAGGTGATTAATTATCATCATTCAGCCAATCACAAGGCTTCCTGAAAGTCACATGACAGTGTACATGGGTGAAAGTTCAAAATATCCAAAATCCTGAACTTTAGAAATAAAATCCCAACACTTGCAATAAGCTTACAAAATAATAATTACAATTTCACTTTAAAATGGTCAATTGTCTTTAGAAAATCTGAAACTAAATCAGCCAAACTATTCTTATCTTTATAATTCAGTATTTTTCAAAATATTGAATTCATGAATAATCCTGAAAGCTTTCACCCATGAGTGTAATGTACGAGCTATTATGAGCAGGAATACATAAGTGTAACTTTATACGAGTGATCCTAACATATTCAGGCCTCCAGATAAGAGTGCGTAATTGGAAAACTATTTTCTTTATTTTTCATCCAAAACATATGTTCAGGGCACTCAAAGGAACCGTCTCAATGAGACGGTTCTTTTGAGCACCCAAAACTTATTTTTAAAATGATTGATAAGAAAATAATAACAAGTGTACACTACTAAAATTTGCTTAACTGGGCCTATGCATATCACACCAATAGCATTGATAGTAGCAAAACTGTGTTGCTTTAATTGTTCTGCAATAAATCACTATTTCATTGAGCTTTAGCAACATGACTGATTTCTGGGAATATTCAACTTTTTTGTCCGTATGTGGTATATTTTCAAGTATTTTCTGTATTTGAATCACAACAGCTTCCAACAGTGCATGGTAGAGTTACGCTGTTGATTGTCAGACTTACAATTAATAATGGTACTAATTACAAATGGGCCTTGACGCGAGAAAACCCATCTTCAAGGGATTGCGAACAACACAGGTGCAGACCAGCCTGGGCCTCCGCGCAGACTGATCAGTGCCTATGTTATTCGAGTTTTGGAAAGAATCATATTTGAACTTACTAGGAGAGAAGTTTCAATTGTCTAGCTAGTCTCAGTATCTGAGGAGACTGGTTTGAGTTTCAGTTTGTTGGAAACCCTGAAGACAGGTTTTGTCGTGATGAGGCCTATATGCTTAAAACCTTTCCTAAAACATGCATGCATAACTATATAGTGGGGCTAGATGCTTAAATGTTGGCCCAAGTTGTTATCTACATCCCTTCAATGTATGTGCTTGCAGCAAAGACTTTCGCAAGACATTAAGAACCATATGTTTTACTTTCATTAGGGTCTACTTTACAAATGACCATTAGTGATTTACTCAACAAAATACTTTTGACCCATAAACATGGTGTCTGATCTGGGTCTACACTGTTTGCCTATGTCCCAGGAAAGGGATGCTAGGCTTATATGGGTTAAGCAATATGTGTAAGATACATTAATACAGTGAGTTTCAGTTATAAGCAAAAATTAAACTGTTATATAACAAGAAAAATTCTATTCCATTTATAAATCTATTTCTTTTGTATTGTTATTCTCCACCCTCTAGTATACTCCAAATAATAATATAATCTATGTGTGAAGTGTTTGCTGTCCTCTAGTATTTTAACCCAGTCAGCCTAAGGACCAGGTTTGCACCAAACAAACATCGCAAATCCTGTCAGTGTGAAAAGTAATTTAGGGTCTACAATATGTGGAATGGAAGATTCTGTACATATATTCCTAATTCTAACCCTTAAAAAACAAATCACAACAAAAGTCATCTGCTGAAATGTTTTAGAAAATTTGAGACCAAGATCAGACTGCTACTTTAGGTCTCGGTCTGCACTGTTTGCCTATATACTCTCACTAGAGAAATAGTGTTAGCAAAACTATGCAGCAAATAACTTGAGCAGGCAACATTTTTAGACGATTGTACGATTGTCTTTGCAGGTGCTTTGTGGGTTAAGGTACAAAGCTTGCAAACCCTTACCAAGCCAAATGAGACACAAATTCTGTTCTACTCACTGTGGAGAGGAAACATCTGTTCCCATAATTCAGAGCAGTATATCACGCAAGGAAATACATCACGGAAAGGGCTATTTGATATGTATATACACATTGATTGAAGCAAAACAATGAGCCATTGTATCATCACCATAACTACTGACCCCTCAGAATGTCAAAACTTCTGGCAGGTTAAGCCATACTGAGTACTATAGGGTTACTATATATTGTTAAGTAAACGTTTTATACATATGAGATTTTTTAACTTAACACAAAGGTGAGCAGCAATAACTCCATGAGCCTGCATCTTCCCAGGCTGGTCAGAGCCTTCCTTCCTTGTTTGGACAAACAGTTAAAGGTTATCAACTTAACAACTCAAATTTATTTGCAAATCACATATCATTTGACAATGGATACATGAAAGAAGACACATGAAGGCTAGGAGTTAAGCCAAATATGGTTAGAATATGCGTCAACATCTATTACACCCAAGTGGACAAAATGTCGAAGAATTTTGGCCATTTTAAGTGCAAGATTGTTAAGCATGCTGGTTTCTAGGTAAGCCAGTACCAGGGTTTATACAGGCAATTCAAGGACTTTTCAAGGACTTAAAGTTAATGGAAAATACTCATCTAAGTGATAAAGTTCTACTTCAGAAATGCTAGACTGAGATAATGGAGACAGTATTGGCAAATTAGTATAAAATGTTGTGCATAAGCTGCACCAAATAAGGCAAAACAATTTTATACTGATTTAGGTCTCCATCAACAGTGCTTAGGCGACAAAAAAAAGTGGAATTAAGGACTTTTCAAGGCTTTTGAATGATTTTCCAATATTTTTCAAGGCAGATTTAAATTTCAAGGACTTTTCAAGAAAGGCTTCCAAATTCAAGTACTTTTCAAGCCTGTGCAAACCCTGCAGTACTAAGTGTACTTGGCGCTTATAAATTCAACTACAGTATTACAAAAAGAACTACTGGTGTACAAAAATGTCAACTCTCTAGAAAAAAAAATAGTACAAAAATGTTTAGCTCCTTTAATAGAAGGATTAAACACTGTCAAATACAAATTGTTAACAAGAATAGTAGAGAAAATGTTATACATAAGCTAGGAAAGACTGACTCAGAGAGTAGTGGAAGCTGTTATATTAGCCTTTTCAACTCTAGAAACTCAAATAAAATGTGCAAATTCATAAGGTTTTAGTACTTAGAGAGTATGCATAAAGCTATACTTTAAACACTCAGATGCAGCTTTCAGGTGGGGCTTGAGTTTTCATTTGTCTCAACTTTGAGTGAGTGAGCTGAGAAGGTTTTGGCGTGCACGAGCTTTGGAGGCTCACCTATGTGATCAGCACCATAATCTTATAAACTAGCTCCATTATAGATATATCATCTTAACTGCTGATATGTTATTTGAGAATAGCAAGAGATGAAAGGGTTCAAAGATGATTAATTCGTTACTTTTGAGTGGGGACTTTTATCCTCTGCTGATAACCTTTGCAAACAGTTTGCACACAGATCAGGCTTGACAAAACGTCGGGCCTGATATGGATCAAAATTGTTTGTAAAGGTTATCAGCTGAAGACTAAATAAGTCAACGCTATCAAGGAAAGAATTAAACGCAAGAATAAAGCAGGAGGAGGCAACTAGGTGTTATAAAACAAAGCAGTTATCTATATATGACATGGTATAACAATGATGTGATGCCTATATACAAGTCTGATAAAATATATTTTATTGCTTACGGGGGCCTGCCTAACCAGAGCAGATACACACTTATTTTGCTTCATAATCACCCAGAAAATATCCACTTTATACACAAGCCTGCATGCATTGCAGACAATGGATGCCAAAAAAGCTGCAATTTTGCCTGTTTTTCTATTATGCCTTGTACAGACCTTTCTGTTTTAACTTTTTGTGTTCTATAATTTGAACAAATCTCATGATAATTTTGGCCTTGAACAAAGTTCTTTTAATCTTTGTATTGATGTCCCCGGGTGTTGTTCAAAAACACAATTTTCATTGTTTTTGTCTTTGTTTTATAATAAAGCACAATATTTTGTCATATACGGTAAACTTGTTTTGTCGTGTATATAAAAAGCTAAATTTTTGCCTTGCAGTCAAAGGTTCTTAGTCTTCTATACATGTTATTGGATTATTACATTGGCATCGGAGAATACTGTCCCCAAAGTTGTAGATATCCCAACTCGGGGACACTAATCACTGATATTAGTGCTATAATCCTTTTATTACAAAGCCTTAAATCTTTTCTCATTTTCAACCGTTCATGAACAAAAATGAAGTTTGTAAGAAGTAAAATTCAGATTTTCCGCACATGTATGTCATTTCCAATGGCAACATTCTTTGACATCCAAGTAAGCCTGCATATACAGTAAAACCTGTCTTAAACAGCCACTCAAAAATAGACAAAACAAAGATCATAATGAAAAATGGTAGCTTAATGAAGGTCGAAAGTATTGCAGAATGCTCCAGGGAGCATTCTGCAATACTTTTGACCTGCATTAAGCGATTATCAGTCTTGAAAATCTATTTTTTGGCCTTCTTTTGAGTGGCCCCTTAAGACAGGTTTTACTGTATCAAGCTTTTTGCCTATTGTTAATCATCTGATATCTTTACTTGTACATAACTGGAAATATTTTATCTACTCTGCTACATCTTAAAAAGCAATATAATTCTTTAAACTTCTATATATTTTGAATAAATGGTAAACGTGTTATCTATAATCTACAGTGATCCGAACTGTACCTATATACTTAACAAATTGAATCATGATTATTAAGACTATCTTCACTTTTAACTCTTCCTATCTCAGCTACTTCACAATTTACCTGTTCCCATTTTGCCTACATATGAACCAGTACATCAGATTTTGACATGGGTGAAAGTTCAAATTTTTCAAAATCCTGAACTTTCGATCTTAAAACTTGTAGTATGCCCACTAAATACATCCACATTTTCAAGTTTAAATGGTCGTTTGTCCTTAGACAGACTGAAAATAAATCAGAGAAGCTAATATAATCTCCTAAATTCAGCATTTTGAGAATGACTCTCTGTGGAAAGTCATCCTAAAAATGCTGAATTCAGGAATAATCCTGAAAACTTTCACCCATGTTTTGGTGCTTATAGCATGCACGAGCAGCGATGGCTCAGACAAACCTGCACATACATGCAGTCTCACCAGAACCTTCCCTGCTCCCATACATTTCTAGCCTCACTGGACAGCTCTGTATGTATGTTTAACCCTTTTCAGACCAAGGAATTTTCCAGAAGACCAATGGAATTTTCCATAAAGCTACATACAATAAACTTGTGATGGAGCACCTGGAGATCAGGTGTGAGATCTGCTATGTGTGCAGCTAGCCATTTACATGGAACGGGGCCCACTGATGTGGATGATGCCCCTGCATGCTAATCAAAAATCAGATTATGATGTTCATTGTATATATTTAGGGGTCAGGTTATAATTTCCAAAATTGATTGAATTTTTTCTCTAAAGGTTGATTTTGTTTAGCAAACAGTGCAGACCCTGATAAAATGCAGCATAATGCGGCATTTCATCTGGGTCAACACTGTTTGCCAAAGTACCCATTTAGGAGTATCCTGTCTACTAAGGGTTAAAAAGCTACTTTGCTCATGTGTGATAAGTACCAGACTCTCATTTGCTGGCCCCATATCATTCGTGAGATGGAATTTAGAGCAAATTGTATCTATCATCATCTTCTGTAGGCAAACACAGGACACTGTAGGCAAACACAGGACACTGTAGGCAAACACAGGACACTGTAGGCAAACACAGGACATGTGTTTTGTTCAGTCAAGTTATACATTGTGTACATGTGCTATATGAAGCAAAACTAGCATTCTCGTTTAACTGGTCAATAAGGGTTATCAATTTATTATCCAATAGTTATAATTCAACATCTGTAATTGCTTCTCGCCTATTTCTACACTTCTAGCTATTATAGTGCACACCTGTAGAACTTAGTTCTGGGGTTGTCTCCCTTTGTAACACAGAAATAGGCAATACACACATAAATGACATTAACTTTTTGCCTACTGGTGTCGTCTGCTGATAACTTTTGCGAACAGTTTGGAACCATATCAGGCCCGACGAAAAGTCGGGCCTGATCTGGATCCAAATTGTTTGACTCTCTGATGGTATTCCTGAAGGAATTTTTAAAAAAAAGTTGATTTTGAAAAAAAAAATCAGCAGACGACAAAAAAGCACGCAAAATTACCCAGTAGGCATTGAGTTAAGTATGGCTCCATATAGCGAATGATTTTACTTGACATGGATACCCATTTGATTGCCAATGAGAAATCAACCATCTCCAAAATCCTGAATTAAGGAGTAATCCTGAATTTCATCCAGGTGGATACCGAGTTCTAGGTCAACCAACACATTTCTATGGAGCCACAAAGCTGTACAAAACAAGGACATTTATCATACAAAATGGGGAGAGGTTTTATATCACAAAAGGTCTTTCAGCAGAAGTTTAGAAAATATAAATGTTTTGTATATACAATACAGCTATACATCAATACTGATGATAATGCAAGCACTTATAACAAATAACACACTAACAAAACACTAATAGCGCACTAATAATGCACAAATAACGCACTAATAATGCATAAATTTTGTATTATATACCTAACTTTTACTATCAATTCCAGGTAAATTGTTCAGGGTTTACTGTCACCAGAAAAGATAAAACAATGTTAAGGCTATAACTGGTTTATCAGGACTTTAGTTAAGAGTGCATAACAAACAAATTTATTTTCTTATTTCTCAACCAAAACATATGTTGTAGGTACTCAAAAGAACCGTCTCAATGAGACGGTTCTTTTGAGCACCCAAAACATATGTTAAAACTGATGGGTAAGGAAATATTTAGAATTTTAGGCTGAAAAATTTTGTTTATCTAAACCTATGGTTTAAGAAGGACCATTATCCCTTAGTTACAATAGTTCAATATCCTAGAAACAGGGTTTTGATTATCTTTTCATTTAGAAGACATACATGCTGTTTTCTTATATTGTAGGTTCTCTCTATTTCTAAAGGATCCTTTTTTCAAGATTATATAAAGTATATGTAACCATCAATGCCTTATTATTAAATTAAGAAAGTTTTAACAGGCTGATCGACATTGACTATCAGATCTGTACCTTCCTTTACTTCAATTCAAATTAACTGGAATCTAGTCAAACAGCTTAGTTATATCCTACATGTATGCCTGTAAGTTGTTTTACCTCGGAAACTGCTCCTATGGGTATAAAAAGGTTCCAATAAATAGCTTTATTTCTAATACTAAAGGCACTTAAAGATCATCTAGTTATAGCCAAACCAAGGACAGTACTCTACATGTACAAAATGTAATTGAAAAGCCATCATAAGCATAAATGGCTGGATAATACAGAAAACATAAGGCTTAGCTGCTTAAGCAAGTCTTATAAAATTCTAAAAAACGAAACATAAAAGTTCCAATAGTTTTTGAATAGTGAAAAATACATGATTGATAAGTTTCCATAACTTTTCAATAGACTACTACAAGTGATATACATTTGATTGCTCCCAGATTTTTTTTTAAAAATTTCCAATGGCTACTTCTGTGGTTCCAGCTTCTGGCCAGAAATAAGTAATCATTACCCCAAAATAACACCTTTTGGCGCCTTTGAAATATCATGTATTTCAAAATATTATGGGAAATGGAGCATTTGCTCCAAAAGAGCAAATCCTCCATTTCCCATTAAGATCTTTTTTGAGTGGCCGCTTAAGACAGGTTTTACTGAACACAAACTCATGCTAGAATCCTGTTAATTCGGGTGTAGCAGCTATAACTACTACTCAATTTAGGTAGTTCAAGACAATGTTGATGATCAGACCACATATATGAGCAGGCTAATCTCCATCTTTGTTGTTCACTTATGGCAAAAAGTGTTGGCTCAATACACTGGTATTAGTTGCCAGCTATGTAAATATTATGGCTATATCAGTGGGAATAAATCACCATTTTAATGCACTCATGAGTATAACATGGCATGTGATTGGATAATGTAAAAAATACAAAAGCTTATCCTGTGATATGGGCTCGTCACAAAAAAAAAGTAAAACCAGTCTGCTCAGATACGGAGACTAGCTATAATATGGGCCTCGACGCGAGAAAAGCTGTCTTCGGGGGTTTACGAACAACAAAGCCACAGACCAGCCTGCGCATCCCCGCAGTCTAATCAGCGCCTTTGTTATTCACTTTTTGGAAAGTATCCTGTGTAAACTTGCTACAGGAGAAATTTCAATTTTCTAGCTAGTCTCTGTAGCTGAGAAGACTGGTTTGAGTCTCGCTTTTTCAGAAACCCCGAAGACAGGTTTTGTCGCGTCAAGGCCCATAGCTATTACACTTTCCAGAGAGTGAATAACAAAGGCGCTGATCAGGCTGTGCAAATGTGCAGGCTAGTCTGCCACTTTGTTGTTCTTATACAATAAAGTATAGTTTTCTTACATCAAGACCCATATAATATCAGAATACTTTTGTGTTTACAATACATGTATATTGTTTGCCATTGACTGACATGTAGCTTTATACAGCTTGCAGTTGAAGCAGAATGGAACATTTTCGATGTGATTTGGCAAGAAAAAATGTTCTAAAGTGCATTATAATGGTAATCACCATCTTCAAAATTATGATTTGTGAAAGGATATTGATGGAGGTATGGTCAGAAATCATATATAAGGCAACACTTGTGCCTTGCCACAATACTGAAACAGACCATACATGTATGAAAATTTTGAATAGTTATCTCTTAATTTTTGTTAATAATAAAAATCTGTTCTTAACCCTTAAAGCGCCAAGAAAAAAATGTATCTGAAAATGTCGTCTGCTGAAGTCGTCTGCTGCAAATAATTGCCTTACATTACAGGCGAATTAAGTATAGAGGCAAACAGCGTGGAATCAGAACAGACTGCTCCTATAGGAGCAGTCTGATCTGGGTCCACACTGTTTGCCGTAGAGGCTTCTTAAACATTTCAGCAGACGAGAAAAGCAGGCGACTTTTGTTGCGATTGGCGCATTAAGGGTTAATCCTCTTGCAGACAAGAAGTTTACCTGTATGCAGAAGGTTCAATGAATTTGTTACCCTATCAATAATCCTACTCTAACACATTTCAAAATGAACTAGACGAGTCATCACCGTCTTCTCTCTTAACAAATTTATTATGTTGTTGATGAATCAAGCCTAGTTTTCTCCGAGCAGCCTGTAATTCTTTCTCTTTCCTAATAATCTCTTCCTGGGCAGCCAACACCTGTGCCATTCCTTTAACATTATGAACCTCTATAGTAATGTTCTGTTCTTCTACTGTGTACGTCTTTGCCTGCTGGGCAGAACTCACGAGGGCCTCTGTAGCTCGCTTGACAGCATTACCAGCAGCCTGAAATTATGTAGAACTTGGCTATCATCAACTGTACTGTGCAATGTAAAGAATATATGGGACAACACTTGACATTACCAGCAGCCTGAAATTATGTAGAACTTGGCTATCATCAACTGTACTGTGCAATGTAAAGAATATATGGGACAACACTTGACATTATCATGGGTAAAAATTAAAAATGTCAAAATATCTTGAACTTTGAATGTTCAAATTATAAAACCCTCAAACTGGTTAACCCATATAAGCCTAGCGTCCTTTTTGTGGGACATAGGCAAACAGTGCAAATCCAGATCAGAATGCAGTATCTGATCAGGGTCTCCACTGTTTGCTTAAAGATTGTTCTACTAAAATTTCAATAAAAGTGAAAATACCATCCAACAACCCTTGAAACCGAAATTAACTGGTCCAATTACTAAAATTTGATTTCCAGATTGAGATCTAAGATATATATATATATTGCAGAAGGATAAATAACTGATGGACAGAGACTTGTGATGTCTTAGCCGACAAACAAAAATGAGGATGTTTGTGTTTAACGGGTCTTCAACAGTTGGAATCACAAGGAAACTGTTTAACCCATTTAAGCCTAGCATCCTTTTTATGGGACATCAACAAACAGTGTAGAACCAGAACAGACGCTGCATAATTTGAATGAAAATAAAAAATACCACCCAATGACCCTTTAATCTCAAATGGGCCTGTCCAATTGATAAGAATGGGAAATTCTATTTGGCTTCAATGGGTTTATGTGTCTTACATGGAATTATAGATTTTAGCCTAATAGTTGTATGTCAATCTTGACTGCAGGGGACGCCAAATTGTGCGATAATTAATGTTTTTGAGGTAAATGAAAAAAGTCAATAAGCAATGCTTATTAGATACCCCCCGCACAGTAAGAGTCAGTGAAAAAACTTGGCAATTTATAGTTCGAACAAGAAGACCTTAGTTTTGATAAGAAGATTTCAGTAGAATCTGTGCAAACAAAAATTATAAACTCCTTCATGCATATGTTCAATGTGTCTACATTGTATCCACAAAGTATCAAATTGCTCCATCAAAAGCTGTAGTAGGAGTTGATCGGCCCATAAATATGCATATACAAAAGCCATATAAGGGAATAATTGTCTAAGTTCTCACAGTTGTCATTTTGTCAAAATTATTTTTTGTGAACCAAACTCCTTCACGCATATGTTCAATGTGTCTGCATTGTATCGGCAAAGTATCAAATTGTTCCATCAAAAGCTGTAATAGGAGTTGATCAGCCCATGAAGGCACCATCTATGCATATACAAAAGCCTAATAAGGGAAAAATTGTCAAAGTTCTCACAGCTGTCATTTCGTCAAAAATTATTTTTTTTGTTCCATCAAAAGCTGTGGTAGGAGTTGATCGGCCCATGAAGGCACCATCTATGCATATACAAAAGCCTTATTAGGGAGAATTGTCTAAGTTCTCACAGCTGTCATTTTGTCAAAAAATATTTTTTCTAAACCAAACTTCTTCATGCATATGTTAAATGTGTCTACATTGTATAGGCAAAGTATCAAATTGCTCCATAAAAAGCTGTGGTAGGAGTTGATCGGCCCATAAAGGCACTGTCTATGCATATACAAACACCTTATTAGGGAAAAATTGTCTAAGTTCTCACAGCTGTCATTTTGTCAAAAATTATCTTTTCTGAACTAAACTCCTTCATGCATATGTTCAATGTGTCTACATTGTATAGGAAAAGTATCAAATTGTTCCATTGAAAGCTGTGGTAGGAGTTGATTGGCTCGTATATGGCCTATAATAGCATAAGCACAAAGCACTATATTAAAAGCCATTTAGAACTACAAAGGGAAATAACTCTAATAGAATTGGCCCCTAGCCCTTACTTTTTTGTCTCAAGTATTCCTCTTGCATATATGAACATGTTTGCAAGGTTTGATGAAAATCCAGCAATGACTCTTCGAGTTATTAAGGAAAAAGCACTATATTAAAAGCCATTTAGAACTACAAAGGGAAATAACTCTAATAGAATTGGCCCCTAGCCCTTACTTTTTTGTCTAAAGTATTTGTCTTGCATATATGAACATGTTTGCAAGGTTTGATGAAAATCCAGCAATGACTCTTCGAGTTATTAAGGAAACAAAGCGTTACAGACGGACGGACGGACGGACGGACGGACGGACAACATGAAAACAGTATACCCCCTACAAACAAAGTTTGCGGGGGGTATAATAAGGCTTTCATGTGAATCATTTGTGAGCTTGTAATATGCAAGTTGTGCATTGCTTTGCTCCACAAAAGTAAATACAATCCTTCATTAAAGATTACCTGTAGTCTCTGCATAGCCACGGATCCCGGATCTGCCTTCACACGACAAGCTACAAGGAGAGCAGCAGTGGAACCAGCCACCTCCTTAGCCGAGGCAATCAGTTTCTCTTCACTAGCCTGTCCTTGAACCATAGCATTGGCTGCTTCACATAAACTGTGGGTGGCTGCTGCAACCATCTTTGCCTGCAAGTAAATAATAACAACAATTTTGATTGGTCACAATTCGAACAAAGTAGCCTATCCTGAACCATAGTGCTGGCTGCTGCACATAAACTGTGGGTGGCTGCTTCAACCATCTTTGCCTGCAGTTTCTATTGGTCACAATTCTAACAAACTAGCCTATCCTGAACCATAGTGTTGGCAGCTTCACATAAACTGTGAGTTGCTGCTGCAACCATCTTTGCCTGAAAGTGAATAACAACAGTTTCGATTGGTCACAATTGTAACAAACTAGCCTGACCTTGAACCATAGCATTGGCAGCTTCACATAAACTGTGAGTGGCTGCTGCCACCATCTTTGCCTGCAAGTAAATTTTAATGTTTCATCAACTCTGTATATTTGTTTGATTTGATTCTGTATGTCCCATAAACAATCTTTCAGTTATGTAGGGATGGGTCTTCCTGGGTTGAACCATTACTAAGCTAGGATTAATGTGTCTTGCTCAAGGACACAAGGCAGTGACACCGATGAGGCTCACACCCTCGGCCCCTCAGTCTCGAGTAAAGCACTCTACTACTGAGCCACTGCGCTCCCTCCAGAAATGCTGTCTGCTTATTTAAATCTATTATGTCTGCTGGCTGTTGCATGTTCATCTGCACTTCAGACCAAACACTATGAACCCTGATCAGACTGCTCCTATGATCCAAACAGATATTTAGAAGACTGGAGTAGTATGTAACAAAACTTCTGGCTGTTTAGAACAATTGTACTAGGCTTGCATTTAACAGCTTTTGACTGGATAAATAGGAAAATTTGAGACAATAATTAGATAATTTTTTTAGAAACGTTATGCTTATATATACTCAGTTCGAAGAGATGTGTCTTTGAAACAGCATCTTGTTTGATTATGCAGGGATGTGAATAGGTTTAAAATAAAAGTCAGAAGCAGACAATATGATCTAACAAAACAGTGTATATGCAGATGAGATTACTCCTGTAAAAGCAGTCTGATTAGGATCTTCACTATTTGCTACAAATATCTTGATAACCACATTTAATTTGAGAACAGCAAGTGAAAACTGGTCAAAATTTTGAACATTTACTCTTTTTATGGCAAAAAGTAACCTATCAGAATGTATTTCTAAGAAATGATTTTGATCTGCAATCGGTTCTTATTGACAACCCTGGCTATAAAATTGTCATGGAGTAGTTTCCATTACGTAGTCATTGCATGTACTTACAGCTGAGATAAGACCCTGTGACCATTGACCATCCTCATCTGTATCTGTCTTATGATATGTAGCACCAACCTGAAGATACAATACACATACGTCAAGATAAAGAGTGAAAAATGGGAATATTTTCTTACCCAGCAGTTTTAACAGATGTTTTGGGTGCTCAAAAGAACCGTCTCATTGAGACGGTTCTTTTGAGTATCCACAACATATGTTTTGGTTGAAAAATAAAAAAGTTAATTTTTAATTAACCACTCTTATGCACATAGCTAGTGTTTATGAGCTAGTTGACAGAATTATGTGAAAAATTTTCAATGTTTATCCAATAAATGTCACCGACTTAATCACAGGATGGACAAATATGCATTGTATACATACTTACATGCACAAAGTTTCATGAGCCAGATGTGAACATACTAATATTAGGTGAAAGCTGGAAATTACAAAATTATTGAATTCTAAAAATTAAAAAATTATAACTTACATTGTGCCTACAAAATAAATAATTTCAACTCTACATGTTCAATTATTTTATGATTATCATAAACCAGGAGCTATCATAAATCAAACCAGGAGCTATTTCAATCAGTCTACCTCAGAACTGAGTCTGAAAGTTCTGAGTTAAGGAATAATCCAGAAAACTCACGCATATAGCTATCAAAAAGAGAAAAGTAATATATGATATATGCAGCATGGATTAAACTTTCTCACTCAGAGGAACCAAATCTCCACTTAGTTGCAAATATTGACACTGCTCCACTGAAAGTACAGTAAAACAAGTGTAAAACGGCCACTCTCAAAGACCAAAAACTGGTTTTCAAGACCAATTATTCCTTAATGTAGGTCAAAAGTATTGCAGAATGCTCCAAGGGGAGCATTCTGCAATTCTTTAGACCTTCATTAAGCTACATTTGTCATTAAGATCTTTGTTTTATCTTATATTGAGTGGCCCTTTTACACAGGTTTTACTGTAAAGTTTTGATTGATCTGAGTGTATTTGCATAAGCATGCTCACAGGTTTAGATAAAACACTAAAATTTTGAGCGAAATATTGTAAATATTTTCTTAGGCATCAATTTTAACATATGTTTTGGGTGCTCAAAAGAATCGTCTCATTGAGACGGTTCTTTTGAGTACAAACAACATATGTTTTGGTTGAGAAATAAGAAAATAAAATTTTCGTTACGCACTCTTAACTAAAGTCCTGATGCTATTTACAATAAATACCGACCCCACTGGTTAGATCTTTCTCTTGAGAGGTTCGTGAACAGTTTCAAAATGTAGCAAGGAATGTCTGATTTTCTTTAGGTGTTATGATATATACATGTAAAAGATGTGTTGTGATAACTTAAGAAAAGTGAGAGGTACTTGTGTTGACAATGATATATCAATGTGATAGTTTTCTACTGATAGTCTAATGATAACTACAAGTCTAGGTCAGGATAAGGCTACAATTCAAGAAATGAAATGTGGAACAGTTTGCATTTCTGCTCCAAAACTATTAACTCTTTCTGTTAAAGTCGTCGTCTGCTGATGATCTTTGCAAACAGGTTGGTCCAAACAGTTTGACGCTCTGAAAGTGTTCCTGAAAGATCTTTTTGTAAAAGTTAATTTTGAAAAAAGTCAGCAGCTTGAAAAAATTACCCAGCATGCTAACACCCAACATGCAATCAAAGAAGATCTTCTAAAATCTCTTTCAAAATGATCCTAATTTGCAACACCTTATCCTGATCTAAGAGTAAACATTCTAAAATCTGAACACTAGTTACTGGACAAAAAATCAAGACAAACAATGAAGACACTGATCAAACTGCTCCATGAGGAGCAGTATGATCTGGGTCTTCACTGTTTGCTATTCTGACAATCAATATGTTGCCTGCTAACTGAAAGATTAGTTGAAATCAACCAGTACATGTAGGAAGTGTTCAAGTTTTTAGAACTTACCATAACTAGCTTTTCTACAGTGAATTCTACATACAATGTATAATGAAAATAACCCTTTTTAGACCAATGGCAATGAATCCTTTTCCAATTTTGATGCAATAAAGCTTGGATGATCAATTGTATAGGTCCAGATAAGCAAACTTTTTAGCCCAAAAGTAGAATTACTTTCTAACTTGTGTTTTGGATGCTCAAAAGCATTTTCTCTGAGAGGGTTCTTTTGAGTACACACAACATGTTTTGGTTGAGGTATCTGGAGGCCTGGTATAATATTGAGGGCATTTCAAAAATATTTTCTATTTCTGTCCCTGAATACTGAAGCAAACAGTGCAGACCATGATGAACTGCTGAGTTTTGTAACATTTCTCATCAGGGTCAACACTGTTGGCTAAAGTGTCTGTTTCTAAGTCTATAATGGGTTTGAAGTGAAACTAAATATACAACAATGATAGCTAGCTTGATGGTGGTTAAGAGATCTACATACAACATTAAAGACTAGTGAACAATGAACAGTACAATGATGATAATTACACTAAATATTCTTAAATGTCTAACGCTAGTTGCCTGCCAAAAAGGTCTAGACAAACATCGCAGACCCAAATCAGACTGCTTCTGATGAACCAGTTTGATCAGGGTCCTCCCTGTTTGCTTTTATGACAAGCAATTTGCTAATTTCCAGCCTTGAAAATCAACATCTTTTTTGAGGATAGACAGAGATAATTATTCAAAATGTTAGAACATTTACTGTAGTGCTTATATAGTAAAATTACAACCACAAACAGTTATAAGACATTAACCACTTCCTTCTTGGATAAAATCTACCATCAAGTTTGACAAAACAAATACTGGATGGTCCAATATATATTTTACTATATCACATGACGTTGTGTCTCAGAGTGATATAACCAATACAGATTTAGTAATGTTACAAAATGATGGCCATCATAACGCTGCATAAAAGATGGCAAAATCTTGATGTTTTCATGCCAAAAATGTGTTTTTTAAGTAATTTTAATGTCATGTGATACATAGAATCTAACATCAGTGCTCCTGTATTATTGAATTAATTAAACTCATTGCGAAAAAGAGATAAAATGCTCAGCATGCCTCACATTTTATCTTTTCCTCAACTTGTTCAATAAATTCAATAAAACATGAGCACTCATGTAAATATCCTCTATGTGTCATGGATCAAATGAGACCATGCATCACTATAAGTACCAGTTGCATTTTCTCATAGGCTGGCTGAATGCAGATCAAAAATTGCTAGTAACAGTGTTTTTAATTGCCATTTGTCACCAGTCGGGCGACAAATGGCAATCGAAAACTCTGTTTTCTTAACAATTCTTAATATATGTTCATAGTAATAACGTTTTCGATTGCCGCCTACTCGATGTGTAAACATTAAAATTAGGACACCGACTTAATGAAAAAAATATATGAGCCCTGTGCATCATGTGTATGAAGAATGGGAAAAGAAATATTCCATAAAAGGTGAACAATAATAAATGGAAGGAAATGTGGCACTGTTAGCCAATCTGTATATAGAGGTGAAGTTGAAAACTCAAGGTCATCAGATAAATTACAAGATATCAACACATGTACCAGAAGGCCCAGTTTCTTCTCATGTTTATATTCAATAATAAATGATTTGCTTGTTTTGATTCTTAACGTCCCATCAACAATCTTTCAGTTAAACAGGGACGGGTCTTCCTGGGTTGAACCAGTACTAAGCTAGGTAAATGTGTCTTGCTCAAGGACCACAACGCAGTGACGCCGGTGAGGCTCGAACCCGCGACCTCTCGGTCTCGAGCCAAGCACTCTACCACTGAGCCACTGCGCTCCATAGCATCAGACGGGATTAAATTAAACATGATTTGGGTGAAAAAAAGTAAAAATTAGTTATCAAATACAGAAATGTTTGGCTTATCCATCCAAGGTAAAGTACAACAAAATCTTGTTTCATCCAAACCACAAGGGAAGTAAGGTTCAGCTCCTTAACACCATTTCACTCAGAATAGTAAAATCTTCATTGTTGAGCACTGGCCTTAGTTTTGTCTGTTTCCCACTCTGAGTGTAAAAGTGCTACAAAAGGAGCAACAGCACCTAAACCAAGGATACTTGTAGGATCACCAGGAAGGGATGGGATCATATTAAAGTCTCTAAACCAGTCTATGGATCAGTCAGAAAATTTAGTAATACCCATATAGGCAGTTTGTGTCAGCCAGAATAATACCTCTTTGCCTACTGGGTAATTTTGGATGCTTTTTTGTCATCTACTGAATTTTTTCAAAATCAACTTTTTCAAAAAATTCTTTCAGGAATACCATCAGAGTATCAAACAGTTTAGATTCAGATCAGACCCTAATTAACTAACCATTGGCCATTCTGAGTCCAATATAGTTGATCCTTTCTTTATGGGAATGGCTTGATTTTTGTTTTGAGTATCGTTAAAATGCAGCCATCTGCTACACGATTACTGGTAATGTGGCCCTTGAACAAGAGTGATAAAAGTTGTACTGACTGATCCAGAGTTATTCCCCATGCCAGCTCACAAGATTTTGGTACTTATCACATAGACGAACAGCCTACATCAGACAAGTCTGCAACTACTGGCAGTCTCAACAAAGCCTTCGCTGCTCATGGAGGTAGATGAAGCCAGACCGAAATTCAGGTGTCTTGCCCCACTATGTAGTTGTTCATGCATATGTAAAGAGTGACTTTAGGTATAGTTAAACCTGTCTTAAGCAGCCACTCAAAAAGAAGACAAAAAATTGGTTTTCAAGACCCATTATTGCTTAATGCAGGTCAAAAGTATTGCAGCATGCTCCAAGAGAGCTTTCTGCAATACTTTAGACCTTCATTAAGCTACCATTTGTCTTTCAGACGTTTCTTTTGTCTATTTTTGAGTGGCTGCTTAAGACAGGTTTTACTGTATATGCAATTGTACCAATTTCTCACAAGCTGTCCCAAATATATTTATCCCCATTGTGAAACTTATATACTATAAAAATTGTAACCAGTAGGACTGACGAAAACCTTTAGTATGATATTTTATATTTTTTTCCAAGCAAATAACTCCTAACAATTTTTATCTGACCATAAAGATCCTAGCAAAATGAAAAATGTAAAACGTATAAAACAAAATCATTTATAAATTAATTTCCATACCTATAATAAATATTATTTACCGGGAATTGCCGGACATTTAGTTTTTAAACTGTTCTCTTAAAGAGGCAAAGAAATGTATCTATCTTGGCTGAGGCTAAAAAATTCTTGGTTTCTGGCCATGTTAGAATCATGCCATGTGAGAATGTTTGATAAGTTCTTTGGTATTAGACACAGCTAATCCAGTCCTAATAATTACAGTTATTATAGCCCTTTTTCTTTCTGTCTGTCCCACTTACTCTGTAAAATCCAATAAACTGGGACATGGAAGCAAGCAGTTGTAGTTGTCCATTAACTTTCTAAGAAAAGCCAGCACATGAATTTTTGCTACATTTGTTTGATTGTGCTGATGCTCTACATCCTAGTCAACAATTTTTTCAAACATGTTTGGAGATTTCTTGGGTTGAGCCAGTATTAAGCAGAGGATAAATTGTTTTGCTCAAAAACACAACACAGCGCTTCCTAAGAGTCTGGAACCAGAGACCCCTCAATCTCAAGTATAACACTCTACCACTGGGCTCCTCAAATAACCTCATGTCACTATTTAAACAAATATGCTCAGCTATACAGTGGGGCTCCAGCTTAATTTTTAAACATCTTCCATACATTGTACAAGCAAGCAGCAAAGCCTCAGACAAGATTGGGCAGATGCACAAGTTTATCTGGCACTTTGTTGCTCACCTATGGGTTAAGTACCAAAACCACATATGTTGGCTTGCATTTCTCTATATTTCTAACTCATTAGAAAAGTATTTTAAGATGCTCCCCAGGAAAACCCACATGGTGATCTCAATACCCATTTCTTGGACTATTTTGCATAAAAATTACCATTTTGAATGTGATGCTTACACAGGAATACATCCATCCGAAAAGTAAACCGCTATATCTCTATAACTGCCCGTCCCATTTTTATAGGATTTTACCAAAGTATTTAAAAGGAAAACAGAATGGTGCTAATGCTACATTCTTATCAAAGAAAATTAAAACAAAATCCTTAAGAAGTGACTACAGCTTCATAAAACATCTGATTTTCAGTTCTCCATCTCTTTTCTTGACAGTTGGGAGTCTTCCAACCACTTAATACAATAACTGGATGGCCCAATATATAATTTAAGAGGAAGAAGGTCAAACTTTTTACATTAAATGTTTTGTCCTAGCAACCACAGCAGACTTATTAGTATTGATGCTTTACGTCCAAGTCAATAATTTTTCAGTCATGTTGGGAGGATTTCCTATCTTCTTGGGTTGAACCAGTACTAAGCAGTGAATAAAGTGTCTTGCTCAAGCTAGGACACAACACTGTGACTCAAGTGAGTCTGGAACACATAACCCTCAGTTCCCCATTCTAATGCTCTATCAACTGAGCTGCTGCACCAGACCAGCACCAGAATTCTATCATCAGGCATTAACTTGAGCAGTTAAACAACAGAGGACAGGCTGATAACATCGAACCAAATATGTGAACCCATGCAAATAAAGATATTAACCTTCTGCAAGGAATCAATCTGCCAATCTATCCAGTCACATTATACATTTTGGTGTCCTTGTCTGAACACAATTTATTATTTTGTTTGCAGTAATAACTTGTATCTATCCTTTTTTGTTTGCAGGAATAATTGTATGTATCCTTATTTTGTTTGCTGTAATAAATTGTATCTATCCTTATTTTGTTTGCAGTAATAACTTGTATCTATCCTTATTTTGTTTGCAGAAATAAATTGTATCTCCTTATTTCGTTTGCTGTAATAAATTGTACATATCCTTATTTTGTTTGAAGAAATAAATTGTATCTATCCTTATTTTGTTTGAAGTAATAAATTGTGTCTATCCTTATTTTGTTTGCTGTAATAAATTGTATCTATCCTTATTTTGTTTGCAGTAATAACTTGTATCTATCCTTATTTTGTTTGCAGAAATAAATTGTATCTCCTTATTTCGTTTGCTGTAATAAATTGTACATACATGTATCCTTATTTTGTTTGAAGAAATAAATTGTATCTTTCCTTATTTTGTTTGAAGTAATAAATTGTATCTATCCTTATTTTGTTTGAAGTAATAAATTGTATCTATCCTTATTTTGTTTGAAGTGATAAATTGTATCTATCCTTATTTTGTTTGAAGCAATAAATTGTATCTCCTTATTTTGTTTGAAGTAATAAATTGTATCTGTCCTTATTGAGTTAGCAGGATGGATTGCATCCTTCCTGATTCTGTTTGCATGAATGTTGTCAATCCTTATTTTGTCTGCAAGAATAAATTGTATCTATCCTTGTTTTGTTTGCAATAATAAATTGTATCTATCCTTATTTTGTCTGTAAGAATAAATTGCATCTTTCCTTATTCTGTTTGCAGGAATAAATTGTATCTATCTTAATTTGGTTTGCTGGAATTTATTGTATTTAAAACTTTTTCTGTTTGCAAGCATTAATTGTATCTATCCTTATTCTGCTTGCAAGAATAAATTGTATCTATCCTTATTCTGTTTGCAAAAATAAATTGTATCCAGTTTGCAAATCACAGGAATGATATCTATACCTGTTAAAAATTCAGGAATAAAGAGCATTGATCCTCATTGTGTTTGCAATTAGCAGGAATTAATGGTACTTATCCTTAATCATTTTGCAAATTGCAGGAAAAAACTGTATCTAAAATGTTACAGTACTGAAATAAACATAAATGAAAAGTGTGTTTTTTTTCTTCAGAGGAAACAGATGCCCCTCCCAGGGTTCATGCAGGCAAGATTGTGTAAAATTCAAGGACTTTTCAAGGACTTTTAAAAGACTTTCCTACTGTTTTCAAGGACTGAAAACTTAAGAAAAATACTGATTTACATGTTAAATTCTACTTCTGAAATGCTAGAGTCCATTTATACTAAAAATATTAGTTTTAGATAAGTAGTATAAAATTGTGGTGCCTTTATTTGGTGCAGCATATGCTGCACCAAATAAAGGCACCACAATTTTATACTGATTTAGGTCTCCAAAAACACTGTTGAATCCTCCTGCAAATGGTAAAATTCAAGGACTTTTCAAGATCTTTGTTGTTTTTCAAGTACTTTTCTAAGCAAATTTTATTTTCAAGGACTTTTAAGACAGTCCTGTATATTCAAGTACTTTTCAAGCCTGTGCGAACCCTGCCTCCCCCTACCATCAAAATTAATGTATGATGGCAATTGGTCCAACAATTCAACAGATACAGTGCAAACAAGCATGTGTTTGATTAAATCTGGCAGTTAATGTCCAACCATTACCTTGAAAACTGGGTCAAGTTCACCAAACACAATTAACTTTTCATCATGCCCAACTGTTGTAGTTAGGCATGCTTGGTTCAAATCCTACGAGATCCACACAAAAATCATATCTCCCTTGCCTACAGTGCATGTACATAATAATAAGTTCTTGTAGATCTATCCTGAGACTGAGCAGGTAATGAGCAGGTCAAAGGTTAAACCAGGGTGAACCAACCAAAGGAAGCTGTTGTCTTGGTTAATAAAGCTCGTAGGAAATGTTTCCTGTTCTTTTCCAAAGCTATCAAATGTTTTATGACTAGGAGCAGGGTTAACGAAATGCTACGTGAAAAAGTTAATGAAATGTACCGTATATGTAACAGGCGGTTTGAGTGTGCCAAAAGGCTCTCTGCGCCGTGGTCCAGTCTGAAATTACCTCCCCTGTGTTAGTATGGTGAATCACAAACATAACAAGTGAATGAAACAGCTACAACTGAACTCGAATTAAAGCCTTATATAATGTGACTATTATTGATACAGTAGTCCCTTTATAACAATATATTTGAGGTCTATAGAAACAGAGCATGCTATAAGCAAATTGTGTTAAAGGAAAATGACCATTCCATGATTATTTTCCTATAATTCCTTTGTTAAATTTCTCGGTAAAAAAATATATGAGCCACAATATGACCTCATTATATCCTAATCTCTGCAATACTTTCGACCTTAATTAAGCAACCATTTGTCATTAAGATCTTTGTTTTGTCTATTTTTGTGTGGCCATTTTACACAGGTTTTACTGTAGATTACCCACGCTAGAGAACCTCTGTACTCGAAAAGGGCAGTCATCGCGTGGTGGTCACAGTCGACGAGTGGAAAAAATGGCGTGATAATGTGCACCTTGCTGTTGAAAAATGTAATAAATTTCTTAATATTTCACTTCTGAGAGTATTTTTTGCTGATTATTGTCAGTAATATATACAGCTTTGTATCTGCGTACAACAATACGTGTATGGGTTAAGCGATAGCCAATACAGCGCCTTATTTATACAAAGAAAGTGATTTTTCTCCAAAAATAGGATGAAAGATTTTTTTTGTTTACATTCTGAAATTTATGCTTGCTTAAGATAAAAGGCAAAATACCAGGGCTCTAATGTATTAAAGTTTGAAATCTGTGGGTAGAGCATTCTCAAAGTTATTGAAGTATTTAATACTGTACGCACAGTTCTCTATATCGGGTGCTCTGGCCCAATGATCAGGTGCTCCTGTACACAGTCGTCTGGATTAGATAAATGAGAACTGTACGCATATGTCGCGGGTTGTCCATGCTATATTTGAGCCAGCACATGTGTTTTGGGGTACGTGTTGCATTTTCGACCAACGAAAACCCAGGCAAGCCTGTGCAGACTCGCATTAGCCTTTGTTACGAATTTACACAAAGTATGGATGAAGATAAAGACTCGAAACAAAATTTGGACCTCTAGTTCAACTAGATTAGTCGAAAGTCTTTAACTGACCAACCCAATGACACCTTTGCAGGTGGCATGTCCCCATTAACAAATTCATGGCCAGTGGATTTAACTCGTTGCATGCTGGGATATTTTCTATGCTTTTTGTCATCTGTTGATTTTACCTGATCTGGGTCCAAACTGTTTTACTAAGGTTATCAGCAGGCGGCACTTGGATATAAAGAGTGTGGTCATGTGCCCTTATCAACTAGCTTCCCAGGCATTCCAAAATCACTTTCATGGTATTGACCAATTCGCGCCGATTCGACACGGGGATGACAAGTCAATAGATCTTTAAAATTGTAGGTATAATTTCCAGTATCTCACTTCTGGAAAACGGAACAACCCTTAGTTAGTCCACGCATCAGGACGTGTTGAACTAAATATTTTTCACATTTTGGTAAATTTGTTGGCATGCCATTGCAAATTTACAGCCACAAAGCGATCACGGTCCACAAGGGGGGAGGGGGTACTCTGATACTGTTTGATACATGCGTAGGCTCTGGGCATTTTTTTGTTTAAATTTTTGAATTACATTATTTTGGGGGGTTTCAGAAATATTAATATTTTTGGGGGTATGAAGATTTTGTAGATATTTTTGGGGGGTCACGACAAAATTGGACTAGTTTTAGGTGTCTCTTCTATGTATTTTAGGGTCTTTTCTTATGGTAAATGTACAGAGTGAGAATATTTTTTGGGGTGCTTGATATTCCCGATATTTTCTGGCGGTAAACGGTAGATGCTGGGCCCAATCCTACGTATGAAAAAAAGGTGAGATACCCCCCCCCCCCCCTCACACACACACTCACCCTGGGTCACAGTCTATGATGAGAAGTTGCTAGCTCAGGATCTGGGATGGCGGATTGAGTTATTTCTGGCGATTTTATAGAGGATGCTTCTTGTTAATCATACATGTATTAAATCTGAACATATGTTGATCTATGCTCTACGGGAGTTCGGCTTATTCTACATTCTGGAGATCCTAATGGTCCGTGATCGAGGTAAAACTATGGGTTAATCCCACGATAATTTTCAACCCCGTAAGGCCAAGCTACCCACATCATAATCTAATATTCACACGCAGAACCGGTTTCATCCCCATAATGTAACATGGCAATGTATCAGCGGATGGACAACGCTAATATCTCCCCAAATTTTTCGGAGGATAAAGTAAAGAAGAATATATAACAATGAACTTTAAAAACACATTGAATATTTTCCTTTTTCAGTATAAATATGTTAGCACACGAGATCTTGGCATAAATTTATATTTAATGCATGCGTGTATAGCTCTCTAATGAAAATAGGCCTGTATTTGGGATAAAAATTGCATCTTCATACCTGCTTTGAGTCTGCGAGCAGCGAATGCTCGGATACACAGGCTCGCATAATCCTCGGTTGTTCGTCCAAAATCTCCTATGCTGTCCTTGTCTTTGTAATTAGCCTGCGAATACCCAGTAAGCACGTAAAATCGGGCCACTATCAGCCCGCAATGCAAAACGCCATCCGAACGGCGTTTCGCGGGCGGGCCAATAGAGGCCTGAGATTGGATACTGGCTGGGCATATCATCTGCCGAGGTCGACCGTTAAATAGTTTTGCTGTCCATAGAGCGGCAAACAATATTGACCTAGATCAGACTGAGCATACACTGTTTGCAAAAAAATGCTTCTAAAATGTTCCAGCAGAAGACAAAGCAGACACGTTTTATTGTGATTAGCGTTTTTTCGGCCATAGAGATTTTGTTTATTTCCAAAATGTAATGCATTTCTCTGAAAAGTGCGCAGACTCTGATGAAAAGTCGTCATGATTGCGGCAATTCATCGCGGCCTTCGCTGTTTGCCAAAGTGCCTCTTTTAGGAACAACAGAATTACTTAGTAGCAAAAGTGGTCGTTAGTAATACGTATCGTCGTGTTCCAAATATAGCAACGTTTTTGGCATGCTGAGCTGAGATGCTGAGTAACGTGTTTTTGTCCTGAACATTTCTTAAATCTTACGGACCTTTCTCCATCGCATCCAGCCAGACGTTTTGCTGAGCCTGATCTGGGTCTAAACTGTTTGTATGATCAATCTCAGACATTTTCATTTTAAAATGATTCCAGAAACACACTATTAACGTTTTGCATGCTGATTCTTTTTTCCGCATACTATTTTGTATCATAACCAGACTAAATCTATATCGAGCCAACATCCCATCACGGGCCGCTATTGCACTGTAGTAATTTGGGTCTCGTCACCCACTCCGGTGTTATATTATAGTAAAATTACCTTCAAATATAGGCTGACAAAAATGAGAACTTCGAATATGTTTGCTTCGAGATTGTATCGTCTAGTAAACAACCTCTGTGTTGTTTTGCCAAAACGGAGATAAAATCAGATTTTAAATGTGTTTTTGTACAGTTATATTTAAGAATTGTCAATTACGGTTTACTCATAATTATACGGTTTCGTCATTGATTAATTGTCCACGATGACGAAACCGTAATTAGTTATTTTATGCCTAGACATCAAACGTTAAAGTTTTCAAATAATTTTAAAGCTAAAAGATACAATGTGACTTTGACGAACAAAAATTAGTCGGAACCAAAGAATTTCGGGCGTTTATCTGTGAGTAAATGAAGAAATTGAACATGATGAGAAAGTTACCTTAACACCGGAATAAGTGACGAGACCCAAATTGCCGTAGTGGTATGACTACAGTGTATTGGCCCGCCAGCGAAACGCCAGTTGCCTGATTTCTAATATAATAGGTGCTTACTGGGTACAGGCTCGAACAGTTTGGATCCAGATCAGGCTCTAAGTTTTGTCAAAAATAGTCAGTGAGTTTGATCAGAAAATACCACAATCACAAACCAACGACAAACCAATGGCACCGCGAGGAAGAGCCACACAACCCGTTCATCCGTCTGTCAACACGTCATATTAAATTGTGTCTCTGAAGCACTGACAGCTTTGAACGTCAAAACATGCATGCATACTCTTCAAACATATACTGTAATTTGTGACCCCATACCATGATCAACACCACATTTTCAGTTGTGTATGCAGCAGAGATATATGAAGTGTCATTGTTGTCCTGGGCATACTCCTCAAGAACGCACTATGCCATAAATCGCACGTTTCATTGATTTTTATGATTCTGTAAAGCGCATATATCTTTTTTTTTTATGAAATCCGTAAAATTTCAACCTTGATCTACGTATCACTCGCCAGTGACCCTGGTTATTTAATGCACTAAAATGTATGTCTTGCCCAGCAGTGATAAATTAAGTAGCAAACCTTGCAATGGTTATAAGAGAGTGTGGCACAGCTTGTTTTATGTATTGGCATTGCTTTGAAATTGTTGCCGAGACGGTTTTGCATCGCTGGAGACAAATAAACCGCAGTTCAATCGCTCTGGCTTCGTTAAAACCGCTCGTGCTCCCATCGAATGCGAACAGATACAGCTTGACGAATGCGTACACATCAAATATTTAGGCACTCGACATATGGGACAGTTCGCTTGACTACTCAAAATTTGCGTACAGAAGAAAAATGGCATGTATCTTCGCAAATAATAAACAGAAACATTTCAAACTTTCTAGTCCTCCACTTATACGTATTCTTTATTATTTGATGACATAACATGATAATTGATTACTTTAATAGCACATTTATTAGGCATTGAACACATTTCAAGCACATAAAATCCCAAAGACTAGCCAGAAACTGACTGGTACTCTGCTGGTTTTAAAATTTAAAGGCTCTTATTGGGCCAGAATGGATTACAATACCTAAGCAATAATTCCAAATGAAAAGAAAATCGTGAAAATTAAAAGCTGTAAAGTACTGGCTCATAGAATGGAACACAGTAAACCAAAATAGTATATTTTGTGCACCCGTCGACTGCGAACACCACGCGATGACTGCGCTGTTCGAGTACAGAGGTTCTCTAGCGTGTTACCTAAGCAGAGAGAAAATTAAAGTGCTAATTAGACTGTGTGTAAGGACAGTCTGATCTTCACCTTTCTTTTTTGTAGGTGACAGGTCTGGCTCTTTTAGTATACAACTCGCTTCAATTAGAGTTCATTCACAGCACCAATGATAGATACAAAATGCAAACAATGTTAACTCTGATATATAGTCCAGTTAAACTAATTGTAAGAGCTTTTACATTGTTCTGTAATTGATTAGATTATAAAATAAAATCTAAATATAAGATCTGGTCTATCATAGATGATAATGATGTCAATGATGATGATAATGATATAAGCAGTTTTTGTGTACATTACAAAAATGTTCTAAAATTGCAAACACTAGTGACCTGGCCAAAAGTCTTGAATAATATATACAGACCCAGATCCGACTGCTCCTGAAGCAACAGCAGACAATACAGACCCAGACTTAGGATGCAGCTGGTTAGATCAGAAACTTCATTATTTTGCTACTGTGACAAGATTGGTTTTTTTTTAAATCAAAGATCTCATACAATAATATTGTTAATAACAGAGAAAGAAGTGTTTGAAACTTTAGAACTCTTACACTGATATTTTTTTTTAATATAGAAAGAGAATAGTCACTGAAACTATTTTGTATGGAATGGAAAAGCAGGATTTATGTGGTTCATGGTATATGGACACAAGCTGGCTTCGGATTGTTTTACTAATAAATGCTGGGACAACACTTCTGTGCCTCCAAAGTTAATTATTAGCATGCTGGATAATTTTTGATGCTTTTTTTGCTTTCGAAATTAACTTTTATAAATCATATGCCTTCTAATGATGCCCTCAAATATTCAATGAAAAGGTTGAAATCTGTGCTTACAGAATACAAACAGTTCATCATTATTACAGGCCATGAGATAAGGGTGTGTAATTAAACATTAATTTTCATATTTCTCAACCAAAACATATGTTGTGGGGTTCTTTTGAGCACCCAAAACACATGTTAAATTAATGGATAAGAAATCATTTGCAATCTTATGCTAAAAAATTGTGTTTATCTCGACCTATATTATAACATATGACATTGTCTCAACATTCCTAGTAATAACACCATGATAAGCAGGTTATGTAGTGTTAGTAATGAATTTCTGTATAGATGAATATTGTGAAGTGTATGAAATCTATCACAAAGATGAACCAATGAAGATGAAAATGTGATTTTAACAACAATAATTGAACATTAAATTCCAGACAAAACAACTGAGACAAACAATGCAGTCCAAGATCGGGACTTTCACTGCTTGCTATCTGTGCATGCTCCTTTTGATCCAAAGACCTGATACACTAATTATAGTTGTTTATAATTATTGCATTGTTATAAGCAATTGTTTGAAACTGAAGAGTATTGTGGTAACTATAACACGGGTGGTAAACCTAGGAACTACCAAAAAATTGTGTTAACGTAGTTTTGTTCCCAAGCCACATCCGGGACACATCGTGGTAGTTTCCAGGCCGAAAATTGGATAAAGAAAGGTTGGTGTCACTTTCTTTTTTGTTTTATTTTACAACTAAGAACAAACAATGGCGAAATCCGACAATGTGGTTCCGTGTAAATATGTTTCAGCGTCCCCTCTAGCCCAAAATTTTGTTTGAAAAATCATTTTCTTTCTTTAGATTCGTGTTTCCCCACTGAGCATCAGACCAACTTTACCCAAACTTGAAGGGTTTTAGCACATATCTGTCAAATTAAATGGATTTTGATATCATTTGACGATGAAAATGATAAAAAGACCCTGAATAAACATTCCTACACCGAAAAAAAAATCTGAGCATTTACTTGTAAACGATTCATGCCCCCTTCGTCCTGTGTGGTAGTTTCCAGCTCATCGTGGTAGTTAAAATGCTATTGTGGTAGTTTCCAAGACTTTGTAGGATACGTTCCTGAAGTGTTACAAAACATTATACAGTCAACCCTCTATATAACGACACTGTTTGTTCCAAGCTATCTTTGACGTTAAAGAAAATTTGCTGTTATAAAGAAATTCTAACAATTACCAGATGTCCACATAATAATCATTTGGCAAAAGAAAATATCATGCAAATGAATTAAATGCTTTTATTCCAAATGTATACATCAGTTCAATTTCATATTGCATCAAAATGTACAAAGCTTCCCTATTATCAAGTGAGACAGAAACCTGTTCATGCAAAAAGACCTTGTTCTGATCTCAAAATTATCTGACACATGGTAACAATTCTGTTATAATGAATTTATTTTCAACAGAAATTGTATATCTGTTCCCAGAAGTTACTGTCGGTGTCGTTAAGTGAATATTCTGTTATAAAGAGAGACTTTTAATGGAAACAGATCCGTTCCCGGCAATTTTATGTCGGATATTGAATATTCTGTTATAACGAGTGCCGTTATAAAGAGTTTTGACTGTAGTGGTTGTTGTTTCGAACTCGTCAATCAGTTACCACGGTAAACAAATAAATAACATTTCAACGCCATGAAGAAGCTAAGCTGTGGACTCAAGAGATTCAATGTGATGCTTGACAGTTGGAGATCATGTCCTGGACTGCCAAACAACACCTCTGGAAATCTAAAGCAAAAGAAGGTCATCAGTTGAGCCGTGGTGGACCAAGCAACAGACAAAGAAATGATATGAAAAATTGCGTCACTCACTACGTTGTTCCATGTTCAGTCACTTTTAAGATAAAATGGCAAGCTAAGACTGCTGGCCAAAAGTATCATTAGTACTTGCGCTTCAGAAAAAGAAATATTCAGGGGTTGGGACACTTTTTATATACATGTGAGTGTGACGATGAACAGGCATGATATTTGATAATTAAAAAGCATGCTTTTTCAAAAACAAAATATGTGAATATCCCTTCTTTTCATTCTTCTCATCATTTCAATAGCCCACTAAAATTAAAATTCAGGCAGTCGACATTTGTTATCTGACAAAAGGTTGTTTGAAAAGGTCTTCGTATGAATAAGAGGGGTATTCAAGGTTCGGCCCGCACACCCTGTCTTTATAAAAATGAAGTAGCCCCTGAAAAGTAAACATCTGCTGATGCAAAAAACTACTAAATTCCTACAAAGTCTTGGAAACTACCACAATAACATTTTAACTACCATGATGAGCTGGAAACTACCACACAGGACGAACGGGGCATGAATCGTTTATGAGTAAATGCTCAGATTTTTTTTCTGCATAGGAATGTTTATTCAGGGTCTTTTTATCATTTCCATCGTCAAATGATATCAAATTCCATTTAATTTGACAGATATGGGCTAAAATCCTTCAAACTTTGGGGAAAACTGGTCCGATGCTCAGTGGGGAAACACGAATCTAAAGAAAGAAAATAATTTTTCAAACAAAATTTTGGGCTAGAGGGGACGCTGAGACTTATTAACACGGAACCACATTGCCGGATTTCACCATTGTTTGTTCTTAGTTGTAAAATAAAACAAAAATGAAAGTGACATCAACCTTTCTTTATCCAATTTTCGGCCTGGAAACTACCACGACGTGTCCCGGATGTGGCTTGGGAACAAAATTACGTTAACACAATTTCGTGGTAGTTCCTAGGTTTACCACCCGTGTATAACCCCCAAACAAAAGTATGCAAAAAAGGTAAACACTACTTATTCACAAGATCACCAGCAGCAGAAAAAGAACAAAAGCTTTCCCTTCTTCTCTATTTGTTAGGGAAGTTATATCGGAGAGTGTCTGTGAGTAAAGAATGAAGAAAATGGAAGAATATAGAAAAATAGAAGAAAATCACACAGCAAGAAAAAGCCAAATTAATGACAAAGAATAGCAAAACACAAAGCATTATGACTAAAAATTTATGTTAAGAGGCGAAGAAAGTGCAGCAACCAAAATTCTATCCAAAAACAATGAAGACAAGCAAAGCCAAATCACTCTTAGAAGCGGAACTAATTTATGAAAGTTTACATTTCTATCAAAAGTAACTTTTGATAATGCACTGCATATCAATGGTGCAACTTAATTAAGTGTCAACTCATAGGTTCAGTTGAGACATTTCCTTCCAGGGAGTGTAATTTTTGTTGCTGTCTACTTTTCATAGATTTTACTAAATAAAATTTCTTGTGGATACTGTCCTATAGTTTTGTTTTGTTTTATAGTTTATAACTGGCATAAAATTTCACCTATTTGAAAGATGTGGAACATTAATTTATGAATGGCTAGTACAGCCTAATTTAACACAAGAGAACAAATGAAACCTAATATAACATTATAAACTAATAAATCAAACCAATCAAGCATACATGAAAATGATGATATACATGCAACCCATGCATTTAAAATATCCAGGCCCTTAACCTCTCATATGACTTTATATGTTGTTAATAATTTTAAACAAACTTTAAAATGCACATGTTAAGTATGGCTTGTGACTTAGATAGTTAAGGCAGTGATTCTGTAGTTGTTTATTGATTCATGGTTTGTTCTTGCTCCCATTGAGTGTGGGAGGTTATGTTGTGTCCTTTTTTGTGGTGTAGTACTTAGTGCCCTTTCTAGTTTTGCAATCATCTTGTTGACAAAAAGAGAGCTGGTTGCTTTTTTTTATTGTCTTCTTGCTGTTGTATGGCTGTCTGTGTTCTGCATCTCTAACAGAGTTATGGGTTGGTCTGCGGTCTGTGATTGTGGCATTTCCTGATCATACTCAATTGTTTTTTTTTTTTGTTCTCTTTGAAATCTGTATTATTCCCTCAATATTGGGGCATATGTAACAAATGCAAACACATGTAAACCTAGATAAGCTTGCTCAGGGTTTACACTATTTGCCTTTCAACACAGCATTGTAAAGAACTTATCAAAATGTCAGATGGTCAGGTTTGAGGACAAATATGGCAAGAAATTAAGGACAAACATGGCATTACACACTAAATATTCCATTAACACTTCTATAATTATTAGCTAGAATACGACATGCTAATGTATGATATACAGTAATTACTCTAAAATTTTGAAAAATAGTTGCCTGCCAAAACAGCCTAGATAAACAGTGCAGACACATATCAGACTTCTTCTGATGAAACAGTCTGATCAGGATCTTCCCTGTTTTGCTATTCTGACAAGCAATTTGTGATTTCTAGCCCTGAAAACCAACATTTTATTTGAGAGCAGAAATAGAAGTGTTCAGAATATTAGAACATTTACTGTAAAGCATTTGTTCCAGTACATATGTAAATGAGTATGGTTCCTATCATATGTGCCTAAAATCACTCTTCAAACATGCATGTACAGCTATAGAGTGGGGCTACAACTTCTTCGTGGTCGGAGTCTTGATCTACTTCCATAATGTATGCTTATGTTTGGTGATCCTACTCATATGTGCAGGTTATCTGAGAATGCTGGTTTTTATAATTCTACTCAATTAGAATGTTTATAATACTGCCAGAACTTGGTTATGAGAAAACCTGTTAAGCAATATGTAATTGGTAACAACAAAAGTGCAAATCAGCCTGAACATCCTGCTCAGTGTATGTTCTTTGCTACCAAAAAAGAACTTCAAATGTTCCAGCAGGCCTCCAGACAAATGTGCGTAACTGAAAATTATTTTTCTTATTTCTCGACCAAAACATATATGTTGTTGGTACTCAAAAGAACCGTCTCATCGGTTCTTCTGAGCACCCAAAACATATGTTTAAATTGCTGGGTAAAAAAATAATTGTATTTTTACGCTCAAAAATTTTGCTTAACTAGGCCTTTGGTTCCAGTTCATGAGATTTTGGTACTTATCCCTTATGTGAGCATCGAAGGTTCTGGCGCTCAATCTCTCAGAGCTTTCACTACTCACTCACACAAAGTAGGGATGCAGGTTAAGTATCAGGCCAAAATTTACACTTCTACACCCACTAGGAGGCTGGGCATAAATGCATATGTGATAAGTACAAAAATCACATGATCATATTCTAGTTACATATAAAATTTCAAGATTATAGCTTGTAGAAGCAGTCTGTTTAGTGTTTTATCTGGTCACTAAATGCTTTCAGACAGGTTTTCCCTCTCATCTACTAAGTTCCTGATTATGGTGTTTATTTAGATGAAATATGATGGTTAGACAGAAATAAAGTGAGCGCTAGAAAGAAGAAATCCTATCATCTGGCATATGAATGATCAACAACCACAAACTCTCAGCATAAAAAAATACTGTATTCACACTTAATATTTGGTCAGACCTAAGCAAACAGTGTAAACCCTGATCAGACAAGGCTGCAATCAGGACCCACACAGTGTTACATGCAACTTGTCCCACCTTTATCATAATCATTAACCCTTTACTACATAGGCTATTTTTAGATCATGACATCATTCTCTTTTTTTAGACAGCATTGAAAAACATTCGAGAAAAATTTATGTTAAGTTTTGAATACTTTTGAAAATATTATGGAAAATGGAGCATTTGCTCCAAAAGAGCAAATGCTCTATTTTCCATAACATTTTCAAATACATGATATTTCAAAGGCGTCAAAAGGCATTATTATGGAGTAAAGGGTAGATGTATTCAGACAATGGCTAGCTAGAAAACAGAAATTCAATGTGGCATCTTAATTTCTTAAGTAAGACATTACAAATAATACTGAGAACTTTCTTCCAATTGCTTGATGTGCCAGATGACAAGTTCTCCAATAAGCTCATATAAAGGCTATTTGGCAGTCATTACAGAAAGGGAGATAAGCATGTCTGAAAGAGAGCAATAATTACCTTTCCTTGTGCGACCAATTCTCTCTGAGCTGCTGATGCTGATTTAACAAGGGCAGCAGTAGCCGCAGCTATGGACTTGGCGGCCTCTAAGATTTGTTCATCAAAGTTCAGATTCAGATCAGCTTCCTACAATGAAAAGTAAATATCACTAATTTTAAAATCTATCATTTCATACCAATTTGGACTGAAAACACTTAAAAATATTCAGTTCCTCTATCAGTTTTAAAATACAATTTCCATTGACCTGACACCTGATGATTGTCAGCTAGTGTTTAAAAGGTACAAAAATGCGTAAAATATGAAACCTGTGCCATTGTACCGATTGTGATAACAAAATAGAATAAAGGGTGTTAAGAAAGTTCGTTCTGCAATAAAATTATGTTCCTATCATTTAAGTTATAATGTGTCTATTGACATAAAAGTCAGTGGAGTTGTTTAAAGTCAACTCACTTGATAAGAACTAAACAACGGGATTTTGAATTAAATATTTTGTACAAGAATAAATGATCTTCAAAATCAAGTATCCCTCGAATTTTTTTTTAGGCTGGAGGAGCAAAATGGGGGAATATGACAAAGAACCATTGTTATGCAATGGCCATGGTGATAAGAATATTTCCTAATTGGTTAAGAAACCCTAAATGGACTTATCATTAACCTAAAGTGAACCTTTAGTACATTTACTAAGCTATAGATAGGGCTGTAAACAACCATCCAAAATAAAAAATGTCACTTTTTTTTTTGAATTTTTTTTTCAAGAATGATTAAAAGACAGTATCCAAAGTAAATATAATTGTGTGAAGACATTCAATGTCAGACACGATGCCACACGCAATAGAGTATAACAAGGAATAACAGGCTCATGGAAAATGCAATATTTCAGCATCATTTCCATTTTAAATGATTCAAAATTCTATGATGGAGAGCGGAATAAACTTTCTTAACACCCTTTATGATTTGTGTTTACGTAGGCTCTTATTAAAACATGATGTCAGTGCCTAATTGAAAGTTCTGGCACTTATCCATCGTGCTACCCTTGTATATGACATTATTAAAGAAGGTCTTCTGGGTGTGTTATAATACTTTTTGTAAAATATAACTAAACACTTTGACCATAACGAAGTAACAAAATCACAGAATACAATTTTTGTCCCAAAACAAACTACAGTAAAACTGGTCTTAAGCGGACACTCAAAAAAAGACCCAACAAAAAATTGGCTTTCAAGACAGATTATTGCTTAAAGCAGGTCAAAAGTATTGCAGAATGCTTAGAGCATTCTGCAATTCTTTTGACCTTCATTACGCTAAAACCTTTGTCTATTTTTGAGTCGCCGTTTTAGACAGGTTTTACTGTATATGCCTGCAAGAATATGTTGTGCAGTATTACATGCATACTTAACATTTTTGTTTCTAGATCCGAGAAGATATGTTGTGCAGTTCTTTATGTATACTAACTTTCATTATCACTGTTTGGTAATTTCCAGTTATTTTCTCAAGACATTCCATTTCCTTTCCAATCCTGTCCTGTGCCATTCTATTGCAGAATTTCAATATTCATGCCATTCCAGTCAAATAAGAAAGCACAATCTTGTAGTTTTACTCAATCCTCTCAGAATGATTCTTCATCCTTAGGTAGGTGTGTTCCACGCTTTCTCAGTATGAATATTTCTCAACGCTATGTTGTTAAGAGCTAACATCCTCTATTTCTTTTCAGTCCCATTGTGTATATTTGATTCTTTATTCTCTAGGTCAGCACAGTAGGAACATTTATGTACTGAATGGGCTTTAAACCATCAAAAATGGTCTCCATCATTCTGATTTCCTTCCCAGTCCTCTTAAAATCACCATCTAGTTGCAGGACAGTGATGTTCCATCCTCTTATGATCACCATCTAGTTGCTGATCAGTGATGTTTTGCACTGTCTCAGTATTGATATGTTTGGTATTTGGTGGGAACTATTATCGCCACCAAATATATCAAACATATCTCACTGAAACAGGCTTCTCTATATCTCTTTCTTCCACCATTGTTAAAGCTGTATTGGCCCTCAATTCTAACAAATACTTGTATCGCAATCCAAGGCTGAATGAATTCAATTCCCTTTTCTCAACAAATTTTACAAAGCATTTGGACACTTCCTCAACAATATTTCTGTGACAAAACTTCTATTTTATAATGGTTTTGATTTTCCTGAAAGAGCATGTAATCAAGAAATCAAGCTGTATAATCCCTGATTAATGAGCACATGTACATACCTCTGCCTTTGGTCTTGGCTTGAGTTGTGATAGTTTGAGGGCAGCAGCTTCTATAGAACTAGCGGCTCGTAACAGCTCATTCTCCGCAATAACAGTAGGATCTTCGGGATCTACCCAGTCAGAACCTACAAAATATTAACTACCAATTAATCTACATTTATATTGCTATAACCTAACTATTTGTCTGAGAAATGCTTTATCATTTAATGCTTAAATTTCTTCTTCCTATTTCAGTAGAGTTGCATGATGAAAGTAGTTGGTTTAAACAATATTTTATTTGTAGTTAGACAAGTATATAACAGTACAAGAATATCAGGGTACAGGATCTGAGAGACAGCAATCGTTTATTTTGAGGAGTTATTCACATTATGTAATGCAAAGAACTCCTTCAATCCTTCGAGAATGCTACAGCAGAGTCAATCTATTTGACGAGGCATGCAACTTCAACTGCTTGGTAAAGAGAAAATTGAGCTTCAACTTTAAAGCTTCTCAAGCAAATAGCATTAGTCAAATGATAAACATATAAAACAACTTTACAACATTCTAACGTGTGTTTCAAATATGCTTAAAGCAAGACTATAAGAATGTGATGCCTTGACCACTGTGAAGCATATATATTCCATTACCAATTCAGACATAATAAAGATTCTGAAACTACACAAGACTTAACTCTACAATTACTTCTGATTTATAAAAATATTCTAAATACATTGAATGCTTAAACATAAATATAGATAAGGTGAGTGTTTGAGACAAAATAAGCTTTATAGATGGCAATTGAAAACACCCTGAATCCTGACAGATGAGGATCAATAAGAAACAGTTTTTTTTTCAATGGCAAATTGTCAACATACACTGTTGAGCACCAGAGTACCAAAAGAAATCTAGGTGTTTACTTTACTTAACTCTTTGTATACCGGAAACCTTTAAATCTTAAACCTTGGCAAACTGTGAAAACCCAGATGAAATACTGCAGAATGCTGCACTTCAACAACCTACTTTGTTTGCTAAGATAAAACAATATGATCTTTACAATAATTTGGTAATTCTGACCTTAGACTCCTTATATTTATAATATAGCATTCCAAGTTTATTGCAGCAAACTCAGAGCCCACCAGTATACAAAGGGCCAAGGTGTATATAGTAGGTCTTCTGAACTTAACCCTTTACTCCATAGGCTATTTTTAGATCATGACATCATTTTCTATTTTTATACAAAATTGAAAAAATTCAAGAAAAATTAAGTTAAGTTTTGAATACTTTTGAAAACCTTATGGAAAATGGAGCATTTGCTCTAGGAGAGCAAATGCTCCATTTTCCATAATATTTTCAAATACGGCGTCAAAAGGTGTTATTATGGAGTAATAAGGGTTAAAACATGAAACTTTTGACACTAAAAGACATTTCTGAGCCAGAACATCTCAATACTTTCACCTTATCAAAAACTGAGAGCTAGTGTTCAGTCTATCCTAGTCTATTCATATCAACTGCTTCCCAGAATCAAACTAAAATCAAGAACAACAAAAAAAAAAATCTACGAATTTTGTGTGATTGTCTAAAAATGCCTGTAATTGTTCAATATTTAAAATGTCTATTTATACATAAGAATTATAAAGTAATCTCACTATAACTATATAACCATGCTAACGTCATGCATGTGCAGATAGGTCCTGAATAGCATTTTATTTTTCATTCTTTCCGTTGGCATCTTAGAAGCAGAATTGCATAAGTCTGACATCTACCGTATCCAAAAAATCCAAGTCATCCAAAATAAAGCAATTTTCAACAATAAAGTTTGATGTGATGAAAAATCTGCTCCCATAGACTTCAAGGTAAGCAACCTGTTTAAGCTAGATTGAGATATATAAACTGGCTACCATTTGTAGAATATAATCTATGGTGAAATAAGTATTTACCATTGGCTATTCTTGACCCATGCACAAACAAGCAAATTATATGAATTACACAACAGTTTCTCAAAACAACGATTTTCTCAGTTTTATGACGTTTCCTTAAACTGCAACAGTGTATAACCCCCCCCCCCCCCCCCCTACATACACACTCCGCCACCATGTCAAGAATCATCTCAGCATTGCTTATAGTTCTCACATGCCTTTCAGACTTTATTGAACAGAAAACAAAGACAATCACCGGATTTTACACTTATTTTAACTTTCATATGATGTTTATAAAACCAGAGTTTGAGGAGCCTCATAAATTGTGCACAACCATGAGTGTAAGATATTTTACTTATTATAGGATGTCTACAGTATATGGGAAGAAAAACTGTCTAAATGGGGGTGAGGGTTGGCCCTAGAAAGTCTCCTTAATGCTTTGCATGAAAACAAAAGCGGATATAATATGTTTTCACTGAGCACATTTTTACAATCTTTTTCTCTTGCTATTTTCTCCTAAATTAAGCATGTATCTTCTGCACTTAGCCAATTAGGACAGGCAAGTAGTTTTGATTTGACAAGGGTTGAAAAAGGACATTAAAGACATAAATGTGGTCTTGTTGGAGAGAGGGTCATTAAATAGCGTATGGCTTCAATTATGCATAAATACTGTTTGAAACCGTATTTATGCATAATTGAAGCCAAACACTTACCGTTTGGCAGTCGAAAGGATATAGGAATCACCTTAATTAAAACCCCAGAAAAGATGATTTTATCACCTTTTAAGTAAAAACTCTTACAATTTGAAAGATTAGGTTAAAAGGTTGTCTTTATTGTGGCAACATTCAGCAGAAACCAAATTTTACAATATTTATTACATTAGACACCTTATTGAATTGTTTTAACAAATTTAAAATGTGATGAAAATTATTAATGATACTATTTACATGTACATGAAACTACAAAAGAAGCTAGCAAATAAAAGATTAACCCATATAAGCCCAGCATCCTTTTTCATGGGACAAAGGCATACAGTACAGAACCAGATCAGATGCAGCAGAGCTGGGTCTGATCAGTCTCCACTGTTTGCCTACAAAATCTTCAATTAAACTTTGAATAATTAAACAAAAGAAATACCAGCAACCCTTTAATTGGAAGTAGACTCATCCAAATGATAAGGATTACAAAGTCCATTTGGCTTATGTGGGTTAAATTAAAAGCCTTTATCTTCTATGTTAGAAAATCTAGAAAATGGTTGGAATAAATGTAATAGTTGGGATAAGCAGCATTTTGTTTCTTACATTGTTACTACATGTAGTATTTATAGCTAATGATGCAACAAGCATAGTTTCACAGACCAATATTACCTATTTGTTTGTTTGTTTGTGTTTACCATCCCACCAACAGCTCAGGTCATATTGTGACAGGGCCACATCTTAAATTCTCATACAACAGACTGGAGAAGCCTTGGATCGAATTTGCAACCCCTGGTTTACAAGGCAAGTGGTTTATCTACTTCACCACAGTGGCTACTTTCTATTATTGAATACAGAATTTTGCTTCCCTCTGGCCTTATGCAGTGCCAATTCAAAAGTGTTGGTACCAGATCTTTTGTTTGTGGCCGTGTTCCTATAACCAGTACTTGCCGGGTGGGTTCATGGTTTTAGTGTTTGTATCTCCAGGAGCACCAAAAGGCTCAACCGGCAGTGATTCTGGTTTTAAAGCATCTAAGAAGACAGGGCCATGGCTTAATGTCTCCTCTGACAGACTGGGAGAAGCCGGAAATCAAACCTGTGACCCTTGGTTTACAAGGCATAGGCTTATCCCCTACACAATATCTTTAGGTTTTTACTGTTGCAGTAGTGCATTGTGCTAATACTGTCACATCTTTCACTCTGTCTCATCATTTATTTAAGTGACTTTTGTAATGAGTTATTGATGCCTAGATTCAAATGGAAATTACAAAGGTGGATAGCTGAAGTTAAAGTTGATGATTGAAGTTGCCTATCCTTCAGGAAAAGATGAAACACTCAAAAAGCTTGATTTAATCAAATAAAAGCAGGTCCTTTTATGGAAACAAGCACATTGGGTGTTTATGAAGTTCTAAGAATACTAGTGGGCTACTACAATTGCAAGCCATTTAATATATAAGGCAATGGGTACTAATACAAATAAATCATTTTAAATACATGATAAATAATAATTACTAGCACAATGAGATAAAAACTGTACCGAGAGACTGTTGTGTAATAAAGCAAATACATGTATATGAACTCAACTATAGATGCTGTAACGCATGGGTGAAAGTTCAAAATTTCCAAAATCCTGAACTTTTGAAAATCAAATCTTAAAGCTTGCACTATGCCTATAAACAATGATAAAAATATCAACAATTTCAAGTTTAAATGGTCAATTGTCTTTGGATAAACTGAAATCCAATAAAAGAAGCCATTAGAATCTGCCTAATTCAGGATTTTGGGGCTGACTTTCTACGGAAAGTCAGCCTCAAAATCCTGAATTCAGGAATAATCCTGAAAACTTTTACCCATGGTAACAAAGGTGTACTATGTGCAGGGACAAGTCACAAGTCTCCACTGCTTGCTAGAAATCATAAACTGATGACCACATGATAAGGCTGATTAGTGTCCCTACTCCATTGCACATGGTACATGATTGGTTCTGCCATGATTGAGTTCATATTGATACAGCTAATATATGTACACTATATATGGACTACAACGAAGTTTGTTAGTTCATAAACAAGTATTATCAGCATTGTTCTATTTTTAGATTTCCTAATGTTTTATTATCAAAATAATGGCACCTTCTCGGTCTTCTACTGAAAAATAAACGACATGCTCATAAAATATTTATCCATGGTCGAAAAACAAATTCTATGGTCAACATTGGTTAGAGAAACACATAGACATAATATTCACCTTATACCTTATTGCACTGGGAACTCTAGCCCAGTAAACATCTGAATGCGGGCAATCGGCCAACCAGCAAAACACAATTTGAATGGTGTTGTTTCGCTGGTGGGCCAATGGTGGCCAGACACTGTATGCTGACTGGCACTCTGTTCTATGTGCATTAGCAAAGGATAAATCTGGGTTCAGCAGGACAAGGGTTAATATCATTAAATTATAATAGTTTACTTTAAATATTGTTTCTCTCAATTGGGATAAATACTTTTTTAATTGAGAATCGGAACTTTTCACAAATTTGATTTAGTTAATCCAGGAATAAGGCTACCAATGCTTATCAGAGAATATGTTTGCCTACCATTCTTTTTTCTCCATTCAAGAGGGAACTATATGTTGTGAATTATGAATTAATAAACTGTTTTATCGCTATAAAAGACTGTTATGGTTGCTAAAAGGTGCTTTCTCTTAGAGCCACAATCTAAGTACATGGACATGACAGAAGTTAAAATGTTTTAAGAAAAAAATAATTTTGATTGGCACTATTGAAAAATGGTATCATTAGGGTACCCTTCCTTTAATGTTCACAATACCCTTAAGATACACATTAGATCATATAATGCTGTTACTATGACAACTGTAAAATGTAACCACTTTTAATAAACATGAATAAAACTACAGTAGTACCACGACCTCTAAGTAATGACCCTCGATTATTTCAATGCATTTACCGTTACAGTCACGCCTCAAAGCGTTTTGTGGAAGTATAGCAGAAATACAAAAGTTGGCAATTTTAAAAATAGCAAAATGATACGACAGATAGAACAAGGCTATATATAATAAAAGTCCAGATAAGCAAAAAACTTAAGCCTAAAATTACAATTATTTACTAACCCATCAGTCTTCAGATATGTTTCAGCACTCATATTAACCATCTCATTGAGATGATTATTTAAAGTGACAACAATATATGTTTGGATTGAGATTATACCATTTGTTTGAGGAGGTAAATTGTCAATTTAATGGTTGCAAATGTTTTACGGCTCTGCTGATGCACCTCTCCAAATGAAAATTTTGAAAATGATTATGAGATAGTAAAATGGAAATTTTCCCAAACATATAGTTTTTCTCAACATTTAATTTCATGGTACATCCCCATGTACTTGATTTGGATCACAAAGCCCTTATTGCCTTGAAAAAGCATGAAAACATAGCCATTTCCAGGGCAATAGGGGCAAGAAAGCTGTCATGAAACAAAATAAAAGGTAAAATAAAAGGTATTGCTGCAATGGAAGCATCACACAGTATCATTTCTGTTACCTGGCAATATGAATGACCACCTTTTTGATTTTAATACCATTTCTGTGTAAAAAATACTCCGTTAATACATACTTCAAGATAAACAAAATTTTTGCACCTAAAATTGTAAATATTTTCTTATCCTTCAGTTTTAACATATGTTTGTGTGCTCAAAAGAACCCTCTCATTGAGAGGGTTCTTTTAGAGTACCAACAACATATGTTTTGGTTGAGAAATATGAAAATTATTTTTTAATTATGCAATCTTAACTAGAGGCCTGGTTAATAGCACAATAGTCCTAACTGGAGAATCTTGGGTTGAAATCGGACATCTATGGATTGTAATAGAGGGGACATGAGTTCGAATCCCAGTCCAGCCATATTCTTTCATAGAGTTTATTCTCTCCCTACTGCTGATTGAAGTAGGGCAGTTGTCAGTTACTGATGAAAGTATGCATACAATAAATAATGGTAAACTGTTTAAGGGCAGCCCATCCAGGTACAATTTGCAATATAATAACTGACCATTGTGATATGAATGAAAAATAGTTGAAGGCGATGTTAAGCTGAAAAACAACTTAAAAGACTGCCGTTCAAATGGTCATGAGACTTTTACTCATTTATTGAGTTTCCACAATCAATCAAAGAAGAAATAACTTCAACTTTGTAAAATAAACAGATTGGCAAGTTAGCAATACCTTCAGACCATATAAATGTAGCCTGCAACATAGTGTCTCTACCAGATGGGATACCCAAATGGGTGGAGGGATGCAGACAGACTGACAGACATATATACTAGTCAAGTTCTAATCAGCGGTGTGTGTTTTTATCAATTTTCTGAAAAGCTATAAGCACTATATCAATTTCATTTGCATTCACGAATAGGCCAGCCTGTCAGTAAACGATACCAGAAAACGGCAAAGCAAAATTCATAAAAGTGTATCCTGAAGGCTTTGCCGAATACATGTACCCTCAATTTGAAAAATAACAAGAATTTGCATTGGATGGGAGTAATTTTTTACACTTTGGCCAATAATAACGAGTCTCATGCAGGAGGAATGTTCATTTCAGCACTTTAGTGTTCATATGATTTCGGTCTTTGAAATGAAAACATTTTGCCTTTAAAGTGGGTTATTTCAAAAAGTCATGACTCACAATTTGTGCCAAAATGGGAATTTGAAAATCGGGGTACCACTATTCAAGTAAGCATCCTGCATGTACTGTTGAACATTTTGTCAATATCTTTATTGTTTATGGTATATGGCATGTCTTACTATTTCGAGATGCAAAAAGAGAAGTCATATCATTTAACGTTATTAAGAAATTTAATAAAATGTAAGTGGCCAGTTAGAACTTTTGGCTAGTATATATCTTTCAACATAAAGTCAGTCCAGAGTTTATTTTCAACACTTATAACCCAAAATTAAATCCTGTAACAAAACAATTATTGAGAATGTAAATCCCCGTAAAATCTGCTACTGATAATTAGACAGTGTATGGTAATAATACTGACATATCAATAGCATACACAAACATACTACAGTTCTGATATTTACCACATATTGATATTTAGCTGCACACCTATACACAATAGTATTGATATTTAACACACATATATAGGAAATATTTTCTCACACACACATATACTGAATACTTTAAATGATTATGAAACACTTCTACGAAAAATTCAAACCATGCAAAGATAATAACCCTCTAAATGCTACAGTAAAACCGGTGTAAAACGGCCACTCTTAAAAAGACCACAAAATGGGTTTCAAGACCAAGTATCGCTTAATGAAGGTCAAAAGTATTGCAGAATGCTCCAAGGGGAGCATTCTGCAATACTTTCGTCCTTCATTAAGCTACCATTTGTCGTTTAGATCTTTGTTTGGTCTATTTTTGAGTGGCCGTTTTAAACAGGTTTTAATGTATTTTCTAAAATGGAATAATCCATTTTAAGACTTTGACAAATCCAACAAATTTGTCCACTAGAGAACAAGTTCCTGTGACGAGACTGACCCTCAAAGATAGATCCCCAAGAAGCAGTCTGATCAGGAACTGTTTGTTTTGTGGCATCATGCTTTTTAGACTAAATCGATTATGGCAATGAGAGGGTTAATTATCTATTTCTGTGATTACTACTATACATGTATTATTATAAAACATGACATGTTAAGCTAGCATTTTAATCATTGTCCTGACTGTAAATCAAGATTCCATACATTTCAGACCTAATTTCTTGATTGTTGCAGAAAAAATAGCTTAACTCCACTTTACATACTATGAGATCATAATATGGTGACATCCATGCACTCAACTTTTATGTAGAACTTCTTTTCAAATGTACAAATAAGGTAAGTTTTATATCCTGCAAGGCTTATTTCACTATTGCACAAGGGAAAGCTAGGAAAGGGTTTCACAGGCAGCTAAATCAATAAACTACATCATGTCATTAAACAGGGTAACCCAGATCAGCCAGAACATCTGCTGTAAGACTATGGCTGAGGCAGCTTCTTGTATATGGTTCAATGCATAAGACTGCTGTGCAGTAAATGTTGAACACAAGTTGCCTGCCAAAAAGGCCTAGACAAACTGTGCTTCCCTGTTTGCTATTTTGACTAGCATTTTGTGAATTCCAGCCCTGATAACCATTATTTTATTGAGAACAGAAAGAGAAAATGTATTCAAAATTTTAGAGCATTTACTGTAAGACATGATGTAGTTATTGTCTACAAGGTATTCATTTCAACAACAACTAGGTCTAGAACAATTTTGCTGCAATCTTTACTGACACAACAATATACAACAATAAGTTGATTAACATTAGAGCAATTTTAGCTCTCTTCTGAGTTAGTTTTTATTTGTAAAGTGAGCAAACACTCAAATACATCTAAAACATTTCACTGAACACGGATCTAGTCACAGAAATAACGCTTTAATCATTTCTAAAAAAAAACTACAAGGAGCTGTGATTTTGTTTTGTAAATATGGTGCATTCAGATATCATTTGAACCAAGTTCAAACCTGCCTGGGGAGTTTGCAACCAGACAACATTCAAATCAGCTTGCTCGGCTACAGAGACTAGAAATTATTATTATATTACAATTACTAAAATGAATTGAATCTAAGGCAACTGTTTTAAGCAACCAAACCATACATTTTATTGGGTACCAAAAAATATCAGAGCAAACTAGATGTAGTTTTCAGAAGAAAACATGTCTCGCACTCACTTCATAGTTATATGATCCTCATGACCTTGAAAATAAGGTCAAGGTCACCAAAATCTAATCATTTATTAAAGACTCCCAATGATGTATCTGTGCCAGTTTTTGTCAAAATATGACTATTGATTCCTAGAGTGTAGACAAGGATTATTCATAGTTATATGACTCTGGTGACCTTGAAAATTAGGTTAAGGTCACAACTATCTTGTGACATTCCTTAAATAGACAAATCTTATGTATGCACTTTTTTTTAAGAAAGCCAATAATATGCCCAAAGCTTCACTTCAAATGTAACAGCCCTTGTAGTAGTATTTGATTTACAGCAAAATCTTTCTTAACCTCATTCCAAACTCAATCAAGGGAGATAACTCAATCAAGGGGGATAATAAAGGCAGGCAGCCAGACCTGAGCATCGCGAGTAACGCCAAGGTATTGGAAAGTAATTAATTCGCCGATGAGCTGTGATGGGTAAATAAAAGCAAATGCAAGTAGAAAGCAAGTATGCCTCAGATGATGCACTAAAAATAAAGGAGGAGGAGTGTTGTAGGAGAAGAGAAAAGATCTAGGAAGACATCTCAAACATAACTTTTAAAATATTCTTTGTTATGTAAATGCAAATGAACCTGCAAAATCTATTAAGTATAAATTTGCCTATTGAACATATCATTACATGGTGTAGAAAGCATATTAGATAAATAACATGTTTTTTGAATCCAGGGTTACAGTAACGGGTACAATTTGTTTCAGTTGTTGCTTATGTACCAGTCAACAATTTTTCAACCAGCAACCTCTCGATCTCAAACCACACAGCCAAGTACTCTACCACTGAGCCACTGTTCCTAAAGGGTATTAATTTTGCAAGTTCACATGAGACTCTATTTAGCAAGACAGGAAACTCAAGAGAACAGAATAGAACAGAACTAGAAAAGTGCAACTCTTCAAAGCAGTGAGTAAAAGAAAGAATGAAACTAAAAAATAACATGACATGTATTTAACCCTTTAAATGGAATATTTCATGCTTTTTTAGAACATAGAATCTTGTGCTTATGTTTTACATCCCAGTCAACATTTTTTTCAGTCATGTCAGGACATTTTCCTGTCTTCCTGGGTTGAACCAGTACTAAGGAGAGGATAAAGTGTCTTGCTCAAGGACACAACACAGTAACTAAGGTGAGTCTAGAAATAGCAACCCATTAATCCCAAGTCTAACACACTACCACTGAGCCACTGCGTACCTCAGGTCATGGAATCTTCTATCCAGTTTCATACAGTAGTATGGGCCTCGACACGAGAAAACCTGTCTTAGGTGGTTTGCGAACAACAAAGGTGCAGACCAGCCTGCGCATGTGCGCAGTCTAATCAGCACCTTTGTTATAGTGCGACCAGGTAACGGACGTTGGGCGTGTCAGACAGAACACTGCCATTCACTGTCAATTTAGACCTGTCTATAGTAAATTGGGTAAAACAGCATAGGTACGATTTAACCCTTAAAACGCCAGCAAAAAAATCATCCGAAAATTCCGTCTGCATTTGTCGTCTGCTGCAAAATTTGCTTACATTATTTAACAAAGCTAAGTATAGAGACAAACAGTGTGGACCCAGATCAGACTGCTCCTATAGGAGCAGTCTGATATGAGTCTACACTGTTTGTTGCAAAGGCTTCTAAAACATTTCAGCAGACGACAAAAGCAGTCGAATTTTGTTGTGATCGGCGATTTAAGCGTTAATCGTGCAAAACAACTGAACCGCAGACGATAAAGGCGACCAGCTTTATACGGTTAGTATGCCCGGTAAACGTCCGCAGAAAATTTAAGTCTTACTTGTTTACATATACTATTGCCCAAGTGCACTGGTCAGGGCCTCCTAGAACCTATGTGGATTTTAGTCAAAATCAGCAAGGCAGACTGGTCCATGTTAGAACGGCTGTTGCTGCTACATGTATAAAGATATAGTCAGGTTGCACAGCGAAATGAAGATCTGATTGCATGTAGCTTGCTTTTATCTGTAATTTCCTTTGGTATAGTATTTACTATACAACCATGTCTCAAGTAACCATCTAAAACGCAAAGCTGCATACACTGGTACGGAGGTCGAAATGTTTTACACATGATATACGGATATAAACGGCATACATGTAATATAGGTTTAGCGATAACACATTATTGAACTAACCCAACAAACAGGCTGGCATGAATGACACCTTCAAAAACTGTAGTTATTAATCGGCGCTTGGGTCACTGTCTATAGCCACGCCCACAACTGTTTCTTATCTCCGTTAGCTTTAAATGAGACAGGGACATCGCATAACACGTGGCGATACAGTGACCAAATATCTGTATAATACATGTAGAGTCAACCAGCGGTAGAGTGTTTGACTCGAGCTAAAGGGGTGGTTGGTTTGAGTCTCTCTGGAGGCACCATATTGTTTCCTTGTGCAAGACACGTTATACTCTATTTAGTACTGGTTCAACCCAGGAAACGTCCCGACATGACTGAAAATTTCTTGACTGGCATGGGCGGGTCCGGAGGGGGGGGGGGACAGGGGGTTCAGACCCTCCCTGAAAGATCACAAAAATAGGTTTTCTTAGCAATACTGGTCCGGATCCCCTGAAAAATTGCAAAGCTACTAGGCCAGAATTCAATGTGAGGACATCATCGAAACGCCAGCGAAATGGTGTTTTTGCTGGCGGGCCGATGATGGCCCTCTTTTAGTGGTATTTTAAACATCTCTCCTCTCATCAACTAAAAAAAAACGAAAAAAACGTTGTCAAAGTTGGACCCCCTCTGACAAAAGTTTCTGGATCCGCACATGACTGGGATGTAAAATATCAACTCAAATAATCGAGGTTCACAGTTGCTCAGTGCTAGTGTGTTAGACCTGTGATTAAATAATCACTATTTTGAGAAGATTCAACGAAAGAACTTCGAAATGCCCTAAGCAAGACACTTTATTCTCTGCTAAGTACTGGTTCAACCTAGGTGGACAGGAAACGTCGTGTCATGGCTGCAAAATGTTTGCAGCGACGCAAAACATCAATACAAAGAAACAAAATCGACCAAAATAACAAAATAGACACTCATCTCTAATTTTGGCCGCAGTTGTGTGCGTCTACTGCTGCACAGGTTTACCTTTAGTATGCTATATGAAAATATTGGCGTTAAAAATGTTATCGATGAAAATATTCTTCCAAATTCTGTTTGTTTGGCAAGAAAATGATTTGGTGTTTAGCTCTAAATTCGAAAAAATAGCATTAAAAAATACAACTCACACACGCGATCGCACACGTGCGCGCACACGCGCACACATTAAAATTCAGCATGCTAAGGGTTCAATAAATGGATCACAGGGAAAGGGTACACATGTCTTTTATAAAACAATAAAACTTGTGTGATTGTAGATTCCATTGTCGAAGATTGGTGTTTTTGTTGTATATTTTAAGAAACACGTACGTGTTTAAGATACATGCATGTACATATTTCAAACAAGGTATAAATAATAATTCAATAATTCGAAACGTTTATTTTCCACGATACGGCAACTATAAGACTACAGATATATACTTTTGGCGTGGATAGTTTCACAAATGGGTGAATACGCGAACAATGCAACCTGACTAGCCGATTTCCAAATGTATTTGTCCAGGGGTTGAACTAAGCTAAGAACCCCCCAACGTCTCTTATCTGGATGGAGTATATTTGGATATTTGAAAGTATCATATCAAAACTTGCTCAGTGCCAAATGTCACTATTCTAGCTAGTCTCTGTAGCTGAGGAGGCAGGTTTAAGTCTCCCTCTGTCGGAAAACCCCCAAGACAGGTTTTGTCGCAACAAGGCCCATATCTAGATGGTCTGTAATCAGTAATTATGATATATCCTCGTCATATTCACTTGTATTTTTCTTCACTTAAAGGGTTAAATAATTTTAATCCAGTATACATGTGATTTAGCAATAACAAAACTACTAAAGAACATATTTACTAAGTGAAAATAAATCCCTAATATATTCATACATATCAAATACAGAAGGGTTGGTTGGTTGACCAACTAATATTTTTTTCATTGAAGATGACAAAAATTCTTCGTATTATCATAGATGCCTCGAGACAAACTACCAGCAAACTTAGGTTTTTATATGTATACTGATCTAATTTGTCAAAGCAACCTGGCCAAGCCTTCCTGATAAATAATTGTTTATCTATCTTTAAGTGGCTTTTCAAAAACATTTTTAAAAATAAAAGCATAACAATTCAAACCTAAACAGAAATTGTGGTAGTGAAATTAGAAAAATAATTTCCTTTTATCTTGAGCTGTGTAATAAGAGAGAGAAGATACACTGTAAGATATACACATGTTTTACATAGAAACATGGGTGAAACCTCAAATTTACAAAACCCTGAGCTTTTGAAATCCTTATCTATAAACTTGTAGAATGCTTATAAAATATTAAGCATTTTAAAGTTAAATGGGCAATTGTCTTAGGAAAAACTAAAAATAAATCTGAAATGCTTTTATAAGTTGCTGAATTCAGGAATTTGAGGCTGACTTGCCAGAGAAACTCAGCCTGAAATCCAGAATTCAAAAATAATCCTGAAAAAACTTTCACCCATGAAGAAAGACAAACTCCCAACAACCAGAAACATATTGAGTATATATTCTAAAATATGCTCCATTCTCGTTATGGTGCAAATTAGACCAATGTTTTTATGTAGTTGGAAGTTTTTCAAAGAAAATGGCTTAACAATTCAACTTTATTTAGCTCCTACACAACTGGTATCTATCACACAAAGACCATGTAAAATCTTGGGACATGATGCACTGTCTCATCAGAGCCTTTGCTGTTTTCACACAAGTAATTTGGAATTAGATGAAAGATTCAGACCAAAAAACTTTATATCCAGAGTCTCTTTTACATACCATTTCTTTCCATTTTCAAAAACATTCCTCAATGACATCTAATATTAATTTGATTTTTGTGTGTGCCTGTGTTAACTGAAAAAGGCTAGTTTTTGATGGATACAGTGCCATACAATATTTAGCATGATTTGATGAGGTCGTAAAAGCACAGAAAAATTCTAGTTCTATACTTCTGCTTGAAGCAATAATATATACCTTTATTTTGTCCATGTAATTTTAAAATCAGTGAAGCATCTTTTAGAATACATACATGTCTACCCTTTTTCCACTAGGATGTACTAATACCATCTTCCACCTAATAAGCGCACTGTGCACATAACTTTTTTCAAAATTATATACCCTCTTTTGAAAACAATGTAGATCTTGATCAGCTGGTTTCATTGGAACCAACTGATCAGGATCTACACTGTTTTTCATCTACACAAGGTATCTATATAATATCATAAATGTTCTAAAATATCGAATACTAGTTGGCTACAAAAAAGGTCTGAACAAACAGTGCAGACCCAGATCAGGCTGCTTCTGAAGAAGCAGTCTGATCTGGGTCTTCTCTGTTTGTTATTCTGACATGCATTTTGTGAATTCAAGCCCTTAAAACCAACATTTTAATTAAGAACAGAAAGAGAAAAGTATTTAAACTGTAGAACATTACTGTATAAAGTTCTCAGTGAGTGCTAATAATAGCATGTACACTTGTAAGATTGTTTACGGTAGTTGTAGACTCAACAAACCAATACAAGAGATAGATTCAACTAAATGATTATAGAAGAGTGGGTGGTCAGGATACAAACCTTTGATAGCTTCAGCAGCGTGAACTATTTCTGACACAGCGTTGGCCACTTGTCTTGAGAGAACCGTCAACTGTTGACGGGCTTCGACAGACGGCTTCTGTAACACCTGTTGGGAATATACAGGATCATCAGTACATGTTTAAAACCACTATAAAATGAGCCGCGGCATGTGATTTCCAACAATTTGACATGTGTAGACTCGGACGAGCCTCTGCAGCCTCCTGTTAAGCTTAGAAACTCCAAATGGTGTTTAGTCAGTGGCTTAACAATCAAAGAATACTCAAGCAACTAGCTAAGGCTCTGATCAGACTGCACGTATGCGCAGGCTGATCTGAGGCTTTGCTGTTCGCACATACCACATAGTTGGAAATCTCATGCACTGGCTCAAAAAATAGCATTGTCTTTTAATTCTTACCCTTTAGTGTTTCTATGTTCAGACTAAAAGTTGCTTTCAACAATTTTTAAGTCATATTGCAGCAAATATTCATATTACACTGTTCTTGTGCAGACTGCTCTAAATTGGTTTACCAGTACTTAGTGTATGCATTTTTGTCAGTAACTGACAATATTCCTACTTGTATCAGCTATAGGGAGAGAATAATCTCTATGAAAGTATGTGACCAGACTTTAGTTTGAACTCATGAACCCTCTTTTACAAGGTGATGTTTCTATTGGAATAAAGTCAGTATCAATGTTTATCTGTTCAACATTTCTCTTTGGCTGTCTTTACATTTATGTTATCAGGTTTGTTCAGGCAAAACTTTTTAAAATTCCAAGGACTTTTCAAAGACCACCCACACCATTTTGAAGGAACAAAAATTGAAAGCAACATTTTTACAAGAATATGCTGCCGCATCTCTATATATTTTTCGCACAGAAATAAAAAAACAACAACTAAACAGATATTTCAGTGTCTCAGTGTACAGAAGGGAGATTACAGTCAGAGAAAGTGAGAGAGAAATAGACTCACCATATTGACTTGTTCGAGTAGGTTTTTATAAGCATCAGCACAAGCACTGCCTGCTGCTATGGTACGATGTCGGACATCATGGGTCTCTGCTGTCTGTGCAGCTGCCTGTAAACACAAATGGAGACATATAACAATCATTGTCATCTATTCTTTTTAATATGAACAAGTATTTATTTCAGAGCAGTTCTTTTCAAGTAAATTTTATTTAAACAATGCACTCCTACGACTAGAGTCTGTGCTATTTATAGAACTCCATTAGGCTGCTATGAAAACCTGATCAGTTCTGATCTATTTATTTACTCTATTCGTAGGAGTGGATGGACATTATTGTCATTACAGAAGCTTAAAAATTGCATCCTAGTATCCATAGGAAATGTGCCAAATTTGTGTCATAATCATTCATAATGATTTAAAATGCCCTGTTGCAGCCTTTATAGATTTGTACATATGTAAAAATCAATGCATATTGAGACATGACATGTGATTTCCAACAATGTGGCATTTTGACAAGTGTAGATTCAGATGAGCCTGTGCAGCTTTTACGCTTAGAAACTCCAAATGATGTTCAGTCAGTAGCTTAACACTCATAGGATATTCAAGCGACTAGCAAAGGCTCTGATCAGGCTGATCTGAGGCTTAGCTGGTGGCACATACCACATTGTTGGAAATCTGATGTCGCGACTCAATTTTATATCAATGAAACAAATGGGAGTCCCAAATGGACAGATGTTCAACAGATGGCTGAATATGCTAACACTGCTGATAATTCATCATCATATACTTAAAGAGAGAAATCCTGAATGTCATGTGACCAGCAATAGCGCAGATCAGTCTGTACATCTGCTCATGCACATATTCTAGCTAGTCTATGTAGCTGAGCCTGCTAGTTTGAATACCAGAAGCTAGGGTTTCCTCGGGATTCATTTACATTATTCTGTGTCCTGGTGAGCTTGGATATACCCTGTTTTGAAAACTGTGTATATTCAGATCAGATGGTTTCCTAATACACCAACTGACCAGGACCTGCACTAATTTCCATACAGCCTTTGATTCTATTGAAATAAAATTAATGAAATCATGAATCTGAACTGGCTTGCAAAACCTGCATAATGAGGCATTTAACTAATTGCATTATGGGTAGTTTTAATTAAATTTTCATGCTTTTGTGTCGTCTGCTGACTTTTTTCAAAATTAACTTTTCCAAAAAATTTCTTCAGGAACACTATCAGAGTGTCAAAAGGTTTGGATCCAATTCAGGACCGACAGGATCTGGGTCCAAACTGTTTGCAAAGGTTATAAGATAAGCAGATGACAAAAGTCACCACTAGCAAGGAAAGAGTTAATGATTCAATATAGTCACCAGATCTTGGTTTATTCTACTCACTTTACAACAGCTGAGTAAATCAAACACTGCCTTTCTGCCCATATTAGCAACAACAATGACATCTTCCTGTCTGCCGGAGTTCCCTGCCGCTACAGCCTTAGCCGTGGCAGAGGTGATAGGTTTAGTATATCGGATCAGATCTTCCGCTGAAGCTTTCTTGTCTGATGAAGGGTTACTAACATAAGCCTGAAGACAACAGAGAAACAAATGAAACATTGAGAATATCTTTCATACAATCACTTTAGCACTTAGAATGATGAAAATTCTACATTTTTTTTTTTTATCATTCTGAGTGTTAGGTAGACATTCCCATGCTGGACAGCAAAACAATCTCAATCTAACCCACATGAGTCAGTTTATGATGGTACCTATTGCAAATGTGACCAGCAAATGCTCAGACAAGCCTGCACATCTGCAGTCTCACCAGAGCCTTTGCTGCTCACATATACAAAGTCATAACAGACTAAATTTAATCTCTACCCAACTTGATAGCTGAGTAGGCATGCTTAAAGGGTGATATTATTTGACTCTAGAATGAAGGATGTATGACTTTCCAGAAATGTTTATGAAAAATGACCTTGTCGGAGCTTTCACTCTTTGCATCATGGATGAAAGTTGAACATTTCCAAATCCTTAACTTAAGAAATTCAAGTCTTAAAACCTGCAGTATTCCAATAAAATGAAAACAGATTTAAATTGTCTTTAGTTCATCTCGATAAATCAGAGAAGCTAATATAAACAGCCTCATTTAGTATTTTGAGCCCAAGTTTCCATAGAAAGTCAGCCTTAAAATCTTGAAGTATGAAAACTTTAAATTGTTTTAAGTTAATCTCGATAAATCAGAGAAGCTAATATGAACAGCCTCATTAGTATTTTGAGCCTGACTTTCCGTAGAAAAGCAGGCTGAAAATCCTGAATTTAGAAAAAAAATCCTGAAAACTTTCGCCCATGTTGCATCAACAAAGTATTGATTTATTGAAGGTTCAAACTCCAATTAATCATCTAATCCCACTAGAACATGCATGATTAACCCTTTCTTGACTAGAAACCAAGTACACTGATAAACAGTGTAGATATAGATCTGACTCTCATCTGGGTCTGCAATGTTTACTAAAATATAAACAATATTCAAGTACAGAAATAAGCCGTAATTTTCAAATAGTAACCTGTCACACCTTCCAATGTAAAATGGATGATCCATTGTTTATGGTGTTGGACTATACTTGTCATGAAAGTGTTGAAGGTTCTATGAACTGGGGACAACAATATCATTTATATGAATTTACCCACACGCCATTTTAATCAAGAATATACAATTTGAAAATCCTACACCTTTTTTATAACAAAATTTAAATTAAAAACAGAAAAAAATTGCCAGAGTTTCTGAATAACCAAACTCACCTTCCCCATTAATGCTGGTCTTTTTACTTTGAATTTTATAGATTGAAACATGCCAGTTCATGAGATTTTGGTACTTATTATTCAAACATGTATGACCAGCTATCTAGTGGGACCAGATGCCTATTTTTTTGGCCTCAGCCATTATCTACATCTCTTCTATGTGTGTGTGAGCAGTGAAGGCTCTGTCGAGACTGTCCCAATGCGTAGGTCTGTCTGACCCTTTGTTGTTAGCATACGTTATAAGTACCAAAATATCATAAATCCTTTTTTCATATTTTTTTCAAGACCTGAAAAATATTTTTAAGCCAAAGAAACATGTACTCATGTTTCTTTGGCTTAAAAATATTATTCAGGTCTTGAGTCTTCAAAATCAATGAAACATTCCTTTGCTAAGAAACAATAAAAACAATCCCTTTATAAAAAAGATTAATAGAATATTTATAATTCAAAGATATGATGGTTAGTACCTTTAAGGGATGAGTTTGACCCTTAAAGAGCTCCAGAGGTATGATGGTTAGTACCTTTAAGGAATGAGTTTGACCCTTAAAGAGCAATCTAAAATTTTCAAATCATTTCAACAAATTAATTTTTCTTTGTTGACTTTACTAAAGCTTTATTTGTTTTTGTTTGTTTGATTTGATTCTTTACATCCCAGTCAACAGTTTTCATTTATGTCAGGATGGGTCTTCCTTGATTGAACCAGTACTAAGCAAGGATTAATGTGTCTTGCTCAAGGACACAACGCAGTGACGCCAATGAGGCTCGAACATGTAAACCCTTGATCTCGAGTCAAACTCTCTACTATTGAGCCACTGCGCTCCCACTAAAGCTTTACATTTCATGTGAATCATTGAAGTGAAATTAATTTCATGATAAAATACAGCAAAATCTGTCTTAAGCGCCACTCAAAAAGACCAAAAATTGGTTTTCAAGACCAGTTATTGCTTAATGCAGGTCAAAAGTATTGCAGAATGCTCCAAAGGGAGCATTCTGCAATACTTTCGACCTTCAGTAAGCAACCATTTGCCATTAAGACCTTTGTTTTGACTATTTTTGAGTGGCCGATTAAGACAGGTTTTACAGTATAGCAAATGTAGTGTTGCTTTTTTCTTCTGAAAACATATTGGCAGCCATTACACGACAAAACTATCACTATATTAGATGTCATTTCAGCCCTGTAAGTGGTTAGAAGTTAGGTTACATGTTCTTTGGTACTGAAAGACCAGTGGCGACAGACACTCATCTGCTTTTGTTGCTCAGTTTTATTGTAGAAAAAAAATTCATGAAAAAAAACAAACAACATAGTCTCCATTCATATTCATCTGACCAAATTAAAATATATACCACTGATTGACTACAGAATAATACAAAACCAGATCACATCTTGCATTTTTTCAAAAAGCTGTACAGTTCTGCTGATGAACTGTGACATAAGAAGGATGGACAAAATCATGGCATCCTTCAACAAACAATTCGCTAGACAAAAATAAAGCCTTAAACTGATAAATTAATGATTACTACTACACTACATTAACACATATTAGCCATAACGTAAGAAAACCTGTACAAATCAGAATGTGTATCCGTTAGGTTGATCTGCATCAATGTTGTTCGTTGCCTTAATCCATATAGATCTATCCTCATTTTTTGGGGGACATTGGCAAACAGTGCAGAACAAGATCAGTTGTTGCAAAATGCATTTTGCAGCATCCAATCTGGTTCTGCATTGTTTGTTTACAAATGCTCTATCTAAATTTGAATCAAAATGTAAAATACCACCCAACAACCCTGAAATTGGAACTGGACTTGTCCAATTTATAAGGGAGGGATAGTTCATTCAGTTTAAATGGGTAAATGGTGTACATGTAAAATAGCTAAATTTGATATTGCCAAAATTTCAAGACTCCAGCTATAACAGCTGCTTTGTCAGCACAAACAAAAGACAGGTTCTCTCATGCTGTGGCTTAACCCTTTGTATCCAGGGAAACCCCTAAACAAGCAGTTTTTTGCATATGGTGAAGACCCAGATGAAATGCGGCATAATGCTACATTTCATCAGGGTCTACACTCTTTGTAAAAGGTAAAAAATATATTCAGACAAAAGAATACAATATTTTTTTGAAAATCATAATCTGACACCCCTAGATATGTGCAATGGACTATCCCAAGTTATGGTATCAAATCAGAAGGAAGAATCCATTGGTATACAAAGGGTTAAAATCAAACTCATCTTCTATCTACTTAATTGATTAGACAAGCATTAGATGCTTAATTTTATGATTTTGTCTGATACTCCAAAGGGGGGCTTGCATCTGTGCCCACGCATGGATTTTCTTTAAACTTTGCATGATAATGAATCGTTATATACAAACTATGAAAATGTATGTATTGAATTAGATAGTTAAGAATAAGGCTTTGGAGGCAACCCTGACGTACTCCACCTTTGAGGTGACACCTGTCTCTAATTTTCCATGTCCTAAATCTATAGTTTTGTTTATTTCTATGATTTATCATCTAGATTAAATCCAAAATACCATAGGCATTATATCAATACCAGGAAACCATTTGGATATATTATGGTTTACGTTTTCTGAAGAAGTGATTATAAAATTTCAATATTTTTTTCAAACATTTACAAAACATTCAACATTAAATTCCAAAGATAGATATGTTTTAGTCTTTGTCAAGATATCATATTATCACAAAAACATGCCATATATATCCTACTGATCTGAGCCAAATTTCATGAAAATCCAAAACCGGTAACTTTGTCATTTCCTACCTCTTATGGGTATAGGTCAGTTTTAGCAAAATTAATTATTTAGTTGAAATGAATCAATAACTCGACAGAAGGAAGTTGTTTTTAAATCTACTTCCACTTTTCTTAAAGAAAGACATGTTTAGACAATTTCAAATGATTCAATTGATGGAAATGCCAAAGGCCATGGCCCCATGTCATGGCACTATGGGGCCAAGACAATGTGTATCACTTCCTCAAGTCCAGCATGATATTGTTTAAGAAACATAATATCCTATCAATAAACATTTTAATGTATATTTTTTAGGTTAATGGTGCTAGAACATTTGCCTCAGGAATGAGCGACCAAATTGGATTGAAAATATCTGATCATGTAAGTAGGCAATTTTACTTGTAAAATGTCATATACATACATAAACATGTGAAAACAAGAAGACCAAATATTTCTATTCATCCCAACTGAACTAGAGTAACCACATTTTGGTGCCGTGACCAGGATTAAGTGTAACAGAGTCATATCAAAGGTATCATAGAACAGTGTTCTACATGAATAAGTGAGGTCCAGAAAACGAAACTGTATGCCTGGAATATACAGCCAGCCAAAGAATAAATGTTGCCATTTGATGGAAATCAGCATCAGTTTTACAAAATAGAATAAACAGAGTCATATCAAAGGTATCATAGAACAGTGTTCTACATGAATAAGTGAGGTCCAGAAAACGAAACTGTATGCCTGGAATATACAGCCAGCCAAAGAATAAATGTTGCCATTTGATGGAAATCAGCATCAGTTTTACAAAATAGAATAAACAGAGAAGATTTAAGCATTAATTTAGCAATTCCTTTGAAGCCAAGAGTTCTCTGTGACCAAATTGGTTCATTATAACCAATAGGTTTGACAGGGGCTTATTCTTGTGAACCAGGTTTATTAATGAGGCTTACAATTATAAAACCATAGATATAAGGTTCTTCTCCTGTATGAACTGACTTGTCATAAGGTTTCTCTTCTGTATGAATTAAAATTCTTAATAATGTTACATATTAAGTGTAACATTGGTTAGATGTAGTTTTAACGTTAGAAACTAGATGTGGTAAGTCCAGTGTCACCATATTGTATCGTTTTGGGTAATATTATTGTGTAAGCACTTCATTAAATAAGAATCATGACACTTTAGAATATTGTTTTTTTCTTTTTCCAATCAGCAATAGGGAAAAACACTGAACATATCAACTTCTACCAATAAACGTGCTAGCATGGTGATTCAAACTAAGCAAGTATTCAAGTATGTTTTACAGTGAAACATGATTATGGTATTTTTTACATTTTGATGAATTAGGGCCATGTGTTTACATCAAGTTGAAAAATATGTTACCGGTCCTTGAATTTCATGAAAGTTTCTACATATTCTTAACATATATGGAAAGTTTATATGTTGAAATGGTATCTTGACAAAGACCGCAAAGTGTAAAAATTTAATCCCAAATTCGACTGAATACAAAATATATAGTTAAAAATTGGGGTACCATCTCATAAAATGATTGCCCACCCGCTATCCTAATACATACAAAGCCATTTATAGTATCAACGTACTTATCAATGATATAGTTATTAAATAAAGCATTTCTGCGCCTGTTACATGATATGTCAATTACTTTAGAAGTGATTATAACTGGATACCCTAAGGTATTGTAGTGATATCATACATGACGTCATAAATTAGCAATGGAATTGCATAAAAACTCAAATGTACAATAAATATAAAAGTCTTACCCCAGACAATTAATAAACATAATATTATCAAATTCCAAGCGTGGGCAGACTCCCATGTTAATTTCCCATACCATGAAAGAGCCCCTTTCAAGCTGAAAAAATATTGGCTCCGCTAAAGGTATGGTGACTACAGAGATGGCTAAGTTTAATCATTAGCAGCCTGGTGGTGGTATGCACAGGTTAAACACATCTAAAGCAGGTATAAGCTAATTGGGAAATGTGGCAGGACTGGTGGTTAAATATCATGAATCATGTCATCAGCAGACCTAATTAGCTGACTATTAATTTTCACTGCCTATAGTCTTCGGCTGGGCCCACCGTGGCTCAACCTGAGGTTTTCTTTAGCTCTGACTATCTGCGAGTCGTGAGTACTTTTCATTGTTTCATCATAGTTTGTTAATTGTATTAGATTGTTTCCCTGTGATGATACATTGCATTAGTTAGGAAACCTTCATGCGAGCTAAACAATTTTTGTGTTTTAACAACAACAGAATCCAGGGTGAAGATTTGGTACCAGTAAAATGCATTTAAGCCCCCAAGTGGATTCTTTTGTTCTAAGGTGGTGGTTCTGTAGTTGTTGATTAATTGTTTTATGTACCTCCCATTGTTTGTGGGGGTTCTGTGTTTGGTCTTTGTTTTGTCATTACTTAGTGTCTAGTTTCGCAATCATCTTGACAAGGAAGAGAGAGAGAGCTGGTTGATTTGTTCTAATTGTATCCTGATGTCTTGTTACTGTTAGTGATCTGTGGTTCTTCCTCATGGTCTTTCCTGATCATACTTACTTTTCAAAGATTTTACTATCCTTTTTATCTTAAATGTGGGCAATGTATTGCTGGACAAATTGGTCTCTCTAATGTCAACAACACAGAATATAGCTTTAAAGTGTTAATTGAAATTTTTCAAGCATGCACCTGCCTTAGGCAAGCTCATTTTGTATTTGCTCCCCTAAGACAGGTGCTTGCTAAATACAGATTTTGTGATACAACTCTCTCTTCTGGGACCTTTTTTCCTCAAAATTGGGAAATAATAGTTTTCAATTGGAACGAGAGCCTACATTCGGCTCAAGCTTTTGATCAAAGTTAGTATAATAACAATTATCTTTCATCTATATCTAAGTTTTCAGAATTCTAGAAAGTTTCTCACTGAGCAGTTGTTACTTGGTAGCATTTTGTACATTCTCTTTTTATTTATACTTCTTTATATAGAAATAATTACAATTACATGCAGAAACTGATCAGCTGCTCTTTAACCCTTTACTCCATACTTTTGACGCCTTTGAAATACCATGTATTTGAAAATATTATTTTGGAAAATGGAGTATTTGCTCTAAAAGAGCCAATGCTCCATTTTCTATATTATTTTCAAAAGTATTCAAAACTTAATTTTTTCTAGAAATTTTTCAGTGTTGTCTAAAAATAGAAGATGATGTCATGATCTAAAAATAGCCTATGGAGTAAAGGGTTTGAGATCTTACAACTTGAAAGAATTGAAATTTTTTAAATAGTGATGATTATGATGATGATGATGATGATGATGATGATGCTGTTGAATGCCAGAATCAGATGCGCTGCTCTTTGAGAGGGTTCTGTTTGGACATTGCTAGGCCAATAATAGGGGGTAGTATGTAATTTTATACAGTTGACTCTTTATAACTCAAAGCCTGAAACTCCTGATAGCTCAAAGTAACTGTTAAGTTAGTATAAATATCAGGTTAGATTATAAATTATCATATCCAACCTCTTAAGCACACATAATATTATATGTGAACTATAACTATGAGTTATAAAACTTTTAATTTATGGTTTACACTGCATAAATTTATCATGAATATGGATACAAAATGTCAATGAAAAACAGTGTGGATCCTGATCAGCTGGCTTCTGAGGCTGTATATTTTTTGAAGAAGTTATATGCAAAGAGTGCTTATTAAATCACAGTATTTTCCTTGCTTCTTATCAAAAGATCTTGAGGAACCATCTCATCTATTGATAGAAAGTTATTAATTATTCACTAACCAACTCTTTCTAACTCAAACTAATGGTAATTCAATGTTGACTTGGAGTTAAAGAGAGTCAAGTGTATGCGTCAATGTTATGGAATATATGAATGATAAGTTCTCTGTCTATAACTATACTAGTATGATAATAAAACATGTTTTAGATATCTCTCTATACAGCAGCAAATACAATAGTCACTAGTCTAAGGTAATCTTACTGTAGTACATCTATTTAACAACTGCAGTATTACTTTATTTTTCATAACAAATATAAGAAAAGTGTTTACCCCCAAAGTTCAGTCAGATAATTGCAAAGCTAGACAGGCCACCTAACTTACCACACCCAAAAATCATAACCAAAATGTGAAAACTACAACAAATTAACAAAACAACACAGCAAAACAGTGAAAACAAAAAACAATTCACAAACAATAACACAACATTAGAACATTTAATAATTTAAACATGTGTTTTGGTGCTCAAAAGAACAATCTCATTAAGACAGCTTATGACTACCCACAGCATAAGTTTTGGTTGAGAAATGAGAGGAAATTAAATTTTGATAACACTTTTATCTGGATGCCTGTTTATTTTTTTATAATATTGATAGGGTATACTCTTTTCTACTTTTGCAGTACTTGTCTAATTCCAATTAACTGTAAATTCAGACATTTTCGCGAAACTTCACCGATGCTAAACCTCACCGATACAAAACTTCACTGATGCGAAGTTTCGCAAAAATAAAACCATCACAAAATGGTGAAATCACTCTGCTGTTTACTGATTAAGCAAGTCATGCTCCAGTTGTGAATTTTTAACATCACAAACATGTCTTTTAACGTTTTTTTTTTTTTTTTTTTTTTTTTTTTTTTTTTTTCGAAAATAAAACCCTCACAAAAATTTCTGAATTTACAGAATTTCCTTATTGGACTCCATAGGCTATTTTAAGACCACACCATGATTTCTGTTTTTAGACAACATTGAAAAAAAAATCAAGAAATTTTTATCAAGTTTTGAGTACTTTTGAAAATATTACGGAAAATGGAGCATTTGCTCCAAAGAGGAAATGCTCCATTTTCCAAAATATTTAAAAAAAACCATGATATTTCAAAAGGGTCAAAAAGTGTTATTATGGAGTAAAGGGTTGAAGCTAAATAATAAGGTCTGATATCATATCAGTGAGATTTGTAGTGTTTAGATGGTCTGTGAACTTTTTATACATTTATATGAATTGATCTTGTAAGATTACACAAAGACTAGTGTACAATATTAAATGAAAAAATAATAAAAAAGCACCATAAGAAATTTTGTTTCACACACTTACTACTGTCAAACTACTGAAAGTCTGAAAAGATATTATCATCGTATAGTTATCTCTTTGTTCAATGACATTTACCATACACATACAATGAAATTCATGCTCAATGAAAGACAATTATGATATACAAATTAATGAAACACAGAAGGATATCAAGGAAATTTTGATTGTGGATTTTGACTGTTCAGATCATGTTGGATGCCACTCAAATAATGATGGACCATTCACAATGAATCTGCAATATTGTGTTTATTGTAGTGCTATATATTTGCATAGAAGTAACCAGTCATCTAAACTATGCAGTATAAACTCGGGACAATAGATCTGAAATGCCATTTTAGTTACCAGGTATGTGGTATAGATACATGTAACTAATACAATAAGTAGGATCTTATGAAATGGAATACTTTATGATAATGGATTTAAAGATAATGTTCATATTTAAAATCCTACTGTTACTGGTCATACGCAATATTACTATCACACACAAACAGTTTATCGATGTACACTCCCTACTTGCAATAATGATTATATCAAAACTGATGTGAATGAATGATATACAGAATGTTTGTTCTAAACTACAAGTGAACACATTCAAATATTTTACACAATTTCTGGTGCAATATGATCTACTACCAATATAATGTAGGGAGCGCAGTGGCTCAGTGGTAGAGTGCTTGACTTGAGACCGAAGGGTAGCGGGTTCGAGCCTCACCGGCGTCACTGCGTTGTGGTCCTTGAGCAAGACACATTTATCCTAGCTTAGTACTGGTTAAACCCAGGAAGAACCGTCCCGCATAACTGAAAGATTGTTGAGTGGACGTAAAAGAATCAAATCAAACAAACAAAACCAATATAATGTATAGTATGGTGATTTCCAACCATTTGATGCAGTAAGGACCTCGGACAGTTTCCTATTCAATCTGCCCAAATTTTGACAGCCCGTGGCTAGCATAATGCAAAACTGACAACTATAGTTTTGTGCTTAAATCAAACCTTTACATTTAGTGCATCTAACAATATAAAAATATTTTGAAGATATTGCATAATTTTGCCAGGACTTTAGGGTGTAGGGGGTGGGGGTATTTTTGTGACCAAATTTATTCCACAGAAAGTCAAAGTTTCGTTTAGTATTCACCTAAATACATGTTAATATAATGTTTGCGGCATAAAACTTGAGACGAAAGTGACGCGTTTGCATAAAATTCGGGTTGAGAAGATTTCATTGTTTCGTAAGTGTGCTGTCAATTACTTTTGACTATTACCTGTAATGTTTCGAGTTCAACCAGTTCGACTTGTGCACTGAGGTGTATCATATCTGTATACTGTATAAATCATAGTCTAGATAAACACAGTTTTTAGCGTGAAATCGTTATATTTTCTTACACATCAGATTCAACCTACAATTTTGGTGCTTAAAAGAACCGTCTCATTGCGACGGTTCTTTTGAGTACCCACAACATAATGTTTTGGTTGAGAAATGAGACAATTAATTTCTTTGTAAGCACTCATAACTAAAGCCCTGATATATGCCATTGCCAATTGATATTTACCTACAGGTTTTTACAAAATAAGTTTCTAATAAGTTTCTATAATAAAGTGTTTTTGGGCATTTTGACAGCGTTCCCCCCCGTGACCAAACATGCCGTTTTTATATGATGTGTGAAATGTAAAACTATAACTGTATGCAAAAGGGTTAGTTTGGTCACGGGGGGGAAAGCACCTCAGTAAAACTTTTTCTATTTTCTATATGTTGATAGCAAAAAACGGAGTTTTCAACCCATATTTTTCAATTGGTACTTGTCCAATGAGAAAAAGGCTTTTATGGATAAGTCGAGGGTTGAACCTACTATCTTTTTCATAGAAAAAATATCATTTTCTTTGAAACTTTTCTCTGGTCATTTTTATAGGCAATCCTTCATTAAGACTGTCCGAGGTCCTTTACAAAGTTTGTTACATACCTTAACTTCTTGGCCAATAGCCTCTATTGTTGACTCAAGAGCTCTAGTGCCTCTTGTAGCTTCATCCTCTACAGATTTCACAGTTTTCAGCAGAGATGTTACATTGGTCACCATTACCTGTAGCAAAAACAGAGAAATAGAGTGAGCTCATGAGATTTTTGTACCAATTGCATTTAGATTAAGCCATTCTTAATACATACATGCTCAGCTATGAGCATACAATCTGGACGTAGTGAGTATGTCTTTATCAGTATCCCTACTTTGAGTGTGCAAGCAGTGACTTCTCTGGCAAACCTACACACTTGTGCAGACTTGCCTGAGCCTTCACTACTTGCTAGTGATAAGAACAGGCTTACTACAATTACTAAAGTTTCCATTCACAACAATTGACTGTGACCTTAAAGCTTAAACAGATCAAACCAAAACCAAATCTAGTTTCGGAATTCAATGAGAATCTGACAATTATCTAAGAAAAAGTTTCACTAGACTGATATAGCTTTCTCTATCTATTTTCTAGTAGGTTTAAAATAGTCTGTTTGTTATGTCTTTCTTTTAAGTAGAACTTTCCTCAATTAAATATCACTTGTTCATAGAACAGAGAAAAGAATTGTGCTGTAATAAAATTAAAATGCATTTATACGAAACAAAATTATGGTAAGTATAACATGTTCACCATTAACTTACCAGACATGGTTGAGAAGGAACTATCAGGAATTCTCCAGCTTCACAAGTTAAGTTAGTCGAAAGATAAATACAAGCAAATTATGAAAAGTCAATCTGAGATTAATACACTGATCAACCAACACAGCCACAATACAAGTTTCTTCAATGAAATTGATCTAAGGCAGGATCAACTTTTACTCAGCCTGTTGACCTTTCATTAAACAAGCTAAAAGTAATCAGCCATTATGCGACATATAATTTGGAGCATTTACATAAACCAATTAAACATTTATCTATTCCTCGCGAGATATGCATGAAAACAAATTAAAAATGCACTGCACAAGTTTTAGCAGGGGAAATTTCTGTTAAGCCAGGGATCAATCCAGGAAAGGCTCCATTCCAAACTCCCGAAGATAGTAGGCACACAGATAAGACAACTTTATTTGTAGAGAATGGTTATATCATTCTTGTTTCTCATGAAAATATTCTTTGTTGTACCCATTAGGAGCATCTCTATTATACACTTCAAGTGAGTACCAACAATAAATAATTTAATAGTAGAGAAATAAGAAAACTTAACTCAAGGATTTAGCCTGAAAGTTGAATTTCATTAGCGTGATAATTGTGTTGGTATTTGATTGTCTGTTAATTTGGAAAGAGCAGTTTTAATGACTACAATCAATGTTCGTTGTCTTCTCTTGGCCTCAAGAAACTGAACAAAAAGAGTACTTTCTTTTGTCAAATAAAGCTGTTACATAATAGCAAGGGAACAGTTCATTATGTTGTAATACTAAGGGTAATAACTCAGCATTAGGAATAATAATATCTACATAGCAAGGGGCATAACTCTTAATAAGGGTGTGACATTTCAGCTTTTCAAATTAAAAAATACATAGAACACTAGAAATACATTGACAGGCAAACTAACAAAACAACAACTACACAGTAGCATTCTGTAAATAATAAATAGCATGAAATGTTCATGCAAAAATATTGTTCCTTCCAGAATGTCATATAAAACTTGCCACCCTAGCAAATTCATGAATAACAACAACAAATAACTTGGTATCTTACAGATATAGCCCTTTTAGGAATATTGGTATTTTGTGCAAAAATCATAAAATGTGTCAACAGAATATTACTTATATATCATATGACTTTTGGTGCAAAGCTATGCTCTATGGCAAACTGAGACACTGGGGTTTACTTGTTGGATTTCTTTTGCTCCGGTATTTAGTTTTATTTACTGTTGAGTCCTTATCTTTGCTTTATCTCCTTTTTATATCTTGATTTGTGTGTTCTAGGAGATGATGCATTGATAAGTTACGGGACTTTCATGCAATCCAAACATCTATGTGTCTTGATCCACATCTGAACTAAGGGTGAGGTTGGCGCCCTGTGAAACCAGTTTAAGCCCTCCAGTAAAATATTTTTACTGACCGTTCCAAGGCGTTGCTTATTTTGTGAATCATTTCTGCTATTTCTGTTTTGTTTTGTTATGCTTTGTGCGCGTCTGTTTATTGATGCCTTGTGGTCACCTGCTGGGAAAGGGCTGACCTCTTGGCTCTCGTTTGTGATGTCTAATTGTTAAGTTGTCACTTTCCCATTGGTATCCTGGGTCAGGTGTGGTGCTTGATTGTATCAGTTCCTAATCTTTGCCCTCTTTCTTAATGTGGTGAGAGGTAAACAGTCCATGCACTTAGTAAGACTGTAAATTACTTTCATGGCACAATCATAAATGAAATTGTTAAAATATTAAGCCTTCAAATCCTTGTACAATTACATATAATTAGACTTCTGCTACAAGAATAGTTTATGGTTTTTTTATGATTGTGTTTACTAACAATTTGGGTTTTAAATAATACTGTATTTCAACTTTTTCCGGACTAAAACTTATTTAGTAGATTTTAATGATTTTGAATTTACTAAAAATGCAGAGTTTTCGGTGAGTGGTATCAAACTGTTTATGAAACCAGCATCCATAATATTGGTTTAAACTGCAAACTTAATATTTTGTTGAATACCCAATAGAATATTTCAAATGTATTCCAGTGAATTAATCTAACATATTTCATTAATGTATATCTGATATGGATATAAATAAGAAGACATGTTTCTGAAAACCATTTTATTGTGCATAATACAACAATTGCTAAGATGATATGTCAACTCAAATAATGAAGCATATATTCTAGTTTACGGTGTTGGAAAACAAAGTCCCAGCCAGTGATCGTTTGCATACATATCATAGCTTTTTTACAGTTTGGACTGGGTGCAGTTAAGGATGTTTAATTCAAAATTATACATATACTATCGTAAATGACTAGAATTCAACGTCATTAGTATTAATTCTGCCAGTCTTCACTATCCACTGTGAACACTTTTGTCAGTGATTTGCATGAGTGTTCTAAATCATTACAAACAACTTACAGTAAATATCCAGTGCCTAAAGAAAATGATTTTAGCTGCGTAGATACTTGTCAGATTTTTAACTTGAATATGAACAATATTGTGAGTGTGCGCTTCCCAAAAACTATATCAGTTCGAACATGCACAATATAGTATGATATTGACACAAATGATAGCTATCAAGGAGTTTGATTCCCAACATTTATTTTGACTGATATTATACGATTTAACAACAATATTTTTTTAATTTGATCTCTGACAAAATATTTTCATTGTAAAATCTTTCTACTTATTTAGCCAAATCATAACACCATACTAAAATATAACTTTCAAAATAATCCCTATTTCACAAGACAAAGACAGGAAAGCAAGCATAGCTATGTGAAAGAATTTAAAATAAAACCATTTTAATTTTATTTTAATCTTATTTCATTATGACATAGACTTCATACATACAAACCCTTTATATTGCCAAACATAAAATTGGAAAATTTCTGAAAAATGGGTTAATTCATTGGATTTTTCCTTGATAATTAAAACAACTGGTCCCATAATGTCACAGACAGAGGACATTAAAAGGTTGAGATAATTGTAATGCCATTCAATCATTCTTCTCAAAAAGATAATAATATCCCACAGCAAAGAAAAAGTGCTATAAATTATAATCCCTCTGAGGTACAAGGTTCTCCGCAAGGTTCCATTGTAAGAAAACCGATATTTTAATGCTTTAGCAGCATTTTTAGGATGATTTTGTTTGGAACTAATTATAATGCTATCATACATGGTTGTTATGTTTCACTAACACTTGCCTGGTCCCTTAGAGGATTTCTGAACAGTCGACCTCGCGGCCATACATTCAAACAGCAACCTCTGAAGCCAGAAAATGTTAATAGAAGATGACCCTAATATCATCCAAAGGGTTAGCCAATTGAAATCACTGTTTGTATGTAGTGCTGATTAATGAAATTTTTAACTCTTTGTATACTGAAAACCCCCAAATGGGTACTTTGACAAACAGGGTAGACCCAGATGAAATGCCACATAATGCAGCATTTCATCAGGGTTTACACTGTGATAAGGTAAAAGCAATCCTCAGGGACAGAAATACACCATAATTGGGAAAAGCAGACCTGTGACCCCTTAAAATATATTCAAGAGGTGTTTCATGTTTATTTGAACAAATTTGAAAATGCTGTTACTCATTTCTTTCTCGTTATATTTTGTAATAATTATTTCTATGGGTTAGTCTGACCCTCAGGAATACGCAGTCACAAAGAAAACAGATCTTAATTTTCATTTTCTTGTTTGAAACAGTCTCTAAAGATTAGTACTCAAATTTTAAGAATTTAAAAATGCTGTCTGAAACAAAATGTACTAAATTTTTCTTGAACAATTTCTCTAAAAGCTATGAAGTTTTCCTCTTGGAACTTTTTATATATTGTGTATAAATAAATAAAGTGTGTTCTGTTTGAAAATGAAGCATTCCAGTAGGATATTTACTTTTTTGAAGTAACTTGAACATCAAATTTTAGGGTTTACAGTTTCAATAGCAACACTAAATTGTGTGCAAAATACGCAAATGCAATATTTGGTGATCAGTTTTATTGGCAATAGATACTTAAAATATCTAAGAAATTGAGTCGGCTGTGAGTTTAGAGAATTTCTTTTTCAAAATTCTTCCACGATACATTTTAAACATAAGATACCCATTTGGGCACTTGTCTGGAAGAACTTATTAAGCCCAGTTGCCACGCAAAAACAGGCACACATATGCTTTTTCTCATTTGAATAAAGACTTACTGGTCCTCTAAACTTTTAACGAAAATATCACACTTAAATATGTATTTTCTTAAAAGATACACCCGTTTTAGCTCTTAAAATCAGTAAAAGGGGGGTGGGGATGTATTTAGGGCTGCCGTGTAATGGCTATGCTTTAAATTGTCATCTTGTCTATTTGGCAATACCAGGGACAAGTCCGTCATGTATGAAAAGGCAAATTTTATTTGTTTTATTTAATTGCAAATGCGAAAAGTGAAATTCAAATCTGTTCAAATAAACATGAAACAGGTCTCGCATTGGTCAATTCCATCCTTATTGTATTTATCTGCATAGGTAAATCCATCAGAATACAAAGGGATTATGTCTGAAATGGTGACTACAGCGGGAAGATGAGTACAAAGCAAGAGTACAACATTATCACAACATCAATATGATATGTCAAATATCCAACACTTCTACAATTCTATAAAGACTCTTTCTAATGAAGCAAAATTCTATTTATGTACAACCTTAAAACTTCTATTTTTTTTTACATAGAATTTTCTTATCTGCAATGCATAATGATTAGCTGAAACTCATTGAAGTTCTCTGAATTTTTGCCATTTCTAAGTACAAAACCATTTAATTGCCAAATCATCAGAAAAAAATAAAGCTTAGGGAGTTTATGTGTTTGTTTGATTTGATTCTTAACGTCCCAGTCATCATTTTTTCAGTCATGTTGGGACAGGTCTTCCTGGGTTTAACCAGTACAAAACAGAGGATAGTGTCTTGCTCAAGGACACAATGTAGTGCCTCCGTTGATGCTCGAACGTGCCACCCCTCAATCTCGCGTCAAACACTCTACCACTGCACTCCTCTCAAGTTTAGAAATTACTAAATTTGACTATACATGTTTTAAGCTTTTAAAAGACTCTGGTAAAATATTTCATTTGATAATTTGTTTTGGTGTTTTTACTTTACTTTCACTGACTTTACAATATGATAGTCATGTGGTCAGTATCTGATCACGTGACCTATCCTAAGAGGCTTCTCTAAGTGGTTTATAGCACAGTCATGCTCATTTAAGATACTAATATCTGCCCAACTTGGATCAATGGTAGGCAGATAAGAATCCAAATAAAAGCATGTTGCCAAGCTGGGGCTTGATGGCTCATGACATCAATGGGAACTTTGTTTTTATTCTTTATGTCACAGTCAACAATTCAACTGGATCTGACTTGTTACTGTCCAGTCCAGTATTTCTTTTCTTTGGAGCAATGTTCAAGATTTCTTCCTATTTTACCTACTCATCATAAACGAAACTAGAGTAGATAAAATGGTAACAGATAAGTCCTGATGAGGGACAGTTATGTATGTAACATTATGAAGCAGTGAATGACTAAATCAACAGCTGATATTTGCATGTTTGAAAGGTCGTCAGTCCCAAAGTCCTGAACTTTTAAAACTCAAAACTTAAAAGATGCAGTATAACAGTTTCCAGTTTTTAATGGTCAATTGTCTAAAGACATAATGAAATAAATTAGAGAAGCTATTATAAATCTTCCTTATTCAGCATTTTAAGGTCGGCTCAAAACCCTAGATTAACCCTTTACTCCATAATAACGCCTTTTGACGACTTTGAATTATCATGTATTTAGCAATAATATGGAAAATTTGAAGATTTAACTTAATTTGTTCTTTTTTTAAATAAAAAAAAGGCTTACATGGTCATGTCAATCACCTCATAGATTATACACATGAAATGTGAAAATATATTAATTTAGAAAAAAAACACAATATAAGTAATCTGTCTATTTCACTATTTTGGTTGAAAAGCTTCAAGAACATTTTCAGTGTTATTCTGAATCTCTTGTCATAAATTTTTGTCACAAGTCTCCATGCGCCCGCACAAGAGTAGATTTATATATGAAACTGTTTATAAACTATTAAACACAATATCCAAAAATCTCATTTTCAACAATAGGATCAGCACATTCGAAAAATGCTCAACGCATGCCAGTTACATATGATCGATATGGTCCTGCCCTTAATGGAATCACCTGTAAACAAAATATACATACATACTATATATACATACTATATATATGGTGCTCAATATATAATCTAAGCATGTGATAGAGTGAACAAAACAAAGAAGGTCCAATCTTCATAGTCTGATAGAGCAGGTAATGACAGGAAAGGGCTTTACTTCCATGTTGTTTTTTTAATGTTTTTTTTCAATGAACAGTGAAATACAATTTTGCTAAGGTGTGAGGCCAAATAATGAATAGATATCAAGGTGATTAATGTAAGATATCAGAGGGGATTGTGAAAGATATCAAGGTGCATTGTGAAACTTCAGTATGAAGTTTTAATCTACTATAAAGACATTTACTTTATGGAGTCGTTTTTCTGACTTGCCAGGGAATTTTATTCAAAAGTTCAAGGAAGTCAGTTAGTGCACAAGGTTTGATGAAATCATTTGGTCTATGCCATTTGGATAGAATGCAATACAGGTCAGTCCCATTACTATGCGCCGATTGGGGTCCACGAATCTCATTCGGGATATACGCAAGATGCGCACTTACCAGTTGAGAAGCATGAACAGCTATACTTTAGTCAGTTTGGGTGGGGAATGTTCGTTTTCAGGAGTGGTTCTGAGTTTCATTAAACACTTACTGTATATTATTTAGATAGTTAAATAAACACAAGCTCTGTATGTTTTGTCATTTAAATCCCCACCAAAATAACTCAATTTAAACAAAAATCAAGCATTTCAAATTGAGATGATTTCTTCACATTGGTGTTAGTAGTTATGGTAAATGCGGTGTTATAGTAAACATCATACCTGCTAGAACGTCTGACACTAGAGTCTAATTCTCTAATAAATACTGATTGGATAATTCTTACTGATCTCAAATGTCAACTTCAATGAGCTGTATGTTGATTGGCTGATATTTTAATCTGTGTTATGGATAATGAATATTTAATTGAACAAGGTTGTGTTACAGGTCAATGACCGTTTTTTACTGCTGTGAAAAAACCCTGAAGTAACAAGATAAATTTGGATGACTGGCATGTGTTGTGAGCTCAGCAGGTGTCAACTTTATTGATTTTAATTGCTGCAATTACAAGAAACTATGCAAACAAACGTTTAACCAAGTGACAGGGCAGACAGATACAATAGACAACATCTTTATGTCAAATTACCCAGTGGAAATTGTGTCAACCTTTTGTGCAGACTCTGCCCACTGGCGTTTTTATAACAACAAGAGATTAAGCTTGCATAATAAATCCCAAGAGTTGGGAAAACAAATTTGTAGTTAAGTAAACAGCCATTTGGATAGATGAGGGATTTTTGCTTATTTTTTTATTTTTATTTTGGGAGCCAAGGCAGATTCGCGCTATAAGCCTACTAGCGTAATAACGCTACGAGTACTAACGGGACTGACCTGTATTGAGCCCCAAGAGTAGTGTTTTACAAAAGCATTGATCAATAGATCATTTGCATGGTAAAGCTTTCAATGAACAGTGCACCTTTTAATTTTATCTAGCCTGCAGGTGAAGAGTGCGCAATTTAAGATAAATTTCTTATTTCTCAACCAAAACATATGTTGTGGGTATTGAGACAGTTCTTTTGAGTACCTTTTTAACTGATTATATAACTGTGCTTTTCACTACTGCTACAAGCACCCAGTGCAAATGACACCTTTCTATATAGCTTTTGTAATATGTCTACTGACAGTATTATATATATATACTGACAGTATTATATATATATCTACTCAACCTCTGGACTATGAATGTTCACCCAGTATAACAGGACTTTAGTTAAGAGTTTGTAAGGAAAATTTGATTTTCTTATTTCTCAATAAAAACATATGTTGTGGGTACTCAAAAGACCCGTCTCAATGAAACGGTTCTTTTGAGCACCCAAAACATATGTTAAAACAGATGGGTAAGAAAATATTTACAATTTTAGGCTGAAATGTTTTGTTTATCTAAACCTTAAGTGTAACAACGATTCACATAAAGTGTAGAGATTAAAGTGATCTGTTGTTTGACCTTATAAGATGAATAATTTTGTGCATTCATAATAGCATAATTATCCTTATAATCAAAATAGGTATTCCTTGCCATACTTAGCTGACATCTTAATAGGGTGAGTAAAATGTAGTTAAGAAATGACAAATAATTTATAGGTCAAACCAACAAATTCAGCTTAATCTTGTAAAGTTTCATGTGTGAAAGTTAAAAATTTCTTTAAATCCAGAATTTATGAAAATTCTAATGCACTTGCTTTTGAAACGTAATGTCTGAAAGGATAACGTTAGGAATTTGCAACAATATGAGCCGGGACATGAGATTTCCATCAATGTAGTATGTGCTACCAGCAAAGCCTCAGATCAGCCTGCGCATCAGACATGCAGTCTGATCAGAGCCTTTGCTAGTCGTTTGAATATTCAATGAGTGTTAAGCTACTGACTGAACACCATTTGGAGTTTCTAAACTTAAAAGGATGCTGCACATGCTCGTTTGAGTCTACACTTGTCAAAATGCCACATTGTTGGAAATCACGTCACGGCTTAATTATCCGCGATATACTGTCAAAAAAAGTTTGACGTCATTAACTTTGTCACATTGAGCTGGATGATGTGGCTTGCAATGGCCAATTGTGTTTAAATTAACTGATAATAAATCAATTTAATCTGCCTTATTAAGGCTCAAAATCCTTAATTAAGACATAACCCTGAAAACTTTCACCCATGAGGTAATGATACACAATACAATAATATTGAAAGCATTATAGAAGACATTTTGAATATCTACACATTATATAATAAAATACAACACTGAAAAAAATAAATTTATATATAGGCCGGGAGAAAACCTGTCTTCGGGGGTTTGCAAACAACACAGGCGCAGACCAGCCTGCGCATCCGCGCAGTCTAATCAGAGCCTTTGTAGTTCGCTTATTGGAAAGTTTCATATGTAAACATGATACGGATGAAATTTCAATTTTCTAGATAGTCTCTGTAGCTGAGAAGACTGGTTTGAATCTCGCTTTGACGGAAACCCGAAGACAGGTTTTCTCGCGACGAGGCCCATATAGAAAGCATTATAGAAGACATTTTGAATATCTACACATAATATAATATAATACAACACTGAAAAAAATATATATATATCATAGTCTGACAAAAACATGATTTATTTAGACTGAAATGTCACACCCTGAAATATTCTTCAGGGTTATTGATGGATCAACACATTAATGGGCAAGGTTAAACAACTCTGAATTCACGTACAGAATAGACAACACATGCCATAACACGACAATACATTCCTTAGACAATATACAGACACTGAAAACATAAAATCAACCCGTTTCTATTGATGCTTTACATCCCGGTCTACAATTTTCCAGTCATGTGGAGATGCTTCCTGGGTTGAGCTAGTACAGCAGACAGTGCCTCACCCTTGAACCAGAGACCCCTTAATCTCAAGTTGAGCACTCTACCACTGAGCCACTGGGTAGCAGATCAGATCCTTCATTGCCCACATATATAAAAGGATACAAGTGCAAAATGAAGGCTTTTATTTGGACATTGTCTTTGATTTGGACATTGATAGTTGCACTTCACTGAATATTTTCTCGTGTTTTGGCCTAAAAGAGCTGCAAAATATAGCAAGAAGTGAGCAAAGCTCACATACCCCCGGCGGTAGCCATCAGAGGTTGTAACACTTTCAGAGAAAAGTAAGTAAGGTTGCAAAGATCAGGAATCGATACAATCAAGTACCACACCTGACCCAGGATACCAATGGGAAAGTGACAAACTCACAGAAGACACCACAAACGAGAGCCAAGAGGTCAGCCCTTTCCCAGCAGGTGACCACGAAGCACATATAAACAGACGCGCACAAAACATAGCAAACACAAGACAGAACAAAAACATAAAAGATCCACAAAAGAAGTACCGCCTTGGAACGGTCAGTAAAATATTTTACTGGAGGGCTTAAACCGGTTTAACGGCGCCAACCTCACCCTTAATTCAGATGTGGATCAAGACACATAGATATTTGGTTTGCATGAAAGACCCCTAACTTATCAATGCATCATCTCCTAAAACATATAAATCAAGATATAACAAGGAGATAAAGCAAGGATAAGGACTCAACAGTAAATTAAACTGAATACCGGAGCAAAAGAAATCCAACAGGTAAACCCCGGTGGGCCCGACAAACGGCCAAAGCATCAGGCCCCTACCATCTCATCAATAGATAAGTCTTTAAGTCGGAACCATCATAGACAAAATTGTCAAAGATTTCATAATCCTAAATCAAGTAGTTTCCGAGAAAACTTTGATGAAAAATGTCCATATGTGTCATATAAGAATGACAGAAGGAAAAATTGAAAATTTGAAAAAAGAAGGCAAAATGAGGATAAGCACCTTCATTTTCATTTACACAATACACTTTGCCTACCTGAAAGTGTACAAAAAATTTCATAATCCTAGATCAAGTAGTTGTTGAGAAAACTCTGACAAAAAACATCCATATGTGTAATATAGGACTTGACAGAAGGAAAAATTAAAAAAAAGAAGGCAAAATGAGCTTTAGCATCTTTATTTTCATTTACACAATACACTTAGCCTACCTGAAGGTGTACACTAAATTTGAAAACACTGGCTCCAATAGGAGCCGAGAGATCTGCGACAGAAATTTCCATTGGAGAGAAAGAAAAATGAACAAATAAAGGGACTGATAAGCAATATGTGGCTGTTCTTTTGTTACACAATACAGTTCATCACTATCAAGCTTTGTACCAAATTTCAGAATCCTAACTCAAATAGTTGCTGAGAAATCTTTGACAGAAAAAATGTCTATATGTATTATATAAAAGTGAAAGAAAGAAAAAATGAAAAAGAAGGCAAAATGAGGATTAGCATCTTAATTTCCCTTTACACAGTACACTTTGCCTTCCTGAAGGTGTACACAAAATATGAAAACACTGGCTCCAATAGGAGCTGAGAAATCTGTGACAGAAATTTCCATTGGAGAGAAAGAAAAATGAACAAATAAAGGGACTGATAAGCAATATGTGGCTATTCTTTTGTTACACAATACAACTCATCACTATCAAGCTTTGTACCAAATTTCAGAATCCTAACCCAAGTAGTTGCTGAGAAATCTTTGACGGAAAAAAAAGTTTACAGACAGACAAACCAACAGACAAACCAACAGACAAACCAACAAACATAATTACAGAAAAGGCAAAAACTATATACCCCCTATATACTTCGTACCGGGGGTATAATGAGATGGCTATATCAAGGGAAAGACGAAGAAATCCAATTAGACAGTTCTCGTTTTAGAAATGTAGTTTCAATCATGTGTAGCTAGGCTCTACAATAGTGAGATCTAGTTGTGTTTACTACTTTAACCCTTGTCCTACTATAGAAATCTTTTTATCACATGATGTCGTGTCAGGGAGTGATATAACGCCATGTATTAAAATCAATAAACCACAGTGATTTACAGATTCTCGGGTAACATTATGAATTGATGCCTTTAACAGTGTCACATATATACATGTATGACAAAATCTTGACGTTTTCACGTCAAAAATGAGATTTCAAAGTAATTTTAATGTCATGTGATAAATAGACTCTAATATTCGTGCTCCTGTATTATTGAATTTATCAAACTCGCATTTTATCTCTTTTCCCCAACTTGTTTAATAATTTCAATAAAAGATGAGCACTCAATTTTACATTGTGGATCCAGATTATGTACCTACACTGTTTACATAAGAGGATACATCCGATTCAACAGGACAAGCCACAAGGTTTAACTTTCACTGTGCTTCTAAACCAAATCGATCTCCGTGAATTAGTGTAAATTATAACAATAAGAGGGGAGCTAAGATCTCACCTTGGCTGATTCCTTTAAGTGAAGCATGGCAGGATCCTGGACATTTTTACCAGAGGCATTCTTGGTGGCACTGATCAGATCAGACAGCGCAGAGGCTACATCTTTCACTGCATTGATCAACAAAACCTGAAATAATCAAATAATCAAGTACAATTAGATACAGAGTTCAGATAAGATCTTTATGACCCTACAACCTCTTTGGACCAGAAATAACCCTAAACTTTAAAAGCAGAATTCCTAAAATGGAATCTGGGTCTAGAAAAACTGATCTTAGTTGTCAATGTACAATTTTCCGAAGAAAGCAATTTTAACAGGGTTACCACTCAATATCTATTTTGAAATTTCCTGACTTTTCATTGACTATTCCCTGACTTTAGACCATTTTTCCAGACCCTTTTTGAAGGCTGATAGTAGCCATTCTCATTCCTTGAATGTCAGCTGTTGGGGTACTAGAAAGAACATTTCCAACATTTCAGTATTTTATTGAGGAATATAACTATAAAACTGTTATAGCCACAGTCAACTGCAACCTATATTCACAAAACTTGGTTTTTTTTCTTCCTTTAAAAAGTTTACTAACATCTGGTTGCATCTAACATCTTCAAATTTACATGATTTTTTCCTAATCAGAAGAAATTGTGAATAAAAAAGACAAAAAATATTGGTTAATGCTTTATAAGGTTTTTACATATGAGCCAGTGCATGAGATTTCCAACAATGTGGTATGTGCGACCAGCAAAGCCTCAGATCAGCCTGCGCATATGCTCAGTCTGATCAGAGCCTTTGCTAGTCGCTTGAGTATTCTATGACTTTTAAGCTTCTGACTGAACACCATTTGGAGGTTCTAAGCTTCAAAGGAGGCTGCAGAGGCTCGTCTGAGTCTACACTTGTCAAAATGTCAAATTGTTGGAAATATCATGCCGCGGCTCAAATTTAATTATTATAATGTGTGTACCTGTGCCTCTGGTTGATCTGATCCTAGCGAGCCAGCACCAAACTTGACAACATCAGCCAGTCTAGTGATAGTTTTTACAGCCATCTGAGCAGCATTAGCAAGCTGTTCCTGGTTAGAGGCCGCTCCAGCTACCAATGTCTTAGTATCATCTACCAGTGCTTTAGCTGTCTTCAAGATGTTCTCTCTAAAAAGCAAAATACAATACTATAATCTTTAATCCTTTAACTTCGCAAAATTTTTGATTTTACATTTGCATACATAATTTTAAGGTTTGAATAATTTAAAGTGGGTCATTGAGCTTAAATAGTTTGAAATATTAAATAGGGTTCAGGATAAAAACATAAGTGAAAATTGTCTTTTTCTTACTTCTCCATTTTTGTGGTGTTCACTGAAAGTGAACCTATGAGAGAGTACCTATATTTCCTTGAAGAATTAGAAAAGAATACGGTTTATATACTGAAATTTTAACAAATTCTGAATAAAGAAAGAAACATATTTAGTCAAACGACCCTAGGTTTTAAATGGGATCAGTCAGCATGCAAGTCCAAAAATTATTGATTCTGGATTGTGTCCCTACCTGTGATCAGCAAAGCTACTGTCTCCATCAGCATTCAGGGTACCAGCAGTAGCAAACATGATGGTGGTGTCAAGATCAGCGATGATTCCACTCACAGTGTGTGCTGCATTGATACATGCCTGTGTACCCCGGGAACCAGATTGTAGTGTAGCTAACACAAATGATACCTGTAAGGAAATGGACAAGTTTCAAATATTCAAAGCATATGTTATGGTTACAGATTTTCATACAATGTTTGATTTGGGAAACTTGTATTTCTATCTTCTAATGTAATAAATGCTCCTCTAACAAATGTCGGCCTTAAGCACACAAATTTTTCATGGAAATCTACTTGCTTAAGGCAGGTGCTTGCTAAATATGGTTGAAATACAATGAGTATCCTTATATATTGTTTATATATAACTAATTTTAAACAAAAATCAAGCATTTCAAATATTGAGGAGATTTACATTGGTGTTACGGTATGTACGGTGTTATAGTAAACATTATACCCGCTAGAAGGTCTGGCAGTAGAGTCTAATAACTCTTATAAATATTGATTGGATAATTCTTACTGACCTCAAAGGTCAACTTCAATAAGCTGTATGTTGATTGGCTGATATTTCAATCTGCGGTATGGATAATGAATATTCAATTAAGCAAGGTTGTGTCACAGGTCAATGACGGTTTTAAAGCCCGAGGTAAATAGATGACTGGCTTGTGTTGTGAGCTCAGCAGGTGTCAACTTTATTGATTTTAATTGCTGCAATTACAGGAAACTATTCAGACAAACTTTAGACAAGTGACCGAACAGAAAGATACAATACACAACAATATCTTTTGGCAAATTACCCAGTGGAAATCGTGTCAACCTTTTTGTGCAGACTCTGCTCACTGGCGTTTTTACATCAACAAGAGATTAATTAGGCATGCATTATTTATTCCACAAGTGAATAGTGTAATATTTTGGCAAGACACAGTTTTAAATTAGTAAACAGCAATTTGGCTAGATGAGAGATTTTTTGTCTCAAAAAAAAAAAAAAAAAAGTTTTGGGAGCCAAGGCAGATTCCTGCTATAAGCGTACTCGCATAGTAACGCGACAAGTACTAATGGGACTGACCTGTGCTTTTGGCTCCTGAAGATCTTGTTATGTTACAATCCTGTATTTGTAATAGAAATTGCAATTTTCATTTTCATCATCTTGAATATAGATTACTACAGATGCAAGTACAACAACAACAAAAAATAGTCATTAATAGATATTTGGTTTCAAAACTGGTTACTTGTCTTACTAAATAAAGGCTCAACAGTTTGGTTATTTGACTAAAATTGTAACATACCTTTTCTGTGATATTTCTAGCATGTTCTGTGAGGTCTCTTCTGGCGTAGCTATCGGCAGGGTTAGACTGTAGACTGCCAGCATCTTGTACCAGCTCAATACAACTCTTGCCTAAATCTTGTACTGTCATACGTATTCTACTTGCCACCTAGATAAGAAACACATAAAACCTTCATACATCCGCTTTGACATTGAACTGCAAATGGTATGTTAGACTGACATCTATCCATTTATTCCATAGGCTATTTTTAGATCATGACATCATTTTCTATTTTCAGACAAAATTGAAAAAAAATGTAGTAAAAGTTAATTTTGAATTCTTTTGAAAATATTATGGAAAATGGAGCATTTCCTCTTTTGGAGCAAATGCTGCATTTTCCATAATATTTTCAAACACATGATATTTCAACGGCGTCAAAAAGCTTTATTATCATTAAAGGACTATTCACAAACTGTAACCTGCTGAGTCTATGGTAAGCATCCACAACATACACTTTGATAGGAAATACTGAAAACAATCTATTTTGGGCATTAAATATTACTCGTGGGCCAACTCCTTTTCCTCAAACTACTGTAAAACCTGTCTTAAGGGTAACAAGTCGTTTCCCCCCAAGACCAGTTCGCCCCTAGTCGTTTCGCCCACGGTCGTTTCGCCCCAAATTTGATCCCTAGACGTTTCGCCCCTACACCCTAGTCGTTTCGCCCCACTTATTTTTTTAACCCTAGTCGTTTCGCCCCACTATTTTTCAATCACTTTAAAATGTTATACACTTCATCAAGATATTTTAAGCATTATTACAATATGATAATACATGTAATTTAATTCTAACGATGAACACGCTTCAGTAATAATTTGATTTTAACGATGAACACGCTTCAGTAATGATGATAGCAATTAAGACTTGTGGAACCCAGATCTCTCTCTCTTTCTGTATATCAAAAGCCATCTGATCAGGATCCACACTGCTATAAATTATTATAATTGGTATGGTGCAGGGTCGAGGGTGCAGGTGTCCATGAAAAGAGTTTGGGAGGAGTGAAGTGCATACATGTAATAATGGTAATAAGCATGACTAGGATAAAATACAATGCTTACAAAAATTCTAATAAAATATAGATTGAAAAATAATTTTATATTTCCTTAATCCCTGCGCCAATACGCAGGGTGGCAGTGCTCTGCTCATTGCATTAAGAAAAGGGACTCAGATAAACCAGTTAAAGTAATTGGACGTTAATTGTCTCTAATTAAAGAAAGTGTGAGGCGGATAATCTTTAATCTGTGAGTCATTAATGGATTAAGACTAGGGTGTCGAAAACACACGCAAATCAATCAGCTCTACTGAGCCCATGTTGATCGCACACAAAAGTATGGACTAAAACGGAGACTTAGGCCAAAAATTAGGCCTAGCTTTATATAACCAAGCTGAATATATCAGAAAACATCTTTGTCATGAGAAGTAATATTATTGATATTACTTCATGTATAATCGCATATGCGATAAGTATTAAATTCTCATGAACTAGCACAATAGCTTTATGCGAAAAAAAAACGTGCACATAATCTTTATCCAGCCAAAAGTGTTGAAGATTTTAATTGTTAAACTACATTACTACTGGCGTAAAGCATTGCAAATATACATGTATTTGCACTAACTATTCACATAGATTTCAACAAAATAGGTTGATATTTTTTCTTGGGGCGAATCGACCAGGGGTGAAACGACTAGGGGGGCGAAACGACCAGGGGCGAATCGACCTGGGGCGAAACGCCGCTGGGGCGAAACGTCTAGGGGGCGAACTGGATCAGGGGCGAAACGACCCGGATTCGTCTTAAGCAGCCAATCAAAAGACCAAAATTGGTTTTAAACACCGAGTATTGCTTAATGCAGGTCAAAAGTATTGTAGAATGCTCCAAGCGGGAGCATTCTGCAATATGTTTGACCTCCATTAAGCAATAATCGGTCTTTAAGATCTTTGGAGTGGTCGCTCAAGACAGGTTTTACTGTACTGATAACTGTAGGAAAAAAAATTCTGGACCAATAGACTAGGAATTTAAGACTGACACTGTATGTAAGAAGTTTAGGTGTCTGAATATTTTCTAGGTAAACATGGTACCAATTACATATTTAGGTTGAATGATAACCATAGGTCAAGCTTATCTAAAATTTTAACACTAAATTGTAAACATTTTCTTATCAAGCAGTTAAAACATTTGTTTTGGGTGCTCAAAAGAACCACAACTTATGTTTTGGTCGAGAAATAAGAAAAATAACTTTTCAATAATGCTCTCTTATGAAAAGGCCTGGCGATTACACCAAATGTTCTACTATAACTGTAGCTATAACTTACATCCTGATTAGTAGCCGTTCCTGCAGCACCGCCAGATTCACGAGCCAGAATGTCAAAATCTCTCGTCAACTGATTCGCTAAAACTCCGAGTTCTGCTACATTTGTACCAGCTTTACCAACCTGTAATTATAATTGTTTTACTGAATTTGTTGTTGTTATGTTTGTTTTTAACGTTCCACCAACAGCTAAGGTCATATGGAGACAGCGCCACTGCTTAAAGTCTCATCCGACAGACTGGTGAAGCCGAGGATCGAACCTGCGACCCCTGGTTTACAAGGCAAGTGGCCTATCCACTACACCACAGAGGCTCCTGATTTACTGAATTTAACCCTTTTCAGACCAATGGAAATTTCCATAAAGTTGATATAGTTAAGTCAAGATAGTCCATTGTATATATTGAGGGGCCATAGTTTATAATTTAAAAAAGAAAATTGTATTTCTTTCTCTGAAGATCAATTTTGTCTTAGCAAACAATGCAGTATTATGCAGCATTTCATCTAGGTCATCACTGTTTGCCAAAGTATGGGTTTATAGTTTACAAAGGGTTAATGCTTTTACTAAGACTTATGACTTGAGACACTGTTTCGGTCAACATATTTACAGCATACCACAGTACCCCACCCAAACAAAGTTTGGGTATGATGGAGCTAATACTGACCATATCTTGAGCCGTCCTTGCAATATTCTTGGCCAACTTGACCATGTTAGTCTGGTAGTCCACATAGGATGCTCCATCTCGGATCTCAACTCTCTCATCAGTCTGTAATCAAATACATGTACAATAAATGAAGTGTTTATGTGTTTAGACTTTATATCCAAGTAACATGTAAGCTCATATATTAATCATTAAAGTAACTACTATATGGTTCTAAGATTCAAGAATCTTGAAATTCAGATGTTCAAAACCCTTAAACTATCTATGCCTAACTAGCTTTAGAACTCAATCCTTGAACAATGAATGTACTATTTAGTATAATATATTATAACTGAATTTAAGATTTTGCAACTTGGTCCCAAATTCTTATATTTAGGAATTAAATCATGAAAAGACCAGTCCTAAATCTGCCCACAGATGTTGAGAACCAAGCTAAAGAACAACTACACTGGAGAATGGTTATACAGCTGATCTTTATTCCCGTCATCACTCCCAACAAAATATGACAACAATTCTGTTTACTATGAAGGAACGTACCTTAGTGATGGACTTGCTAATTTTATCAATCATGGTGGTCACCTCGCCAGCCTGAGAGACGGCTTCCTCCAGCATCTGTAGAAGATCTTGTAGAACATCTCTCATATCATCCGCTGCTGTGTTGATGTTTTCTTGCGTAGTTGTTGCCTAGGTTACAAACAATCATTTCCATTAACTAGGGTAAAGTCAGGTAACTTTGGACAGCGGGTAAATTCGGACATACATTTGCAAACAGTGAAAATCCAGATGAGACAGCTCTTAATGAGCCGTCTCTTCAGGATTTTCACTGTTTGCTTAGTTAATTTATTTTCATTCCAATAAATCAAAAATGAAGGAAAAAAGGTCGCTGTCCAAATTTAGCCGATTGTCCGAATTTACCTGACATTACCCTAGTGCATGTGTAAAGTCCAGTTTCCGAAATCCTACACTTTAAAAATTTGCAGTATGTATAAAACAATATTAAAAATGTCAAGTTTGAATGGTAAATTGTCTTTAGATGATTGAAAATAAATCATAAAAGCTATCACATTCTGCATTATTCAGTTAATCAGCCTAAATATCCTTATTTCAGAAATCTCCTGCAAGGGCCATCTGAATTCGGCAGAAAAACAGAAATAATTAGCAATTATTAGTTTATTTTGCCCTAATATGAAACATACTTTGTTAATTGAAATAACTACATTGTCTGAACTTGCTGCTCAGTTCTTGGTCAAGGTATATATATGGTTTTTCATGTATGTTCAAGCTTATTTTATGTACCTAGTAACTAGCCTCAGTTAGTGTAGTCATTGTATGTTAGTTAATAAAATGTAAAATTAATCAAATGGTTCATTATTGGCTAGAATTTGGCTTCAATAGTTCAATAGTCTTGTGACTAATGGTTTCATCAAACTCAATGGACAATCCTCAATGAAGAAAAGTTGAAAGATCTTACCTTTGGATTACCTCCTCCCTCCTTAGAGGAGTACATAAACTGTAGAGCTGACTCTATAACTGTCTTGGTTAAATCTAGAATATTCATCTGTTGTTTAGAGTTGTTGGACAATGAGGCTGCACCAATCGCTGCATCAGCTAACGGGTCAAGATAACTCGCCATCTTTGTTACCTGCAATAAACAGCAACATTCTAAATTCTGAACTTTAGAAATTCAAATCTTAAAATTAGCAATAAGCCTACAAAATATTAGAATTCTCAAGTTTCAAATTTTTTAGATAAACTGATTATAAATCAGAGAAGCTATTATAATCTGCCTATATAAATTCAGTTTTTTATGCTGACTTTCCTCAAAGTCCTGAATTCAGGAATAATCCTGAAAACGTACACCCATGCATTAAATAAATTATTAACAAGCAGGATAAGCATTATCTAGATACAGATTTATAAAAAGCCATGTAAAGGACTGCTATAAAACAATTCCTATAAATTCATGGGTGAAAACTGAACATTTCGAAATTCCTCAACTTTTAAAATTCATAATGTCAAACTTGCAGTGTACTTACAAAAAATTATCGATTGTAAGTTTAAACGGTAAGTTATCTTTGAACTGCATTAATGAAGGTAGTACATATAGTTTTACCTGATGGCCAAGGTTCTCTGGTTCTTTTGCAGCAGCTTTACGTATCTTTTCAATAGACTCCAGTATTTCTCGGGAACAACTAATCATCTGTTCTTGATAAGACTGAAATTATCAAAACTCTTTGTCAGTGATCTATCTAAAAATAATTAAACCTTTTCCTGCCATTGAAAACAACTGTCGCCTACTCTCACATCTGCTTAAAAGGGACATCAGCCCTAATGATAAGCATGTTTTATCAGAAAGAACTAAATGAACCATGGATTTTGATACAAGTATCATCAAAATCGGTTGAAAAATGGGGAAGCTATGAGCATTTTAAGAATTCAATATGGCCAACATTTAGCCTCCACTTTGAATAATTAGTTTTCAAAAAATTTTCAACTGCTTGATTTTTACTATCATAGCATCTGTGTTTCAGCAGATATGCAGCTTTATACATATTAAATATAATTGCAAGTAATCCCATTGGTTTGTCTTTGATTTTGATTACGCATATTTAATTAGGCTGTGTGATGTCACTAAGCCTACAATATGGCCACTTCCATTACAGTCCATTTGCAAATATTCAAACACCTACAACTTCTTAGTGTTTCAACCTATTAGATGAAACTGGTATCAAAATTCATGGTTAATCAAGATCTTTCATATAAAACATAGTAATCAATATAAGGGTTGCTGTCCCTTTTAATATGTACTTTGGTAGCTTATATAGCAAACAATATGGACTAAGATCAGATTGCCTAGTTTGATCAGATACAAAGTATATGCTTCCATAGTGTGCATTTAAATCTATGCAGCAGACATAAGTAGGCAACTCATTCTGGACAAAAATACTATTGGCAGTATAAAGCTTTCTTTAAAAAATCTGGATGCTGATGGCAGGTAGTACCTTCTAATCAGTTCTAATCAGTTAAATTGGGAGAAATGGACCAGTCTATCTAGGTGTATACAAAGAGTTAATAAGCTGTTCCCAATTTTAAACAATAAAGATTAGTGTGTCCTCTTGATAAAGAGTTAAAATGTGTAAAAAAAATATTACCATGCTGAAAGACTGTAAAGACTTACCCTGAGAGATCGTTCTGAACGTGGTGGGAGATTCTGACTGATGGCTGCCAGTGAGGCCTGGTCTAAGTCACGTATTGAATGGTTGATTTTTTCTATGGCTTCTTCACATTCCTTCTGTCCTGGTGCACTATCCCTGTGAAGAAACAACAGGAGTGAAAATTAGAAATTCATAAAATCCTGAACTTTAGTAAGGCCTAAATGAAATATATGTGTGGTTCCTGTTGCATACCAACAAAATTTAGGGTAGGTAGGTAGGGAAATTATTAAATTTTGTTATAACATTTAACAAAGAAAATAGTGACAAAATCTGAAAAAGTGCCCATTTTAGGTATTTTTTCTCCAAAGACAATTTTAATGTTTAGGGTAGGGTTGAAAAAATTAGGGTAGGTAGGCAACAGGAACCACACATACATTTCATTTAGGCCTAATTTAAATCTTAAAACTTGCAATATGCCTACAAAATATTAACAACCTTAAGTTTTAAAATGGTAATTTCTCATTGGCAGATCTAAAGGGAGTTCAGGGGGTTTGCTCGAACCCCACTTTGAGACAAAATTATTTCATTTTTATGGAGAATTTTCAGAAAAATCAGGAAAAATTAATAAATAATCAGGTAAAAGTAACAAATCAAACCCCCTTTGTAAATTCAAACCCCCTATCAAGAAAGTCTGAATCTGCCCATGTTTCTCTTAAGATAAACTGAAAATAAATTGGACATACTACCATAATCTGCTAGATTCAGCTTTTTGAGGCTGACTTTCTATGGAAAGTCAGCCTCAAAATCCTGAATTCAGGAGTAAAAACTTTCGCCCATGAAACCAATGAGATGTTCCTAGGCTCAACATTCACTGACTAGAAAAATGCACTTTTTTGGCATATGCTCAGGCTAATCACAAAATCATCAAATTGCTCACACAAATGAGCTACAACAGAGATGTCTTTACATGCATACAACCAAAATACAGATTATACTGTGTATGCACCGATTAGACCCTATGTTATACTATATAATTGATCATTATCAGTGTATATGATAGGAGGGAGTTTGATTTTGAGCTGAGACAGTTTCTACAAAATGCTTGAAGGCACATTTCCTCTATATCAGACTAAAACTGGTTGGATTTTTGAGCTGATTGACAAGACTTTTAAGTGGGAAATAAAAGGAGGCATTGATTTTTTTTACATAATATTCTCATTTTACTGGCCAATAATTCTGTAAGTTCTAAAATTTCAAACACTTTCCTCCTTTCTGTTCTCATATAAAATATTGGTTATCAGGGCTGTAAATCACATAATGCTTGACAGAAAGGCAAACAGGGAAGACCCTTATCAGACTGCAGTCTGATCTGGGTCTACACTGTTTATCTGGGCCTTGCTTCAAAGGCAACTAGATCTCGTGTTCAAAATTTTAGAAAGTTTACTGTAATCTATTCTCAATCTTATCCTACACATAGTATGACATCAGGCTTTATTTGTCTGACAACTTGTACTGCAAGTCCCTGTCTGTGTACCCTTAGTACCACAACATATTGATAAACCAGTACTTTGTACATACCTTATGGCTGAGACAAGTCTCTTGATGGCATCAGAAACACTCTTTGAGTGGTTAGAGTACATCTGGTAGGTGGGTGGGTCTTTAGGGTTGATAGCCAACTGTTTGGCTGCTTGTAACATATTACAGCCTCCATCTATGAGGGCTTTACCAGCTGATGTGATTGGTTCCTGGGCTTGGCGAGCCTGAAATTACACAATCATATAGTCATAGATCAAAAATCATGAAAAAATCAAAGGTCTAGATAAGCACCATTTTTAAGTATTAAATTGTACATATTTTCTTATCCATTAGTTTAAACATTTGTTTTGGGTACTCAAAAGAACCGTCTCATTGAGACAGGATCTTTTGAGTACCCACAGCATATGTTTTACTTGAGAAATAAGAAAATTAAGTTTTATAATGCACTTTTATCTAGAGGCCTGACAATATTCATGGGACAGAAAAAGGTTATTTTAAAATTCAAAACTCACAATGCATAACCCATCAACCAAATTTTAGTGCATAACACTTAATGGAAGATTACATTAAAATATTTAAAACATTTTCACTAAATTAAAATGATGAAACTTTTAGAACTTTTCCCATCTGTAAACAGCGAAGGCTCAGGCAAGCCAGCACATACAGGCAGTCTTGCCACAGCATTTGCCTCTTATACATGCTGTAAATAACCCTTTGTATACTAGTGACTCCTATATGCATACTATGAGCTTGGCAAACAGTGAAGACCCAGATAAATTGCCGCATTATGCGGCATTTTATCAGGGTCTGCACTATTTGCTTAGACAAAAATGACACAAATACAATTTTTATTTGGAAATTTTAACCTGACACTCTTCGATATATACAATGGACCATCCCAAGTTTATTGCATTAAACCAGAAGGAAGAATCCATAAGTGCATAAAGGGTTGTCAGGGTTCATACAGGCAAGTTTGTGTAAAATTCAAGGATTTTTCAAAGACTTCTAAAAGAGTCATCAATGGTTTTCCAGGACTACAAATTTATGAAAACACTAATTTACACATTAAAATTCTACTTAAGAAATGCTAGACTGAGATAACGGAGAAAATAGTATTAGAAAAATTGGTATAAAATTGTTGTGCCTTTATTTGGTGCAGCATATGCTGCACCAAATAAAGGCACAACAGTTTTATACCAATTTAGGAATCCATTATACAGGAAATAGTAAAATTCAAGGACTTTTCAAGGCCAAAGAGTAATTTTACAGTACTTTTCAAGACAGATTTAATTTTCAAGGACTTTTTAAAAGAGCCCACTGTATTCCAAGTACTTTTCAAGCCTACATGAACCCTGGTTGTTTGTTTGGCTGTTTTGATTCTTTATGTCCCATAAACAATCTTTCAGTTATATAGGGACGCGTCTTCCTGGGTTGAACCAGTACTAAGCTAGGATAAATGTGTCTTGCTCAAGGACCACAACTGAGTGACGCCAGTGAGACTTGAACCCACAGTCCTTCGGTCTCGAGTCAAGCACTCTACCACTGAGTCACTGCGCTCCCTAAACCCTGGTTGAACTTTATAATCCAACTTACCTTCTCACTTATCTTGGCTGGTTTAGAAGCAAACTCTGGTGAGGAAGCAAAAGTTGTGAGTTCTTCTACAGCATTTGTCAGTGGTCTCGCAGCTTCAGCACATTTCTGACGATTCTCATCAGTAAAGTTATTATCAAGAGCCTACAAAACAAGAACAAACAATATTACAACATCTACAAAGGTTGTGAGTTCCTCTACAGCATTAGTCAGTGGTCTCGCAGCTTCAGTATATTTCTGACGATTCTCATCAGTAAAGTTATTATCAAGAGCCTACAAAACAAGTACAAATGATACTACAACATCTAAAAAGAGAGATTATTCTTGCATAAAATGGAATTTCTTCCCTTCTAGAATACACCTTATTTAACCTTTACCATACACTGGTATACAATCCTAGAAACAACTTATATGGAATAAAAGTAAGCACTGATTTGCACCTATGAATCTATTTAAAACAGGGATATGTAGTATAGTTAAGTTTTATCTACACTTGTACGGCCTTGCTGTACAAACCGGCTTTTATGGCGACATGGTAGGGTATCTGATTTTCTGCCTGGTATCAGCTTGGACAAAAAGTGATTAGCATTTTTTCATCTGTGACATTTGGTGGCCAGTATGTTGGGTCCACGGCTTGGGTTTCAGGCATCAAGATGGAAATGTCCCAGAATTACAGCATGGTTCCGAGCAGAATCATGGATGAATCTATTTAAAGCAGGGGAATATGTAGTAGGTATAGGTATATAACACACTTCTACAGCCTTGAGACGGAAACAGGCTTTTACAGTGACTTGGTCGAGTGTTTGCCTGGAGAACCAGCGGTCCTGGTTCGATTCCCACCTTGAGCGGCCAGGATTTTTCTGAACCCTGTGACAAATAGAACCAGGGATAATTTGTGTTAAAATCGACAATTATTTTCTGCTTCTTCAGACCCATTTTGGTAATAAATTGTTTACCCACTGTTTGTTCAGATATTACCCCTTGTCATGCTGAATATTTCATGTTCACACTTCTCTTAAGTTTTGATCCTGTTAACCTGCAGAATTCCAGTTGTAGGCATGATGTGTTTTCTATCAAAGTGAAAAACAGTGTGGATCCAGATTGGACGGCTTCATTAGAAGCCAGCTGATCTGGATCTACAGTGTTTTCTAAGGGATATAAATCCGGGTTCAGCAGGACACGGTTAACACCCCCTAATTACCTTGATAGCTTTGACTAGGTTAGCTGTACTGTTGGCCACATCTTTAGCACTCTGTACAAAATGTCTTTTTGCCACAGGATTATCTGTCTTGGAAGAAGCCAGTCGACAGGCGTTACAGAGGGCTGAGGTGTGCTTGGCTACTACAGTAGCTGCTGAGAGAACCTGACATATAACAGAACAATACATGGGTGAAAGTTCAAAATTTCCAAAATCCTGAACTTTAGAAATTCAAATCTTAAAACTTGTAATATGTCTATAAAACATAATAATTTCAAAATTTAAATGGTCAATTGTCTTTAGATGAAATGAAAAAGAAGCTATTATAAGCTGCTTAATTCATCATTTTTAGGCTGACTTTCCATAGAAAGTCAGCCTCAAAATCCTGAATTCAGGAATAATCCTGAACTTTCACTCATGACAATAAACTTAACCCTTATCCTGCCAATAGTTTTTGTCCTGAAAATGTCACTACTTATTACACCTGATACACATATTGAAATGCGCCCTGAAATGTTTTTTACTTTGGAAGCAAACAAAATGTACCCTGACCAGACTACTCTGAAGGGAGCATTCTGACCTTGGAGCATATTGAGCACATATTATACAATTTATCAAATGAAGAAGTCATAATGTGATGTCAGGAACAAACAACACAATAATGGGTTGATATATACATTGATTGTCGTTTGTCAGTTTATAGTGCAAACTAAGTTTGGGTTCAAATTTAAGACTTGGTATAAATTTTTGGTCAACTTGCTTATTCACCCAGAATGGTATCTGAAAATTGTTTTCTTCCATGTTCAACTACTAATATATAAAGCAAGTCATAATACTAGAAAAATTGAAAAAAAAAAATCGTTTTACCTTCTTATATGTCATTTCTATTGCCCTGCTTTAAGCTGTCAAGAAAACATGTCATACAACATGAGTGTTCTTAGATTTGACAATAGATAGAAGCTAATGGTAAGCTAATATCATTATTCAAACCGGTTTTAAAAATTATTGGACAAAAAACATTGTTTCTCTTCACAAATTTATCCATACTTCCACTTATCTTAATCGTAGATGTGTTTCTCAATGGACATTCCATCATTTTGGTAAATAATCAACAATTAAGGTTTGTTTCTGGACTTTGTTATAATCAAATGTTAAAATTTAGATGTTATCTTTATACATTAATTATTCAATATATTCCATATATAAGATCTGTTTTTGACATTTCTTTTTATCTAAAGGTTTTAAGCTGAAAATGAACCACAGACACAACACTATAAAACAGCTTATTTGTCAAAATTCACAATCAAAACTACAATTTTCCATTTTTCAGAATATGGGGAAGTTGACCCACTTAAAATATCACTGCTCTAATTAAGTTAAATCTAGAAAATCAAATCTTAAAATGTTGTGGGACTTCAAAAGAGTGGCTCACCTGAGACAATTCTTTTTTCAGTACATGTACACACATGTGCTTTAGCTTTGAATTTTTTTATACATTTTTTATTTTTAGCTTTCACACTATAGTTGATTCTCATTAAGTCTTATTTGCATGGAGCTCCGAGGGAGACTCCCCATAAACCCTCGAACTATTTGCCTGTGTATAACAAGGGGGCGCTATCAATACAATATATACACAGTGACTGTATATGCCTAGGACTTGTCCAGTGAGAAGATAGCTGCTTATAAAGATCAGCTTAAAGTACTACATGCTGATTTTTTTCAAAACTATTTTATTTTTCGAAAAAAAAAATCAGGAATACCATCAGATTGCCAAACAGTTCGGGTCTAGATCAGGCCCAACATTTTTGTGTGCCTGATATGAGTTTGCGGACTGTTTGCGAAGGTTATCAGCATAAGACACTAGCAGGCATTGAGTTAATGAAATTAAGAACGGTGGCAAAGATCAGGAATCAATACAATCAAGTACCACACCTGACCCTAAAACCCTAGAAATATCGATCCATTAATCACAAGTTTGGGAGTAAAAAGACCTTAATTGATTAAGTATATCTCACTGAACAAGCACTATGATCTAAGACTGTTACGGAAAGATTTATTAAACACATCCTATAAATATATCAGATTGTGTGTGTACGGGGGTAATTTGTATTGAGGAACTATTATACAAGTATGAATATATATACAGTATATATTGTTGTGTTGACTGTGACAAAGAACCATTAGTAAAGCAGAATATCCTCTACACCATCAGAATAGTGCTGAAATAACAGCAGTAACCTTGTAGAAAGTAGCACTGACATAGTAGCAATTACCTCGCAGAAGTTTAGTTATTTTTGTTTGCAGTATGAAAACAAGATTTGTTATATGTGAAACAGCAAAGGCTCAGTTCAGCTTACAGGTATGCCAATACTCAATAACGAACCTTTGCAATTCATTGTCAAGATATTGATCAGCTTATTCAAAATGTACAGCTTCTAGTTAGTCACTGTAGCTGAATATGCTCATTTGAGTCTGACACATGAAGACAGGTGGTTCATAATAATTTAGGGGAGAGCAAATAACCCTAATGCACTCAGAACGGAGTTTTGGTCCATTCTGAGAGCAATATGGTTAACTCATAAAGCGCCACCTATAATTTGCAGCAGCAACAATTTCAAATTTTTCCGCCTTTTCAAAAATAACAAATAAGGCATGATATTTTGTGAGAATCGTCTGCTGGCAGACAACTCTCATGAAATATCATACCTTATTTTTTTCAAAAATTAAGAAAGATGTCGCAAAATTTGTTGTCTGCTGCAGTCATGATTGGCGCTTTAAGAGTTAAAGCGAAGATATTGCTTTCCACTTTGGTGTGCATACCATTTCACTGTTCTGGCTATATGTCCTTAGTATTTGTCAATAAACTAAATACAATTTGTTCTGTCTCTGAATATGTTATATTTAACTGCATTTTAAAGTTCACCTGAATAGCACAAGAAAGTAACACTTCATCACCTTGTTGTAAGCTAAGCATTGTTTTACTGCAAATATCACTGTGTCTAACTGTACGGTGAACTAAATGGGAGGTGACCATATATTCCAAGGTGTTTTGTTACAAAGCTTGATAATTTGATTGTATAATCAGACACAGTCCTGCAACCTGTTTATAATAATATCACCAGACATTTTTTTTTCTTCTTTAATATTTTTGGGAAATAAATTTTGACATTCACTGAAAGCATTTTTAGATTAGCATGGATGATTCCCATTGAATGTGATGTCACATATTTATTTCAAATATTCAGGCTGGTAACCCCTTCGCTAACAGTATAAACTCAGACCAGAGTGTTCCTGAAGAACAGACTAATTAGGATCTAGACTGTTTGCATTTTACTCATTCTACCTTAGTAGTCAAATGGTATGATCCAATGGAATTTTCTATAATGTTTGACACACAGTTAAGTCAAGATGGTCCAAATGTATATCTTGAGGGGCTACAGGATATAATTTCCCAAAAATATATGATATTTCTTTCTCTTAAGATCGATATTGTCTAAGCAAACAGTGCAGACCCTGATGAAATGCCGCTGCATTTCATCTGGGTCTTCACTGTTTGCCATAGTACCCTTTTGTTGGATACCAATCCTGCAAGGGTTAAATGTGGGACTATATTTTCTTCTCCCATTATCAAGAATGCCAATAATTTCAAAAGGCTTGTTGAAAATATGATTACAATACTGTCTGCTGATACTATCACTGGGCCCTTTAAGGGGTTTAAGGATATGGTCACTTAGTTTCTGGTTCAGTACTATCTGGTTAAAGTGGAACACTCACAACAAATACACTCTGTACAAGAAGAGAGAAACACTCATGTGTAGTATACATGATTACATTGGGTTTTTACCTTTGTGTTACCCTAACAAACATAGCAAAACAATTATAAAGAATGAAAGGAGGTGAAAAAATACTATTTAAATGGGATGTAAATGTGCCAAACCAGAAGAAAATGATACTTTTTTGTCCTCAGTTGACAAGGCCAATATGGCAGATAAGAGTGTATGTTTAGATAAACACAATTTTTTAGCATAAAAATGTTAGATATTTTTTAACCCATAAGTTCTGGCATATGTTTTGGGTGCTCAAAAGAACCCTCTTATTGAGACAGTTCTTTTGAGTACCCACAACATATGTTTTGGTTGAGAAATAAGAAAATGATATTTTTGGGTACACTCTCTTAACTTAAGGCCTGAGAGTGTGTAATTGAGTTAATTTTCTTATTTCTCAACCCAAAAAAAATATGTATGTGTCTTTGAGATAAGTACCATTTCCTTATGATCTGGTTCATGATATGTGTAAATGGGTTGTATAATGTAAATTGGGCCTCAAAATGAGAAAACCTGATTTTGTGGCATATGAATATCAAAGGCTCAGACCAGCCTGCATTATCTTCACTGTCTAATCAGCGTCTTTGTTATCTGATCCCTGCAAAGTATGATATCTTGACTTGCTTCATACAAAATTTCACTAGTCTAGCTAGTCTCTGTAGCTGAGCAGGTCATTTTGAGTCATACCTGATCGTAAACCTCAAAGACAGGTTTCCTCATATCAAGGTCTATCTAAAGAAATGCTTCAAAATAATTGAGATTGAAAATATTTTTTACACAAAATTGAACAAGAGAAGTGCTTTTGATCAAACATATGTCCTGTTTTAGCCTGGATGTGGACCGGGGCAGGCTGCAGTAATTGCTTGAATGAGATACCAGCCACAATAAGAAAACCTGTCCATGTTCTGCTCATAACAAATACATTTAGGCCAAGATCAGATTGTGTAACCACGCATTCTGATCAGTGCCAATATTAGCTGCTTAGATAGTAAATTAGCCATACAGTAAAACCTGTGTAAAATTGCCACTCTCTTAAGGATCGTAAATTGCTTTTCAAGACCTATTATCACTTAATGCAGGTTATGAGTTTTGAAGAATGCTCCAAGGGGAGCATTCAGCAATACTTTCAACCTTCATTAAACTACCATTTGTCAGTAAGATCTTTGTTTTGTCTATTTTTGAATGGCCATTTCACACACGTTTTACAGTATTATTTAGTCTCTGTAAGAGACCAGACTGGTTAGTCTTATCTGGCTGCTAGTCCCACAGACAGGTTTTCTCTGACGTGGCACAAAAGATGCAGCTATGGCAAATGACAATATATATATAACAAGTTGATCCACACCTAAAACAATATGTCCCCCTTCTCATGGATGGTGGAGTTTATCTACGGGTTTGCTACAAACGTTACCTGTAGGTGATCCTGATAAATCATAAACAAAAGATTAGTAGGCTTGGCCAGACTAAACTGATTTCATGTCAATATAATAATCAGGGTTCCCACAGAAATTCAAAAACACAATTCAATGATTTTTCCATGATCAAAAATGTAATTTCCATGCATGGTCTCCAACCTCCCCTTTTAGCAGCATCTTCACCACGCTGAGCATAAATGTGGAATGCAGCAACAACAGCATGCTTGTAGACAGACCATGCGTACATTTTGAAATTAAAACTTGAAACCACCAGTAGCCAGAAAACTAGCTGTCGGACACTGGACACACAAGTGTCCGACAGCTAGGTTTCTTGCTACTGGTGGTTTCGTCAAATTATTTCACAAAATTCCACGATTTTTCCATGATTATTCAGGGTTTTTTTCAAATTCCATGATTTTTCCATGCATGAAACTTTTTATAGTGATTTTCCAGGTTTTCCATGATTTCCGGAGCTTGTGGGACCCCTGAATAATAAACATGTAGTCTCTATATTTTTCGAAAACGTTTGCTAAGTTGAGGGCAAAAGTCCACCTGAGCATCAACTATACACATTATGGTTATTGTGTGTGGTTAGTTTTTCTTTCAAACAGTGACATAAACAAAATCCTAGTGTGTTTTAAAGAGATTCAGACATAGTAGGACGAGGAACAAATAGGAAGTTTACCCCTTGAAGTACATGTTTCAAAGGCATTGCTATGAAATAACCATTCACTGAAAATATCTGTAGCACACAAAATAAAGATATTATAAATTAGATTTTTTTTCATATGAAACAATCAAGTCATTTAGACATATTTTGTTAAAATCTAAAAAAAAAATTTTTTTGTTTTTTGTTTGTTTTGTTCTTTTTTTTCTTCCTTTTTTTTTTTTTTTTGGGGGGGGGGGGGTGCACACTAAAAGGCTTTCGATAACATACTAATTTAGCAACATCAATTCTGACTTTGATTTTTTTTTTCATGATAAATGCTCATCTTTAACCCTGCTGGAATGACACAATATGCATGGATCATATGAAATGACCAGCTCATTTTTCAATTCTTAAAACAGAATACTGAATATAGACTTACAAGGGTATATTTCATATCTTTGTATTTAAACAAATTACTGATGTTTTTAACTTAATGTGATGTAATGAACATGCACTAAACTATAACTGAAAATATCTCAAATTGTTACTACAACAACAACAAATGAATGAACACTAGGTTTTATAACAAATCATTTGAGGAAGATGTCCCGGCTTACACATCCAAGGAACAAAAATATATTTTAAAAGTTCTCCTTATATGCCAAAGGAATAAATCAACTTAAATGCAATAGGGAGATATACCTGAAAATCAGTGTTTCTTGTTGTTGTTTTTTTATTTTTAAAAATAAATTTTGATTGCTATAAAAGGATGTAAAGTGAAAAATTACAATGACTATAGTATTGAGGGGCTACAAGGATAAAATCAAAAGATCTTAAGTTTACTCTCTACCTGCAGACCTTTTGAAATTGATCTTGACTTCAGGCTAAGGAACAAATCTGATTGCAGCATAGCAATTGCAGATGGATTTTACTGCAAAAGGGTGATTTCTCTCATAGATATATTAACTTGCAGAGATAGAGCAATGTCTCCCCCCGCCGGGAAGCATTTTTCAAATATTAACCTGTCTGACTTGAGCATTGTGGGTACATGTGACATATTAGTTTACCGAATGCATCACAAAACATGTTATCCACATGATTGGTTGATTCAAACTTATTATCAATCTGCGTCATCACACGTCACTGAAACCACTTTTTTGACCCCAAAATGTTTTAGTGTAGAAAATTTTATCATTGTGTTGCTAAATACTCTAATACCAATCATTGTTATTGTTCAGCTACCAAAGATTACTTGATGTCTCCATAAACAGATTATTTATATTCATTCATTGCTTGTTACTTTTTAACATAGTGTTTTGGGTAATGCACATCGCATATTGACACAAACCCGACTCTTCAGTCGTGATGTGCCGTAGCAGACTGATTGATTCTTAAGTATCGCACCTGTGCAGACTATGGAGATAGAGTTATTTTATGTTTTGTAACCCTGAGATGATGATGATACACATTTGAAACTAACACTGACATTGAACAGAAGGACAAATGAGCCAGCCCTTGGGAATTTGGTACTTAATGCTAGCAGGCTCAGGCACCGAGGTTATAATTTTGTTTTCAAGCTCCACTCAACTGAGCACGAACTTTCAACTGCTCATAAAAACTATAATACCGACAAATTAAGAAGTGTCTTGCTTTAAATCTCTCAGATGTTGTATACTCGTACTAGGCCAAAAAAGAAACGCCGCAAATAAAGATTAAAAATATTAGGCGTTAAATGAGAGTCACAAAATTTCATCTGCTATCTATGTTTTGCTACTATTCCTGCCACACATTATTCCCATTGTTTTATTGGGCTCAGTCAATTCAAACCAGTGTACTAGCTGTCTTTTTATTTTCAAGTTTTTCACGTGCACATTCATTTTATTTAGATTTACGCATTAAATAACTACTGAAATCACTAGTCTAATATCCAATTTGCTTGAAAACATTTTAAAAATTCAAAATTTAAAGTTACACATTGCTAATTTACGATACCAAAATGGACACATGTTGAACGCGAAAAGGCGATAAGAATGTTACAAGCTAACGTGACGCCATCGGTGATAGCTCAACAATTTCGATGCCATGCAAGGATGATTGAACGTCTCAGGACACGTTTCTGAAAAATTGGAACAGACCGTATGCATTCATGACATCATCGTCTAAAGACGCGACGTTAAGGTCGATAAAAACGTAGATTCAAACTAATGAATCAATATCGTCCGGTGACAATGATAGCTAGGACAACCCCAGGAACTCATAATCCAAGAATCAGCGCTCAAACTGTGACACTTCGTTTGCGAGAGATTGGTGAAATACCCCCATATACAATGTATGTATTATATGCGGTGTTTCTTTTTTGGCCTAGTATATTTATCATGCTAATAAATGATGAAATGCCAACTATGTTGACATTTGTGAGCAAGATAAATTTTGTGCTCAGCTGAGTTGAGTATGACAAAAGTTTTATAACCTCAGGGCCAGACAAATCTACTTATCAGGCCTACCGCAGGGGACAAAAATTCCACTCGTCTGAGTGAAATCTAGAAAGCATGAGTAATTCTTCCAAAAGCACTCGACGAGTGCTTTGGGAAGAAAAACTCATCCTTTCTAGTTTCACCCTAAAATTTTAGGGTGAATCTAGCATTTTCTGAGTATTGACTGTGAAATCTTTTTGTCAGTATATGGGATGCAGTTATGAATTTGACTGGGTAAATACCATTTTAACAGTGATATAAGGAACTTTATAAGTCATATTACATATTACTCCCTTATGTTCTTTATAGCATACGCTTTTAAATGACAAGTACATGTGTTTGCAGGACGAGTGAAAATTGTAAGTCCCTTGTCCTGCAGGATAAGCGCAATATTTTTGTCCCCTGCTTATCTATGCATCCACGGAAACTTGCAAGAGCCTGTACTGGACACTCATACAAAAGATATAGGCTGATGATAGTTCAGACCAATATCTAGCCAGATTGGAATCCTGGGCATGTTCATACATTCAAAAATCAAAATAGAATAGGTACCATAACACAGGGGCTGGCCCAAATATAAGAAATATGTCACATCATAGCGAACCTTACCATTGAACGAACGTTTCCAGTGGCATAATACTAGAAATAAAACTAAAAGATTTAGCAAAGTTGAACTCATTAGAATGGATAGGAGTCTGAATGGTGTGAATAACTGTTAAGATTGTCATATTGAGATATCTCTATAGGAGGTGATAATGAGGCTACTTAATGGCTTTTATATCTATGAGTGGATTTCTAAATATAAAACTACCTACAGATCGACTAACCAGTCAACATTGGTTTCCCTTCATGGGGCCTCTACCTGTCTTTTGAGTCAATTTTAACCCAAATGGTTTAGTTATGATGGATGTCAGAGTTTTTGCCATAATTCCTTCTAACATTCAAACTGTTTGGTTTTAGATTATATGGATTATAAAACTCTGCAAAAACTTGTAATTCTCATATGTTGAGATGCAATGTGAAATGATGTAGACATAAGATTTACATTAGGTTTGTTTCTATGTTGTTGTTTTTTATTTATATAAACAAGGGTTAATGAAATCTACTGCTAACTGAAGCAACTTGTTGTCTAAATGAACAAAATAATGAGGCATGCAAAGCATGAATAATGTAATGACTCCAGATAAGACTGCACAGTTCAGAATGATTCAATTTCTGTAGGTTTTTCTTTCTCGGTGAAGGTTTCTACTGGCTGAAATTTCTCAGTTCCCAATCAAGCTCCTAAAAGAACCATATCTCTAAAAGGGGTGATTCTTTTGCATTTTTGTAACAAATCTTCTGATTGTGTGGATACTCAAAAAAACAATTTCAGGGAAAGCCAATGGCTGAAACATAGAAAAAGAAGCTCAAGATCTGAGCGTAAAATTGTGAATATTTTCTTGTCCATTAATTTCAACAAATGTTTTGTGTGCTCAAAAGAACCATCTCATTGAGATGGTTTCTTTTGAGTAGCCACAACATATATTTTGTATCAAAAATTAAAAGTATTTCTTATTTATACACTCTTATCTAGAGGCCTGAGAAATGATCAAAATTTACATCAACTATTTTGATCTCTTATTTTTTGCTTTAATCTGAAGCTGTGAATAAGCTGTATAAAATAGGCCGCAACCCAAGAAAACCTGTCTTCATATCAGTGTTTGCGACCAGGTATGGCTCAATCCAGCCTGCCCAGCTACGGAGACTAGCTAGAATCTCAAAATTTGGAATGTAGCCATTATACTTTCCAGTGAGCGAATAACGAAGGTGCTGATCTGAGCACCAGACTGTACTAAAGTGCAGGCTGGTCTGCACCTTTGTTGTTTGCATACAACAAAATCAGGTTTTCTTGCATCGGGGGCCCAAATACTACTAAGCTGGGAACTCTTCCTCGTAAAGGATAAACTATAACATGTATGGGGCAATTTACAACAAAGTTAATAAACTCGAGGTTATTTGTACAAAAACACACTTTTTCTTTCCAAAGGTTTTAGAGGTGGACTGGAAAATAGACAATCATGCAATATAATAATTTTGAGGGGAAATCAAAGAGAGGCTCTTTACATATAAGGATTAGAATGATCAAACTCATTTCAGTTATTTTTGTAGAAGGTCACCTAGTGACCATTACTACCATTCTGTTTTCAACTGGTCCAATCTTGTACTCATTATCAGACTTATTGATAATAGAAGCTGGGTTAATTCCGTTGAATCAACAAAATACCAAAAATTTACATAAACACTTTTCCCATTTCTCAACAAAACCATACCTTGTAGGTTCTAGGAGACATATCAAATGGGCCTCGACGCAACTAGAGATGTCTTCAGGGAATTGCAAACAACAGAGGCACAGACCAGCCTGCGCATCTGCACAGTCTGATCAGTGCCTTTATTATGCCCTTATTTGAAATTATCATATCGACTTGCTACTAGTGCAATTTCAATTTTCTAGCTCGTTTCTCTAGCTGAGGAGACTGGTTTGAATCTCAGTTTGTCGGAAACCCTGAAGACAGGTTTTGTCACTTTGAGGCCAAAATAAGCTCCACAGCTAGTTTTGTTGAGAAAATAAAGAAAATGAGAAAAATTGTCACTTTTGTTGAAAAAAGAAGCTTTTAAATCTAACCGTATGAGCTGAGTGTGCAAGCATAATATGTATACTTCTTCCAGGCCTCTAGTTAAGTGTACCAAAAATTTAATTTTCTTATTTCTCAACCAAAACATATGTTGTGGGTACTCAAAAGAACCATCTCAATGAGACGGTTCTTTTGAGCACCCAAAACACATGTTAAAACTGATGGGTAAGAAAATATTTACAATTTTACACTAATAAAATTGTTTATCTAAACCTATGCTTCTTCTATGAGCTAACTTAACAAGCAAGATGCAACTTTCTTTGGCTGGCCTCAGCAAGATTCTAGCTATAAACCTAGAGAGCAGGCAGAAGGTAATATACATAAAGATTGATTTCAGAAAGAATGGAAAACTCAACTGTCACAAATTGGAATATCTACTAGTCTTGATAGCCTAAAAGTATCATTTCTTAAGCTGAGCTTTAAATGTTTGAGTAATTAACATTACAGACACATAGGGAGACGTTGAAAGACAAGGTCATATTGGCATCTTCCAACAGAGTGATTGTCATGCAGAATCCTACAATTGCACACAAAGATATCATGCAGACAAGAAGTATTGACGACTGTCCTAATGCCTTAGCCCTATAGAATCAATCACAACTGCTGCAGAAGACAATGTTTGTTATGTACATCTTTATTTGTGGTGAAAATAAGGCCTGATATTACATGCGACTCATCAGCCAATCAATTTGTTTTCATATAGCAATGTGAATCATGGCTGATGAAGACAACATATTTTGCGACATTTTCTTGATTTCTGGAGATGATTAGGCTTGATATTTCGTGTGAATTATCAAAGACTCACATGAAATAAGTCCAAGCACTTACAAAACTTGAAAATGTTGCATGCAAATTTTTGATGACATTGGTTTAAACAGTAAGATGAGCCGGGTTTAGGTATAGCTAGATATTACAATATTGCAACACGATGCTCCTTAATAAGTGGCCATAACTATAGAGTTAGTAAATACTATGAGACCCCGATAACTATAGAGCTAGCAGTAACTATGTGACTTACCTGTTGCTGAGAACTTGCGGGGTTGGTGAGATTCTGACAGGCCATCTGTATTGCTTGATTAGCTCGACTAAACTGAGACTGGTCCACAAGACCAGGACGTCCTGGCTCTGAGGCGGGGTCAGCAATACCTACTAGGTAGGCAGCCTGAAACAGTAAGATCAATAATAATTAGTGTTTGTACTAGGTTCAATGTTTATGGGTTATCATTGACTTATTGAATTAACCAATTGACTGAATTGATCAGCATTAAATGCTAGAAATATTCAAAGTTGTATTGATTCTTGATACAATAAAACTGGAAGTTTGTTGGCAAAATGAATAGATTATGTCTAAATTTGACCATTTGATGTTATTTTTTTATTTGATATATATTGTATTGGCATTCACTATGACTATTTCCTTTGGATCCTAGCCACAGTTCAAAATGACCTTGCCATGAAAATAGTTACAAAATTTTTTCAAGTTATCATCAATTAAATCATTGTTACAAAGAATTTCTAGCGATAAGGCGAGCAATCTCCCTAAACGAGACGTTCGTTATATTTTGTTGAAATAACGACTGGAGAAACTAGGCACATTCCACAAATATATATAGACAAGACGCCGATGCACCATTGTCCCCAATTTGTATATTTAAAACGGGGTTTCCTTCATGCATGTAATAACTACTTCTTATTGAATGAGAATTTATTTCGATCATCAACTGTGCTTCTTATTCAGTAACATATATGGGAACTATACCGTTAAACAGGGAACCACGCTATGTACAACAGTTGATGTACAATAAAAACGACCATCTTGCAAAGTGGTCTATTTTTGTCAGATATTTAATGTCTTCTTTCGCTTACATAACCCCTTTCTCCCCCTAGACCCAAGACGCCATTTACATATTTAATATATTTGTATAGCGACATTTAATTGTCCAAAGGGCATCTTGGGTCTAGGGGGGGAAAGCATCTAAAAACAAACTGAAAGACGCCAATTTCATCTTTTCAATGACAAACGTCACAATTTTAAGTATATTTCGTACACATGCGCAGAAGGAATACCGCAAAGTTTTGGAAGTGAAGGGCACTTATATCCTTAATATTTTAGCACTTTTACTTTTTGAAAACCTGCAAAGGATTTACTAAAACTATCGTCTAAATGGCACCCAGTCTAAAGACGTAAAATGAGGGGTGGGAGTAGAAGGCGCAAGTTTTCACGGCTTTCTAAATGATGGATCGCTTTGAAACCTATTTTGATGCTTTCTATGCATATTTTACTACCGAAACAGTCCAATTTTAAAAACATTATGGCAATTTGAAAATCTAGGTTTTGTAATCATGTCAACTAGGGAAAATATACGCCTTATCACTAGAGCTCCTTAGGCCATTCTCAGCAGCAGTTTTTTTTTACTACTGACACTTTTCTAGGAAAAGCAAAACAAGTAGTTTTATGATGAGCAATGTTGTGAGACAACATTTTTTGTTTTACTGGGGACAAGGTTTATATATGAAGCATCAATGTGATAAATGGAGGGATCAGTTAGATCAACAAAGTAAAACCTTTTAAAAGTATAGGCTAAAGTCATTTAGGTGTTAAATGTCTAAGACCCTTTTGCTGGACAGGCTTACACCAAACTATAAAGTACACAGTGCACTATCTTTCACAAGTAACTGGCAACTGATCTAGTTATTCAGCATGTGAACAGCTTCAAATTGTAACACAATCACATGTATATTTACCTGTACGGATGCCTCTGTGAGCCCACATACAGAAACATAATCATATGTTTATTTACCTGTACGGAAACCTCTGTGAGCCCACATACAGAAACATAATCATATGTATATTTACCTGAACGGAAGCCTCTGTGAGCCCACATACAGAAACATAATCCTATGTATATTTACCTGTACGGAAGCCTCTGTGAGCCCACATACAGAAACATAATCCTACGTATATTTACCTGTACGGAAGCCTCTGTGAGCCCACATACAGAAACACAATCATATGTATATTTACCTGTACGGAAGCCTCTGTGAGCCCACATACAGAAACAGAATCATATGTATATTTACCTGTACCAAAGCCTCTGTGAGCCCACATACAGAAACATAATCCTACGTATATTTACCTGTACGGAAGCCTCTGTGAGCCCACATACAGAAACACAATCATACGTATATTTACCTGTACGGAAGCATCTGTGAGCCCACATACAGAAACATAATCCTATGTATATTTACCTGTAGGGAAGCCTCTGTGAGCCCACATACAGAAACACAATCCTATGTATATTTACCTGTACGGAAGCCTCTGTGAGCCCACATACAGAAACATAATCATATGTATATTTACCTGTACCGAAGCCTCTGTGAGCCCACATACAGAAACATAATCCTACGTATATTTACCTGTACCGAAGCCTCTGTGAGCCCACATACAGAAACACAATCATATGTATATTTACCTGTACGGAAGCATCTGTGAGCCCACATACAGAAACATAATCCTATGTATATTTACCTGTAGGGAAGCCTCTGTGAGCCCACATACAGAAACACAATCCTATGTATATTTACCTGTACGGAAGCCTCTGTGAGCCCACATACAGAAACATAATCCTATGTATATTTACCTGTACGGAAGCCTCTGTGAGCCCACATACAGAAACATAATCCTATGTATATTTACCTGTACGTAAGCCTCTGTGAACCCACATACAGAAACACAATCATATGTATATTTACCTGTACGCCGGGGGTAGCCATCAGAGGTTGTAACACTTTCAGAGAAAAGACAAAATTGTCAGAGATTTCATAATCCTAAATCAAGTAGTTTCTGAGAAAACTTTGATGAAAAATGTCCATATGTGTTATAAAAGAGTGACAGAAGGAAAAATTGAAAATTTGAAAAAAGAAGGCAAAATGAGGATAAGCACCTTAGTTTTCATTTACACAATACACTTCTCCTACCTGAAAGCACACAAATAATTTCATAATCCTAAATCAAGTAGTTGCTGAGAAAACTCTGACAAAAAACGTCCATATGTGTTATATAGGAGTGACAGAAGGAAAAATTGAAAAAAGAATCCAAAATGAGCTTTAGCATCTTTATTTTCATTTACACAATACACTTAGCCTTCTTGAAGGTGTACACTAAATTTGAAAACACTGGCTCCAATAGGAGCCGAGAGATCTGCGACAGAAATTTTCATTGGAGAGAAAGAAAAATGAATAAATAAAGGGACTGATAAGCAATATGTGGCTGTTCTTTTGATACACAATACAACTAATCACTATCAAGCTTTGTACCAAATTTCAGAATCCTTTATCAAGTAGTTGCTGAGAAATCATTGACAGAAAAAATGTCTATACGAGGGTCATTTTTTATGTTCGTAGAATCGGGCTGTATCTCTACAAATATAGAATTTACGGTACCATAACTATATATATTTTGAAAGGTCTAGCTTTTGTCTATCAACTGGTATAAATTTTACATCATTAGAGCTTAGTTCGGTCAAGATATATAGCTTTGAATAGGCATAGAAAAGGACACTGGTCGAAATCCATGTCATTTTTATCACGCAGAAAGCAGGAAATTAGACGCTGTTAAGTTCCATCCGCTATGGTGATATAAGCATTTTTCAAGCCGATTTTTCTTTTGCACTATCAAAATAAATTATTCAAACACTAATCGTAGACGAGTGCAGCAAAATTATAAGCATGCTGTTTGCTGTTCTATAACAATTTTAAAACACCCATCAATATACCAAAATAATCACAGTCAAGTGCTAGTTATTATGTCTGTTAAAATTACGATTATGAACAAATTTTGAAATTTCTTCTGGTTTTGCATAGCACATTATATACTCAATCATTCGTCAGCAGTTATATTGATGTATCGATTTAAGCGTGTAACTGGCTACTTCCGGTACTGGCATACCCCCATGTTATAAAAAGTGGGTGGGGTAAATCAACCCCGCGTAGAAAACACAATAACAATAGGATCTGCATAATTTTCTTATTGCAGTAATTTCAACACCTGTTTAGAGGCACAAAAACAGTTTTAATGTATTTTCTAAGTATAGTACCGCGCCATGGCGTCATTTATGTACAAAACAAGGTATTTTAGCACCCCCTAGGCTATTTATTTTGCAATTCATTTTTAATAAAACAAAAGCATCAACTTTGTTTTGGGATGAAAGTTACCACAACACTTCCATCTACCATATAAACAAGAAAAAATATAATTCTACTTTACAGCTAACATATTAAGCTACATTCAAAAGCCCGTATCCAACTTCCACTTGTGTCAACTTTTTACAATAAAAGTTTATATGCCTACTGTTCATTTTGCTGAGGCTCTAAACAAATCGTCCATATCTATTAATTGCTGCGTATTTGCTATAATGTTTATATAATATTGTAGCACGTGGTGTCCTTGATCTGCAGCCAAGTTTTCAGAAGCTGTGTATGGCTATGGACCCATTTTCATGCAATTGTTACTGACGTTCTGTCAGAGACTAAGTCCATAAATATCATATTTTTACCATATTTCCAGTGTGCGATATATAGGTATGTCTTTGCCTCTTAGATGACATTAAAGTAATGCATTTTGAAATAATTTTAGGTTGCATATATAGATAAAAGCTCAATCTTTCCAAATATATGCATGATGTATGCATTTACTTTCACCGTTTTCATTAAATCTACCTCTCTACGAACATAAAAAACGTCCCTCGTATGTATTATATAAGAGTGAAAGAAGGAAAAAATGAAAATTTGAAAAAAGAAGGCAAAATGAGGAATAGCATCTTAATTTCCATTTACACAGTACACTTTGCCTTCCTGAAGGTGTACACAAAATTGGAAAACAATGGCTCCAATAGGAGCTGAGAAATCTGTGACAGAAATTTCCATTGGAGAGAAAGAAAAATGAACAAATAAAAGGACTGATGAGCAATATGTGGCTGTTCTTTTGTTACACAATACAACTCATCACCATCAAGCTTTGTACCAAATTTCAGAGTCCTAACTCAAGTGGTTGCTGAGAAATCTTTGACAGAAAAAATGTCCATATGTATTATATAAGAGAGAAAGAAGGAAAAAATGAAAATTTGAAAAAAGAAGGCAAAATGAGGATTAGCATCTTAATTTCCATTTACACAGTACACTTTGCCATCCTGAAGATGTAAACAAAATTTGAAAACACAGGCTCCAATAGGAGCTGAGAAATCTGTGACAGAAATTTCCATTGGAGAGAAAGAAAAATGAACAAACAAAGGGACTGATAAGCAATATGTGGCTGTTCTTTTGTTACACAATACAACTCATCACTATCAAGCTTTGTACCAAATTTCAGAATCCTAGCCTAAGTAGTTGCTGAGAAATCTTTGACGAAAAATTTTTCCATTGGAGAGAAAGAAAAATGAACAAATAAAGGGACTGATAAGCAATATGTGGCTGTTCTTTTGTTACACAATACAACTCATCACTATCAAGCTTTGTACCAAATTTCAGAATCCTAACCCAAGTGGTTGCTGAGAAATCTTTGACGAAAAAAAAAGTTTACAGACAAACAAACAAACAGACAAACAAACAAACAAACATAATTACAGAAAAGGCAAAAACTATATACCCCCTATATACTTCGTACCGGGGGTATAAACACAATCCTATGTATATTTACCTGTACAGAAGCCTCTGTGAGCCCACATATAGAAACATAATCCTATGTATATTTACCTGTACCGAAGCCTCTGTGAGCCCACATACAGAAACATAATCATATGTATATTTACCTGTACGGAAGCCTCTGTGAGCCCACATACAGAAACACAATCCTATGTATATTTACCTGTATGGAAGCCTCTGTGAGCCCACATACAGAAACACAATCATATGTATATTTACCTGTATGGAAGCCTCTGTGAGCCCACATACAGAAACATAATCCTATGTATATTTACCTGTACCGAAGCCTCTGTAAGCCCACATACAGAGGAGGAGAAACTTTGAACAGATATACAGAACTCTTCTACTTCTCCTTTCTTTGCATGGTTTGTCATACCAGTCATAGACCCTCCCAGCGACTGAAAAATAATTATATAAAATTTAACACTTGTCCTGCTGAACACATTAACAGGCCTTTTGTTTTTCCATCATTTTCAGTCACATAAATTCAGCTGTGACATGTGATTTCCAACAATGTGACATTTTGACAAGTGTAGACTCATACGAGCCTGTGCAGCCTCCTTTTAAGCTTAGAAACTCCAAATGATGTTCAGTCCGTAGCTTAACACTCATAGAATATTCAAGCGACTAGCAAAGGCTCTGATCAGACTGCGCGTATGCGCAGGCTGATCTGAGGCTTTGCTGGTCGCACATACCACATTGTTGGAAACCCAATGACACGGCTCAAGTCAACATGGATGAAGTTCAAAATTTCAAACAAATCATGAAGTTTAAAAATTCATATCTTAAAACTTGAAGTAAGCCTTCAAAATATTTCCAATTTCAAGTTTACACCATCCAGTCTATTGCCTTTAGTTAAACTGAAAATAAACCAAATAAGCTATTGTAATCTGTCTGTTTCAGCATTTTGAGGCTGCCTTTTTATGAAAAGTCAGCCTCAAAGTCCTGAATTCAGGAATTATGCTGAAAACTTTCACCTATGCAGCTATACCAGTGGAATCGCAAGTGGCCTAGAAAAGGATGTTCATCTTAATCTGTTGCATTTACATAATCTCAATCTCCTATCTTTGGGAATATTTCTTCCAAATTATGGAAACAAATCAAGTTTTTCAACACTGAATGGTCCAAATTAATAGGAAACCATGTCAACACAAAACATTTTTCACTATTATTAACCCTTTTCATTCTGGTTACTGGTAAACAGGTACTTTGGCCAACAATTAAGACCCTGATGAAATACTGCATAAGACAGCATTCCATCTAGGTCTGCACTCATTGCTTAGATAAAACCAATCTTCAGGGACGTAAACATCATTTGAGCCGTGACATGTGATTTCCAACAATGTGGTATTTTGATAAGTGTAGACTCAGAGGTCCCTGTGCAGTTAAATTTAAGCCCAGAAACTCAAAATGCTGTTCCACCAGTAGCTTTACTGTCATAGAATGTTCAAGCCGCAAGAAGCAAAGGCTCTGATCAGACTGCGTGTTTGTGCAGGCTGGTCTGAGCCTTTGCTGATTGCACATACCACATTGCTGGAAATCCCATGTCGCGGCTCATTTTACAGAAACTCTGACCGATAACCGGTTAAAATACAAAATAGACAAATAGACAATTTCATACTTATCAACACATGGGACAATCCATCAGAATGAAACAGATTAAGCTTTAACATGAAAATAAGATCTGGCTATTCAAAAATATAAGTGCACTCAAAATTGTTTTATCAAAAATATTTGGTTGATAATTCTTAATTCACCAATAAAGAACCAATAACGTCTATAAAGTTGTGCCATCAATTTGTTTCTAGCTACTAGATTTTAGTTGAGTTGTTCTGTACAACAGAATCTTACCTTGGAGAAATCCTCCTGTGAACTCTTGAGATTGCATTAAAGAAGAGGAAAATATCTACATAAGAACACTAGCTTGTCAAAATGATACCATGTCTCTAATTTATCTTATTTGTTTGTTTGTTTGATTGGATTCTTTACGTCCCATCAACAATCTTTCAGTTAAACAGGGACGGGTCTTCCTGGGTTGAACCAGTACTACGCTAGGATAAATGTGTCTTGCTCAAGGACCACAACGCAGTGAAGCCAGTGAGGCTAATTTATCTTAGTAACTCTAGAACTTCAAAGCCTAGATGCTCAATATGTCAGATGAAGAAATTCATTAGACGGTAGATATGTTGATTTCGAAACATTTTTTTTTTTTCACAAATTTTCTATCACAGTCGCTAAAATGTAATTTTTGGATGATTAATGAATGAAAATCCTCTGTTCTTTCGATCCTCATTCACTCGAAGACCTACATTTTTACTGGGTATCCTTTCAGCATGTTTCAGATGAACAAGTAAATAAAACAATCATTACATACGAGACATATTGCGATATATCATGCTTTTGTTGTATGCAAATGGCCAAGTCAAGGTCCAATTTACATTTCTATTATTACAAATTAAGCTTTCTGAAAACTGTCAAATGCAAAATTTCAATATTTTATTTTGTCTCTATAACTGAGTAGGTAGCTGTAAGCCTTAGTCACAACCTAGTCACAAACCTGAACACAGGTTGTCTCACAATAAGGCATATGATAAAACTTCAATGTCTCGAACACTGATGGCTCATTTACCACAGTTAATTTAACTTGCCTCTTGAATTCCCTGGATTTTTTTCCATAGCTCTAGATATACATGTACATATATTTCTGATGGTTTCGAAAGATTTGCCTTATTTTATCTTGAAAATATATATTGTGTGTAATCATTAAAATCACCTCATTGAGGTGATTCTAATGTTTACACACAACATACATTTAGTCTCACTTATTTTATGGAAGAACAAAATATTATTCTCATGATGCCACCAGACACAATGTATAGTGCTACAGGCCCCCAGATAAGAGTGCGTAAAAGAGAATTATTTTTCTTATTTCTCAACCGAAACATATGTTGTGGGTACTCAAAAGAACCGTCTCGATGAGACGGTTCTTTTGAACACCCAAAACACATGTTTAAACTGATGGATAAGAAAATAATCACAATTTTATGCTAAAAATATTTGCTTAACTGGTCCTATGGTGCTATAATTTAATCTCTGTGGATCAAACTACTGTGAGCTCTTACACATTTTCATGGTCCCAAATGTGTTTGAGTCATTGTAGTTCCGCTGTATCTTACCTTTGATTTTTCTATAACGGTATCCAGACAATCAAAGTAGGACATATCACTGACAGGTTCATTCGGGTTGTCCAACCAGCTTCTCATCATCTGGGAAATAAACACAATCACATCTCATGATTTTTTTCTGTTTTCTAGAGTTTATTAATCACTCTATCTAAAATATGGGATTTATAAACCGAGGGAGGTGAAAAATCTGATAAAGAAACGAGTGCGCAAGCAATGTGTTTCTTTATATGATTTATCACCTCCCGAGGTTTATAGATCCCATATTTTAAATAGAATGATTCAATAAACTGTTTATTACATGTATTCTGCTTGAACTGCTTGCTCAACTCAAGAAAATAGTACAGTATGCGATGTGGAAAAACTAGTGGGATCGTGACATGTCTAATTCTAACCAGAGTAGTAATACAGCAGCTGTTCCCTGCTGAAAAAAATGGAAGTTCGCCATTTTGGAAATCTTCATCAAGTCCGCTTCAGAATTTCAAACGTCTATAACTTTATTTCTATTAGTGAACTAAAACATAAAGTGTGGGTAGACATTTTCTTAGTTAGATTGTTACAAACATTTTGGTACTAAATTTAATGTGTTTTCCTAGAATTTTTCATTTTGTACCTCCATCCTCAGGTTTTAGTTTTAGAAGACAGAAACGTTATGCAACGTCACCACATGTGTAAATGACGTCATTTGTTAATGTTTGTGACATCAAAAGAGCAGAAGAGTTATGTTTGTTAAATTGTAAGTTAGTAAAATGAATATGAATATGACATGTGTTTCATCTCATCAATGCCTTGGGTCACTTCTGGTTATGAAAAAGGAGTTCTGGCTAAAGAGATTTATTACCCTAGAGGAAATAAATCTTTGTAGACAAAAACAAAATTACCTCTTTTATTTGTTTGATAAATCATAAATGGGTAAAGAGATCAAACTTAAAATTACTTCATTTTTTTTTTATTTCCCAACTAGTTTGGTTTAAAACCCTGTCTGCTGCTTTCAAATTTTGTAGGTTCCCTCTATTTCCTGAAGATCAACTTTTCCCAAAACTTCTAAAATGCTTTACGTTCCAGTCAACAATTTTTCAGCAATGTCTTGATGTTTTCCTGTCTTCCTGAGCTTAACCAGTACTTAGCAGAAGATAAAAAGTCTTGCTCAAGGACACACCGCAGTGCCGCTCATGAGTCTCTAACAAGTGACGCTTCGATCCCAACTCTATCACTGGGTTCCTCTGTACAGCGCTTTGACAATATACACCACTCAAATACAAATGAACAAAGAATATTATTTGGTTGACAATGATGTTACTCCACTCAGAAATGCAAGCAATCACATGATATATTTAAGATCAAGAAATGCAAGCAATTAGAATGTTTTGTTTCATCAATGACAACTACATCAGTTTTGTATAGATTGAGTAAAAGTATGTGAAATGGTCAAGTTGCTCACCTCAATTTGTCTGAGAGCATTATCACATTCCTTTTGTCCAGGAGCAGACACTGTGCAGATATTGATAAGTTGGTTGATACTCTCTGTTACAGCCCTGAAATAGCATGCAAGTACATTAGTAACAAAGTAGGTCTAAACTAACAAACATTTTGAGCTCAAAATTGTGAATATTTTCTATCCATTAATTATAATATGTGTTTTGGATGCTCAAAAGAACCAAACATTTTGAGCGAAAAATTGTGACAATTTTCTTATACATTAATTATAACATTGTGTTTTTTGGGTACTAAAAAGTACCATCTCATTGAGATGGTTCTTTTGAGTACCCACAACATATGTTTTAATTGAGAAATAAGAAAATAATTTTTTAATTATGCTCTCTTATCTAGAGGCCTGGTAACAAGTACTAACTTGTCAGTGAAGTGTTTTTAATGAATGGCCCTAAATATAATTAGAGGCCCCCTATTAAACTCCATCTGGAATAAAGCATTTAAGGAGTATGAAAAGTAAATTTTGGACCTTATTTGCTAGTAAGCTTCCATCCTTCAATATCCTATTACTGATATTGGTACAATAACCCTAAAATACTGATGATTCAAAGATAGATGAGAATCGTTGTAAACAAAAAATATGAAATTATTCAGGTAATGGGTGATTTATACAGTTATATATCCTAAACTACCTCTAACTGCAGTAATACATTTACCGTTATTTACGTGTCATATTATTATGCATTATTGAAACACCAGTATTAACTGGTTTTTTTATTTATATCACTCACAATTAAGCAAATCTGACTGACTATATCAACAATATTTAGTTAAAATGATAGGTTTACAGCATTTATGCAACTGAGGAGGGCCCGCTTATACCCCCGGAGAACTTGCTTTAATACTTTATTACACCTTACCTTGCAGCCTGGGCCAACAGGTTCTTGGCATTAGGAGCATAAGGATCCACAGATACCGACTTTGCCGCTAGTAGTAGTTTACTAGATACCATGGAAACACTCTTGAGACCACCCACTATCTGGTTCTGTGTATCTGTATCTTTAGTGATACCTGTAAGCAGACATAGTTATAAACCTAATAAGTGGTTACTAGTTTAGAAACTTGATGTGTTTCAATCACCGACAGTTGTACATTTCATCTAAATTTAATGTGTGGCAATGCCGTTGATCGTTGACCAATCACTGGCAGCGAGCTTCATTCCCATTAAAACACAGCAGCACATTTAAGCCTGGTGTGCTGGAAAAGAAGGTATTTAACAAACATGATATAACATTCTTTTCCCTATTGACGTTTGCCAAGTCCTCGTGTGGTAATGTGTTGCAGCCCTCACCGCTTCACGGTTTGGGCCGCAACACATTATCATACTTAAGCTTGGCAAATGTTAATACACGGAAAAGAATGTTTATTCCTCTTAATAAATCTAGTAAACTTCTTGTTTATTCATGTTTGTTACAATTTAATTTGGATGGACGGTAGTACATTCAATGATTCAACCTAGTAAACTGGTAGGAAATTGTTTGCTTGTGTTGATGCTTTAGGTCCAAGTCAACCATTTTTCAGACATGTCAGGACAACTTCCTGTCTTCCTGGGTTGAACCAGTACTAGTACTAAGCAGCAGATAAAGTGTCTTGCTCAAGCAGTGCTTTAAGTGAGTCATGTACCATCTAAAGTCAAACACTCTAACAAAGAGCCATTGCGCTCCACTCACACAGATTAGTTGATCAGATTTGTCGGTATAAAGTATGAGGCACACCATTAGAAACAGACCAGCCACCACATCCACCTAGTGATTACCACCATTGATATTCCCTGCTTAGATAATACAATGATTGCTACATTGTAATGTTTCAGTTTTATCTGGTTTATAACCTTGGAGACAGTTTTTCTCATACTGTAATTCGCAGCTTATTTTTGGAGGGCATAAGTGGTGCCACTCACAGGTTTAGATAAACAAAAATTTTCAGCGTAAAAATGTAAATACTTTCTTACCCATCAGTTTTAACATATGTTTTGGGTGCTCAAAAGAACCGTCTCATTGAGACAGTTCTTTTGAGTACACACAACATATGTTTTGGTTGAGAAATAAGATAATAAAATTTTCGTCATGCACTCTTAACTAAAGTCCTGTCACTCAATAATCATCTTAGGACTCTTTTCATTTACTATACCAGGATGATCAAAACTTACCTGCTAGCGTTAAACCAGTATCAACAAAACGCTGGTATGCCTTGTTATACTGTTCTGATGAATGAGATAACTGTTGCGTAGTGGTTCTAGAGTTTGTGATGATTTCACTGGCCGCCGTGTTTAGACCAATGGCTGCATCGTTCATCTCACTCTGAACCTCTTGGAACGATCGAGACGTCTCGGGAAACTGAAATTGTACAAAAATTGAGTTAAGCTTTAACATATTGAAAAATTGGCTAAATAAAGATGTTGCTTTAAAATATTTAACTCAGAGCAAGGACGTGTAAAAGAGTTTCCTGAACAGTCTATAAGGTAAACGTGGAAGCAGTTCCTCATTTAAAGGGAAAGTGCTTGTAAAATCTATAGCAGATGCTTTTCACAGGGCTTCAGATTTTTTTCAAGATTGGTGGGCCGAAGTGACCCATGGAGCAAAAAATGGTGTGTCATTTTCTGAACTGATGGGCCAAAGCATATCAAATTAACCATTGACATTTGAGTAGTATTCTTTACCTACACACGGACACATACACTTGTATGCAGATATGTATACTGACTGCTGGTTATACAGTAAACCCTGTCTTAAGTGGCCACTCAAAAAGAAGACCAGTTATCGATTAATGCAGGTCAAAAGTATTGCAGAATGCTCCAAGGGGTACATACGTATGTACGTACGGACGGACAGGGGTAACACTTAATGCCCCAGCCATTCTCATGGCGGGGGCATAATAAACATAAAACAATATATGATTATAATCTACTGATTATAAAGTCTCCCAAACCAGACCCAAATTCCAAGGGGACATCATAGTAAGTGTTATTGAAGATGTCTAAACTTATGGAATATCATTAAATATTGTTAAGGGTCTGAATGGTTTCAGAGATATTAAGCCTTTTATGAAGTGAACGGGGTGGAGCATGTCAGGGCATGCCACAGTTACTACTCTGTCAGTGTTATTGAATGCATCTTATTATGAGAAACATCGATATGTATGGTTTATGGGTGAGGACCTGAACAATTTTGGAGATATTAAGCCTTTTATGAATCATAGTGTACGGGGTGCGGCATGAACGGCCACTGGGGACTTCATGATTAGCGTTACTGAATGCTTCTTAACATAAGAAACATGATTATATATGGTTTAGCCTAGAGCTGGGGATCTGAATGGTTTCTGAGATATAAGGACTTTAAGAATTGGTTGGGTCTGGGCTGCCCCTGAGTCCGGTACATTCTTGCAAAACTATATATCAATAATCATGATACATGTACTATGATTACTTTAGACAAATCCCATGAGTGGTTAGTGAGAAATAGTTCGGACAAAATTTGGGCTGTTTTGGACACGCCTGTAGGCCAACCTTAGAGTCCGACATTTTGAATCTTAAAACCTTGTTGTACAACTTCACATCCATATCTACCATGTCCCCAAATTTCAGAACAATTCGCCCAGTGGTTACTGAGAACTCGCCTGGAGAAAATTTGGGCGGAAAGAAAAAGAAGCGGAAGAAGAATAATATGAAAAAATGGAGTGAAAACATAAAGTCGTTTGGGAGACTTAAATTATTTCAGTTTTTAAATATACAAAACATAGTATTTTTAAAAATCTTAATGAAAAGAAATTGTAGCCCCTCCTAGCACATAATTGGAGTTGTTTTTATCAAAACTGCAGCAATAATACATTAAATAACTGAAGACTTACCAGAAACATCCATTAATTCCAAGGTTATGTAAATCCTAAATCAATCAGACCAAACACAGTCTTAAACAGGTAGTCTTCAGGTATACAGGTCCTGATAACAAATCACATAACATTTTGGTACATACCACATAGATAAGGGGCTTCAATATTCCAAGTTTTCAAAGAACTTTTGTTATTGTACCAAAATGTAATGTGATTTGTTATTACGACCTGTATTCCTGAAAGTTACCTGTATAAAACTGTGTTTGGTCAGATTGACTTTGATATTGACTGTAAACATTATATGCCACACCTGTCTACAATTGCTCTTTTATGATCTTTGTTTTCTTTAATAGACAGGCTCATCACAATTACAGCTGATGACATGTGGTATCTCTAATAATTTAAGAGTAATTTAAGAGTAATTAAACTCAAGTACTGAACTTCTGAAGACCTGGACTAATCCATCCCAGATATTGATAAATGAGCCATGACATGTGATTTCTAACAATGTGGCATTTTGACAAGTGTAGACTCAAACAAGCCTGTGCAGCCTCCTTTTAAGCTTAGAAAACTCCAAATGCTTTTCGGTCAGTAGCTTAACAGTCATAGAAAATTTAGGCAACAAGCAAAGGCTCTGATCAGACTGCGTGTATGCGCAGGCTGATCTGAGCCTTTGATGGTCGCACATACCACATTGTTGGAAATCTCATGTCATGGCTCAAATAATACGCAAAAGAAAGCAATTTTGTGTTTCACATCTTTTACCGATCTTAGTAATCAGATGTTTTATTTGTCACAAGGTGAAGAGAATTCACATGAAGTATGTAGACTTAATTGCTCCCATAAATTCAACTAAAATACTAACAATGCAGTATACTACAGCAGCCTCATGGTTATACCTGCAGATCAACTAATCAATTAACTGTTATAGTACTTGTCCAATATTGATTGCCAGCTAATGTAAATACTAGCTAATTACAATTATCTTTAAATTCTACATACTTGACAAATAGATTTAACCATTTTATATTTAACACTTTGGTGTCCGGAAACCGCTAAACAGTTACTTTTGCAAACAGTGAAGACCCAGATGAAATGCCGCACAATGCGGCATTTCATCAGGGCCTGCACTGTTTGCTAAAAAATACTTATCTACAACCTGTGACCCCTCAATATATATATTGGACCATCCGGACTTTATTGCATGTAGTTTTATGGAAAATTCAATTGGTCTGAAAAGGTTTAAGAGTGACCAATACACCTGAATTCTGTAGATTATTTGAGCAAATGTGTCAGGCTATACATTATTTGCTTTTCTGGATTTTTAAATTCCAGAATACAAGATTTTACCTTGTGACCCTCTCTAGACAATGTGCTTTCCCAAATGGGCCTCATTGTGAAAAAACATTATTTTACTACATGCAAACAACAAAGGCTCAGACCAGCTTTCAGTAAAGCAGTCTGATCAGCATCTTCTTCATTATTCACTCACTTGAGGGTATACTAGCAACACTAGCTACATGCAAAATTTCAATATTCTTCTCAGTCTCTGTTACTGTAGCTGTAACTGTAGCTCATCATATCATAATCATAATCAGATTTTTGATTAAGGTGCATGTGCAGGGGCATCATCCACAAAAGTGGCCCCCTTCCAGGTAACTGGCTAGCTGCACGCATAGCGAATAATTTCAGCCTCACCTTGTAAACCAAGGAGACACTTTTTTATTTGTTTCAAGGCCCAAAAGAAACACAGGTAGAATATATTCAAGAAAAAGGGGATGCTAGAATTCACTGGAATATTGTGACAATGTACAGCTCAAAAGTGTTCTTCAACATAAAGGTGAGGTGACGTGATAACCACTAAAAAATCTGACTTTGTTGCAAAACAGCAAAGAGGCAGACCAATCTGCATATCAGAGGTGAAACAGTCTGATCAGCGCCTTAGTTCTTCGCTCTTTGGATAGTATAATATCTAGACTTGCTATATGCAAATTGCAATATGATAGCTAATATCTGTAGCTATACATATCTGGTGGAAAATGAAGACTGGTTTTCTTGCTTTGAGGTCCTAATGTAATTACCTTCTGGGTTGATAATGTTTGACTTGTATCTGTGATGTGTCTTATGGCAATGTCCACATCTCTCTGACCCGGTAGACAGTTCACACAATTGTCTAGGGCATTAGATACCGCCTTGGCAACCTAAAATGATACAAATATATGCCATTATCTTGCTTCATAAATTTTCAATTTTATTACAAATGATATATGGATCATTACAGTGTTTACCAAAGATTATTCAAACTTGTCTAAGGCAAGGTCTTCAAATATTACCAGAATATACTGTATTTAACTGTAATATTCCGAAAAGATAGTCTCCCTCCTATCTGCCCCTCCCATTATTAAGGCCACAAATTATGTACAGAAAAACCTGTATAAACCAGCCACTAAAAATAGACAAAACAAAGGTCTTTATGACATCTGGTGGCTTAATGATGGTCGAAAGAATTGCTGAATGCTCCTCTTGGAGCATACTGCAATACTTTCGACCTGCATTAAGACCTGGCAATAATGTCTCTGGAACTATCTATAATTATTACCTGTTGTAATTTCTGTTGATTATCCGGGTCATTAGGATTATCTATGGCATTTCTGGCAACTTCTAGTAGCTGGTTAGACCTAGCAATAATGTCTCTGGAACTATCTATAATAATTACCTGTTGTAATTTCTGTTGATTATCCGGGTCATTAGGATTATCTATGGCATTTCTGGCAACTTCTAGTAGCTGGTTAGACCTAGCAATAATGTCTCTGGAACTATCTATAATAATTACCTGTTGTAATTTCTGTTGATTATCCGGGTCATTAGGATTATCTATGGCATTTCTGGCAACTTCTAGTAGCTGGTTAGACCTAGCAATAATGTCTCTGGAACTATCTATAATAATTACCTGTTGTAATTTCTGTTGATTATCCGGGTCATTAGGATTATCTATGGCATTTCTGGCAACTTCTAGTAGCTGGTTAGACCTAGCAATAATGTCTCTGGCACTATCTATAATGAGAGTCTGTTCCTGTCTGTCTTTAGAGTTGGCTGCTACACCTCTCACAGCACCCGTCAACACACGTAATGCATTAGCTGTGTCTCGGGCAGCTATTCCAACATAGTTGTCATTACCCTGTAATATGAAATGTATTATAGCAACACTGTGACAAAGACACTTGTGATGATAGTATGGAATGACCGTGACATGTGATTAACAACAATGTGGCATTTTGACAAGTGTAGTCTCAGACGAGCATGTGCAGCCTCCTTTTAAGCTTAGAAACTCCAAATGATGTTCAGTCAGTAGCTTAACACTCATAGAATATTCAAACGACTTGCAAAGTTTCTGATCAGACTGCATGTATGTGCAGGCTGATTTGAGGCTTTGCTGGTCACATATACCACATTGTTGGAAATCCCATGCCCCGGCTCAAATATTAATTCAAATCATACTATAATAAATCGTTTCTAAAGAATTGTGTCACTGATTGAAGACTAAATTTTCAGACTTACCTAAAATATTTGAAACCTTTTTCTTCTCCCTATACTTAAACCTAAAATTCTACCAAATCAATCTTATGTTTTTTTGTTTTTGTTCTGTCTTGTGTTTGCTATGTTTTGTGCGCGTCTGTTTATATGTGCTTTGTGGTAACCTGCTGGGAAAGGGCTGACCTCTTGACTCTCGTTTGTGCTGTCTTCTGTGAGTTTGTCACTTTCCCATTGGTATCCTGGGTCAGGTGTGGTACTTGATTGTATCGTTTCCTGATCTTTGCAACCTTACTTACTTATGAATGGATAAGATGTGTCAAAGGTAGTGATGGAAAGGCATATATTTTAATAGGCATGATTTGGGGGCCAAATACAGGCCCCTTCTCAATTAAATATGATCAAAAACTTCCCAAAATGGTGTATATCATTCTCAATTTCATAGTTATACATTTTGGTGAAAATTTCATGAAATTCCAAACAAAAATACTTAAGTTACAGATGCTAAAAATTTGCATAAAAATGTGATTTTTCATTCACATTTTTAACATTAATGTAACTTTGGATAAAACACGAAAAAGCTAATAATTTTTATATATATTGACATCATCTTCTTGTATCAGGGCCAATGTTAATGGCTTTATATTATAAATCTACATTTTCATTTTCCTGCTGAGAAGATAGGTTTGAGTGTTACATGGTCACAAAAGCAGGTTTTCTCGCAACCTGACATCTCATGCCAATGTATACAGGACTTTAGTTAAGAGTGTGTATCGAAAAACTAACTTTCTTATTTCTCAACCAAAACATATGTTGTGGGTACTCAAAAGAACCGTCTCAATGAGACCGTTCTTTTGAGCATCCAACACATATGTTTAAACGGACGGTTAAGAAAATATTTACAATTTTATGCTCAACATTTTGTTTATATAAACCTGTGGTATATAAAGATATAATTACCTGTGCAGCAGCTGTTAATAGCTGGGCCATAGCAGCACCCACCGTCTTTGACGTAGCACCAAGACTCAGAGCAGATGACTCAGTCTGTTCAATAAATACATATGATATACTTAATATAGGGTTATCACACTGATATCAGTAATTATCAGTTACCTCTCATATTAACTGTATTGCTGCACATTTCCTGATAAACATGTTCTATCTCACGGCATGTGCCTTTATCAGGTCATGATGACGTTGCACTTTTTGGATGACGTCGCTAATAATACTGAATCAACAAAAAAATATAAAAATTACGTAATAATCGCTAGTTTGAAGAGTAAAACAATGGGTAAATTGATAAATAGAATACCAGACTCACATCTTTTGGTATCAAGTTTATCAGGCTCGGCTTCGAGAATGCATGTTGAATCGCTCGGCAAGCCTCCCGATGTCAATAAGCGTTCTTGAAGCCTTGCCTGGTAAAATTGATATCAAAAGACACTCATCTAGTATTCTCTATATATTGTCCAGAGTTGTGATATTGAAAGACACAATCTGTGAATAAATATTCAAACTGGATAGGTTCACATAAACAAATCTTTTGACCGTAAAATTATGAATATTTCCTAATTTATCAGTTTTAACATTTGTTTTGGGTGCTAAAAAGAACAGCCTCTTAGTCTATGAGACTGGTCTTTTGAATACCCACAACATATGTTTTGGTTGGGAAATATTTTTTTCTTCTAAAGACCTATAACTAAATGCCTCTCTTTTATCAGTATATTGACCCTTTCATCAAAAATTGCTAAATATGTCCTACTATTTTCAGTACTTGTCAGATTCTGCATATTTGCATGACAGGAATCTTCCAGAGTTGCCTTGAAAGATGGACATCATTGACAGCATGCCTGTTCATATCAAGTATGTGTACAAATGACATCGGCATGATTGTTCCTTGGTTTTTAGGCAGGCTTCAACAGTCCTTCAAGCACACACAGTGATTTATGGAGTGTGGTGGATTTCCTATCAATCCAGTTGTGAGATTTCAATATTAATATGGACTCATTATGAGAAGTCAGCTGATATGGATCTACACTGTTTTCAAACAAGGGTGTAGAGTTTTAAAATTGTTATGAATACAATACACTTTTTTAGGTTAAATATGGTAACTTAGTTCATAGAATAAAAGATTAAGTTAATCAACTATTAAGAAAGCTGTATATGTCTTAGAAGTGAAATATACTTACAGTTTCCCCAGGCAAGGGTACAAGCCTACCATCATTGGCAGCTTGTTTTATTTCTAGCAGCTCTCTATCTAACTCAGACACCTCATCTAAGGCACTCTCAAGTTCTAGGAAGCCCATGGCATCTTGAGCCTTCATTGACGCTGTTCTCAGCTCGGCCAAAGCGGCAGACATTGATTTGATACTGTTGTGAAGATTAGTGACGGCCGCCTGGTCTGTTACTGTTGGTGCAGCAGCATTGGCCGAGTTCACAAGTGAATTGGCAGGCTGTAATATAAGGTTTACATAAGGAGGAGATATTTAAATCATGGAGGTTTCTTTTTCCCTGGACATTTTTTGATGGGGTTAAGCTCAATGGAGAGTGAATATTTTAAAGAAATTCATTTACTTGAGGTAAGTCAAAGTCTTTTGAGACAGTTTTGCAAGTAAGCCTATAGAAAAGCATCTCAGACACACAGTGATCATAACAAATCAAAGGCTTTATCAGTGTATTCCAAATTTTGCCAAATAGTAATGTCACAAAATATCACCAACTTTAATCATGTCTCTCGAATGATTAGGATAAATCACATGGTCAATTTTCATGTATAATAATAAATTTAATATAAAGTTTTACTTCTTTTGTAAATGAGTGCATTTAATGATTGCATTTAATGGTGCTTTTGTTTGTTTGTTTGATTTGATTCTTTACGTCCACTCAACAATCTTTCAGTTATGCGGGACGGTTCTTCCTGGGTTTAACCAGTACTAAGCTAGGATAAATGTGTCTTGCTCAAGGACCACAACGCAGTGACTCCGGTAAGGCTCGAACCCGCTACCCTTCGGTCTCGAGTCAAGCACTCTACCACTGAGCCACTGCGCTCCCATTTAATGGTGCTGACCCTAACCCTTTCAACACTACAGACCTGAAAAAAGGTCTGGACAAACAGTGTAGATCCAGTTGAGATGGCTTGTATGAGCCATCTCATCTGGATCTACACTGTTGGCTTACTCATTTTGCTTTTTTCTCAATCTCCATTTTTCAGGATTTGTATAGGACTCCTTTAAACACAGTGGACTCAGGGACCGCAGTGGCTCGGTGGTAGGGACCGCAGTGGCTCAGTGGTAGAGTGCTTGACTCGAGACCGAAGGGCCGAGAGTTCGAGCCTCACCGACGTCACTGCGTTGCGGTCCTTGAGCAAGACACATTTGTCCTAGTTTAGTACTGGTTCAACCCAGGAAGACCCGTTCCAATATAACTGAAAGATTGTTGATGGGACATAAAGAATCAAATCAAACAAACAAACAAACACAGTGGACTCAACTATGATTTAAAGTGGAAGAGTTTACCTCAGAAAATTAGGGGGTGAAATGTCTAAACCGAGATCTAAGAATTTTCTACCTGTACAAACTCCTGGCAGGCCTTGAGTAGAGTAAGCTGAGCTCTTGCACTATCAGGATTATGTGATACACCACGGAAACCTTGTACGAGTGACGGCAGCTGTTCGTTGACCGTCTTACACTGCATCTCTAGCTCATGCTGTGATGTAGAGTTAGTATTGGTCCTGTTGGACATGTTGGACGAGTTGATGAGATGAGTGGAAGCTGTGGCAGCCTGTCTAGCTGCAGTCTGAAACAATAATGATAACCTTGTTAATACACTCAGTAGAGTTAGTATTGGTCCTGTTGGACATGTTGGACGAGTTGATGAGATGAGTGGAAGCTGTGGCAGCCTGTCTAGCTGCAGTCTGAAACAATAATGATAACCTTGTTAATACACTCAGTAGAGTTAGTATTGGTCCTGTTGGACGAGTTGATGAGATGAGTGGAAGCTGTGGCAGCCTGTCTAGCTGCAGTCTGAAACAATAATGATAACCTTGTTAATACACTCAGTAGAGTTAGTATTGGTCCTGTTGGACATGTTGGACGAGTTGATGAGATGAGTGGAAGCTGTGGCAGCCTGTCTAGCTGCAGTCTGAAACAACAATGATAACCTTGTTAATACACTCAGTAGAGATAGTATTGGTCCTGTTGGACATGTTGGACGAGTTGATGAGATGAGTGGAAGCTGTGGCAGCCTGTCTAGCTGCAGTCTGAAACTACAATGATAACCTTGTTAATACACTCAGTAGAGTTAGTATTGGTCCTGTTGGACATGTTGGACCAGTTGATGAGATGAGTGGAAGCTGTGGCAGCCTGTCTAGCTGCAGTCTGAAACAATAATGATAACCTTGTTAATACACTCAGTAGAGTTAGTATTGGTCCTGTTGGACATGTTGGACGAGTTAATGAGATGAGTGGAAGCTGTGGCAGCCTGTCTAGCTGCAGTCTGAAACAACAATGATAACCTTGTTAATACACTCAGTAGAGTTAGTATTGGTCCTGTTGGACATGTTGGACGAGTTGATGAGATGAGTGGAAGCTGTGGCAGCCTGTCTAGCTGCAGTCTGAAACTACAATGATAACCTTGTTAATACACTCAGTAGAGTTAGTATTGGTCCTGTTGGACGAGTTGATGAGATGAGTGGAAGCTGTAGCAGCCTGTCTAGCTGCAGTCTGAAACAACAATGATAACCTTGTTAATACACTCAGTAGAGTTAGTATTGGTCCTGTTGGACATGTTGGACGAGTTGATGAGATGAGTGGAAGCTGTGGCAGCCTGTCTAGCTGCAGTCTGAAACTACAATGATAACCTTGTTAATACACTCAGTAGAGTTAGTATTGGTCCTGTTGGACATGTTGGACGAGTTGATGAGATGAGTGGAAGCTGTGGCAGCCTGTCTAGCTGCAGTCTGAAACAATAATGATAACCTTGTTAATACACTCAGTAGAGTTAGTATTGGTCCTGTTGGACATGTTGGACGAGTTAATGAGATGAGTGGAAGCTGTGGCAGCCTGTCTAGCTGCAGTCTGAAACAACAATGATAACCTTGTTAATACACTCAGTAGAGTTAGTATTGGTCCTGTTGGACATGCTGGACGAGTTAATGAGATGAGTGGAAGCTGTGGCAGCCTGTCTAGCTGCAGTCTGAAACAATAATGATAACCTTGTTAATACACTCAGTAGAGTTAGTATTGGTCCTGTTGGACATGTTGGACGAGTTGATGAGATGAGTGGAAGCTGTGGCAGCCTGTCTAGCTGCAGTCTGAAACTACAATGATAACCTTGTTAATACACTCAGTAGAGTTAGTATTGGTCCTGTTGGACATGTTGGATGAGTTGATGAGATGAGTGGAAGCTGTAGCAGCCTGTCTAGCTGCAGTCTGAAACAATAATGATAACCTTGTTAATACACTCAGTAGAGATAGTATTGGTCCTGTTGGACATGTTGGACAAGTTGATGAGATGGGTGGAAGCTGTGGCAGCCTGTCTAGCTGCAGTCTGAAACTACAATGATAACCTTGTTAATACACTCAGTAGAGTTAGTATTGGTCCTGTTGGACATGTTGGACGAGTTGATGAGATGAGTGGAAGCTGTGGCAGCCTGTCTAGCTGCAGTCTGAAACAACAATGATAACCTTGTTAATACACTCAGTAGAGTTAGTATTGGTCCTGTTGGACGAGTTGATGAGATGAGTGGAAGCTGTGGCAGCCTGTCTAGCTGCAGTCTGAAACAACAATGATAACCTTGTTAATACACTCAGTAGAGTTAGTATTGGTCCTGTTGGACATGTTTGACGAGTTGATGAGATGAGTGGAAGCTGTGGCAGCCTGTCTAGCTGCAGTCTGAAACTACAATGATAACCTTGTTAATACACTCAGTAGAGTTAGTATTGGTCCTGTTGGACATGTTGGAAGAGTTGATGAGATGAGTGGAAGCTGTGGCAGCCTGTCTAGCTGCAGTCTGAAACAACAATGATAACCTTGTTAATACACTCAGTAGAGTTAGTATTGGTCCTGTTGGACATGTTGGACGAGTTAATGAGATGAGTGGAAGCTGTGGCAGCCTGTCTAGCTGCAGTCTGAAACAATAATGATAACCTTGTTAATACACTCAGTAGAGTTAGTATTGGTCCTGTTGGACATGTTGGACGAGTTGATGAGATGAGTGGAAGCTGTGGCAGCCTGTCTAGCTGCAGTCTGAAACAATAATGATAACCTTGTTAATACACTCAGTAGAGTTAGTATTGGTCCTGTTGGACATGTTGGACGAGTTGATGAGATGAGTGGAAGCTGTGGCAGCCTGTCTAGCTGCAGTCTGAAACAACAATGATAACCTTGTTAATACACTCAGTAGAGTTAGTATTGGTCCTGTTGGACATGTTGGACGAGTTGATGAGATGAGTGGAAGCTGTGGCAGCCTGTCTAGCTGCAGTCTGAAACTACAATGATTACCTTGTTAATACACTCAGTAGAGTTAGTATTGGTCCTGTTGGACATGTTGGACGAGTTGATGAGATGAGTGGAAGCTGTGGCAGCCTGTCTAGCTGCAGTCTGAAACAATAATGATAACCTTGTTAATACACTCAGTAGAGTCAGTATTGGTCCTGTTGGACATGTTGGACGAGTTGATGAGATGAGTGGAAGCTGTGGCAGCCTGTCTAGCTGCAGTCTGAAACAACAATGATAACCTTGTTAATACACTCAGTAGAGATAGTATTGGTCCTGTTGGACATGTTGGACGAGTTGATGAGATGAGTGGAAGCTGTGGCAGCCTGTCTAGCTGCAGTCTGAAACAACAATGATAACCTTGTTAATACACTCAGTAGAGTTAGTATTGGTCCTGTTGGACATGTTGGACGAGTTGATGAGATGAGTGGAAGCTGTGGCAGCCTGTCTAGCTGCAGTCTGAAACAACAATGATAACCTTGTTAATACACTCAGTAGAGTTAGTATTGGTCCTGTTGGACATGTTGGACGAGTTGATGAGATGAGTGGAAGCTGTAGCAGCCTGTCTAGCTGCAGTCTGAAACTACAATGATAACCTTGTTAATACACTCAGTAGAGTTAGTATTGGTCCTGTTGGACATGTTGGACGAGTTGATGAGATGAGTGGAAGCTGTGGCAGCCTGTCTAGCTGCAGTCTGAAACAACAATGATAACCTTGTTAATACACTCAGTAGAGTTAGTATTGGTCCTGTTGGACATGTTGGACGAGTTGATGAGATGAGTGGAAGCTGTGGCAGCCTGTCTAGCTGCAGTCTGAAACAATAATGATAACCTTGTTAATACACTCAGTAGAGTTAGTATTGGTCCTGTTGGACATGTTGGACAAGTTGATGAGATGAGTGGAAGCTGTGGCAGCCTGTCTAGCTGCAGTCTGAAACAATAATGATAACCTTGTTAATACACTCAGTAGAGATAGTATTGGTCCTGTTGGACATGTTGGACGAGTTGATGAGATGAGTGGAAGCTGTGGCAGCCTGTCTAGCTGCAGTCTGAAACAACAATGATAACCTTGTTAATACACTCAGTAGAGTTAGTATTGGTCCTGTTGGACATGTTGGACGAGTTGATGAGATGAGTGGAAGCTGTGGCAGCCTGTCTAGCTGCAGTCTGAAACAACAATGATAACCTTGTTAATACACTCAGTAGAGTTAGTATTGGTCCTGTTGGACATGTTGGACGAGTTGATGAGATGAGTGGAAGCTGTAGCAGCCTGTCTAGCTGCAGTCTGAAACAATAATGATAACCTTGTTAATACACTCAGTAGAGTTAGTATTGGTCCTGTTGGACATGTTGGATGAGTTGATGAGATGAGTGGAAGCTGTGGCAGCCTGTCTAGCTGCAGTCTGAAACAACAATGATAACCTTGTTAATACACTCAGTAGAGTTAGTATTGGTCCTGTTGGACATGTTGGACGAGTTGATGAGATGAGTGGAAGCTGTGGCAGCCTGTCTAGCTGCAGTCTGAAACAACAATGATAACCTTGTTAATACACTCAGTAGAGTTAGTATTGGTCCTGTTGGACATGTTGGACGAGTTGATGAGATGAGTGGAAGCTGTAGCAGCCTGTCTAGCTGCAGTCTGAAACAACAATGATAACCTTGTTAATACACTCAGTAGAGTCAGTATTGGTCCTGTTGGACATGTTGGACGAGTTGATGAGATGAGTGGAAGCTGTAGCAGCCTGTCTAGCTGCAGTCTGAAACTACAATGATAACCTTGTTAATACACTCAGTAGAGTTAGTATTGGTCCTGTTGGACATGTTGGACGAGTTGATGAGATGAGTGGAAGCTGTAGCAGCCTGTCTAGCTGCAGTCTGAAACAACAATGATAACCTTGTTAATACACTCAGTAGAGTTAGTATTGGTCCTGTTGGACATGTTGGACGAGTTGATGAGATGAGTGGAAGCTGTAGCAGCCTGTCTAGCTGCAGTCTGAAACAACAATGATAACCTTGTTAATACACTCAGTAGAGTTAGTATTGGTCCTGTTGGACATGTTGGACAAGTTGATGAGATGAGTGGAAGCTGTGGCAGCCTGTCTAGCTGCAGTCTGAAACAATAATGATAACCTTGTTAATACACTCAGTAGAGTTAGTATTGGTCCTGTTGGACATGTTGGACGAGTTGATGAGATGAGTGGAAGCTGTGGCAGCCTGTCTAGCTGCAGTCTGAAACAACAATGATAACCTTGTTAATACACTCAGTAGAGTTAGTATTGGTCCTGTTGGACATGTTGGACGAGTTGATGAGATGAGTGGAAGCTGTAGCAGCCTGTCTAGCTGCAGTCTGAAACAACAATGATAACCTTGTTAATACACTCAGTAGAGTTAGTATTGGTCCTGTTGGACGAGTTAATGAGATGAGTGGAAGCTGTGGCAGCCTGTCTAGCTGCAGTCTGAAACAATAATGATAACCTTGTTAATACACTCAGTAGAGTTAGTATTGGTCCTGTTGGACATGTTGGACGAGTTAATGAGATGAGTGGAAGCTGTGGCAGCCTGTCTAGCTGCAGTCTGAAACAATAATGATAACCTTGTTAATACACTCAGTAGAGTTAGTATTGGTCCTGTTGGACATGTTGGACGAGTTGATGAGATGAGTGGAAGCTGTGGCAGCCTGTCTAGCTGCAGTCTGAAACAACAATGATAACCTTGTTAATACACTCAGTAGAGTTAGTATTGGTCCTGTTGGACATGTTGGACGAGTTGATGAGATGAGTGGAAGCTGTGGCAGCCTGTCTAGCTGCAGTCTGAAACAATAATGATAACCTTGTTAATACACTCAGTAGAGTTAGTATTGGTCCTGTTGGACATGTTGGACGAGTTAATGAGATGAGTGGAAGCTGTGGCAGCCTGTCTAGCTGCAGTCTGAAACAATAATGATAACCTTGTTAATACACTCAGTAGAGTTAGTATTGGTCCTGTTGGACATGTTGGACGAGTTGATGAGATGAGTGGAAGCTGTGGCAGCCTGTCTAGCTGCAGTCTGAAACAACAATGATAACCTTGTTAATACACTCAGTAGAGTTAGTATTGGTCCTGTTGGACATGTTGGACGAGTTGATGAGATGAGTGGAAGCTGTGGCAGCCTGTCTAGCTGCAGTCTGAAACAACAATGATAACCTTGTTAATACACTCAGTAGAGTTAGTATTGGTCCTGTTGGACATGTTGGACGAGTTGATGAGATGAGTGGAAGCTGTGGCAGCCTGTCTAGCTGCAGTCTGAAACAATAATGATAACCTTGTTTATACACTCAGTAGAGTTAGTATTGGTCCTGTTGGACATGTTGGACGAGTTGATGAGATGAGTGGAAGCTGTGGCAGCCTGTCTAGCTGCAGTCTGAAACAACAATGATAACCTTGTTAATACACTCAGTAGAGTTAGTATTGGTCCTGTTGGACATGTTGGACGAGTTGATGAGATGAGTGGAAGCTGTGGCAGCCTGTCTAGCTGCAGTCTGAAACAACAATGATAACCTTGTTAATACACTCAGTAGAGTTAGTATTGGTCCTGTTGGACATGTTGGACGAGTTGATGAGATGAGTGGAAGCTGTGGCAGCCTGTCTAGCTGCAGTCTGAAACAACAATGATAACCTTGTTAATACACTCAGTAGAGTTAGTATTGGTCCTGTTGGACATGTTGGATGAGTTGATGAGATGAGTGGAAGCTGTGGCAGCCTGTCTAGCTGCAGTCTGAAACAACAATGATAACCTTGTTAATACACTCAGTAGAGTTAGTATTGGTCCTGTTGGACATGTTGGACGAGTTGATGAGATGAGTGGAAGCTGTGGCAGCCTGTCTAGCTGCAGTCTGAAACAATAATGATAACCTTGTTAATACACTCAGTAGAGTTAGTATTGGTCCTGTTGGACATGTTGGACGAGTTGATGAGATGAGTGGAAGCTGTGGCAGCCTGTCTAGCTGCAGTCTGAAACTACAATGATAACCTTGTTAATACACTCAGTAGAGTTAGTATTGGTCCTGTTGGACATGTTGGACGAGTTGATGAGATGAGTGGAAGCTGTAGCAGCCTGTCTAGCTGCAGTCTGAAACAACAATGATAACCTTGTTAATACACTCAGTAGAGTTAGTATTGGTCCTGTTGGACATGTTGGACGAGTTGATGAGATGAGTAGAAGCTGTAGCAGCCTGTCTAGCTGCAGTCTGAAACAACAATGATAACCTTGTTAATACACTCAGTAGAGTTAGTATTGGTCCTGTTGGACATGTTGGACGAGTTGATGAGATGAGTGGAAGCTGTGGCAGCCTGTCTAGCTGCAGTCTGAAACAATAATGATAACCTTGTTAATACACTCAGTAGAGTTAGTATTGGTCCTGTTGGACATGTTGGACGAGTTGATGAGATGAGTGGAAGCTGTGGCAGCCTGTCTAGCTGCAGTCTGAAACAACAATGATAACCTTGTTAATACACTCAGTAGAGTTAGTATTGGTCCTGTTGGACATGTTGGACGAGTTGATGAGATGAGTGGAAGCTGTGGCAGCCTGTCTAGCTGCAGTCTGAAACTACAATGATAACCTTGTTAATACACTCAGTAGAGTTAGTATTGGTCCTGTTGGACATGTTGGACGAGTTGATGAGATGAGTGGAAGCTGTGGCAGCCTGTCTAGCTGCAGTCTGAAACAACAATGATAACCTTGTTAATACACTCAGTAGAGATAGTATTGGTCCTGTTGGACATGTTGGACGAGTTGATGAGATGAGTGGAAGCTGTGGCAGCCTGTCTAGCTGCAGTCTGAAACAACAATGATAACCTTGTTAATACACTCAGTAGAGTTAGTATTGGTCCTGTTGGACGAGTTAATGAGATGAGTGGAAGCTGTGGCAGCCTGTCTAGCTGCAGTCTGAAACTACAATGATAACCTTGTTAATACACTCAGTAGAGTTAGTATTGGTCCTGTTGGACATGTTGGACGAGTTGATGAGATGAGTGGAAGCTGTGGCAGCCTGTCTAGCTGCAGTCTGAAACAACAATGATAACCTTGTTAATACACTCAGTAGAGTTAGTATTGGTCCTGTTGGACATGTTGGACGAGTTGATGAGATGAGTGGAAGCTGTGGCAGCCTGTCTAGCTGCAGTCTGAAACAATAATGATAACCTTGTTTATACACTCAGTAGAGTTAGTATTGGTCCTGTTGGACATGTTGGACGAGTTGATGAGATGAGTGGAAGCTGTGGCAGCCTGTCTAGCTGCAGTCTGAAACAACAATGATAACCTTGTTAATACACTCAGTAGAGTTAGTATTGGTCCTGTTGGACATGTTGGACGAGTTGATGAGATGAGTGGAAGCTGTGGCAGCCTGTCTAGCTGCAGTCTGAAACAACAATGATAACCTTGTTAATACACTCAGTAGAGTTAGTATTGGTCCTGTTGGACATGTTGGACGAGTTGATGAGATGAGTGGAAGCTGTGGCAGCCTGTCTAGCTGCAGTCTGAAACAACAATGATAACCTTGTTAATACACTCAGTAGAGTTAGTATTGGTCCTGTTGGACATGTTGGATGAGTTGATGAGATGAGTGGAAGCTGTGGCAGCCTGTCTAGCTGCAGTCTGAAACAACAATGATAACCTTGTTAATACACTCAGTAGAGTTAGTATTGGTCCTGTTGGACATGTTGGACGAGTTGATGAGATGAGTGGAAGCTGTGGCAGCCTGTCTAGCTGCAGTCTGAAACAATAATGATAACCTTGTTAATACACTCAGTAGAGTTAGTATTGGTCCTGTTGGACATGTTGGACGAGTTGATGAGATGAGTGGAAGCTGTGGCAGCCTGTCTAGCTGCAGTCTGAAACTACAATGATAACCTTGTTAATACACTCAGTAGAGTTAGTATTGGTCCTGTTGGACATGTTGGACGAGTTGATGAGATGAGTGGAAGCTGTAGCAGCCTGTCTAGCTGCAGTCTGAAACAACAATGATAACCTTGTTAATACACTCAGTAGAGTTAGTATTGGTCCTGTTGGACATGTTGGACGAGTTGATGAGATGAGTAGAAGCTGTAGCAGCCTGTCTAGCTGCAGTCTGAAACAACAATGATAACCTTGTTAATACACTCAGTAGAGTTAGTATTGGTCCTGTTGGACATGTTGGACGAGTTGATGAGATGAGTGGAAGCTGTGGCAGCCTGTCTAGCTGCAGTCTGAAACAATAATGATAACCTTGTTAATACACTCAGTAGAGTTAGTATTGGTCCTGTTGGACATGTTGGACGAGTTGATGAGATGAGTGGAAGCTGTGGCAGCCTGTCTAGCTGCAGTCTGAAACAACAATGATAACCTTGTTAATACACTCAGTAGAGTTAGTATTGGTCCTGTTGGACATGTTGGACGAGTTGATGAGATGAGTGGAAGCTGTGGCAGCCTGTCTAGCTGCAGTCTGAAACTACAATGATAACCTTGTTAATACACTCAGTAGAGTTAGTATTGGTCCTGTTGGACATGTTGGACGAGTTGATGAGATGAGTGGAAGCTGTGGCAGCCTGTCTAGCTGCAGTCTGAAACAACAATGATAACCTTGTTAATACACTCAGTAGAGATAGTATTGGTCCTGTTGGACATGTTGGACGAGTTGATGAGATGAGTGGAAGCTGTGGCAGCCTGTCTAGCTGCAGTCTGAAACAACAATGATAACCTTGTTAATACACTCAGTAGAGTTAGTATTGGTCCTGTTGGACGAGTTAATGAGATGAGTGGAAGCTGTGGCAGCCTGTCTAGCTGCAGTCTGAAACTACAATGATAACCTTGTTAATACACTCAGTAGAGTTAGTATTGGTCCTGTTGGACATGTTGGACGAGTTGATGAGATGAGTGGAAGCTGTGGCAGCCTGTCTAGCTGCAGTCTGAAACAACAATGATAACCTTGTTAATACACTCAGTAGAGTTAGTATTGGTCCTGTTGGACATGTTGGACGAGTTGATGAGATGAGTGGAAGCTGTGGCAGCCTGTCTAGCTGCAGTCTGAAACTACAATGATAACCTTGTTAATACACTCAGTAGAGTTAGTATTGGTCCTGTTGGACATGTTGGACGAGTTGATGAGATGAGTGGAAGCTGTGGCAGCCTGTCTAGCTGCAGTCTGAAACAATAATGATAACCTTGTTAATACACTCAGTAGAGTTAGTATTGGTCCTGTTGGACATGTTGGATGAGTTGATGAGATGAGTGGAAGCTGTGGCAGCCTGTCTAGCTGCAGTCTGAAACAACAATGATAACCTTGTTAATACACTCAGTAGAGTTAGTATTGGTCCTGTTGGACATGTTGGACGAGTTGATGAGATGAGTGGAAGCTGTGGCAGCCTGTCTAGCTGCAGTCTGAAACAATAATGATAACCTTGTTAATACACTCAGTAGAGATAGTATTGGTCCTGTTGGACATGTTGGACGAGTTGATGAGATGAGTGGCAGCTGTGGCAGCCTGTCTAGCTGCAGTCTGAAACTACAATGATAACCTTGTTAATACACTCAGTAGAGTTAGTATTGGTCCTGTTGGACATGTTGGACGAGTTGATGAGATGAGTGGAAGCTGTAGCAGCCTGTCTAGCTGCAGTCTGAAACAACAATGATAACCTTGTTAATACACTCAGTAGAGTTAGTATTGGTCCTGTTGGACATGTTGGACGAGTTGATGAGATGAGTGGAAGCTGTAGCAGCCTGTCTAGCTGCAGTCTGAAACAACAATGATAACCTTGTTAATACAGTCAGTAGAGTTAGTATTGGTCCTGTTGGACATGTTGGATGAGTTGATGAGATGAGTGGAAGCTGTGGCAGCCTGTCTAGCTGCAGTCTGAAACAACAATGATAACCTTGTTAATACACTCAGTAGAGTTAGTATTGGTCCTGTTGGACATGTTGGACGAGTTGATGAGATGAGTGGAAGCTGTAGCAGCCTGTCTAGCTGCAGTCTGAAACAACAATGATAACCTTGTTAATACAGTCAGTAGAGTTAGTATTGGTCCTGTTGGACATGTTGGATGAGTTGATGAGATGAGTGGAAGCTGTGGCAGCCTGTCTAGCTGCAGTCTGAAACAACAATGATAACCTTGTTAATACACTCAGTAGAGTTAGTATTGGTCCTGTTGGACATGTTGGACCAGTTGATGAGATGAGTGGAAGCTGTAGCAGCCTGTCTAGCTGCAGTCTGAAACAATAATGATAACCTTGTTAATACACTCAGTAGAGTTAGTATTGGTCCTGTTGGACATGTTGGACGAGTTGATGAGATGAGTGGAAGCTGTGGCAGCCTGTCTAGCTGCAGTCTGAAACAACAATGATAACCTTGTTAATACACTCAGTAGAGTTAGTATTGGTCCTGTTGGACATGTTGGACGAGTTGATGAGATGAGTGGAAGCTGTAGCAGCCTGTCTAGCTGCAGTCTGAAACAACAATGATAACCTTGTTAATACACTCAGTAGAGTTAGTATTGGTCCTGTTGGACATGTTGGACGAGTTGATGAGATGAGTGGAAGCTGTGGCAGCCTGTCTAGCTGCAGTCTGAAACAACAATGATAACCTTGTTAATACACTCAGTAGAGTTAGTATTGGTCCTGTTGGACATGTTGGACGAGTTGATGAGATGAGTGGAAGCTGTGGCAGCCTGTCTAGCTGCAGTCTGAAACTACAATGATAACCTTGTTAATACACTCAGTAGAGATAGTATTGGTCCTGTTGGACATGTTGGACAAGTTGATGAGATGAGTGGAAGCTGTGGCAGCCTGTCTAGCTGCAGTCTGAAACAATAATGATAACCTTGTTAATACACTCAGTAGAGTTAGTATTGGTCCTGTTGGACATGTTGGACGAGTTGATGAGATGAGTGGAAGCTGTGGCAGCCTGTCTAGCTGCAGTCTGAAACAACAATGATAACCTTGTTAATACACTCAGTAGAGTTAGTATTGGTCCTGTTGGACATATTGGATGAGTTGATGAGATGAGTGGAAGCTGTGGCAGCCTGTCTAGCTGCAGTCTGAAACTACAATGATAACCTTGTTAATACACTCAGTAGAGTTAGTATTGGTCCTGTTGGACATGTTGGACCAGTTGATGAGATGAGTGGAAGCTGTGGCAGCCTGTCTAGCTGCAGTCTGAAACAATAATGATAACCTTGTTAATACACTCAGTAGAGTTAGTATTGGTCCTGTTGGACATGTTGGACGAGTTGATGAGATGAGTGGAAGCTGTGGCAGCCTGTCTAGCTGCAGTCTGAAACAATAATGATAACCTTGTTAATACACTCAGTAGAGTTAGTATTGGTCCTGTTGGACATGTTGGATGAGTTGATGAGATGAGTGGAAGCTGTGGCAGCCTGTCTAGCTGCAGTCTGAAACTACAATGATAACCTTGTTAATACACTCAGTAGAGTTAGTATTGGTCCTGTTGGACATGTTGGACGAGTTGATGAGATGAGTGGAAGCTGTGGCAGCCTGTCTAGCTGCAGTCTGAAACTACAATGATAACCTTGTTAATACACTCAGTAGAGTTAGTATTGGTCCTGTTGGACGAGTTGATGAGATGAGTGGAAGCTGTGGCAGCCTGTCTAGCTGCAGTCTGAAACAACAATGATAACCTTGTTAATACACTCAGTAGAGTTAGTATTGGTCCTGTTGGACATGTTGGACGAGTTGATGAGATGAGTGGAAGCTGTGGCAGCCTGTCTAGCTGCAGTCTGAAACAATAATGATAACCTTGTTAATACACTCAGTAGAGTTAGTATTGGTCCTGTTGGACATGTTGGACGAGTTGATGAGATGAGTAGAAGCTGTGGCAGCCTGTCTAGCTGCAGTCTGAAACTACAATGATAACCTTGTTAATACACTCAGTAGAGTTAGTATTGGTCCTGTTGGACATGTTGGACGAGTTGATGAGATGAGTGGAAGCTGTAGCAGCCTGTCTAGCTGCAGTCTGAAACAACAATGATAACCTTGTTAATACACTCAGTAGAGTTAGTATTGGTCCTGTTGGACATGTTGGACGAGTTGATGAGATGAGTGGAAGCTGTGGCAGCCTGTCTAGCTGCAATCTGAAACTACAATGATAACCTTGTTAATACACTCAGTAGAGTTAGTATTGGTCCTGTTGGACGAGTTGATGAGATGAGTGGAAGCTGTAGAAGCCTGTCTAGCTGCAGTCTGAAACAACAATGATAACCTTGTTAATACACTCAGTAGAGTTAGTATTGGTCCTGTTGGACATGTTGGACGAGTTGATGAGATGAGTGGAAGCTGTGGCAGCCTGTCTAGCTGCAGTCTGAAACAACAATGATAACCTTGTTAATACACTCAGTAGAGTTAGTATTGGTCCTGTTGGACATGTTGGACGAGTTGATGAGATGAGTGGAAGCTGTGGCAGCCTGTCTAGCTGCAGTCTGAAACAACAATGATAACCTTGTTAATACACTCAGTAGAGTTAGTATTGGTCCTGTTGGACATGTTGGACGAGTTGATGAGATGAGTGGAAGCTGTGGCAGCCTGTCTAGCTGCAGTCTGAAACAACAATGATAACCTTGTTAATACACTCAGTAGAGTTAGTATTGGTCCTGTTGGACATGTTGGACGAGTTGATGAGATGAGTGGAAGCTGTGGCAGCCTGTCTAGCTGCAGTCTGAAACAACAATGATAACCTTGTTAATACACTCAGTAGAGTTAGTATTGGTCCTGTTGGACATGTTGGAAGAGTTGATGAGATGAGTGGAAGCTGTGGCAGCCTGTCTAGCTGCAGTCTGAAACAACAATGATAACCTTGTTAATACACTCAGTAGAGTTAGTATTGGTCCTGTTGGACATGTTGGACAAGTTGATGAGATGAGTGGAAGCTGTGGCAGCCTGTCTAGCTGCAGTCTGAAACAACAATGATAACCTTGTTAATACACTCAGTAGAGTTAGTATTGGTCCTGTTGGACATGTTGGACAAGTTGATGAGATGAGTGGAAGCTGTGGCAGCCTGTCTAGCTGCAGTCTGAAACAATAATGATAACCTTGTTAATACACTCAGTAGAGTTAGTATTGGTCCTGTTGGACATGTTGGACGAGTTGATGAGATGAGTGGAAGCTGTGGCAGCCTGTCTAGCTGCAGTCTGAAACTACAATGATAACCTTGTTAATACACTCAGTAGAGTTAGTATTGGTCCTGTTGGACATGTTGGATGAGTTGATGAGATGAGTGGAAGCTGTGGCAGCCTGTCTAGCTGCAGTCTGAAACTACAATGATAACCTTGTTAATACACTCAGTAGAGTTAGTATTGGTCCTGTTGGACATGTTGGACCAGTTGATGAGATGAGTGGAAGCTGTGGCAGCCTGTCTAGCTGCAGTCTGAAACAATAATGATAACCTTGTTAATACACTCAGTAGAGTTAGTATTGGTCCTGTTGGACATGTTGGACGAGTTGATGAGATGAGTGGAAGCTGTGGCAGCCTGTCTAGCTGCAGTCTGAAACAATAATGATAACCTTGTTAATACACTCAGTAGAGTTAGTATTGGTCCTGTTGGACATGTTGGACGAGTTGATGAGATGAGTGGAAGCTGTGGCAGCCTGTCTAGCTGCAGTCTGAAACAACAATGATAACCTTGTTAATACACTCAGTAGAGTTAACATTGGTCCTGTTGGACATGTTGGACGAGTTGATGAGATGAGTGGAAGCTGTGGCAGCCTGTCTAGCTGCAGTCTGAAACAATAATGATAACCTTGTTAATACACTCAGTAGAGTTAGTATTGGTCCTGTTGGACGAGTTGATGAGATGAGTGGAAGCTGTGGCAGCCTGTCTAGCTGCAGTCTGAAACAATAATGATAACCTTGTTAATACACTCAGTAGAGTTAGTATTGGTCCTGTTGGACATGTTGGACGAGTTGATGAGATGAGTGGAAGCTGTGGCAGCCTGTCTAGCTGCAGTCTGAAACAACAATGATAACCTTGTTAATACACTCAGTAGAGTTAACATTGGTCCTGTTGGACATGTTGGACGAGTTGATGAGATGAGTGGAAGCTGTGGCAGCCTGTCTAGCTGCAGTCTGAAACAATAATGATAACCTTGTTAATACACTCAGTAGAGTTAGTATTGGTCCTGTTGGACATGTTGGATGAGTTGATGAGATGAGTGGAAGCTGTAGCAGCCTGTCTAGCTGCAGTCTGAAACAATAATGATAACCTTGTTAATACACTCAGTAGAGATAGTATTGGTCCTGTTGGACATGTTGGACGAGTTGATGAGATGAGTGGAAGCTGTGGCAGCCTGTCTAGCTGCAGTCTGAAACAATAATGATAACCTTGTTAATACACTCAGTAGAGTTAGTATTGGTCCTGTTGGACATGTTGGACGAGTTGATGAGATGAGTGGAAGCTGTAGCAGCCTGTCTAGCTGCAGTCTGAAACAATAATGATAACCTTGTTAATACACTCAGTAGAGTTAGTATTGGTCCTGTTGGACATGTTGGACAAGTTGATGAGATGAGTGGAAGCTGTGGCAGCCTGTCTAGCTGCAGTCTGAAACAACAATGATAACCTTGTTAATACACTCAGTAGAGTTAGTATTGGTCCTGTTGGACATGTTGGACGAGTTGATGAGATGAGTGGAAGCTGTGGCAGCCTGTCTAGCTGCAGTCTGAAACAACAATGATAACCTTGTTAATACACTCAGTAGAATTAGTATTGGTTCTGTTGGACATGTTGGACGAGTTGATGAGATGAGTGGAAGCTGTGGCAGCCTGTCTAGCTGCAGTCTGAAACAATAATGATAACCTTGTTAATACACTCAGTAGAGTTAGTATTGGTCCTGTTGGACATGTTGGACGAGTTGATGAGATGAGTGGAAGCTGTGGCAGCCTGTCTAGCTGCAGTCTGAAACAACAATGATAACCTTGTTAATACACTCAGTAGAGTTAGTATTGGTCCTGTTGGACATGTTGGACCAGTTGATGAGATGAGTGGAAGCTGTGGCAGCCTGTCTAGCTGCAGTCTGAAACAATAATGATAACCTTGTTAATACACTCAGTAGAGTTAGTATTGGTCCTGTTGGACATGTTGGACGAGTTGATGAGATGAGTGGAAGCTGTGGCAGCCTGTCTAGCTGCAGTCTGAAACAACAATGATAACCTTGTTAATACACTCAGTAGAGTTAGTATTGGTCCTGTTGGACATGTTGGACCAGTTGATGAGATGAGTGGAAGCTGTGGCAGCCTGTCTAGCTGCAGTCTGAAACAACAATGATAACCTTGTTAATACACTCAGTAGAGATAGTATTGGTCCTGTTGGACATGTTGGACGAGTTGATGAGATGAGTGGAAGCTGTGGCAGCCTGTCTAGCTGCAGTCTGAAACAATAATGATAACCTTGTTAATACACTCAGTAGAGTTAGTATTGGTCCTGTTGGACATGTTGGACGAGTTGATGAGATGAGTGGAAGCTGTGGCAGCCTGTCTAGCTGCAGTCTGAAACTACAATGATTACCTTGTTAATACACTCAGTAGAGTTAGTATTGGTCCTGTTGGACATGTTGGACGAGTTGATGAGATGAGTGGAAGCTGTGGCAGCCTGTCTAGCTGCAGTCTGAAACAATAATGATAACCTTGTTAATACACTCAGTAGAGTTAGTATTGGTCCTGTTGGACATGTTGGACGAGTTGATGAGATGAGTGGAAGCTGTGGCAGCCTGTCTAGCTGCAGTCTGAAACAACAATGATAACCTTGTTAATACACTCAGTAGAGTTAGTATTGGTCCTGTTGGACATGTTGGACGAGTTGATGAGATGAGTGGAAGCTGTGGCAGCCTGTCTAGCTGCAGTCTGAAACAACAATGATAACCTTGTTAATACACTCAGTAGAGTTAGTATTGGTCCTGTTGGACATGTTGGATGAGTTGATGAGATGAGTGGAAGCTGTGGCAGCCTGTCTAGCTGCAGTCTGAAACAACAATGATAACCTTGTTAATACACTCAGTAGAGTTAGTATTGGTCCTGTTGGACATGTTGGATGAGTTGATGAGATGAGTGGAAGCTGTGGCAGCCTGTCTAGCTGCAGTCTGAAACAATAATGATAACCTTGTTAATACACTCAGTAGAGTTAGTATTGGTCCTGTTGGACATGTTGGACGAGTTGATGAGATGAGTGGAAGCTGTGGCAGCCTGTCTAGCTGCAGTCTGAAACAACAATGATAACCTTGTTAATACACTCAGTAGAGTTAGTATTGGTCCTGTTGGACATGTTGGATGAGTTGATGAGATGAGTGGAAGCTGTGGCAGCCTGTCTAGCTGCAGTCTGAAACAACAATGATAACCTTGTTAATACACTCAGTAGAGTTAGTATTGGTCCTGTTGGACATGTTGGATGAGTTGATGAGATGAGTGGAAGCTGTGGCAGCCTGTCTAGCTGCAGTCTGAAACAATAATGATAACCTTGTTAATACACTCAGTAGAGTTAGTATTGGTCCTGTTGGACATGTTGGATGAGTTGATGAGATGAGTGGAAGCTGTAGCAGCCTGTCTAGCTGCAGTCTGAAACAACAATGATAACCTTGTTAATACACTCAGTAGAGTTAGTATTGGTCCTGTTGGACATGTTGGACGAGTTGATGAGATGAGTGGAAGCTGTAGCAGCCTGTCTAGCTGCAGTCTGAAACAACAATGATAACCTTGTTAATACACTCAGTAGAGTCAGTATTGGTCCTGTTGGACGAGTTGATGAGATGAGTGGAAGCTGTGGCAGCCTGTCTAGCTGCAGTCTGAAACAACAATGATAACCTTGTTAATACACTCAGTAGAGTTAACATTGGTCCTGTTGGACATGTTGGACGAGTTGATGAGATGAGTGGAAGCTGTGGCAGCCTGTCTAGCTGCAGTCTGAAACAACAATGATAACCTTGTTAATACACTCAGTAGAGTTAACATTGGTCCTGTTGGACATGTTGGACGAGTTGATGAGATGAGTGGAAGCTGTGGCAGCCTGTCTAGCTGCAGTCTGAAACAATAATGATAACCTTGTTAATACACTCAGTAGAGTTAGTATTGGTCCTGTTGGACATGTTGGACGAGTTGATGAGATGAGTGGAAGCTGTAGCAGCCTGTCTAGCTGCAGTCTGAAACAATAATGATAACCTTGTTAATACACTCAGTAGAGTTAGTATTGGTCCTGTTGGACATGTTGGACGAGTTGATGAGATGAGTGGAAGCTGTGGCAGCCTGTCTAGCTGCAGTCTGAAACTACAATGATAACCTTGTTAATACACTCAGTAGAGTTAGTATTGGTCCTGTTGGACATGTTGGACGAGTTGATGAGATGAGTGGAAGCTGTAGCAGCCTGTCTAGCTGCAGTCTGAAACAACAATGATAACCTTGTTAATACACTCAGTAGAGTTAGTATTGGTCCTGTTGGACGAGTTGATGAGATGAGTGGAAGCTGTGGCAGCCTGTCTAGCTGCAGTCTGAAACAATAATGATAACCTTGTTAATACACTCAGTAGAGATAGTATTGGTCCTGTTGGACATGTTGGACGAGTTGATGAGATGAGTGGAAGCTGTAGCAGCCTGTCTAGCTGCAGTCTGAAACTACAATGATAACCTTGTTAATACACTCAGTAGAGTTAGTATTGGTCCTGTTGGACATGTTGGACGAGTTGATGAGATGAGTGGAAGCTGTAGCAGCCTGTCTAGCTGCAGTCTGAAACAACAATGATAACCTTGTTAACACACTCAGTAGAGTTAGTATTGGTCCTGTTGGACATGTTGGACGAGTTGATGAGATGAGTGGAAGCTGTAGCAGCCTGTCTAGCTGCAGTCTGAAACAATAATGATAACCTTGTTAATACACTCAGTAGAGTTAGTATTGGTCCTGTTGGACATGTTGGACGAGTTGATGAGATGAGTGGAAGCTGTGGCAGCCTGTCTAGCTGCAGTCTGAAACTACAATGATAACCTTGTTAATACACTCAGTAGAGTTAGTATTGGTCCTGTTGGACATGTTGGACGAGTTGATGAGATGAGTGGAAGCTGTAGCAGCCTGTCTAGCTGCAGTCTGAAACAACAATGATAACCTTGTTAATACACTCAGTAGAGTTAGTATTGGTCCTGTTGGACGAGTTGATGAGATGAGTGGAAGCTGTGGCAGCCTGTCTAGCTGCAGTCTGAAACAATAATGATAACCTTGTTAATACACTCAGTAGAGATAGTATTGGTCCTGTTGGACATGTTGGACGAGTTGATGAGATGAGTGGAAGCTGTGGCAGCCTGTCTAGCTGCAGTCTGAAACAATAATGATAACCTTGTTAATACACTCAGTAGAGTTAGTATTGGTCCTGTTGGACATGTTGGACGAGTTGATGAGATGAGTGGAAGCTGTAGCAGCCTGTCTAGCTGCAGTCTGAAACAACAATGATAACCTTGTTAATACACTCAGTAGAGTTAGTATTGGTCCTGTTGGACATGTTGGACGAGTTGATGAGATGAGTGGAAGCTGTGGCAGCCTGTCTAGCTGCAGTCTGAAACAACAATGATAACCTTGTTAATACACTCAGTAGAGTTAGTATTGGTCCTGTTGGACATGTTGGACGAGTTGATGAGATGAGTGGAAGCTGTGGCAGCCTGTCTAGCTGCAGTCTGAAACTACAATGATAACCTTGTTAATACACTCAGTAGAGTTAGTATTGGTCCTGTTGGACATGTTGGACCAGTTGATGAGATGAGTGGAAGCTGTGGCAGCCTGTCTAGCTGCAGTCTGAAACAACAATGATAACCTTGTTAATACACTCAGTAGAGTTAGTATTGGTCCTGTTGGACATGTTGGACGAGTTGATGAGATGAGTGGAAGCTGTGGCAGCCTGTCTAGCTGCAGTCTGAAACAATAATGATAACCTTGTTAATACACTCAGTAGAGTTAGTATTGGTCCTGTTGGACATGTTGGACGAGTTGATGAGATGAGTGGAAGCTGTGGCAGCCTGTCTAGCTGCAGTCTGAAACAACAATGATAACCTTGTTAATACACTCAGTAGAGTTAGTATTGGTCCTGTTGGACGAGTTGATGAGATGAGTGGAAGCTGTGGCAGCCTGTCTAGCTGCAGTCTGAAACAATAATGATAACCTTGTTAATACACTCAGTAGAGTCAGTATTGGTCCTGTTGGACGAGTTGATGAGATGAGTGGAAGCTGTGGCAGCCTGTCTAGCTGCAGTCTGAAACTACAATGATAACCTTGTTAATACACTCAGTAGAGTTAGTATTGGTCCTGTTGGACGAGTTAATGAGATGAGTGGAAGCTGTGGAAGCCTGTTTCTGAGAGCCCAACTAACCCATGACAATTTATTTATGGGTTTGAAATGATTTCATACTCATGACAATGCAATATGAGTGTACTAAAACTATAGTAAACAATCTTCTTTTCATATATTTTTCTGAAGAAAATATTTCACGGGTGGTAAACCTAGGAACTACCACGAAATTGTGTTAACGCAAATTTGTTCCCAAGCCACATCCGGGACACGTCGTGGTAGTTTCCAGGCCGAAAATTGGATAAAGAAAGGTTGGTGTCACGTTCATTTTTGTTTTATTTTACAACTAAGAACAAACAATGGTGAAATCCGACAATGCAGTTCCGTGTAAATGTGTTTCAGCGTCCCCTCTAGCCCAAAATTTTGTATGAAAAGTTATTTTCTTTCTTTTGATTCGTGTTTCCCCACTAGTCTTTTGACCAACTTTCCCCAAAGTTCGAAAGATTTTAGCCCATATCTGTCAAATTAAATGGAATTTGATATCACTTGACGATGAAAATGATTAAAAGACTCTCAATAAACGTTCCTACACAGAAAAAAACATCTGAGCATTTACTCGTAAACAATTTTCGTGGGGTCGGCACAATAGGGTTGTAACTATGTTTTTCAAAATTTTTCAGTATAGACAAAAAACTTAATGATTCTTTTATTTAGCTATGTCAGCTTTTGAAATCCAGATATGTAGTGCATAATAACAATCAAAGACAACAGAATAAACAAGATATCCTTTATTTCAGGACTGAAATGAGATATTTGTAAATATTTGAGATACAACCCTATTCCCTCTGAAATGCAGCATATTTGTCTTATAAACTCGGTGTGAAACAGTTGTAACTGAAGTTACAACTGTATCGCGCTGAAATATGCATGAAAAAACACCATATTTTTCAGTGGAAAACAGTTGTAACAAATCTTTCATTTAAATTACCCAATGTTTAATAATAGATTTAAGAATAAAACTGTTGAAATTTTGAGACGCATTCATGGAAATTAATATCAAGTTCATGGAGATATTTTAAATTTGTATAAATGTGGTAGAATAAGGGTATATAAGTAACCAAATTACATGATCTTTATAATATAAGTTGAATCCTTTTAGCTTTAAAGGATGATATCATGATATGAAAACTAACATTTCTGCATGTAAGATATTGTGGAACTAAGCCAAGAGGTACAAGTTTGATCAAAATCTTAAAAAACCCAGAAAGTTACATGTGTCTATAAGGATCGAGTGACCTTGATAAAATAAATCAGATTGATCTTTCATTCCTCTATTCTATCTTGGTTGGATACTTACACCCATTCTACAATACAATTCCCACAAATCATCTAGCTAATCTGACTGCAGATCCAGGGGTCGCGAGTTCGATCCCGGTCCGGTCGAATACTTTCGTGGAGTTTGATCATGAAATGATTTCTACGGTCTTTCTCCTCCCTTCCGCTGATTCATTCAAGAAGGATTGTTGTCAGTTACAAGCTAAAGTATGTGCACAAATTACTGGTTAACCGCTTGTTCAAGCCTGTCCAGGAAAAAGTGTGGTTAGGTGAACTGACCGTCCCGCAATGACCATAGCTGTTGACTTGGGACGTAAAGCAACAAAACAAACAAATAAATCCTTTTAAACTTATTCTTTGATTACATATTCATTGATGTGTTACAACTGAGAACCTTCTTAAATGTGCATTTCTTCACTTTGTTAACTTTTCTCCCAAAATGTGCAATTGGTTACAAAAAGGAACTTTGCAAGAAATATAACATTTTTCCACCCTTTCATTTAATCTCCTGATTGCTTTTTTGCCAGCTACAATGAAAAAAGTCAATAAGCAATGCTTATAAGATACCCCCCGCACAGTAAGAGTCAGAGAAAAAACTTGTCAAGTTATAGTTCAAACCAGCAGACTTTAGTTTTGAAAAGAAGATTTCAGTATAATATGTGCAAACAAAAATTATAACACTCCTTCATGCATATGTTCAATGTGTCTACATTGTATCGGCAAAGTATCAAATTGCTCCATTAAAAGCTGTGGTAGGAGTTGATTGGCCCATGAAGGCACCACCTATGCATATACAAAAGCCATATTAGGGAAAAATTGTCTAAGTTCTCACAGCTGTCATTTTGTCAAAAATTATTTTTTCTGAACCAAACTCCTTCATGCATATGTTGAATGTGCTTACATTGTATCAGCAAAGTATCAAATTGCTCCATCAAAAGCTGTGGTAGGAGTTGATAGGCCCATAAAGGCACCATCTATGCATATACAAAAGCCCTATTAGGGAAATATTGTTTAAGTTCTCACAGCTGTCATTTTGTCAAAAATTATTTTTCCTAAACCAAACTCCTACATGCATATGTTCAATGTGTCTACATTGTATAGGAAAAGTATCAAATTGTTCCATCAAAAGCTGTGGTAGAGGTTGATCGGCCCATGAAGGCACCATCTATGCATATACAAACACGTTAGTAGGGAAAAATTGTCTAAGTTCTCACAGCTGTCATTTTAATAAAAATTATTTTTTCTGAACCAAACTCCTTCATGCATATGATCAATGTGTCTACATTGTATAGGAAAAGTATCAAATTGTTCCATCAAAAGCTGTGGTAGGAGTTGATCGGCCCATGTATGGCCTATAATAGCATAAGCATAAAACCCTATATTAAAAGCCATTTAGAACTACAAAGGGAAATAACTCTGATAGAATTGGCCCCTAGCCCTTACTTTTTTGTCTAAAAAATTTGTCTTGCATATATGAACATGTTTGCAAGGTTTAATGAAAATCCAGCAATGACTCTTCAAGATATTAAGGAAACAAAGCGTTACGGACGGACGGACGGACGGACGGACGGACGGACAGACGGACGGACAGACAAAGTGAAAACAGTATACCCCCTACAAACAAAGTTTGCGGGGGGTATAAAAAGCATAACACTGCCTTCATAGTTATCATCCAGCAGGTTAGAGGTAACCCTTTCCCAAATTATATGCTTGACACAGTGCTTGTTCTGTGGAAGATTTGTATTTAGGACTGTAATGTTTTCAAATAATTTGAAAAGATTATTATAATCTAAAATCTACTAAGGGTTCTGAAAAGAACGCTTGGAAATAATGTTGGAACTTCATAATGTACTGTTGGTGTGTAATTGTAGAATGGGTGTAACAGAAACCAAATACATTTTGATTTTTTTCTTAACATTGTTATAGGTCTTTGCTTCCAAAGGATATCCTTTTTAGAACATATTTGACTTCACTACAGCTGGTGATTGGGACTGTGTGGCGGCGGTAGAACGTCTCCCTGCCCTTCACTATAGTGTAGATTTTATTTTCTTGTCCTTTGGGATCATGGGTTTCATTGTGGAACTTTGAAACTATTAGAGGGTCACTGATGAAGCCTAAATGGCAGAAACTAGCTAGTCTGGCCCAGAAAATATGCACACTCTAGTTTCAGTTCTTTGGTGCAGTGCTAATAGACTGACTTGAAAGCAGAAATAATAAAAGCCTATCAATATACTCAAAAGGTCATATAGGTTAAGGATATTTGTAATTTATTAAGTCTGGTGATGCCACAAAAAGAGTAAAAATCCTCAATTGTCAGCTTCTTGTCTGACAATATTAATAGCTGTTACCATGCTTCTGATTCAGAAAATGCATTCAAAATATCAAACAGTGAAGGTACAAATCAGACTGCTCATGCATCGTTTGTATGGATTTTTTACCCACTCAACCTGTGGGGCCTATAACCTAACAGCATACAATATTTTGGTGCTTAGTTAAGAAACCAAATAAGGCTTAATATTTCATGTGAATCATCTACTAGCAGACTATTTAAATGAAACACTAATGTTATATGTAGATACTGATAGAAAAGGTTACATACTTCTAGTCGTTTGATGAGTTTCTTCTTCAGAGCATTACTGGCGGCTGTGTTCGTAGCAGATCTCAACTCTTCTGCCGCTGACCGCAACATCTGTTGTCTTTCAGAGTCATTGGGACTGGTAGCACAACCCTGTTGGGTATAACAGAAACTAAATATCTACAGTGCTATCTTTAAAAGTTTATTTAAGAAATGAATTTCATTTTCATTAAAATTCTACTTCGGAAATGCTAGACTGCATTACTAAAGATATTAATTTTAGAAAATTTATAAAATTGTGGTGCCTTTATTTGGTGCAGCATGTGCTGCACCAAATAAAGGCACCACAATTTTATGCTGATTTATATCTCCAAAGACAGTATTGAATCCTCAGGAATGTAAATGGTAAAATTCAAGGACTTTCCAAGGCCATGAGTATTTTTCCAGAAATTCAATTTTCAAGGGATTTTCAAGACAGTCCTGTATATTCAAGTACTTTTCAAGCCTGTGTGAACCCTGTTTTGGATGTTCATAAAAGGTGAGTTAAAAAAAATTTTCGTGTGTCACATTAACTTTGAAAGTTACCATGAAACAGCACAGCATGAATGAGTGTCCATTTATGTTGTATTGCATATTGTCTAACTGTTTCACTGTATCTTATTTTGGCGATTTTGTTATGTTTGTTTTTTTGGTCTGATGCTTTATGTCTCAGTCAACAGCTATGGTCATGTCGGGGTGGTCAGTTCTGTTCACCTAACAACACTTTCCTGGGCAAGCTTGACTAGTGGTTAATCAGTCCTTTGTGCACATACTTTTCGCTTGTAACTGACAACCCTTCTTGAATCAGTGGAAGGGAGAAGAACGGTCATAGAAATAATTTCATGACCGTAGAAATTATTTCATGATCAATCTCCGCGAAAGTATGGGACCGGGCCGGGATCTAACTCGCAAGCCCTGGATCTGCAGGCAGGTACATTACCCACTGTGCTAAGTGGCCCAATTTTTGTTTTTATCATTAACACTGCCAAAATACAGCCACCTCTATATTTTAACTTTTTACAGTTTCACAGAAGCAAACAGTGCATACTCTGATGAGATGCAGATCTGATTGAAAATGGATCTGTCCAAAATGTAGAAAAGGGTCTACTTATCTTTAATGGGAGAACCCTTACATGACTAAACCTGTAAACAAGTTCTTTGGCAGTTAGAGTAGACACAGATAAGACAGTGATTTTATTTAGCCCTATATGGGAGTCATTCCCAATCCAAAAAATGGCCTTTATTTTCCCAATTTCATGTATTTTAGTACTTATTTTCCCATTTTTATGATATATTTTCCCAAATGTGAAAGAAAAGGTAGCTTCCCAAAATCCAAAATAAAATCACTGTAAGAAGACACAGAATGCATCTATTAAATCAGGATCTACATGAAATGGACTTTCTAAGTCACAATCTACATTTTAATATAGAAGCTCTAGCCTGTGTCACCTCCAAAATCATGGATCACCCAATCCTGATTGTATTTACTCTTTGCCTACTAGTGTCGTCTGCTGATAACAATTGCAAACAGTTTGGACCAAGATCAGGCCCGACAAAATGTCGGGCCTGATCTGAATCCAAACTGATTGACACTGATGGTATTCCTGAAAGAATTTTTGGAAAAAGAGTTTTTTTAAAAAAATCAGGAGACGACAAAAAAGCATAAAAAATTACCCAGCATGCAAGAGTTAAACTGGATGTAAGAATACACAAGTGAAACTATTTTATTACCTTTGCTGCTTCTACCAGTTTAGCTGTAGCATCAGCAAGAGCTTTAGCAGCAGCCAATAATCTCTTCTGGACATCGGAATCTGGATGAGATTCTGCTTGGCCTCGGATAGTTGTTACTAACATAGATGTGGCCTGTAGTAAAGCAAGAAAACTACGCATATTAGTACTAGTAGGCTGCTTTAGTCAGTATTAAGTTTGGAAGTAAGAAGCCAAAATTAACAGAACAGATTGGGAATATCAATCTAAAAACAAAGTACTCTCATGCCCAAATTTTATCAACACTTGCTTTAAGAAAATCCCAGCACATCTCAAATGCTTAAGTACAGATATAATTATATATAACCCAGTGCATGAAATTTCCAACAATGTGGTGTGTGCGACCAGCAAAGCCTCAGACCAGAATGCGCATACGCGCAGTCTGATCAGAGCCTTTGCTAGTCGCTTGAGTAGTCTATGATCGTTTAGCTGCTGACTGAACACCATTTGGAGTTTCTAAGCTTAAAAGGCTGCAGAGGCTCGTCCGAGTCTACACTTGTCAAGATGTCAAATTGTTGGAAATCTCATGCAGCGGCTCATATAGCTTTCTGGTTCTCTTACTTTAATAGGGCATGTTACTGTATGTTACATGTTTTGCTTTAATTTGTTTGATGTGGGCACACAAAAAAATTGAATGGCATTAGGATGTCTATGTTCTTGCCCTCTATGTGGTCGCAAAATAAGTTGGACTTTGACAATGTTCAGATAGTTTTCTGTTGATGACATACAAAATTGGTAGATCATACAGAAAATAAAGTCAAAATGCTACCATACTTTAACAGAGCATATATGCCTCAGGAAATAGTAGCCCCATTAGTATTGCAATGGTGTCCACAATAGTAACAGTTATCTGAATGATACACCCTGCAATGTCAATACTATTCCACTCGTCACTTTCATCCCTAGAATATATGGTACAAGTTTTCTTTAAAATATTCTTTACAAATGAATAAGTATACCTCAGGTGTAATCTCTCAAGATTATGGCAACAGGGTCTTATAAACTCCAAGAAAAAAATGTCGATTCTACTAGGTTTTAGAGAAAAATAGCTACTGTTCCACCAAGCTTACAATGACATAGAAGGGAGCACAGTGGCTCAGTGCTTGACTCGAGACCGAGGGTTCGAGCCTCATCAGCGTCACTGCATTGTGGTCCTTGAGCAGAACACATTTATCCTAGCTTAGTACTGGTTCAACCCAGGAAGACCCGTCTCTGTTTAACTGAAAGACTGTTGATGGGACGTAAAGAATCAAATCAAATCAAACAAAATAATGACATAGGAAAAGATCCTAATTCCTAGTACAGTAAAACCTGTGTAAAACGGCCACTCAAAAATAGGCAAAACAAAGATCTTTATGACAAATGGCAGCTTAATGAAGGTCGAAAGTATTGCAGAATGCTCCCCCTTGGAGCATTCTGCAATACTTTTGACCTGCATTAAGAGATACTTGGTCTTGGAAACCAATTTTTGTTATCTTTGCGAGTGGCCATTTTACACAGGTTTTACTGTTAATATAATTCCATTCTATCTCTAAATCCTATGGACTCACCTGAGCCAGCTGTCTGGCTTGTTTCACCATCTCATGAGCATCACCTACACTGCTGAAGAGTCGGTCTGTCACTGTCAGTATGGTATCTACAGCAACTTCCTGCGACTCACCAGCCTGTATAATAAAAACATGTCGATTTGTTTGTTTGTTTGATTTGATTCTTTACATCCCATTAATAATCTTTCAGTTATAAAGGGACAGGTCTTCTTGGGTTGAACCAGTACTAAGCTAAGATTAATGTGTCTTGCTCAAGGACACAACACAGTGACGCCGGTGAGGCTCACTGTGTTGTGTCCTTGAGCAAGACACATTAATCCTAGCTTAGCACTGGTTCAACCAAGGAAGACCCGTCCCTTTATAACTGAAAGATTGTTGTTAACCCTTTATATACTGAAGACACATTACTTTGATATGTAACGTTTACATAAATCCTGAACTTTCAAAACTCCGATCTAAAAACTTGCAGTATGCCCACTAAAGAGTCACAATTTCAAGTTTAAATGGTCAAATGTCTTTAGACAGACTGAAAATAAATCAGAAAAGCTATTATAACCTCCCTAATTCAGCAATTTGAGGCTGACTTTCTGTGAAAAGTCAGCCTCAAAATCCTGAATTCAGGAATAATCCTGAAAACTTTCATCCACGTGTATATTGTACCTAACTAGATTTTTATCAGTTTATTGATGGCTCGAAAATCTAAATCTGTTTATGGTCTAAAAAAACTGACATATAGTCATACTTGTAAGAAAAACTTGCAAGGAGGTGACTAAATATTTAAAATTAAAAAAAAGTATTCTTGCATAAATACCTATTTGCAAAGCTGTTTTAAACCATTGTCAAATTAGAGAAAATCCATGCTCTAATCCTGAGGTTCACATGATGTTTAAACATGCCCTAATTGGTATAAATGATGATATACTGCGGCCTGAACTTATCATTTTACCGATGACTTTCCTGAAAACTGTGCACACAACTATGACATTGCGACAATATGATATTCGAAAGTTTGCAAGCTGACACATTTTGTAAAGAGAAATCTTTGTTTTTGCGGGTTTTTCAGTGTGACTTTGGTCAAAATCGGGTAAATATGCAAGAATAATGATCATACATGGTTGTTTTATTGCATTAATACTTGTTGGGTCCCTAGTGGCCCCATGTTAAAACTGCTTTCTCTGAACCTGCAAGTGTTAATGCATGAAGAAAAAAAACACATTTACAATCGATATACAGGATCTTACATGAGTGCTCATGTTTTATTGACTTTATTAAACGAGTTGGGGAAAAGAGATAAAATGCAAGGCTTGCCGAGCATTTTATCTCTTTTTTGCTACGAGTTTAATAAATTCAATAATGCAAGAGCACGAAAGTTAGATTCTATTTATCATATGACAAATACTTTGAAATCTCATTTCTGGCGTAAAAAGGTTATAATTTTGTCATTATGATCACAACGTTGTTATGGAAGTCATAACGTTTCTCGAAATCTATAAACCACTAGTGGTTTATCGATTTTATTGCATGGTGTTATTTCACTCACAGGGGCGACGTCATATGATAGATATTATTTGTTGATCCTGCAAGTATTAAGATGCCCTACCTTTGCCTGTCCAGCTCCGAGTTTGATATGTTGTAGTAGATCATTGAGAGCTTGAGTCACAGCTGTAGCAGCACTTCCTAAATCTTGTAATAGTTTCTCATCCTGACTGGCAGCTGCGGCAGTGTCTACTACACCCTCTACTGATGTGGCCACCATCTTAGCAGCTTCAATCAGCTGTTCCTGGCACGCTTGGCTACTTATAGTGGGAGCTACTACCTGTAAACATCACAATGAAAGACAACAATAGACCTAGTTGTTCCTGAGATTTTTTTTAGAAGCCGTTCACAAAATCAGAGCCTCCTTGAATATTATATGGGCCTTGATGTGAGAAAACCTGTCTTCATGTTTGCGAACAACAAAAGTGCAGACCAGCCTGCGCATCCACACAGTATGGTCAGCACCTTTGTTATTTGTGCATTGAAAAGTATACTGACAGAGCTTAAAAATGCAACACTTGGATAGCAGCTTAAATTTATATCTCAAACAAGAAGGCAGAATGATCATTTGATTGTATGCTAAAGAAATTTCATTTGTAAGTAACACATTGTCCAATTAAAATGAATGTAACGCATTAAAATGTAAAATTTTTAATATAGGGGTCAACTGTTTCATGTGACTAAATGTTATCAGTGAAAGATTCCCTACTTCTTTAAATGAGGAAACACGAGAAGCATCAAATTTGTGTCATGGACTATTTTAGTCATTGAGAAATTACTCTCATAGCCTGTGTAACAGCTTGTTTGCTTATTTGACATTTATCTGCTTTCAAATCTCAGCTGCGTAAGAAATGTTTCGGTGGCTAAATTCATACGAAGCAGTAACATCGTCGAGTTAAGTTGTACAATTAAAACTAAAGTGTTAGCCAAAGAAGCTAACTCATGAATCAATGACATCATCTAAGCAATGGAAGTTCAACTGCCTTTTGAAAGATATATTGGGAAGCTAGTTTTGCGGTTTTAAAGTCTGTCAGCATATCATATCTAAACTTACTAAAGCGAAATTTCAATTTTCTAGCTAGTCTCTGTAGATGATCAGGCTTGTTTAAGCATGACCTTTTTGGAAACCCTGTAGACACAGGACTTTAGTTAAGAGTGGGTAATGAAAATTTAATTTTCTTATTTCTCAACCAAAACATTGTTGTGGGTACTCAATGAGACGGTTCTTTTGAGCACCCAAAACATATATATGTTAAAATTGATGGGTAAGAAAATATTTATACTTTGACACTGAAAATTTTTCTTTATCTAAACCTGTGAGACAGTTTTTGTCACCTCAAGGCCCATATTACACTATTATATGGTAATTATTTAAAATCTAATTAAACTAAACCATGGTTGATTTGAAAATAAAACTTTGAATACAGTTATCTATTTATCTCTTTTCTAATATACTTTCATGCTTGTCAATCACTGAAAGCTTCATAAAACCACACATAATCCAATAAAATGTGACATTCTTGATGAATTAAAATTTTAAACATCATTAATATACGGTTTCATACTTTTTTATCATATCCTATAAGGGGCATTGAAGCACTTCCAATGAGTACCAATGACAAATGTTCATAGAAAACTTCAGAAAATCACCATCTTTCAAAGAAAGAAGGCCACTTATCTAGTGCTATATGACTACAGTCAAACCTGTCTTAAGCAAGCAGTCAAGGGATAATCGAAAATCACTTGCTAAAGACAGGTAGCTGCTTAATAGAGGTTCAGCTAAATTGGCCATATGATTGAGGATACCCAAATAATAATGAGTTGAAAACTATGAAGAATTAGGTCTACACCGGTGCTGTTATTGCATTTCTTCATAAAATATATAAATGAAAATAACATTTAACAAAATATGAAATAAAACAAAGGCATGTTTAATGGCCATCCTATTATGGAACATGAAGAGAATGTTGTTAGAATTGTAAATTTATTCAAGTGAAAAAGAATAGGAAAATGGTTCAAATTTTGCAACTCAAAAATAACTTTTTTTATCAAAAGCTATTGCTTGTTGACTTTCTATTTCAGCAAGCATTGCATCCTTGTGTTGTAAGTATGCCTCCAGTGAAGAGCATTACTTTGCATTTAGTTTTTCACACATGATTAACGAAACATCTGTCACGGCATGGATCAATGAACTTTGGGAACGGCAAAATGCTGACTGGCTTTGCCGTATTCACCTACAACTGGTTATCCGCTTAAAACAATGGTTACCCGCTTACAAAAAAAATCATCAAGTGGTGGTCGTTTAGCGTATTCATGTTTTAGGTTACTGTCGATGCTGTTTTTAATCCAAATGTGCTGGTTTCCTGAACCATGTCGTAGTGTTTGATTAGCGTAAACACTTGATCTTCTTTGATTTCGGCTCTGTTGTGGTTCTACTGCACCACAAACTTCCCAATAGTTAGGTCCTATAACCTCAACATAGGGTAGGGATCGTTGAAGAATTGGTTCTAGGAGACACCACTGCTGGGGAGTTTATCTGTACCATGCATATGACCGGTGCAAAAAAAGTTAATCGATGAAATCTAAACAAACTGGCCGCATCAACCCATGGAAAATGGCCATTTAAGGACACAATTTCAGTGTTTTGGGGCAAATTTCATCGGCCGCTGGCCACGTTGGACAGGTGCACGCTTAATAAAAGTGCATTTGCATTCAAAATCATTCTGGAGGCTCTGAAATGGCTGCTTAAGGGAGGGTCACTCTTAACAGGTGGCCGCAATAGCGGGTTTGACTGTGGATAAATAAATGGCTGTCATTTTCTTGTCTGGCACTTATATTTCCTAAATACAGTATATTTTCCTTTTGTACTATTAATAATCAATACTATTTGGATTTCTAATCATTGAAAGTAAGTTTGGGCTATGATATCCAACACTAGGACAGATAAAGAAACCTGTTCTTACCTTAGTACATGCTACAAGCTGTGAGGTAGCGAGAGCACAAGATGTGGCCGAGCTGATGACCCTGTTCTGTAGTTCCTGGTCATCTGTCGTACTTGCTACATTCTTGGCCTTCAGTACAAGCTGGGCAGTGGTGTTAGCTACAGCTTTAGCAAGGGCTAGGAGAGATATATAAACATACCTTAGTACATGCTACGAGCTGTGAGGTAGCGAGAGCACAAGATGTGGCCGAGCTGATGACCCTGTTCTGTAGTTCCTGGTCATCTGTCTAACTAGCTACATTCTTGGCCTTCAATACAAGCTGGGCAGTGGCGTTAGCTACAGCTTTAGCTAGGGCTAGTAGAGATATAAAAACATACCTTAGTACATGCTACCAGCTGTGAGGTAGCTAGAGCACAAGATGTCGCTGAGCTGATGACCCTGTTCTGTAGTTCCTGGTCGTCCGTCGTACTAGCTACATTCTTGGCCTTCAATACAAGCTGGGCAGTGGCGTTAGCTACAGCTTTAGCCAGGGCTAGTAGAGTTTCCTGGTAGGCCTTGTCGAGGTCCTCGGCTGTCTCTCCAACACCATCCATTATATCATGACTTGCCTCACCCACTCGACTGGCTGCGCCCAGCAGATTTTGTCTCGGCTAAAAGATAGAATTATAATAGTTATTTAAGCTACATCATCAGTACCATCGTTGTATACTTCCTTGATTTCTAACATAAATACTTGCAACATCTAGTGCTTTAATCCACAAGAATAACAATGTACAGTAAATCCTGTCTGAAGCAGCCACTCAAAGACAGACAAATCAAAGGTTTTAAAGACAAGTGGTAGCCTAATGAAGGTCGAAAGTATTGAAGAATGCTCCCCTTGGAGCATTCTGCAATACTTTTGACCTGCATTGAGCAATAATCGGTCTTGAATACCATTTTTGGTTTTCTTTTTGAGTGGCCGCTTTAGACTGGTTTTACTCTAGTATTTTACCTGGCTGTTTTCTGGCTATAAGGCATTAAGCGGGTCTGGGAGACCTGCCCCTAGTTGCCAAAAGACTTCTAGCTACTTTTTATAAGAGTGTGATTAGGTCAAAGCAAATATAAAGGAAAACCAATAATGTTTTCTGGCTGTAAGACCTCCCCCTTATCACCATGCAGTCTCTAGCAACTAGTAACAAGAGTGCAAAGCAAATATTTCTTGTAATTTATTAAATATAAAAGCACAACAATGACATATTACCTCTCTGTTTTCTGGCTGTGCAGCATTAAGTAGGTCAGAGAGACCTCCCGCTAGTCGTCGAGCAGCATCCAGTAACTTGTTGCCATTGTCGTCTTCTTGAAGGGCCGCCAAAATCCTCACATCATGGGTGAAGTCTCCAAGATTGGAAGAGCTGGAGAAAAATATATAAATAATCATTTTATGTACCTTTAACCTTTTGTATACCAGAAACCTCTAAACAGGTACTTTGGCAAAAAGTGAAGACCCAGATGAAATGATGCATTTCATCATAGTCTGCACTGTTTACTTAGATTAAAACAACCCAGAGGGACACAAATATATCATAATTTAGAAAATTTTACCTGTGACCCCTTAAAATACAAAATAGGCAATCCTATACATATTGTATCAGTATGTGTGTGAAAATCCATCAGAATACGAAGGGTTAAACTTGACAGTTTAGTCAACACTGATCAGATCATGTATCTAAGTTTTTTGGCAGCATTAACTTTTGCATGTTGGGTAATTTTGTGACGTCTGTTGAGTTTTTTTGTTTGTTATTGTTGTTTTTTCAAAATTAACTTCCACAAAAAAAAAACTTTCAGGAATACCATCAGTGTCGAACAGTTTGGATCAAGATCCGGCAAAGCCAGATGATCAGAATCTACACTGTTTTTCATACAAATGATATATCCATATTGACAATAAAATTGCACCAATGAACAGATTGAGAATCATAATTTAATAACAGTCATAATACAAGAAGAGCTCAAAGTGTGCTTATAAGAGCATGTGCCTTTATTAGGTCAAATATGGTATAAAGCAGTTTGGATGGTGCCATCATCATGGTCCATTATCTAATTTTAGGGGTCACACACTAAATTGTTCAAATGAAATTCTGTCTCTGAAGATGTTCCTACTAAACAGAGCAAACATTCCCATCTGGGTCTAGGCTGTTTGTTTACAGTCAAAAAGTTCATACTTGTAACTTTTATTATGCTTTCATGCTTATTTGTCGTCTGCTACTTTTTTTCTTTTTTTCAAAAATTAACTTTTTAAAAAAATCTTTCAGGAACACTATCAGAGTGTCAAACGGTTTGGATCTAGACTTTCTGTTGGTCTTGATCTGGGTCCAAACTGTTTGCAAAAATTTTCAGCATACTACAAAGTCGATGCCAGCAAGGAAAGAGTTGAATTGTCTCTTCAATGCTTTAAACAGAAGGTACTTTTTCCTATAAACATCTTTAGTACATCCTTGTGTACTGAATGGCTCAATATGGCATTAAGTATTGGCATTTACTTACAACCTATTCTATATATAAAAGTAAAAACATCAATATGCCAACATCTGTCAATAACTGTCACATTTTAAGCTATACACTTTCGGCAGGTTTCCAATTATTAATGCACACCCTGAAATTTTAGAGATATTTCAAAACTGACAAATTAAAATATGACATAAAGATACTAACATGTGAGCAAAGATGTCAAACATTACAAAACTGAAATTAAAACTATCTATTTATGGACAAGTAAACTGACTAGGCGAAATGAAAAAAATACCTGTGTTTAGGGTAACCCTACCCCACCTAAATTTACTAGTGAAACCTAGAATTTTTTTCATGTTTTCTGGAAAAAGTGTATAATTCTATTAGACCTTATTCTATACTTTTTTTCAAAACAGTGTAGATACAGATCACCAGCTGATCAGGATCTACACTTTTTCTACACATAGAATACCAGAATTCTGACCAGATAAATTTCTTAGTGAGGGCTTTTAAGAGTGTGTGCACTTATCAGATTGTATAAGGTATTTTAAAGTTCTTACATTTGATTAACTGAAGCTCCTACAGCACCATAGTCTGTCTCATCTACTCCAGTGAGTGTAACAATCTGGGCCGTAGCAGCATTCATCGCCGACAACTGGGCAGAAACTTTCTGTCTCGAAAGATCTAGAGTATTCTCACGCCATTTTCTTGAGGCCTGGAAAAAAGTATCATATAAATGTACAAAAACCCTAGGTTCATAAGACTTACAGTGCAAGAGATAGCTACATATATCAGTATTGTAGAGACCAATATCGAGAAATTATCAATGATAGGTGCACCCGTTTAACCCATATAAGCCAAATGGAATTTTTCATCGGTATCATTTGGATAAGACCACTTCCAACTTAAGGGTTGTTGGGTGGCATTTTTAATTTATATTTAAATCTTATTAGAATATTCTGTAAGCAAACAGAGAACACCCTGATCAGACACTACAGTATAGCCTGCTCTGGGCCTGCACTGATTACCAATGTCCCATGAACAGGTCACCGAGCTTGGTATACGAGGTAACATTTATTGTCTGTCAAAACATCTTCTCCGTATTTGCTTTTGCTCTCTGTTAATTTCTCTGTCAAAAGTCTAAGTTTGGTCCATAAAGCTAGGTAGCTTTTTGCACCTTATGGCCATATGTATAGAAAAAAGATTTTGAGCGTAAAATTGAAATTATTCTCTTACCCATCAGTTTATCAATGAGTTTGGGATGCTCTAAAGAACCATCTCGTTTAGACAGTTCTTTTGAGTACCCACAATATATGTTTTGGTTGAGAAATGAGAAAAACATTTTTCAATTACTCTTATCTGGAGCCCTGGATGGCATTTTCAAATTTTGTTGCTAAGCTACTTACAGCATCTGATCCCAACTGTGGAATATCCACTCTAGTATCGAGTTCACTTTGAGCCTGATTCACTGACTTGAGACCATCTCCTATCGTGAGTACTAGGGCTCTCTGTGCCTGTGTCAGTCCGTGTTCCTCGTATGTCTGACTCTGTCTGATAGACTGACCAGCATGGGCCTGGTTAGACTGTTGGGAGAACATTGCCTGTTGCATACTGCCCATACTAATCTGATTCTGACTCTGGGCGGCATCTCTCATAACACCTGGTATAGCTACAGAACCTGTATAACAAATATCATTGGTTTAAATTCAAAATCTCCAAAATACTTAAACCTTAAAACTTAGTAAGCCTACTTCAAACCTTAAAACTTGCAGTAAGCATACTGAATATTAACAATTTCATGCTTATGTGTTTCAAATCTCTTTAACAGATGGAATGACAATATATCAGTAAGGCTATTGAACTCTACCTATATTAAAATCAGTATTTAGAGGAAATATGGACAGTCAGCCTCAGGCTCTATAAAAATGAACGACTTTTCAAGTAATGCAGGGCTCTCAGTTTCAGGGACCAGTTTACATAGAAATACTGAAATACACTTTATAAATCAACTCCTCAAATACTAGTGAGAGGAGGTTGTGCTTATCAATTAGAATAAAATTGTGTGCCTAATACTTGGTGCAGCAACGTTATGCTGATTTTGGTCTCCATAAATCGGATGAAGTCCTACAGAAAATATAAAACTAGAATTCTGAGAATCGGATGTGTCGCCTAACAAAAAAAGGACCATAACTCCTCAAATTTTGCAGCTGATCTCCAAATTTGAACTTGGCCTATATATTTCATAGAGAATCTTACATGAGTGCTCATGTTTTATTGATGAATTTCTAGCGATAAGACGGGCTATTTCCCTAAATAAGACGTCCGTTTTATTTTATTGAAATACCCACACCCAACAAATACATATAGACGAGCCGTCTATGTACCCTTGTCCGCTAGTTCGTATATATAAAACGGGTTTTCCTAAATGCATGTAATATATCTACTTCGTTTTGAATGAGAATTTATTTTGATCATCAACTGTGCTCGCTACTCAGTAACATGTGTGGGAAATAGACCGTTAAACTAAGGTAAACAATCATCATGCATTTATCACGATAGATATATTTATACAGTTGATGTACAATAAAAATGACCATCTTGCAAAGTGGTCTATTTTTGTCAGATGATTGATGTCTTCTTTCGCTTATACAACCCCTTTCCCCCCTAGACCCAAGACGACCTTTACACATTTTGTATATTTATAAAATGACGTTCAATTGTCCAAAGGGCATCTTGGGTCTTGGGGGGGGGGGGGGGGGGGGGGGGGCATCTAAAAATAAACTGAAAGACACCAGTTTCATCTTTTCAATGACAAACATCACAATTTTAAGTATATTTCATACGCAAGCGCAGAAGGAAAAACCTATAATGGATTTACTAAAATTCTGGTCTAAACGACACCCAGTATAAAGAGGTAAATTGAGGGGTGGGAGTAGAAAGCGCAAGTTTTCAAGGCTTTGTAAATGATGAATCGCTTTGAAACTTATTTTGATGCTAACTATACATATTAAACTACCCAAACAGACGAATTTCAAAATGATTAGGGCTATATGAAAATTTAGCTTTTGTAATCATGTCAACTAGGGAAAATTTACGCCTTATAGCTAGAGCTTCTTTATTATACGAGTTGAGGAAAAAGAGATAAAATGTGAGGCTTGCCAAGCATTTAATCTCTTTTTCGCAACAAATATAATAAATTCAATAATACAGGAGTGCAAATGTTAGATTTAGATTCTATTTATCATATAACCCTAAATCTACTTTGAAACATAGCTCCAGATAAGGATTGGAGGCAAATGGGTATTTACCCACCTCTTTTAAGCTTAATTGGGTATTTCAAATTTTGAATTGGGTATTTCAATTTTTTGTATTGGGTATCTATCTGAAAGCAAATAAGCAATGAAACCGGGCCTTGTTTCTCCTGACTTTTTTGTTTACTTTCAGTTTTACGTTCAGAAAGCACACTTGCAATATTAGTATATCGAAGATCGCTAATTCCAACTTATTTTGAAAATCCAACGTATCTATCAATTCATCTTCGATTCTTCGAACCACCAACGCGGTTTTAGAGTTAGTTGCGATATGATATTATTAAATTGCTCTAAGGCTTTTTCGCCCACGTTACGCCATTGTTATTGTAAAACGAGACGAATGTCGTAATCGTGTAAATATTGGGTATAGCTAAACAGCGATAAGAATGTTCCTGGACTGGTTTACAAAATTTGATTATGTAGATTCGGCGCCACGCCGTGTATAAATTTGTACCCAACAACAGCTTGTGATGAGAAAAACGACAGTCGCAAATTGAAAGCTATAGCGTCATACGCTACGATAAAGTTCGGAATTGAGCATCAAGGATTTTCATTGCGTTTTTGTACGCACAGAAATGAATTTTATTGCGTTCTCAGGTCCATGAAATTGCGTAAATACGCAATACGCAGCCTTATCTGGAGCTATGCTTTGAAAATATGTTTTTGTTGCGTGAGAACGAAAAGATTTTGTCATATATACTCAACGTTATAATGTTACTAAAATGAGTATTGATTTTAATGCATGGCATTATATCACCCCCAGATAGGACGTCATGTGATGAAATGCTTTACTCCTCTGTAAACTTTGAATGAAATTGAGACATCCCTACAAAAGTAATTGATAGGAAACCAAAACTGTGACGTTATTGCCAATGTGTTGACATGTCTGCCTTCATGCTTCGCAGGAAACACAAAAATTAAATACAGTTCAAAATTTGAGACTGGTTTACAAGTTACTTACCAGTGACAGGTTGGGTGACATTGTGTGTCTGGTGGGATATAATCGTAGCCTGAGCTGGTGTTACACTGTCTTCATACATAAGAGCATGATACCTACCAGTGACAGGTTGGGTGACATTGTGTGTCTGGTGGGATATAATCGTAGCCTGAGCTGGTGTTACACTGTCTTCATACATAAGAGCATGATACCTACCAGTGACAGGTTGGGTGACATTGTGTGTCTGGTGGGATATAATCGTAGCCTGAGCTGGTGTTACACTGTCTTCATACATAAGAGCATGATACCTACCAGTGACAGGTTGGGTGACATTGTGTGTCTGGTGGGATATAATCGTAGCCTGAGCTGGTGTTACACTGTCTTCATACATAAGAGCATGATACCTACCAGTGACAGGTTGGGTGACATTGTGTGTCTGGTGGGATATAATCGTAGCCTGAGCTGGTGTTACACTGTCTTCATACATAAGAGCATGATACCTACCAGTGACAGGTTGGGTGACATTGTGTGTCTGGTGGGATATAATCGTAGCCTGAGCTGGTGTTACACTGTCTTCATACATAAGAGCATGATACCTACCAGTGACAGGTTGGGTGACATTGTGTGTCTGGTGGGATATAATCGTAGCCCGAGCTGGTGTTACACTGTCTTCATACATAAGAGCATGATACCTACCAGTGACAGGTTGGGTGACATTGTGTGTCTGGTGGGATATAATCGTAGCCTGAGCTGGTGTTACACTGTCTTCATACATAAGAGCATGATACCTACCAGTGACAGGTTGGGTGACATTGTGTGTCTGGTGGGATATAATCGTAGCCTGAGCTGGTGTTACACTGTCTTCATACATAAGAGCATGATACCTACCAGTGACAGGTTGGGTGACATTGTGTGTCTGGTGGGATATAATCGTAGCCTGAGCTGGTGTTACACTGTCTTCATACATAAGAGCATGATACCTACCAGTGACAGGTTGGGTGACATTGTGTGTCTGGTGGGATATAATCGTAGCCTGAGCTGGTGTTACACTGTCTTCATACATAAGAGCATCATCATCACCCTCTATACCTAGATGGTCTTTAGCCTTTTTCTACAACAGACAGAAACAAGCCATGACATGTGGTTTCCAATAATGTGGCATTTTGACAAGTGTAGACTCAGACGAGCACGTGCAGCCTCCTTTGAAGCTTAGAACCTCCAAATGATGTTCGGTCAGTAGCTTAACACTCATAGAATATTCAAGCGATGAGCAAAGGCTCTGATCAGACTGTGCACATGCGCAGGCTGGTCTGAGCCTTTGCTGGTCGCACATACCACATTGTTAGAAATCTCATGCACTTTTATATTAATTTTTGCTTGTACCCCTAGAGATCATTACACATGCTCTTGAATTATAGAACCCCTACAAGTTAAACCTGTAATTTAGTTTTGACATACACTCCAGCTTTCCAAGCAAGGTTGCCTTCTACTCACAAAGTTAAATATAGCAAGAAGTGAGCGAAGCTCACATACCCCCGGCGGTTAAACTTGACCATCTGAGGTTGTAAAACTTTCAGAGAAAAGTCAAAATTGTCAAAGATTTCATAATCCTAAATCAAGTAGTTTCTGAGAAAACTTTGATGAAAAATGGTCATATGTGTTATATAAGAGTGACAGAAGGAAAATCCTAAATAATCCTAAATCAAGTAGTTGCTGAGAAAACTCTGACAAAAAACGTCCATATGTGTTATATAGGAGTGACAGAAGGAAAAATTGAAAAAGAAGCCAAAATGAGCTTTAGCATCTTTATTTTCATTTACACAATACACTTAGCCAACTTGAAGGTGTACACTAAATTTGAGAAAACTGGCTCCAATAGGAGCCGAGAGATCTGCGACAGAAATTTTCATTGGAGAGAAAGAAAAATGAATAAATAAAGGGACTGATACGCAATAAGTGGCTGTTCTTTTGTTACACAATACAACTAATCACTATCAAGCTTTGTACAAAATTTCAGAATCCTAACTCAAGTAGTTGCTGAGAAATCTTTGACAGAAAAAATGTCTTATGTATTATATAAGAGTGAAAGAAGGAAAAAATGAAAATTTGAAAAAAGAAGGTAAAATGATGATTAGCATCTTAATTTCCATTTACACAGTACACTTTGCCTTCCTGAAAGTGTACACAAAATTTGAAAACAATGGCTCCAATAGGAGGTGAGAAATCTGTGACGGAAATTTCCATTGGAGAGAAAGAAAAATGAACAAATAAAGGGACTGATAAGCAATATGTGGCTGTTCTTTTGTTACACAATACAACTCATCACTATCAAGCTTTGTACTAAAATTCAGAATCCTAACCCAAGTAGTTGCTGAGAAATCTTTGACGAAAAAATTTTCCATTGGAGAGAAAGAAAAATGAACAAATAAAGGGACTGATAAGCAATATGTGGCTGTTCTTTTCTTACACAATACAACTCATCACTATCAAGCCTTGTACCGAATTTCAGAATCCTAACCCAAGTAGTTGCTGAGAAATCTTTGACGAAAAAAAAAGTTTACAGACAAACAAACAGACAAACAAACAAACATAATTACAGAAAAGGCAAAAACTATATACCCCCTATATACTTCGTACCGGGGGTATAATGATAAGGCTGGTCAAAGATAGGTTAGACTAGAAACAAAACTAAGTAGTTTTCTTGTATTTAGATTATTTAGATCAATAAACAAGACCTCAAGCTTAATGTTTATACTAATTTCTAGTCGCATAAAATACTTCAGAATTCCTTTATGGATCTGTTGTAAATGTGTAATAAGTATTATAAACTGTTCCTAGCCCAATCACATAATCCCCATACTTGAAAGTAGCATGATTGCTACTAACTGCAAATGGCAGCTTATTATCAGAAAACTGTGTGAACATGCTAACAGAGAGGAGGAAGTTTCAAAGAAGACCCTACCTTTCTAAGAATAATATCAATATATCCAGCAATTAGAGCAGCTATCTGTTCTCCTTCTTGTGTTTGTACAGAATAGTACTGATCCGAGTGGTCACCGAAATCCTGAAATATAGAATATAGGAATATAATATCAATATATCCAGCAATAAGAGCAGCTATCTGTTCTCCTTCTTGTGTTTGTACAGAATAGTACTGGTCCGAGTGGTCACCGAAATCCTGAAATATAGGACAAGATAGGAATATAATATCAATATATCCAGCAATCAGAGCGGCTATCTGTTCTCCTTCTTGTGTTTGTACAGAATAGTACTGATCAGAGTGGTCACCAAAATCCTGAAATATAGGACAAGATAGGAATATAATATCAATATATCCAGCAATCAGAGCGGCTATCTGTTCTCCTTCTTGTGTTTGTACAGAATAGTACTGATCAGAGTGGTCACCGAAATCCTGAAATATAGAATATAGGAATATAATATCAATATATCCAGCAATCAGAGCGGCTATCTGTTCTCCTTCTTGTGTTTGTACAGAATAGTACTGATCAGAGTGGTCACCAAAATCCTGAAATATAGGACAAGATAGGAATATAATATCAATATATCCAGCTATCAGAGCGGCTATCTGTTCTCCTTCTTGTGTTTGTACAGAATAGTACTGATCAGAGTGGTCACCAAAATCCTGAAATATAGGACAAGATAGGAATATAATATCAATATATCCAGCTATCAGAGCGGCTATCTGTTCTCCTTCTTGTGTTTGTACAGAATAGTACTGATCAGAGTGGTCACCAAAATCCTGAAATATAGGACAAGATAGGAATATAATATCAATATATCCAGCTATCAGAGCGGCTATCTGTTCTCCTTCTTGTGTTTGTACAGAATAGTACTGATCAGAGTGGTCACCAAAATCCTGAAATATAGGACAAGATAGGAATATAATATCAATATATCCAGCAATTAGAGCAGCTATCTGTTCTCCTTCCTGTGTTTGTACAGAATAGTACTGATCAGAGTGGTCACCGAAATCCTGAAATATAGGACAAGATAGGAATATAATATCAATATATCCAGCTATCAGAGCGGCTATCTGTTCTCCTTCCTGTGTTTGTACAGAATAGTACTGATCAGAGTGGTCACCAAAATCCTGAAATATAGGACAAGATAGGAATATAATATCAATATATCCAGCAATCAGAGCGGCTATCTGTTCTCCTTCTTGTGTTTGTACAGAATAGTACTGGTCCGAGTGGTCACCGAAATCCTGAAATATAGGACAAGATAGGAATATAATATCAATATATCCAGCTATCAGAGCGGCTATCTGTTCTCCTTCTTGTGTTTGTACAGAATAGTACTGATCAGAGTGGTCACCAAAATCCTGAAATATAGGACAAGATAGGAATATAATATCAATATATCCAGCTATCAGAGCGGCTATCTGTTCTCCTTCTTGTGTTTGTACAGAATAGTACTGATCAGAGTGGTCACCGAAATCCTGAAATATAGGACAAGATAGGAATATAATATCAATATATCCAGCAATTAGAGCAGCTATCTGTTCTCCTTCCTGTGTTTGTACTGAATAGTACTGATCAGAGTGGTCACCGAAATCCTGAAATATAGGACAAGATAGGAATATAATATCAATATATCCAGCAATTAGAGCAGCTATCTGTTCTCCTTCTTGTGTTTGTACTGAATAGTACTGGTCCGAGTGGTCACCAAAATCCTGAAATATAGGACGAGATAGGAATATAATATCAATATATCCAGCAATTAGAGCGGCTATCTGTTCAGAATATTGTACAGAATAGTACTGGTCAGAGTGGTCACCAAAATCCTAAAATATAGAAAATAGGAATATACATTAAAAAAATTTTCATGTTCAGTTGACAAAAAATGTTGATTATCAAGGTAATGCACCACCGGAGCATTCTGCAATGGTTTTGACCTGCATTAAGCGATTATCGGTCTTGAAAACATATTTCTGGGTCTTCTTTTGAGTGGCTGCTTAAGATAGGTTTTTCTGTATATATGAGATGAATATCATTTTTTCGTTTCAATACATTTTGTATGTTCCACCATGCATTTTCAGGGGTCACAGGTCAGAGTTTCAAAATATCGTTTTCTGCCACCAAAGATTGATTGAATTTCTTGCAAACCATGAGGAGTCTTCACCTTGTCCATAGTTGTTTGCTTGTTTGTTTGGTTTGGTTCTTTATGTCCCAGTCAACAGCTATGGTCATGTCAGCACAGTCAGTTCATCTAACCATACTTTTTTCCTGGGCAAGCTTGACTAAGCGTTTAACTAGTACTTCGTGCTCATACTTTCGCTTGTAAATGACAACAACCCTTCTTGAATCAGCAGAAGGGAGGAGAACGGCCGTAGAAATATTTCATGATCAATCTCTGAGAATGTATGGGACCTGGCCAGGATGGAACTTGCGACCTCTGGATCTGCAGTCAGACAGGTATATGCAGTCAGATAAGTTATGGACTGCGCTATGCAGCCCTGTGTACCTGTTTGCGGGTTAAAAAGTCTCTATTCTAGAACTATGGAGTATAAACTTACCAGAGTAAAACTGTTAGGTGAAGCAGCCCATCGTCGTACTGTTGTCAGTGGCCAGTGTTTCATAATCTCTTTTGTCTTTTCATCTACTCTCACCACACTCTCTTTGTTGATACCCAACAACCGGGGAACTAACTTGTTCTTTCCTTTTACCTTTTCCTAAAAATAACAAATAATGCCACAGTTATACCAAGTTGTAAGATTTCATTTACAACCACAGATCCTATGCTGAATAGGAAGCATTCCAAATCAGCTGATTTGAATCTTTACTGCTTTCTAACTCTGTTGACTTTTTAAAAACCAACTTTTTCCAAGAATTCTTTCAGGAACACTATCACTGTTGAATGGTTTGGATTTAGATCAGGACTGACTTTCTGTTGGTCCTCATCTGGGTCCAAGCGAAAGATTTATAGAGATATATCCATGTTAGTTCAGCAGATTAAAAGCAAACTTTTCAATTTTTTCAAACTGGAACCAAACGCTGATACCAAGGTTAACGATGTCCCCATACCTCTCAATTTTTAACTTCTTGGTAGAAGACTGATTATATAGAATCAAAACAGGTAACTTCAAATGACTTTTACATTTGGACATACTATTTAAGACAGTGCAAATCCAGATGAGAGGGCTCATAAAAATGAAAATGCAAAAAAAAACAAGGCAAATTCGACGAATTTATATCCCCGACAAAGGGTTATTTGAGAGAAACATGTAAATCACAAAACATAAATCCCATTTATCTAACCTTTTGTTCACCTTCAGTATTATTCAGATCATAACAAACACCTGTCAAGTTTGTTTAAATGCATAGTTTAATAAGAAATGTACTTACATCTGCACAATTTCAATATCTGAAATCTGTGGGCAAAATATTTGCTACCATGTTGTTGCCAACGTCGTCAGCTTTAATTTGATATGCAACATGACCATATTCTGAAAAAGTTTAATTTTGACCTCTGCCCTACCTCCTAAGTCCACCCAACAGGCTCGGACCCAGGCCCCCAAACTGAAATCCCCTTTGATATGTTTCATACCTATTGCTGCTCTGCCTGTATGCAAAATTACAGCAAAAAATATTAACAATTGCCTTAGTTATTGCGAAATTTTAATATTTGACCTTTGACCCCTTAGGTGGGGTCAAAGGGGGTGGGGTAAAACTTTGACACTGCCATGCTTATCTACAGGCACTTGGCAATCATGGTCGAATATTGAGAAGTTGTTAAATATAATAGCTTTGACGAAATGTGAAGATCATCACACAAAAAAGCTAATATATGTTTTGCCTTTTAATTGCCTTTACTAAAACAAGGGCAATAACTCAAGTGTTAAGGGGTCTATTATGATCAAACTTATAGGATATCTAGAGTCCATGGTACTTATCATTTGTACCAAGAATGAATCAAATCTGACCAATAGGTACTGAGATATGGTTCCGGACGGATAAAAAGTGCGGACGGACGGAATGGACGGACGGACGGACGCAGCCAAAACTATATTCCTCCGACTTCGTCGGGGGATAATGAAAAAAGTCAATAAGCAATGCTTATTAGATACCTCCCGCAAAGTAAGAGTCAGTAAAAAAACTTGGCAAGTTATAGTTCAAACCAGCAGAGCTTAGTTTTGAAAAGAAGATTTCAGTAGAATCTGTGCAACCAAACAAAAAATATAAACTCCTTCATGCAAATGTTCAATGTGTCCACATTGTATCGGCAAAGTATCAAATTGCTCCATCAAAAGCTGTGGTAGGAGTTGATTGGCCCATAAAGGCACTATCCATGCATATACAAAAGCCATATAAGGGAATAATTGTCTAAGTTCTCACAGCTGTCATTTTGTCAAAAATTATTTTTTCTGAACCAAACTCCTTCATGCATATGTTCAATGTGTCTACATTGTATAGGCAAAGTATCAAATGGCTCCATCAAAAGCTGTGGTAGGAGTTGATTGGCCCATGAAGGCACCATCTACGCATAAACAAAAGCCTTATTAGGGAATAATTGTCTAAGTTCTCACAGCTGTCATTTTGTCAAAAATTATTTTTTCGGAACCAAACTCCTTCATGCATATGTTCAGTGTGTCTACATTGTATAGGAAAAGTATCAAATTGTTCCATCAAAAGCTGTGGTAGGAGTTGATCAGCCCGTGTATGGCCTTTAATATAAAAAGCATAAAACCCTACATTAAAAGCCTTTTAGAACTTCAAAGGGAAATTACTCCAATAGAATTGGCCCCTAGCCCGTACTTTTTTGTCTAAAGAATTTGTCTTGCATATATGAACATGTTTGCAAGGTTTGATGAAAATCCAGCAATGACTCTTCAAGATATTAAGGAAACAAAATGTTACGGACGGACGCAAGCACGGACGCACACACACACGGACAACGTGAAAACAGTATACCCACCACAAAGTTTGCGGGGGGTTTAAAAATGACTTTTTTTTTTTTTATTCTTTATGCCCCAGTCAACAATTTTTCAGTCATGTCGGGACAGGTCTTCCTGGGTTGAACCAGTACTAAGCATCTTGCTCGAGGATACAACACAGTGGTTCCCCAGCTCTACCAACTGAGCCACTGAGTTCTGGGGATTAAGACTTTATTAAACTATGAAAAATTTCCCATCATTCAAACAGCTAATGGTGGATAAAATGTCACATTTCATACAGCTGATCAGTGGAGAGTGTCCGTGACCAATCTCAGGAATAAGATATGCGTCCGTAACAGAAAAATAACTTTCTTATTTTTCAACCTAAACATATGTTGTGGGTACTCAAAAGAACTGTCTCAACGAGACGGTTCTTTTCAGCACCCAAATCATTTGCTAAAAATTATGGGTAAGAAAATATTTACAATTTAACGCTAAAAATTGTTTATCTAAACCCGTGCGATCAGATTAACCGCTCGATGCTGACCTTGACAAGGAAAAATGTGATTCCATAAGTCTTCAAGGCTCTACACTGTTGGGTATACTTCACTTTAGCATCTCTCTCAGAATAACCTGCCCACTTCTTGTGCTCCTAGAAACAAAAGCAGACAAAAACATCACATATGAGCCGTGACATGTGATTTCCAACTATGTGGCATTTTGACAAGTGTAGACTCAGACGAGCCTGTGCAGCCTCCTTTTAGGCTTAGATACTCCAAATGTTGTTCTGTCACTGGCCTAAATCTCATTGAGTATTCAAGCGACTAGCGAAGGCTCTGATCAGGTTGTGGGTATGCGCAGGCTGGTCTGAGGCTTTGCTGGTCGCACACACCACATTGTTGCAAATCTCATGTTGCGGCTCATATAATCTACAGATGCAATGCTCAAACAGGATTTAAATCGAAATTCCAAGACTTTTCCTTTTCCTATCATTCAAGGAGTCATTTTATCAACAGTTTACTCTTCCAACATGATTTTTCCCAACAAATGAAAAATCTGGATGACTAAGTATGAGATAGATGCCTTTGTTTGATCAGTGTTTGTTTGTTTGTTGTTTGTTTCTTTACGTCCCATCAACAATCTTTCAGTTATAAAGGGACAGGTCTTCCTGGGTTGAACCAGTACTAAGCTAGGATTAATGTTCTTGCTCAAGGACATAACGCAGTGACGCCGGTGAGGCTCAAACCCGTGGCCCTTCCGTCTCGAGTCAAGCACTCTCCCACTGAGCAACTGCGCTCCCGTTTGTTCAGAGTCCTTAGGTTTGATCATCACTTTAGTTTCAACACACTGGATAGGTGGCAATCCAAAAAGCTCTTGACTATTGACAAACATGGATTAAAAATCTCTAGAAACAGTGTTTTCAATTCATTTTCTTGATAAGAGAGTGTAATTAAAAATTGATTTACTTAATTCCCAACCAAAACATATTTTGTATGACTTACCTGAAATATTTTCTTCTCTATTCCCCTGATTTTACAATACTCTTTAGGTAAAAACTCCTTGTTCCTGAAAAAATAGCAAAATAAATTCTAGCTTCTGTAGGTAGTGCATAGGCAACCAGCAACTGGTATGTGGCTGTTGTTTTCTTTGGAAGAATTGAAGAATTAATCTTTCCCGGTTTCTACAGGCTTCACTTAACAAACATTCCCTGATGTTTTTCTCAGTGTTCCAAATATGTGGTGTGATTTGTTTTTTATTTTACTTTGGGGAGGGGGGGGGGGGGGGGCTGATGAGAACTTCTCTTTCTTTGAAAAAGCTTATCTATAGACATGCAAATCACTAAGTTGTGTTAGATATATTTGTAACACTCTATTCTAAGATTTTTTGTTCAATTATGAAGAGAACTGCTTGAACCTTTAAAAATTTATTTCCTCCATACTTGAAACTGAAAAATTCCCAGACCTTTTCCCTTACATTCAGGCTAAGTTTCATTTTGCCCAGACAAAACACAAAATTTAATGACTATTCCCTGACCTAGAAAAAAATTACAATTTTCTAACACACAGAAACCCTGTCTTTAACTCACTCTACGTTTTATAGTAGATAAAGGTTTAAGACCAAAAACTACAAAACTGGATAGATGTGCAAGTATAAATGGGCCTTGACGCGGGAAAAATTGTCTTTTGGGTTTCCAACAAAGTGTGATTCAAACCAGTCTCCTCAGCTACAGACATTTTGGAATATGAATCGCAGCAAGTTTAGATATGATACTTTCCAAAAAGTGAATACCAAAGGCGCTGATCAGTCTGCTGGGATGCACAGGCTGGACTGCACCTTTGCTGTTTGCAAACCCCAGAGACAGGCTCTCTCGCGTCAAGGCCTATATAATAATCATGAAAAAGAAGAGCTCCGCCTTAAGTACTCTACCATAGATTCAATAAAGACTGAAATGCAGATCTATGGTACCTCAAGTGTTTCTGCTAGTGACAGTAGTCATTCCACAGTTTGTGACCTCGCATCAAAGATTGCATGACATTTTGACATCATAACATTATGTAAACATTGGCTGGACATCCTGATCATTTAGCAGCTATATTGAAATGTAGTAACATGAATAAAGTATCCATTTAAAACCCTGAAGAATGAAGACCCTTGAACATTGGGAAAAGCATAAAAGACAAATATGTGCATTTCAGTTAACTAAAATTAGTGACAGTTCTTAAGTGCTAACACAAGTACAGTGTCATCCCTTTATAATACGCCTAGTTATAACACAGATTTGGATATAACACAGCCATGTTGTGGCTCCCAATTTTTTTTGCCATAGAATTTAACAAAGGAATTATAGTAAAATTACCATAAATGGTTGTTTTCCTATAATTCTGTTGTAAAATTGTCCATTTATAAGACTGTGCACATATAACACGGCCATGTTGTGGCTACCAAAAAATTTTACCATGGAATTTTACAAAGAAATTATAGGAAAATGACCCAAAATGGTCATTTTCTGATAATTCTGTTGTAAAATTGTCCATTTATAAGATTTTTCACATATAAAATGGTCCATTGCTACAGACCTAAAACAAAGTGTTATGAAAGGACTGTACTGTTTTTGAGTTGCAGAGAGTTACTGTACTTACTCAAAGAGTCCTGGTTTATGTTTATGTTCATCATGATCACCAAACTGTATCTGACATTGTATACCAGCAAACATGATAGCTTCCTCTTGTGACACTGGGTGAGTACCATTTAATAAGGCATCTCTTGTCTACAATATAAACAGACCATCATGAGTACTATTATTGTATACCAGCAAACATGATAGCTTCCTCTTGCGACACTGGGTGAGTACCATTTAACAAGGCATCTCTTGTCTACAATATAAACAGACCATCATGAGTACTATTATTGTATACCAGCAAACATGATAGCTTCCTCTTGCGACACTGGGTGAGTACCATTTAATAAGGCATCTCTTGTCTACAATATAAACAGACCATCATGAGTACTATTATTGTATACCAGCAAACATGATAGCTTCTTCTTGTGACACAGGGTGAGTACCGTTTAATAAGGCATCTCTTGTCTACAATATAAATAGAACATATCATGAAAAGCGGGTGCATAAAAATGCATCTCATCAATGCTTCAAGCATCTACTACCATCATATCATAATCAGTTTTTTGATTAACGTGTAGGTGCAGGGGCATCATCCACATCAGCGGCTAGCTGCACGCACAGCAGATATCACACCTGATCTCCAGGTGCTCCTTTCTTGAGGGTCAACTTTCGTGAGCTTCTACTCATGGCAGTCTTTCTCAGTCAGTTTCTTCCAAAATAGCTTGGGCCTCCCTGCCCCCCGCTCCACATGCCCAAACCACCTCTCTAAAAATGAGGTTGAGGTCCTCAAGCTCAAGCTTTGCCAGTAGCTCGCTTGACCTTACTGTGGCCACATCCTTTTGCTTGATACTGCAGATCTGTCTGATCATGGCCCTATCATTGCGCTGCAAGTGCTGCAGGTTCGTCTTGGTCAGTGGCCAAGTTTCACTGGCATGGAGCATGGCACTCCGTACACAAGAACTGTATACATGGCCACAGGTCTTGTAAGAGAGGTGGCTGGATGTGAGAACTGGTAGTAGCTCTCTGAACTTCTTTCAGGCTGTTTTCACACGGGTAGTGACCGTTATTTCACAGCCTCCACCAACAGAAAGCATGTCACCCAGGTAGCAGAATGAAGCTTCCCACCTCCAGCTTTTCAGGTCTGACCTGGTCAAATGCTTTCTCAAGGTCCACGAAGGCCATATAAAGCCTCTTGTTCACTGGTATTTCTCCTGCAGCTGCTGGACCTCAAAGATTGCATCTGTAGTGCCTCTCCTGGGACAAAGCCAAACTAGAAGTTGTCAAAAGACACCACCTGTCTTATGAGACCATCGACAATCCTCTCTAGGATCTTCATAGCCTGCTCGGTCAGCTTTAGGCCTCAATAGTTGCCTCTGTCCAAAGCATCATCCTTGCACTATACTCATGCTAAAAAAAGTAGGCCACCCGGAGCATTGTATAATATGGTAATGCAATACTATTATAGTCTGTTTACTTTGCATACTTCACTGTACCGACTTGGTTGTAATTCAGAGCACACTTACAGGCCAATGTTATGTGGATGAAGTCCTTCACCCGCATGTTCTGCCTGTTGGAAACAATTTTTATTCCAGCAAGACAAGGCCCGACCCCATACTTTGTTTTTTGTTTGATTTGATTCTTTACTTCCCATCATCAATCTTTCAGTTAAACAGGGACAGGTCTTCCTGGGTTGAACCAGTACTAAGCTAGGATAAATGTGTCTTGCTCAAGGACCACAACGCAAAGACGCAGTGAGGCTCGAACCTGCGGCCCCTCGGTCTTGAGTGAAGCACTCTACCACTGAGCCACTGCACTCCCTAGCCCCGTCCCCATACCTGCAATCTTTTCTTAACATAGCTAAACTCCAGCTGATAAGTTTTTAGACCTAATTTTTTGCAATAACTTTTTTATCTTCAATTTTAGCAAACTGTGTTCGCGATGAAAAGTATTCAGGAGCATCTCCACCAACTTGCAGCATCTAGGATGCTGGAACCATTTGGAGAAGTTGGGGGAGATGCTCCTGAATACTTTTCATCGCTAACACATTTTGCTAAAATTGAAGATAAAAAAGTTATTGCAAAAAATTAGGTCTAAAAACTTTTCAGCTGGAGTTTAGTTCAAAACCTTTGCTTACTGGATTAATGAAAGAAAAAAACATGAGCTTTAGTCTGTTTTTGTATTTCTTGTTGCATCAAAAGTTAACCTGTTTTCAAGGACAGGTTTTTTTTTCTTAGCATTTTGGGAACATGACCTGACATGTAGAATTTGGAATTTTCACGTTGTTTCATCGGATAGATTTGTAAATCTGGTAGCAGAGATAAGACTAGCTTACCTGAACAAAAAGAAGGTTCAACTGTACAGGATCTCTCGCATCTACATTCTGATCGGAGAAGAAGAATTTACGTCTCAGCAGTAATGTCTCATCAGATTCTACACCCTGTTCTCTTAATGTCTTGGCATGGTCTAACCAGTTCACTGAAGTAAAATATCACAAATGAGCTGTGCTATGTGATTTCCAACAATGTGGCATTTTGACATGTGTAGACTCAAACAAATCTGTGCAGCCTCTTTTAAAGCTTAGAAACTCCACATTATGTTCAGTCACTAGTTTAACACACATAGAATATTCAAGCGACTAGCAAAGGCTCTGATCAGACTGCGAGTATGCGCAGGCTGGTCTGAGGCTTTGCTGGTTGCACATACCACTTTGTTGGAAATCTCATGCCGTGGCTCAAATAAGATGAACCTGCAGCTCCTATAGTGTTTCCCCTAGCCAGTTTTAGCATGGCGCCATGCCATGCCCTTTTCTCTAGCGCCATGCCCTTTTTCCCAGTGCCATGCCCCTTTTATAAAAAATACATTAAATGCCCTACATTTTGGTAAAAAAAATCATGAAAATCTGACAAAAACTAAGGAAGGTACAGTTTTTTTTCAGTTTGAAGCCTGAACTAGCAGAGTGTAGGACAAAAGCCCACTAGGACAAAAGCCCACTAGGACAAAAGCCCACTGGACAAAAGCCCACTGGGACAAAAGCCCACTAGGACAAAAGCCCACTTATATGTATTTAAAAGGGATAGGTTTGAACTGATTGAAAAACGGACAGACGACCCTAAGATAAAGCATGTGCATATCGAGAGGGGGGGGGGGGGGGGGGGGGGGGGGGGGGGGGGGGGGGGGGGGGGGACATGGGGGTCTGGACCCTCCCCCCTGAAAAATCACAAAAAATATAGGGTTTTCTAGCAATACAGGTCTGGTGACCCTGAAAACTCACAAAGCTGCCAAGCCAGCATTCAATGTTGGGCCATCATCGGCACGCCAGCGAAACGCCATTTAAATGGCCTTTCGCTTGCAGACCGATGATGGCCCCGCTTATGTTCTCATCAATTAAAAGATAAAAAATTAAAAAAAAAAATGTGTCAAAGTTGGACCCTCTCTGACAAAACTTTCTAGATCTCCCTTCTCAAATCTGAAATTTCATAATTCTCTTTTTGTTTGGCACCTCTCCTAAAAGTGCAAGCTAATGCATTGTTACTACCAGATCAAGGGTCATTTGGATTGATTAGACATATGTTTCCCAATTATAATAGATTGTTTGACCCAAACTGTAAATTGTTTTTCTTCAAATATCAATGGCTTTTAACACTGGAGAAATAATAATGTCAGTGAAAACACACTGCATGTGTAACTTACCCTGAAGGAGCAGTCTGTTCAGGGTTAACACAGTTTTAAGTAGACTTAAACCCATTTTTTTTAAAAAGTGGGCTTTTGTCCACCTTGCCAAATTAAGCAGTGGGCTTTTGTCCAGTGGGATATTGTCCAGTGGGCTTTTGTCCTAGTGGGCTTTTGTCCCAGTGGGCTTTTGTCCGTTCCCCGAACTAGCAAGGAAGACACTTGCTGTTACAATAGTTTACTCAGTTTTAATCCTTTTCCAATGGTGACTAATTACCTGAGGCAATTTTGACACATCACTTTGATGACAATACCCCAATTAGCAAGTATTTAAAATGAAGTGTGAATCTGAACCAGGAACAAGTAAGATTGTCAAAACAAGTACTGGAAAGAAAGGCAGTCTTGTTAAAAACTTAGGAAGTGATCTTGGCAATTGAAGAAAAAAAATGATTCCCATATAAATAATGTGATTCTGATAAAATTTAATAGTTAAAAAATAATAATAATATATTGAGTGTGTGCTCAAATAGGAGTCCTAAAACTGGTTTGAAAAATCTAAATAATAATTAAATAAGTAGTATATTTGGCATTTAAAAAGGACAGATAACAGCTGCATTATGCTAAGGGACATAAATTTATATATATGACAATACCAAATTCAATTAAGAACTTGGACTGAAAAGTGCCTGTCGCCGCGAGTTCCACTATGCTATACAAGTAACATATAAGATAGTAATACATAGTCCACCTCCATTTTCAATGTTCTCCCCAACTTATAAGCCTTCAAGCCTATGTGTTTTTTGTTTGTTTGATTTGATTCTTTACATCCCATCAACAATCTTTCAGTTATAAAGGGACAGGTCTTCCTGGAATGAACCAGTACTAAGCTAGGGTTAATGTTCTTGCTCAAGGACATAAAGCAGTGACGCCGGTGAGGCTCGAACCCGCTGCCCTTCGGTCTCGAGTAAAGCACTCTACCACTGAGCCACTGCGCTCCCCATATGTGGAAGCAGTCTGAGTATGGGATGTTTTGTCCGGTGTGGCAAAAATGGCATGGGATGTTTTGTCCGGGGTGACAAAAATGGCATGGGATGTTATGTCCGGGGTGACAAAAACAGCGTGGGATGTTTTGTCAGGGGTGGCAAATCTTTGTGGGATGTTTTGTCCCGCGATGTTTTGTCCGGCTCCCTGTTCAATCATTTATTGTTGTTGTTGTTCGAACTCTGTGTGTATGGGGGGGGGCTTGTGTAGGGTCCTTGTTTTGAGTTGTGGTTCTTGGTGTCCTTTATAGTTTAGCAATCATCTTGTCGAGGAAGAGAGGTTTTTGTTTGGTTTGTGTTTTAACGTCCCTGTCAACAGCTATGGTCATGTCAAGACAGTGGTTAGGATGACAGTGGTTATCCTAACCGCAAGCTTTGACTAGTTGCTTTATTTTAATTGTATTGTGACTGTCTGGGTTGCGTGTTTCTTCCTCATAGTGCAGTAGGCTGGTCTGCAGTCTGTGAGTGATAGTGGCATTTCATAGTGAATGTCATTGGCTCACACTGATGTTACTCCAACTAGAAGGACGGCCTAGATCATATGAATGTTAAATCTTTTGCTACGAAAAATGGGAGAACGTAAATATTACAAAATGCTTTAAGAGGGATTTTTTTATGTTTAATATCAACCCTTGTGGGTCATGAGCATTAGATGGTATTGCAGGCCTTTAGCTAAGAGTGCGTGCCGAAAAATAATTTTCTTATTTCTCAACCAAAGTAAGTAAGGGTGCAAAGATCAGGAATCGATACAATCAAGTACCACACCTGACCCAGGATACCAATGGGAAAGTGACAAACTCACAGTAGACACCACAAACGAGAGCCAAGAGGTCAGCCCTTTCCCAGCAGGTGACCACAAAGCACATATAAACAGACGCGCACAAAACATAGCAAACACAAGACAGAACAAAAACATAAACGATCCACAAAAGAAGTACCGCCTTGGAACATATGTTGAAAGAACTGTCTCAGTTAGAAGGTTCTTTTGAGCAACCAAAACAGATGTTAAAACTGATTGGTAAGAAAATAATCACAATTTTACGCAAATTATTTTTCCTTAACTGGCCCTATGGGACTTACTATCATCTTCTGTATGCAATTTCTTTCTCATCTCTTCCAGTTTCTTCTGATCTTTAGCAATAGATTTATCTCGTTTCAATGTGAGTGTTTTCTCTTTTTCATCATCGGGGAGTTCTAACACCAGGGAATATTCCTCATGGTTTGTGATACCTGAAATAATAGTCAAAGCATATTGGTATTGTATCAAATTATCAAGCAATTAAGGGATCAAACATGTTTTTCTATGCATTAACATCTGCTGGACCCCAAGGGTGGTGTTGAAACCAGAGCCTGAAAGGGGAGGGTTTTAACAACCCCCGAGGGGTCTAGCAGATGTTAGTGTATTAGAAAACCATGTTTGATCGTTATTATTGCATAAAGACATTTTGTCACTTGAAAATTTAAAAAAAACGCTTCATAAATGTCATTTTAGTATGACTATAATGGCGCGCAAAAGCATGAAGGATTCGTAGGTTTTGAAAAAGCCTGTCCGAGAGCAAAGACTAACGCCATTAAATTACTTTCATTTCTATGCACGTTACTGTTGATGACGTCAACTTTTGTGACGGCCTAGAATGTGTATATGTAAAGTACAAAAGTTGTGCATCAACAGCACGTGAATTGCCTGATTAATACAAGGGTTTTTGCTGGTTAAAACATGGCTGTTAATAGCATGCGAAATAGCTTTTTATGCAATAATGTCCTTTAAGCCTTTATCTCATAGAGACACCTTTTGACACTTTTGCAAAGAGAACAGACCCAGATCAGGCAACTCTTGTAAGAGCGTAAGAGCTGCCTGATCAGGGTCTACTCTGTTTGCTTATGGAATTGCTTAATGATTAAATATGATCTATAGTGGTCCTGACAAGTAATTTCTCTGTTCTATGGTTTGAGAGAGATGCCAACCCTAAATGTCGCTCATCAGGAATATGAAAGACATTTTTCAGGAATCTGGGGACATTTTCAGGAATGCCAAATATTTTACCAATTAAATGTTGTTATATGTTACAAATGCACTTACACAAGACAAGACTAAATATCTCCTAGTATGGTACCCTCATCCTCCCTCCCAAAAGCATAGCTGACAGCTTTACTTCGTGTTCCGTTGTTGCAGCTGTTGATAGGCGGCTGACTTAGCCTTCCTTAGAAGCTCTTCAAAATATGTTTGCTCATAACAAACAACTCTTGAGGAAAACATCCTGGATTTTTCAACTACTAAAGCAGACAGCTTTTTTGCTGGGGAAGCCATTTTTGCAAATGATGAGTTGGGATTCTCAGTCTGGCAGTTTTTTACCAGCTAGGGAGTACTTTTTCCAATAAAGTACAATGCACAAACCAGTCAGTTATTTACTACCGGTGTTCAGGTATAAATATCAACAGCAACACATTCTTGCGAGACCTGACGATACTTCATCTAAATCTCTCGCATTTTGCCTTTTGCATTATGGGTAACTAGCGATATTTGGCTAGTCCCGTTCAATTCTCACACTCAAGTAGTGACAGAATTTAATGTTAAAATATAGCAAAAAGTTAAATTTTTGACAGTTTATCATTTCTTTTTTAGTCAATAATTTCTGAATGTAAAGCCCTGAGTCATGCAAGCAGTGATCGCATATGAGCTAGTGCATGAGATTTCCAACAATGTGGTATGTGCGACCAGCAAAGCCTCAGATCAGACTGCGCATACGCAGTCTGATCAGAGCCTTTGATAGTCGCTTGAGTATTTAATGATTGTTAAGCTACTGACTGTAAACCATTTAGAGTTTCTAAGCTTAAAAGGAGGCTGCAGTGGCTCGTCTGAGTCTACACATGTCAAAATGCCACATTGTTGGAAATCTCATTCACTGGCTCATATATTTTTAATAAAAATGGCGATTCAATCCCAGTGTGCACCGGGCGAAAGGCGACAGGTTAGTACATGCTGGTGTGCTTCCTGTTTGCAACAATGACAGCAACGTATAATGTTCTCAAAACCTATGTACAGGTAAAAGTAACATCCTTTATTTTATCTGGTACCATTTTAAAATCATTATTTTGCGGAATTTTGACCCCGAAATTGTAATGCTGGAATTGGCCTTGAAAAACAGAATGATTCCGCATACTGATTAGTAAGTAGTGTGTAGTTTTACCTATCCTTGATGTGATGGTAATAAGCAACTGTCCCACTGTGTGACTATCATCCACCTGCATTTTTCTGACAGTGCCATCCAGCGTGCGGACCTTGAGGATTCTTTGTTTGGATTTATACTCAAGTAGATCCTAGAAGAGAATTATACAAATATTAAGATCTTAGTATTACTATATTTTCTAGACACAAATTAGGAAAATTATCATTTGGGGAGGTATATCGTCAGATATATGGTCCCAAATATAGCCTTCCAGCGAAGCATCAGCAGGGCCGTAAACAGGATTTCCGACGGTACATCTGATGATACACCTCCCAAAATGAAATTTTTTTATGCGGTTACCCCCATTCTTATGCACTACTAACGTTTTTCTTTAAAAAAAAAGAGTGAAAATGTGGTATGTTGCGCATACAGTCAGCGGCTACCAGCCGCGTAAAACCACTTGCCAGCCAGTGAAAAGTGATTTTACATAATGATCTATTTTCCAACAGTAAATAGCCTGCCATACTGTCGCAAATTTATTAGGTTATCCACTCAAAAGTCACAATACATTTGCAAGTGCATTAAAATAGCAGATACATGTATGTAACACATGTATTTATGAAAAATTTATGAATTCTGAAAATAAGTTGTTAAAACAACTTTTCTGTTGTTAACTGATTTTTTCTAAATATTGTTAGTGCCAAATTTTTGTTTTGTTTTGTTATTTGTTGCTGCTTTTATGTTTTACATTAGAAGCCTACCATTTTACTCACTTTATCATATGACGTCGCGTCTGGGAGTGAAATAACGCCATGCAATAAAATCTGTAAACCACTAGTGGTTTATCGATTAACGGGAAACGTTATGACGTCAATAACAACGTTGCGTACATAATGACAAAATTATAACGTTTTTACGCCAGAAATGAGATTTCGAAGTATTTGTCATATGATAAATAGAATCTAGCATTCGTGCTCTTGTATTATTGAATTTATTAAACTCGTTGCGAAAAAGAGATAAAATGCTCGGCAAGCCTCGCATTTTATCTCTTTTCCCCAACTCGTTTAATAAATTCAATAAAACATGAGCACTCATGCAAGATCCTCTATGTAAATAGTCTAGAGTAATGTCATCTTGCATATTAAACAGAAATTAAACTAGATGATGAAAGTGGGAGGAGATTGCCAAATCTCAGAGTCAGAAACAAAACAAGATGACCATAATAGCATACGTCTCTTTCTTTTGTTTAGTAGAATAGCTTCAGCAGTTTTTGTAGAGGGAATCATGGAGAAAAATTGAGACGATTCTTCTGAGTACACACAACATATGTTTCGGTTGAGAATTTAAAAAAAAAATTGATAACAAATTCCGATCTGGAGCCCTGAAAGTACATCTATAAAACATACTGATTTCTTTCAGAATGCAGCAAATTTACTGGAAAATGATAATCTCCAGGATTACATTATAGAAGAGCCCACATAACACCTACCCCTGTTCTGAGTAAATAGTACTCAAGAGCACGCCCGGACTCCAACCAAAGTCCTTTCTTGGAGTCATCATCAGCTAAAAACAGTCCAAAATGTTCGGTTCCTGAAAATAGACAAACAAGACAATTATTATATAGCTTCACCATTGTCTTGTTGATTGTCACCTATAATACTGGATACCATCTTTAACTCTATGCCTTAGTAACAACAAAACAGACTACTGCACTCTCTTCAACCAAAAAGTTGGTTTTTGTTTGATTTGATTCTTTAAGTCCCAGTCAACAGTTTTTCAGCTATGTCGGAACCGGTCTTCCTGGGTTGAACCAGTCCTAAGCAAGGATAAATGTGCCTTGGGCAAGGACACAACACAGTGACGCTGGTGAGGCTCAAACCAGCAGCCCCTCGGTCTTGAGTCAAGTACTATACCACTGAGCTACTGTGCTCCCTCCAAAAAGTTGGTGATATATATTTTTCTGTATTAACTATAAAAAATATATCACCTGTATTTTGTCTGTGCGAGAGGCAAAATCTGTGGCAAGACTGTCTGGATGTGTGGGCTCATATGCGATAAGTACCACAACCTCATGAGCTGACCTATAATCTAAAGTGAGCAGGCGTATGTTCTAGAGTAGGGTGTTTATTGGGAGTAGTATATATATTGTAATAGTCATGTAATGGGTAATCTATGTGGGTACTTAAGTTCCTGTTGAATTAATGGCTTAACTCTGAAGAGAGAAGGGTGTTTATTGGGGGTAATACATGTATTGTAATAGTCATGTAATGGGTAAACTATGTGGGTACTTAAGTTCCTGTTGAATTAATGGCTTAACTCTGAAGAGAGAAGGGTGTTTATTGGGGGTAATACATGTATTGTAATAGTCATGTAATGGGTAAACTATGTGGGTACTTAAGTTCCTGTTGAATTAATGGCTTAACTCTGAAGAGAGAAGGGTGTTTATTGGGGGTAATACATGTATTGTAATAGTCATGTAATGGGTAAACTATGTGGGTACTTAAGTTCCTGTTGAATTAATGGCTTAACTCTGAAGAGAGAAGGGTGTTTATTGGGGGTAATACATGTATTGTAATAGTCATGTAATGGGTAAACTATGTGGGTACTTAAGTTCCTGTTGAATTAATGGCTTAACTCTGAAGAGAGAAGGGTGTTTATTGGGGGTAATACATGTATTGTAATAGTCATGTAATGGGTAAACTATGTGGGTACTTAAGTTCCTGTTGAATTAATGGCTTAACTCTGAAGAGAGAAGGGTGTTTATTGGGGGTAATACATGTATTGTAATAGTCATGTAATGGGTAAACTATGTGGGTACTTAAGTTCCTGTTGAATTAATGGCTTAACTCTGAAGAGAGAAGGGTGTTTATTGGGGGTAATACATGTATTGTAATAGTCATGTAATGGGTAAACTATGTGGGTACTTAAGTTCCTGTTGAATTAATGGCTTAACTCTGAAGAGAGAAGGGTGTTTATTGGGGGTAATACATGTATTGTAATAGTCATGTAATGGGTAAACTATGTGGGTACTTAAGTTCCTGTTGAATTAATGGCTTAACTCTGAAGAGAGAAGGGTGTTTATTGGGGGTAATACATGTATTGTAATAGTCATGTAATGGGTAAACTATGTGGGTACTTAAGTTCCTGTTGAATTAATGGCTTAACTCTGAAGAGAGAAGGGTGTTTATTGGGGGTAATACATGTATTGTAATAGTCATGTAATGGGTAAACTATGTGGGTACTTAAGTTCCTGTTGAATTAATGGCTCAACTCTGAAGAGAGAAGGGTGTTTATTGGGGGTAATACATGTATTGTAATAGTCATGTAATGGGTAAACTATGTGGGTACTTAAGTTCCTGTTGAATTAATGGCTTAACTCTGAAGAGAGAAGGGTGTTTATTGGGGGTAATACATGTATTGTAATAGTCATGTAATGGGTAAACTATGTGGGTACTTAAGTTCCTGTTGAATTAATGGCTTAACTCTGAAGAGAGAAGGAAGAGAATGAGGAGATCAGGAAGTTCAGAGTTAACTAATCATATGACACACTAGACTCACTCAAGATCAATGTTCAGTTGGGATCACCAAACATTACCCAACAATTACTACCACATTAAATTTTGAGCATATTCATTTGTTACCATCTAGCTTTGTCATAGGAATTGACTGTATCGCGTAAATAAAGGCAAACTTTACAAAGAGATTATAGAAAGTGACCACCATTTCATGTTCATCTTCCTATAATTCAATTTTGTTTGATTTGATTCTTTACGTCGCATCAACAATCTTTCAGTTAAACAGGGACGAGTCTTCCTGGGTTGAACCAGTACTAAGCTAGGATAAATGTGTCTTGCATGCTGGGTAATCGTTCATGCTTTTGTCGTTTACTGACTTTTTTCAAAATTAACTTTTTCAAAAATTTCTTTCAAGAACACTATCAGAGTGTCAAACTGTTTGGATCCAGATCAGGACCGACATTCTGTCGGTCCTGATCGTGGGCCAAACTGATTGTAATGTTTTTCAGCAGATGACAAAAGTCGCCGCTAACAAGGAAAGAGTTAATAACATAAATAGCCTTCCGAAATTAGACAAAACTACTGAATTACATTGTATTGATTGTTAGCAGTCAGTTCTGTAACAAGATAGTTCATAGTTCTAGATAACTGGGGTAGCGACGTGGCACTCGCGGCTAATTTTTATTTATTTCTCAACTGAAATATATATGTTGTGCCTACTCACTGAAAACATCTCATCTTCAATGAGCATTTGTGTGGGTTTTTTGTGACTGAAACAAGAAAAATGTCTGAAGTGCACTTGAAAATATGCAGCAGAGGTAAAAAGCAGATGCCATATTCAGGACAGAAAAATAGTGGCAGGATAAAGGTTAATATTCCAAATCATAATCAATAATCAAAAACCCTAAATTATCCATAGAATAGGAACTCAGATTGCAGTGTATTGACGTTTTACTTGCTGAATTTAAGCCTGTTGATGCCGCTGTCACTTTCAGATGTTCAGAAGTGGATAGGATTAATGGCAGCATTTGCTCATTCAATTTTATTTCAGTCCACTCAAGATGCCTTAGGCAGGAGGGTACTATAAAAGGAAAAAAGGCTTCTGTTTTATCACCTTCTCAATAGCCATCAAGCTGTTAACATCTACAGGAGATCATTCTGTCAAATTAACATGTCTTAATTATCAGCTCAGTGATCATGCTGCTTATCAGCCTAATTTGGCCATTGGTCTAATTTAATCTAGCATAAGCTCCGCCCACTTACTTTCCCATATTGAGGTATCTCCCTTGCCAGGGTGGGGGAGGGGGTTCCAGGTTTCCTGCCTGTTGTAGAAGATATCAGGTACAATGACACAGAAGCATGATTGGCAATAGGATTAGGGCCTCCCCCTTTCTGAAGGGTAGTGAGTGTCTGCCTATGAATGTATGTGTGTTTAACAGCCCAGTTAACAATATTTTAGTCATCTAGAGAACCCAAGAAGAAAAAGAACGATAAGAACTATGATCTCAGTTGTTGGTGATTGTTAACCATGGCAAGAATGCACTCACTCAAGCTCAAGACAAAAACATTGACAAGTTTTAGCTTCCATCAAACTACAAGGTAAAAATTTAATAAACTGAAACCTGGGAAAATATTTATCCTTTGCATTAGATAAGTGTATGTAATTAAAAAATAATTTCCTTATTTCTCAACCAAAACATATGTTGTGGATACCCAAAAAAAGCGTCTCATTGAGACGCTTCTTTTGAGCATCCAAAACAAATGTTTAAACTGATAGATAAGAAAATATTCACAATTTTACCCCCATTTTTTTTTGTTTATCTGGACCTATGAAGTAGTGTAAACAGGAAAACATTCTTACATTCTTTCAGTTTCAATGACACTCCATTTTAAGTCAAATATCTTAAACTCAAGGAAATGTTTTTTACACTCACTTCCCTATAATTATAAATAGATCACAACAACCACACAATTTTGGGGAAAAGGAAACGACATTGAGCAGGATTTGTGAGCTCTATGAAAGAGTGCAATCAACAAAATGGCAGGTGTATTCACTAGATGAACGTGTGAAGATATCATAAGGCCCTTTTATACCACCTTTACCATCTTTAGCATGAAATATCTCGTGATGTGCAAGCTCTACACTGATGTTGGTGGTATAAAATAGTTATACCATGTTTGTCCACCTGTACGTAAGATAATCCACTCGCTAAAGCTCGTGGATTATCTCCACGTACAGGAGACAACCCATGGTATAACTATTACATAACTATCCATTGAGTACACATTGAAGACACATTTCTAACTGTGTTTATTAACCCAGACTGATCTGAATTTACACCGGTGCACAGGTTATTTGTTCAATTTGTCATGTATTGGCTCATATTAATCTTAACACCATTCTTAACTGTTTTGCTCCAATAATCTTTCCAAATGCAATAGTAAACAGTCAAGATTACTTGATCTGCACATTGACATGCATAATCTTTCACTAAAGAAAAAACTTTCACATCCTTTTAGTTCATTCTGTAATATATCCAACAGGACAGATGGCAGAACTTTGGAACGGACATCTTTCTGAATAAGAACCTTGTGTGCGGGACTGTGTTGTCTATTAATGTTTCAAGATTTTTAGAGTATTTTTTGAGACAGCTCATACAATGTTGGACCACCATCCACTGCCAGCTAAAACACCATTTTTTTGCTGGCAGGGCTATGGTGGTTCACTTAATACTGAGATTATGTCTCTATGAGAGCTTTCTGTCCACTTTAAGCCAGAAAGGGAGATTATTATTTCGACCAGATGCCTGTAAAATATATAAGCCAAAATCAGCGACAAAAACAAATATTTCTGAAAACGCCAGCTACTGTTCATTCACGATATCTTGGCTCAAAGAAACCGTTAGGTGGATTTTACCATTACATCAAATAAGGGAACATTGGGTTTGATGCATATTAACGGTATAATGATATCACAATGGATATTTAAACGGCTTCGTGGCTCAGTCGTTAGGGCCCACGTACACGTTGGTTATATCTTTTTTTAACACTAATGAAGAAATAATGGTTCGAAACCCAAAATCAAAGATATCTTTTTTATTATATAGTTTGTTGTCTTGTTTGTTGAGTATGATTTTACAATTTGTATGATTTTACAATTTATACATGTTTCACACTTATCAAAGTCGCTAAGCTCCATCCTATCTCTTCGTGGCTTCCAAGGCGCAAGGACTGCATTCTCCGAGTCAGCTTTGATGCGCGATACCGTTTTGTTTGATATGCTGGTCAGCTTGCTGGCTGGCTCCCTCTCTATAATTTGATAATGGTGTGTGAATAGTACATCATTCACAGCATCTTCTTCGCGTTCTTTTAAAGTAACAGTTGCAGTAACACGGATCGAAAAGCCTGCCTATCAGACATTTCTACAGCCACGAGAAATATGCGCAGTAAAAATAAAATGTGAGTGAAAGCATAATTGAGCATGAAAATCATGAGAGAGATCGAGATATGAGTGAAAAAACGAAAAAAAAGGATTCCATAGGACTCGAACACCATAACCGCAGAACATGAAATCCACACATATTGATGGAAAAATAAATCACGTATATAGCTTAATACTGTATTCATCTAAGAGCATTAAGAAGAAGCTACCTATATTGATGTAATGGTATAATCCACCTAACGGTTTCCTTGAGCCAAGATATCGTGAATGAACAGTATATCCTCTTTGCTCTAATCCATGAAATAAGAGAAAGCAGCAATGAACCCTTGACCCTTCATTACAGAGGTAAGTGGTACTCAACATTGAAGTACATCCTGATCTGAACCTTCCCATCTTCTAAACCAACTTCTAGCTGTATAACTTTTTCCTAGGTCATCTGCTGATAACCTTTGCAAACAGTTTGGACCCATATCAGGCCCGACAAAATGTCGGCCCTGATCTGGATCCAAACTGTTTGACATTCTGAAAGTGTTCCTGAAAGAATTTTTTGAAAAAGTTAATTTTGAAAAAAGTCAGCAGATGACAAAATAAAATCATGAAAAATTTCCCAGCATGCAAAGAGTTAAGTGTTCCAAGAAAAAATTAACTACTCTTAATTCTTGGGAAAAAGCACAACAAATATTTGTTTGATACATTCCTTAATTTTTAGGGGAAAATTGCATAAAAAGATAAAATTGCAAGCCTGATATGACTTCTTAGCTGAAGAAGCAACATGAATCTTGACTCTCAAAAAGTCCAAAACTCAAAAGAGTTTTCACCAATTTAAAAGCAATCGGATTACATTCTAATTCCAAATGTTTTTTCTGCTAATTAATATCTCACTTGATTCCACATTACAGATCCAAAAATGACAAACTCTTCTAATTTCTGCACAAAGCTACTCCATGAAGACAGCTAACTATGAATAAATGAGACCAACCACAATAAAAGCCACTGTCAGTCTCATTCCAATATCATATGGAACATTACAAACACTTTATAATGACATGATAGAGCTGTAGTGACCAGTGAAGGCTCAAGTGATCATCATGTGTATACAGTATAATCAGGTGGCAAATCGTTCTTACCAGAGCTGTAGCTCTTCCCATGCAAATACAGGGCTCATACAGACAAGTATGAGTAAAATTCAAGGACTTCTAAAAGCCTCTCCAAAAGTTTTCAAGGACTTAAAGTTAATGAAAAATACTGATCTAAGTGTAAAAGTTCTACTTCAGAAATGCTAGACTGAGATCATGGAGACATTTATTAAGTACTGGAAAATTAGTATAAAATTAAATAAAGGCACAACAATTTTATACTGATTTAGGTTTCTATCAACAGTGCTAAGTCCTACAGAAAATAGTAGAATTCAAGGACTTTTCAAAGCTTTTGAGTGATTTTCCAGGGCTTTTCAAGGCAGATTTAGTTTTCAAGGACTTTTCAAGAAAGTACTCTAAATCCAAGTACTGAACAAGCCTGTGCGAACCCCGATATAGATATAGATCCCTGATACGGATCTAGAAGATGAACCAAAAACTAGTGTAGTCATATTAAGCACATTTAATTCTTTATCTTGACTCGAGACCAGAGGGCCGCGGGTTCGAGCCTCACCGGCGTCGTTGTGTCCTTGAGCAAGAACATTAATCCTAGCCTAGCTGAAAGATTGTTGATGGGACGTAAAGAATCAAAACAAACAAAATAATTCTTTATCTGCAAGTGTCCTCAGGCCTGATCTGGGTCCAAACTGTTTGATACTGAAATAATATTTTGTAATAAAACATTTAATTTTGAGTGAATCAAAATCAGCATGACAAAAATCATGAATTTCATGCAAATTACCCAACATGAAAAGATTACAAAAGTACTATTATTTTATGACACGCTCATTTGTACTTTTAATATTTGCCAGCATCATTCTTTATATAGATATTCAGATTATGCCTCAGTCTAACAAACCAATAGGTCAATTTTCTTTAAAAAAAAATCAACCCCTTCAAAAATAATGAGCTAACAGTGCAGATCAAGCAAGATCCGTTAAATTTTTAAGAAAACACTCTATCACAGTCCACCCTGTACTGTAGGCATGAGCTTGTTAATATTGTTGGCAATACCAGATACCAAGCAGGCAGTATATAAAAAGTCCCATAATAGTGGGAGTAGGGGGGGGGGGTGGGGGGGGGGGTTAGGTGAAGACACTATATGAACCCTTAATTCGGAAGAATTAGGATTTGATATTTCATGTACAGACAATTTACATGTACAGTAAAACCTGTCTTAAGCGGCCACTCAAAATAGTCAAAACAAAGGTCTTACAGACAAATGGTAGCTAATGAAGGTCTGTGGTCTGCATAGGTGGCTCCAACAAGGCCAGGATAAACACTCTAATGTTGTCTTTTGGAAGTTAGTCTCTACTTAAAATAGTGTGGACCCATCTCAGATTGCTTTAATGCTTTAAAGTTAAAATTGATCTGCTATTAAAGCAAAAAATAACACGGGATGACTATTACATAACATTTCAACTGCTTTTACAGTCATTCAGAAGTTAAAATATTAGAATAAAGCCGTTTAATTTTTTTTTTAAATGTACCCCTTACCAATCAAGAGTTCAAGATCATTTTTGAAGATCCTGGACAGAGTTAATGCCCTTTTCCCAGATTATGGGCAAGAGTTATAATGATGGTATCATATATCCGTCCATTATGGAAATAGGGGCATCTCCATAGAAAATTTCCATATTCAATCATTGAGGCTCAGCATGAAACAAGCCAGTTACATTTCATATACAATAATGCTCCAGATCAGTCCATATATCCAAACAATTTACGAGAACTTCACAGCTCACTTAGCAGTTCAAGTGTTTCTAATTGTCCTCTTTATGAAGAGCTGTATAGCTAACTAAACTTTCACATTTAACAGGATGATTAGTAGTCCCGTGATCAGCAAAACGGTCAGCCCTCTTACGCTACGACTCGGCTCCATTGATTCGTTGCTATTCCGTCTGACATAGCTATCCTTCTGGGACAAGTAACACTCCAACACAAAGAAGTTTTTAAGAGCAGATCCGGCTAACTGCTCCTTCAATTATTATTTTCATATTTCATTGTATCAATTGCACTGTAAAATTCCTGTCTTCTAATATTCTTGTATTGCCAAAAGCTGGCATGATGTGACATTTAGAGATTTTGGTACATTGTGTTACATAGGTTATTTCACCACATTCCATATAAAAGCCAAAATTTGCAGTTGTCCCTTGAAAGACAAAAACTTATTATTTCTTGATCATCTGTTATTAACCTTTGCAAAAAGTTTGGACCACCAGATCAGGATCCAAACTGTTTGACACTCTGAAATTTTTGGAAACAGTTGATTTTGAAAAAAGTCAACAGACAATAACAAACCCAGCATAAGTGCCTAAAAACCAAATAAGGGTTGATATTCAAATAAAATATCAAGTTTTATTCACCCACTCACAAAATGAAGAAAATTTTGTTTGTTCTGATGCTTTATGTCCCAGTCAATAATTTTTCAGTCATGTCAGGACAATTTCCAGTCCAGTATTGTCATGCGCAAGGACACAACACAGCGACTGCCAGTGGTGAGTCACGGACTAAGCAACCCTTTGACCCCCAGTCTAATGCTCTACCAACTGAACCACTATATGGGCCTTGTCGCGACAAAACCTGTCTTCCGGTTTACCGACAAAGTGAGATTCAAACCCGCCTGCTCAGCTACAGAGACAAGATAGAAAATTGAAATTTCGCTTGTGGCGAGCTTAGATATGTTTCCTTCCAAAACGTAAGTAAAAAAGGCACTGATCAGACTGCGCAGATGCCCTTGTGATGTTCCCTCCCTCCCCCCCCCCCCCCTCCAAAGACAGGTTTTCTCATGTTGAGGCCCATATATGCTCTGCCAAAATGAAGAAAGACTTCTATGTGCTGCATGCCTGACAAACTTAACTCTTTGCATGCTGGGTAATTTTGCATGCTTTTCGTTATCTGCTGTTTTTTCCAAACTTTAACTTTTGCAAAAAAAAATTCTCAGGAATACCATCAAACAATCAAACAGTTTGGATCCAGATCAGGCCTAGGTCCAAACTGTTTACAAAGTTATAAACAGATAATATACTCAACGTAAGTGAAAAGTTACCAGTAAATCACATACACTTCACATAGGACAATATTTAGTTCATTCTGAACGAAGAACTGCGGATAATTCAACACTCAATTTTATGGCATAGAGTCACATGCATCACCACTATGGAAAATGGTATCCATCACACCCCAATGCATTATAATCATTCCTTGACGGACCCCTGTTGTTTCCATTGCATTGTATAGGAAAATGCAAAGTTTTGGTACTACCGTTAAGTTTGATCCTCAATTTATGCGTTTAATGGGATAACCTAAACCATTTTGGTGGCGTTTTCAATGAAAAGTGCTAGCATGTTGTCTTCTGAAAATGATGATTTCAAATTCTTAAAAACTGCGAAAAACAGAAAATGCATGTGCATCACGTGCACCATAGTTCCAGGGCTCGTGTAACTGTTTTACCTCTCCAAACCAGCTTGTCGTTGACCAGAAACATCAACGTAACAGTAGCCAAAGAGCTGTATTATATATTTTCCGAAATATCGAAATTTCGATACTGGTAACTTTTCATTGACGCTGAGTATACAAACAGGCAAAGAGTTGATTAAGGTAGTTCAGTCAGAACATTGCTTCCAGCATGGCCTACGGGCTAACTGTATGTTCTTGATATTCAAAGCAGTGAATTTCTTGATCATTTGCGCAAACTCTTATCCATATTTTGTAGGCAAAAAGCAGGTGATGGAAATTTCTTTTAGCATGAAATGTCAAGTCTAGCAGATGAATTACATGAAATATCAAGCTTTGCATGAAAAGCAAGAGCTCTTAAAACTCAAAATGAGTTATCTGCTGTGTAAGTGACTACAGCTTTTAAGGATCAACCCTTTACTTGCTAATGTCGTCTGCTGCTAATCTTTGTACAATGTCAGACCTGATCTAGATCCAAACTGTTTGACACTCTCATGGTATTCCTGAAAGATTTTTTGTAGAAAAAATAATTATGAAAACAAAAATTCAGCAGACAACAACAAAAATTATGCAAAACTTTCCCAGCATACAAAGAGTTAATATATGAGCCGTGACATGAGATTTCCAAAAATGTGGTAGGTGCGACCAGCAAAAGCTCAGACCAGCCTGCGCATACGCGCAGTCTGATTAGAGCCTTTGCCAATCGCTTGAATATTCTATGAGTGTTAAGCTACTGACTGAACATCATTTGGAGTTTCTAAGCTTAAAAGGAGGCTGCACAGGCTCGTCTGGGTCTACATACCACATTGTTGGAAATCACATGTCGCGACTCATATGTGAAAAGAGATATAACACCCACATCAATTTCCTCAACATTTTTACTGAATTACAACTAAATCCAAAAAAGGAAATTGAAAAGAAATAGTTTCAATATATAATATGGAAATAACTATGTTGAAAAATTAATAACAAAAACAACAAATAGGTCTAAAAGACGGTGCAGATTAATACCGCACCTATACTCATGCTTTACCGTTCATGCTTTCTTTTTTTGCAAGTATTTTATTTAATTTGGGCCTGCACTGTTCCATTGGCGCTATCAATTTAAACTTATTGCACAGAGAAGAGTCCTAATATACCATTTTAAAATCAGTGTAGATCCAGATCAGCTGGCTTCTGAAGATCCACTGCTCTCAACATATACCAGCTTCAACTGTAAAAGGCTGTATTCAAGTGTATTCAATGACATGTAAAAGATAATGACAAAACCTGTCTTCGGGGTTTCCAACAAAGCGAGACTCAAACCAGTCTCCTCAGCAACAGAGACTAGCTACAAAATTTAAATTTAGCTTGTAGCACCTTAAAATAAAAACAAAAAAGGCACTGATTAAGTCTGGTTTGTGCCTTTGTTGTTTGCATACTCCAAAGACAGGTTTTCTCGCTTCGAGGCCCATCTGGTAGAACCCATGGACTTTCAAAAAACTAAATATGCTTGATCTTTTATGAGTGGCATATTTTCAATTTGGGCAAAGTTTGGTAAGAATGCAGCTCATGTAGAATAGCTTTATATCTACTTCAAAAGACTTTTTATCAGGATCTTAATTAAGTTATTAATGACTGAAAAGTTGCCAAACTTTAGATGGAAAATCTAATTCTATGTGGGCTGTTTTTTACCCAATTTAATTGCACGAAACAGTTTCAGTGAATACAGACCCTTTAGACTACAGGAAGGCAATTTTAAATGTTTTGATGTTAACCCTTGGTAAACTGGAAACCCCTAAAAGAGTACTTTGGCAAACCAGGGATACAGACTAACCTTATTTCGCCAGGAGCAAGCTGAGCCCCTGAAACTAAATGATTGAGGGCCCAGTCGATATTTAAGGGGCCCAGGATTCTTCGGAAAAACTCATTTCAACTGTTGCCATTGCCAAGCATTTGCTGCTTTACTCATAATTGAAGTCAGAGACCCTCAAAATCTGTATTCCTCTAATTATTTACCATATTAATACTAATTTAACAGTATTTGGAATCAGCTGGATGGAGATTTGTAAACTTGCAACAGCTAGTGCCAGATTTGAAAAGACTTCATACCTTTACATACTACCCTTTTTTCATGGGCAAGCTAGGCCCCTAACCTTTTAGTTTTAGGGGCCCAGCCCAAAATTTAGGGGCACTGGGCTACTGGGCCCCTGTTAGTCTTTTTCCCTGCAAACAGTGAAGACCCATATGAAATGCAGCATTATCTGCATTTCACTGGGGTCTGCACTGTTTGCTAAGATTAAAACAACCTATGCCTAGGGACAGAAATGACTTAACAGGTGTCTTAAAATTGGTAAATGACCTGTTTTATCTTGTTTATGTTGTTGCTGCTTTTTCTTCTTCTTTTAGGTTTTAAGTATTGCTTAGTTAAAAGCTTGGTACAATGGCCACAAAAACAAAGATCAACAAGTTTGGCAGGCCAGTAGCCGGGGAAACCACAGATGAGCATCAGTTTGGCAGGCTTGAAGAGCAATCAAGGTTCAAATTGACCATGAAAGCACTGGCAGTAAACCAATACAGACATCATCTCTCACTTAAACTGCTGTCTACCTTTTGACTCAAGTATTGTAGTTTCTCAATTTACTGGTAATAACACATTAAGCCAGAGATATGCCCCAATATTTCCAATATATTCCACCATCAAGGCTTTATGGTCTTATCAAACAATGATGTATTGCAACTGTTTTAAAGGTCAATTGTAACTTCATGTTGGGCGCCATACCGTTGGCTAACTGTGCACCATACCATTTTAAAACAGTTGGCCAGCTGTACCCATACCATTTTACAACGGTTGGCTAGCTGAGCCCATACCATTTTACAACGGTTGGCTAGCTGTGCCCATACCACTTCACAATGGTTGGCTAGCTGTGCCCTTACAATTTTACAACGGTTGGCTAGCTGTGCCCATACCATTTTACAACAGTTGGCTAGCTGTGCCCATACCATTTTACAACAGTTGGCTAGCTGTGCCCATACCATTTTACAATGGTTGGCTAGCTGTGCCACTACCATTTTACAACAGTTGACTAGCTGTGCCCAAACCATTTTACAACGGATGGCTAGCTGTGCCCATACCATTTTACAATGGTTGGCTAGCTGTGCCCATACCATTTTACAATGGTTGGCTAGCTGTGCCCATACCATTTTACAACAGTTGGCTAGCCGTGCCCATACCATATTACATCAGTTGGCTAGCTGTGCCCATACCATTTTACAACAGTTGGCTAGCTGTGCCCATACCATTTTACAACAGTTGGCTAACTGACAGTGCCCATACCATTTTACAACAGTTGGCTAGCTGTGCCCATACCATTTTACAACAGTTGGCTAACTGACAGTGCCCATACCATTTTACAACGGCTGGCTAACTGTGCGCCATACCATTTTACAACAGTTGGCTAGCTGGCAGTGCCCATACCATTTTACAACAGTTGGCTAACTGTGCCCATACCATTTTACAACAGTTACAGTGTTATCATTTTCTTTTTTAACTCAGCATGCCAGGAAATTTTTCATTATTTTTGCTGCCAAATTAGCTTTTTTTTTTAAACTCTAGGAATACTGTCCGAGTAGCAAACAGTCTGGGTAAAGATCTGGGTTCAAACTGTTTGCAAAGGTTATACTATATCACAAAACCAGACCAGAAAACCCGGACAACATTTGAAGATGGGGAAAATTGTCCCCTTACACTTCTTGCTTGTTAACTTTATATTTTATTCCACAGCAGAAATTGACATAGATGTGTGCCACAAAGAATGACCATGCTGTCAATAATAGCTCTAACTCCCTAGCAAATGGTGAGATAGTTACTCTGATCTCTAAGTGAAATTGGTGGAAAATGTCAAATATAATGATAAAACGATTTGTGACATTAAAGCTCATCATTATACAGTGTTTCCCGCTTTTGTTGGATAGAATTACATGAATATTTTATATTACCCTCAGGCCCTATCAGAAAACATGTCCAAGCAACAGTTTTAAGAAATCCTAGGATTTCTCTCCCAATTTATCTCAATACTATATGTAAGTATTTACATGAATAAAAATTCAAAAATATCTAAAATTCTGAACTTTAAAAATCAAATCTTAAAACTTACAGTATGCCTATAAATATTAACAATTTCTAGTTACAGTGGTCAATTGTTTTGTTTGTTTGTTTTGATGCTTTACATCCCAGTCAACAATTTTTCAGTCATGTTGGGATGGTTGAACCAGTAATAAGCAGCGGATAAAGTGTCTTGCTCAAAGACACAACACAGTGACTCCGCTAGCAGTGAGTCTCGAACTAGCAATCCTTCGATCCCCAGTCTAACACTCTACCAACTGAGCCACTGCCCTCCAAGTTTGTAGGACCACCAGCATAAAATGACCTCAGTCCATGTATGTTTACCAACCGGAAGACTTCTGATCTTTGGAATGTGATACATTATTTTAAAATTTCTGAACAAGCTGGCACTGATCATGTCTATCAAATAAAACTACCAAGAGTTAGAATTGTTACACTATAGTATAATATTCTCCCTGAGACAGTGTCCAGCAAAAGGTACAAATTGAAATGTGCACCCATCAAAGACTCAGATCAGCCTGCACATCTGAGTCTGATCAGTGTCTTAAAAAGTTTGATGGGCACTCTATGGGTAGTCAAGGTTCCAACATTCTTCAGGCTGAAAACCAAAACTCTGACCAGACTGTCAAGGTGTAGACTGATTAGAATCTTTGCTATACCCACATGCCAACTTGTACCCTATGTGGGACACTGGCTCCTCTATATTCTTTCAACATGACTTTTATATTTTTGCATTTCTTATCATATGGTGGGCTGTAGATGTTGAGATAAGCCACCTTATCAGTCAGCTACTGTTAATCCAATCAACCTTCAGAGTGCCAATTTATTCCTTCTAAAAAGTACATAGCAGATAAGTTGAAATGCAACTTGCAATATTATAAGATAATTCACTTCACGAGTCTGATTTTCTCAGAATATTATAAATTAAAGGATCTACTTACAGTATCACCAATAAACCGGCTACAGTCTAAAATATTATTTTGTTTTCAAGAATTTGCAATTATCTTTATCTTCATCTAGCTTCTAGTCAGATGTAAAACAGAGCCATCATATAGAAAAAATGTTTAAGGACTGGAGCCAGTCTATATCACTGAGTATTAAAGAAACCAGGCAAATAGTCTGTGATTAGCATTTTTAGGCCCTCTCATCTGGAGTCTCTAATGATGATTATACAGGTAAATCTTCAATTACCTGGGGTATTAAACAGGTGTGTAACTGGTCATGAGTGGTCTTTCCTTATCTTTAGTGAAGTTGATGCTTTCATTACTCAGTAGTACTATAGTAGAATATTCTTAGTTTATAAAAGTATGTTTCAAATATCAATACATGGCATTTTAAATTTTTTATATTTTGTATTTATAAATTCTGACATTTCAGCAAAATCGCTACAGACAAAGGGGTAACTGCCAATAGAATGTTTAGTTTATGTATTCTTGGCACAAAGTTAAGTTTTCCTTTAAATTTTCTCACACACTTAATTTTGGCTTCTTGAGAACAAAGCGAATTAACTTCTGTATGTCATGTATACAAATTAAATGCATGATTTGTTATTTCTTTATGAGTGTGTTAAGTTCATGTTCATGAAGGCAGTTTCAGTATAAAATGTCTTTTACACAAGATAATTTGAGAGTTCCAATGAAAAACTTTGCCAATGGCAGTATTGTTTTGCCCCCTTCATTATTTGTAACATCCATATTTGAGATCAGCACTGAAGGTAAACATTATACTCTTTGAGATTTCAGATGTAAGCATGGACTGCTAATCAAATGGTATAACAAAGTCTCTGGTCATGACTATATAATTGGTAACTTTTTAGGATTTAGATAACAGGATTTTTTTGTTCTGTGAGCGTGCTTCACATCAATAAAGGTCATATAGAGACTGGTCCAAGACTTAAAGTCTCATCGGAAGCAAAGAATCAAATCGGCAATTCCTGGTTTACGAGTAGAGCAGTTTATCCACTAAACCAGGGCCGCTTCTGTGACTATGTAATAATGAAGTTTTAAAGGGGTGAATTGTTTATGTATCAAGGAGTAAATCTAAATGTGAGTCTGTTTAGGTGTCTCCCCCTAAAACTAGCCCCCCGTTCTTTATTTTGCCATAATAATATATGTTGCTCAGAGAGGCTTCAAATGTACTCTCTGGCCTCACAGCATCCTGATTGCTTGTAAAAGTTGTAAACTTAAAAGAGATACAGCATTGTTGATTGTGTTTCTTATGCTGTTACATTTTATTCAAAGTTGTACTTTAATCATATTTTCTTCCACAATACTTATGATGTTTAACATTTCTGTTAAATGCTAGGTCACCAATCACAAGTGTTAGACTGGCTTTCTGATTTTCATCAACAAAGTATCCCACATTTCATCATTAATTTGGTAAAATGTTAGAGTGTCAGTCTAAATGTCAAGTGCAAATATTTCATATAATAGCTAGTATTTTGCTGAAACCATGAATTATTTATTTCCCCACATGTACAACAGCATACAGCAATTTGGATCAAGCCTCTAAGCACCAATTTCCTCTAGGCCCTGTTATTCACTTTATAGAACATGCCGAAGTCTTATTCTCTATTAAACTCAGGATACTGGCTAGGGCCCGGAATTACAATGCCTCCTTAGAGTTAAGGAAGACTTAAGTTAAGTATTGATTTTTCAGGATGCGAAAACTGATGTTTAAAACTGATCAAAATGGAAATAGTTTTAATTTTTCTGAAGAACACAATGATAACTTTGACCACAAGTACTGCATCGATCGAGGCAATTTATAAAGCATTTAATATAGCATGTTGAAATATCAATACTTAACTTAAGTCTTGCTTAACTTTAAGGAGGCATTGTAATTCCGGGCCTAGATCTTTAATTTCTTCCAAAAGAAATAGTCAGACTCAGAACTTGAACAAGTTCATTTATATAATATTTCCTTTGCCCGGTTGTCAGATTCCACATTTAGAATAAATTGCAACCAGTGTGGAAGAAATTGACTGCTTAGGATCTACATTGTTTTTCATGCAAGTGGATATACACTGTAATAAATTGAATTTCATGATTTGATTGTCTTAAAATCTGAACTTTGGTGGGTTTTTTTTGTCATTGTTTTTTTTCATTTTAAGAAACTATAAACATTCGGACTGATAGGCCAGAGTAATTGTTGCAAACACAGATGGAGAGGTGTGATCCACATTTTTCACTATTTGCCATGCTGTCCAGATACATTTTAAACATCTCATCAGGCACTTAAAGGGGACAGCAACCCTAATGATAAGTATGTTTTATCAGAAAGAGCTCTGTGAACCATGAATTTTGATACAAGTATCATCAAAATCTGTTGCAAAATGGGCAAGTAATGGGCATTTAAAGAATTCAATATGACCGACATTTAGCCACCATTTTGAATATTTAATTAGTTTTCAGTATTTTTTCAACTTATCACTTCTATATCACATCATCTGTGATTCAGCAGATATGCAGCTTTATACATAAGGAAAATGTTTCATTAAAGATTAATGCAAATAATCCTTTGGTTTGTCTTTTATTTTGATTACAGATAATTAATTAGGCTGAGTGACATCACTAAGTCTACAATATGGCCGCTTCCATTACAGTTCATTTGCAAATATTCAAATGGCCACAACTTCCACATTTTTCAACCAGTTTAGATGACACTGGTATCAAACTTCATGGTTTATTAAGATCTTTCATATAAAACATTGTAATCATCAGGGTTGCCGTCCCCTTTAAATGGGCTTGTTTAAATTTGAAGCTAAAGATGATATGTAGTTAAGGTGTCCAAATATGGTAGCATTTAGCAAGTGCTAAATTTGATTATGTTCTGATGACTCACCTCCCTGTGGCAAGGGAATCCCTGCCTCTGACAGTCGGTCTCGTATAATTCTACACGCATCAAATACCATGGTGGATGGCTCAAACTGCATCGTCTTCACGATGTTTTTACCCGCAATGCTGATCTTCAGTGAAAGGGTGGCCATGTTTGTTGTTTCTCACAGTTACCAGTCTTCGTGTAACTAGGTTACCCCTGTTTGGGGCCAATGTAGGGAACCTGAAATGGATAGAAAATCCTTGTTAACAAAACGGAAGAGTTTATTCAAATACATGTTTAGTGTTTTTTTATCAAGATTCTAATGCACTTTCTAATGCAACACCTCTGATTGGATAATAGGAATACATTACAGTAAAACCTGTCTTAAGCTGCCACTCAAAAAAGACCAAAAAAATAGGTTTTCAAGACCGATTATTGCTTAATGCAGGTCAAAAGTATTGCAGAAAGAAAGGGCGAAGATCAGGAATCGATACAATCAAGCACCACAACTGACCCAGGATACCAATGGGAAAGTGACAACTTCACAATTAGACATAACAAACGAGAGCCAAGAGGTCAGCCCTTTCCCAGCAGGTGACCACAAGGTAGCAATAAACAGACATGCAGGAAAGCATAACAAAAACAAGACAACATAAATGATCAAGGACTTCTTTGGTTTTCAAGGACCAAAAGTTAATGAAAAATACCACATGCTAGACTGAGATAATGGAGAAAGCAGTCTTAGAACATTGACATATAATTTGCTGTGCCTTTATTCGGTGTTGTTCTGTGTACTCCATACCAAGTTTCAATTGGTCATTCCAACCACTACCTCCCATACAGCCAGCTCATATTTTGTAAACATCCCACAGTTGAATGTTAAAATTATAGTGTGTAGAATGTAGATTGAGATGAGACCGTTCATATGTGGAAACTATTCTTCTAAGAGAAATGATCTGAGTTTTGACTGACCATCCCCATTATTGCCTAGAGGGATCCAAGGTTCATACAGGCAAGTTAGTGTAAAATTCAAGGACTTTTCAAGGACTTCTAAAAGTCTTTCTTAATGTTTTCAAGGACTGAAAAATCATCAAAAATACTGATTAACATGTTAAATTCTACTTCGGAAATGCTAGACTGCATTACAAAAGCTATTAGTTTTAGAAAATTAGTATACAATTGTGGTGCCTTTATTTGGTGCAGCATATGCTGCACCAAATAAGGCACCACAATTTTATACTGATTTAGGTCTCCAAAGACCGTGTTGAACCCCTGTAAATGGTAAAATTCAAGGACTTTTCAAGGCCTTTGAGTGTTTTTCAAGTACTTTTCATGGCAAATTTAAGGACTGTATATTCAAGTACTTTTCAAGCCTGTGTGAACCCTGGGGATCAATGGTTGATGAATGTTCTCTTCAACTTCAACAGGACATATTTAGTATTATTGAGAATACAATAAATCATTAGGGCTGATTGATACAACAACAGCCTATACAGACAATGAGGTGTACCCCTGTGCATAAGTCCATCAATCTACGAGAAAGTAAATGGATTTCTGTTAAATCAATAGTAGAGACTGACAGAAGCTAAAAACACCAAAACTGATAAAAAAATAACATGCAGAATTAATAATGTACATTATAAGTAATAACTGATCTGGCATACTGCATATAAATATATCTTAGCAAAAGATAGATTGCCATGTACATAATGAACAATAATGAATATCTACAAAGTATTTTAAAAGAAATCTTGCGATCGGACCAAACTCAGAAACAATTTTGCCAACACACTCAATAGGCCATCTACAAGGGTCAAACCTGTGACCCTCAGCTTGCCATGCCAGTGATCTCATTAACACAGTAGGCTACCCACAATGGTCAAACCTGTGACCCTCAGCTTGCCATACCAGTGATCTCACTAACACAGTAGGCTATCCACAACGGTCAAACCTGTGACCCTCAGCTTGCCATACCAGTGATCTCACTAACACAGTAGGCTACCCACAATGGTCAAACCTGTGACCCTCAGCTTTACACACCAGTGATCTCACTAACACAGTAGGCTATCCACAATGGTCAAACCTGTGACCCTCAGCTTGCCATACCAGTGATCTCACTAACACAGTAGGCTACCCACAATGGTCAAACCTGTGACCCTCAGCTTGCCATACCAGTGATCTCATTAACACAGTAGGCTACCCACAATGGTCAAACCTGTGACCCTCAGCTTGCCATACCAGTGATCTCACTAACACAGTAGGCTACCCACAATGGTCAAACCTGTGACCCTCAGCTTTACATACCAGTGATCTCACTAACACAGTAGGCTATCCACAACGGTCAAACCTGTGACCCTCAGCTTTACATGCAAGTAATTGGGTAACATCAGTTTTTGGACAACCACAATGCTTATCAACAGTTTGGTCCAAAAATGTACAGTCTGCAAACATTGACTATTAGCCTATATAGCCTTATACATGGTTATGTCCAGGGGATGGCATAATATAAGCTGATTACCCGATGGGCCTGAGCAAAAAAAGCAAAAAACAAGAAATGTCACAAACACGTGACGAATGCCCCCAAAGGAATTGGTCTAGCACAAGACACATTTGAGGAAAGATAGCTATAATATAGCAAGAAAAACCTAGAAATGAAGCCAGAAGTCAATGTCAAGGTCAAAATGACTCAAAATTGTATGCACCACTCCGCCATCCCAAGAGGAATCACCACCCCAAATTTGGGATTCCTACATCAAATAATATAGGAGATATGCTCTGGACACATTAATTCTTGAAAACTAGGTCAGAGGTCAAGGTCACAGTGACCCAAAAATGGTTTGTGACACTCAGGCATCCCAAGATGCATTTACATACCAAATTTGGAATTCCTATTTCAAAGAATATAGGAGATATGCACCAGTTTCTAGAAACTAGGTCAGAGGTCAAGTTCAAAGTCACAGAGACTAAATTATGGTAAGTGACACTTCGTCATCCCAAGATGCATCCACACACCAAATTTGAGATTCCTACCTCAAATAATATAAGAGATATGCTCTGGACATGATTATTCTAAAAACTAGGTCAGAGGTCAAGGTCACAGTGACCCGAAAATGGTACATGACACTCCCCTATTCCAAGATGCATCCATACACCAAAATTGGAATTCCTAACTCAAGGAATATATGAGATATGCTCGGGACACAATAATTCTTAAAACTAGGTCAGAGGTCAAGGTCACAGTGACCCAAAAATGGTATGTGACACCCTGTCATCCCAATATGTATTTACACACCAAAATTGGAGTGCCTATCTCAAAGAATATAGGAGATATGCACCAGACTCAATGTAGTTTCTAGAAACTAGGTCAGAGGTCAAGTTCAAGGTCACAGTGACCCAATTATGGTATGCGACACTTCGTCATCCCATGATGCATCCACACACTAAATTTGAGATTCCTACCTCAAATAATATAAGAGATATGCTATGGACAAGATTATTCTAAAAACTAGGTCAGCGGTCAAGGTCAAGGTCACAGTGACCCGAAAATGGTACATGACACTCCGCTATCCCAAGATGCATTCACACACCAAATTTGGAATTCCTAACTCAAAGAATATAAGAGATATGCTCTGGACACAATAATTCTTAAAACTAGGTCATAGGTCAAGGTCACAGTGACCCAAAAATGGCATGTGACACCCCGTCATCCAAAGATGCATTTACACACCAAATTTGGAATTCCTATCTCAAAGAATATAGGAGATATACACCAGACTCAATGCAGTTTTCAAGAAACTAGGTCAGAGGTCAAGTTCAAGGTCACAGTGACCCAATTATGGTACGCGACACTTCGTCATCCCAAGATGCATCCACACACCAAATTTGAGATTCCTACCTCAAATAATATAAGAGATATGCTCCGGACACGATTTTTCTAAAAATTAGGTCAGAGGTCAAGGTCAAGGTCACAGTGACCCGAAAATGGTACACGATACTCCCTCATCCCAAGATGTATCCACACACCAAATTTGGAATTCCTACCTCAAAGAATATAGGAGATATGGACCGGACACGAAAGCGGGACGGACGGACTGACGGACGGACGGACGGACTGAAGGACGGACGGACAGTGCGATTACTATATGCCTCCCAAAGTTCCTTTGGGGGCATAAAAATGGTTTCCTAAAGACAGAATCCACCCAAATTTGTTGAGTGCATGAATTGCTCACACCAAGTTGGGGATGAAACATTGCATTTATTTTTGGCCTCTCCCCCTAGGGACCTTGGAGGAGTCAAAAGCCATTGAAAGTGTTCGTATTGGCAATGATGTGCCATAAACTACCCTGATTTTAGAATCAGTTTGACCAGATTAAGTGTTTAAATATTTAGGGTAAATATTAGTACATTAAAACAACACAGCATTATTCATTTACTGCAAAACAAAGCAGACCCTGTGAGCATGTTATCTAAACTAAGTATACCCACACAATTAAATTCACATTAAACAAATACAGGTTTACTTAAATATGGGTGCGCTTGCTTCATCTGAAGTTGAGTTTTGATTTAAGGCAGTGTTTTCAGAAAAAAACTATGTCCTCCCCCCCCCCCAGCCGCAAATTGAGTCGGAAAGCATGCTTATCAAACTCCCGACCCCTGGATCTGCAGTCAGACACGCATCTGTAGCCAGACACCTTACCTAATGAGCTACACAGCCCGGTCACAGATTTTATGCTGTAGTGACATTTTGTAGTTGAATAAGATTTTCAAACAGTGTATAGACCCTCATGGGCAACCACAACTTTGCTGAATTTTAAGAGATCCTCTATGTAAAATGTAATTTATTATGCCAGCAGACAAAAAAAAATGGGAATGCCCAGTAATCCCACCACGGTGGTGGGTCTACTCACTTCAATATCTTTAATTCAATTTCACTCCCCAGCAGGACTCCCCAGTATTGCCCCAGACAATCAGGGCTGATAAGAATAGAGAACTACCATTTATTTATAGATATTTATTACATTGCCCAGGTAGATACCATCAAGTTCAAGTTACACCTGTGTCTAATAATAAAACTGATCTATATTTCTTAATGGTAGGTTACCTGAATGAAATAAAGAATATATCCCAAGATAGAGTAAATTTCCTCACAACTTCGAAAACAAAACACTATTCTGATTAGTAGTTTCCATTTTCTTTCCCACTATAAGAAATCTTTTTTTTACTTTAACAACTCATAAACATACACATTAACATGATGAAGAAAAAACCAAGGTTCAGTCATACCAAGAGAGTGAATCAAGCTGCTGGAAGAGTTTACTCCTCTACAAGATATTGCAATAATACATTCAACAGTTTCTTTTATCATCATCTTCATAACTGACAAGAAATTTTACATAAATCCCCCCACCCCCACATCGTAAACTTCAGTCTACTTGATTGTAACTGTACTTTCCTCTAATAACCCAGTCCTTACTAAGTATCATGAAGGACAGGGTTATTTAAGTTCTGAGTTAAATCTACAATTCTAAGACATTTCCTTACTACAATTTCATTTTTCTGTTAGAGATAGTATAATTCATGGTTTAATTTCACCACCTCCAAAAACAGTTTAAAAAGATTCCCACATCATGAACTCATATCTCTTGCCCTTTGGAATTACAGCCCTGGAAACAGCACATGGGATTTTGGTACTTATGATCACATCTTTGAGCAACAGAATCCTAAGTTCATGCGAGCCTGTGCTAATGTGCTGACTCGCCAATGACTTTGCTGCTCGCATACACAAAGCGGCTAGGTCTAAATTTTAGACCGAGTTGGCCCGTTGTTGATGAAGACTCAGACCAAAATAAAGACCTCTAACCTCGTTGAAGCATCAGCATGTAGAAGCTTGTGCATGCCATAAAAAAGTATCAAAATCTCATGTGCTGGCCCATAGCAGAGCACAGTGGCTCAGTTGGTAAAGCATTAGACTGGTGATCGAAGGGTTGCTAGCTTGAGTCTCACTGCTGGCGACATGACTGAAAAATTGCCACTGGGAGGTAAAAAATCAAAATAAACTAATGTGCTGTGCAGTGATTCATTTACAATTTTGAGCTTATGGGTCCTGGGACTCGCTGTTTCCCATATCAATGAGTAAATTATGAGTCCAACTGCAAACTTATGAGTCCAGAACACTATTTTTAATGGCAAGTCTGCAATACTATTGCATCCTGGGACTCGCTGAAATAAAAACTTTGCATCCCAGAGACAAAATTATGTGCAAAAGATGCAGGATGCGCAGGTAACAAAATCACTGGAGCCTGTGCTGGTCCATTTAGATTGGATGAATTAGGAGAAATTTAGTGGTCATCCTTGCCAAAAGTGAAGATTCTGACAGACAGCATTACTGTATGTTCACACTATTCTTCTTTCAAGTAGATAAGTAGGAAAACAACAATATAAAAAATTCATCCTCCTTGAAGAAAATACCTTACACATTCTGCACTTACTGTTTTCATCCACAGCTCCAGATAGATAGATAGATTACCAATGGATTACAAGTGGACCTTGACCCGAGAAAACCTGTCTTTGGGGAGTTTGCCAACAACACAGGCGCAGACCAGCCTGCACATCCAGGCAGTCTGATCAGCGCCTTTGTTATTCGCTTTTTGGAAAGTATTATACGTAAACTTACTACAGGTGAAATTTCCATTTTTTAGCTAGTCTCTGTAGCTGGTGAGACTGCTTTGAGTCTCGCTTTGTCGGAGAACCCGAAGACAGGTTTTCTCGCGACGAGGCCCATATAATGTTGAGATTTATTCATGTGAATCTGGTGCTGAGTTGGAGCCCTGGTCTGTTAATATATTTTTGTATGGTTTGTTTCATGAAAAGCAGAAGTCAATTAACATGACTTAACTAGAGCAATGCAGGTATGTACCATATTAATATAGAGAGAGGGGTTAGGCAGCTGTTAGTCAAAACTTCCAACTGCACAATTCATCAGGAATTCATTGGAAACCAAAACAAATCCTGATTCATAATAAGGTGTATCTCAAACCTTCATGAGCTAGATTTACATTATAAGCAGACATCCTTATGAGTTGATTAATTGATTAATTGTTCAGGCTATGGTCATGTTCACCTAATCACACTTTTTCCTGGGCAAGCTTGAACAAGCCATTTACCAGTACTTCATGTACCTACTTTCTGTACCCTTCTTGAATGAATCAGTGGAAGGGAGGAGAATGACCTTAGAAATTATTTCATGATCAATCTCCACGAAAGTATTGGGACCGGGCCGGGATCAAACTCACGACCCCTGGATCTGTAGTCAGATATCGATGTTACCGACTGCGCTATGTGGCCTGGTGAAGATTGATTAATTCACTGATTGAATGATAAAATGGCCACTGACTGAATGGTTGCATTTTCAGGACTATATATAGGCTGTAAATTGGGGCAAAATATATTTTGAGAAATCTTGTAGTCTCATGCAGTAGCAGCATATATCAGTTACCATTCATAAAACTGCAGCGTCGCAGGTTGCCTGATAAACTTTGTCTATCTCACAGCATGCGCCTTTATCAGGTCATGATGACGTCGCCAATGACGCTGAATCGACTCAAAAATTGATAATTACATCATATTCGCTAGTTTGAAGAGTGAATCAACTTGGTAATACCAGATTCACATTTTTTTATATCAAGTTTACCAGGCTCGTCTTCGAGAATGCATGTTGGTGATGTCAACAAGCGTTTTCAAAGCCTTACCTGGTAAACTTGATATCAAAAGACACTCACCTAGTATTCTCTATGTATATGCCAGTTGGTAAAGTGTTAGACTGGACATCAAGGGATGTAACTCTCTGTTGAAAAGTTAACGAAACTTGCATATAAATAGAATCCCCAAGTTCTGTTTGTGTTTAACATCCCACCAACAGCTAAGGTCATATGGAGATATGGGGGCCAAAGCTTAAAGTCTCACCCGACAGACTGGTGAAGCTGGGGACCGAACCGGCAATCCCTGATTTACAATGCGAGTGGTGTATCCACAACACCACAGTGGCTCCTAAAGATAATATGTTGAAATGAAAGTCAGAAGAATGAATGGCATAACATACATTTGTTGCCACAGAACCTGTCTATGGGGTTTCCGACAAAGCGAGTTTCAAATCAGTCTCCTCAGCTACAGAGACTAGCTAGAAAGTTGAAATTTTCACCTGTAGCAAGTTTACATATGATACTTTCCAAAAAGCAAATAACAAAGGCGCTGTTCAGACTGCGCTGATGCCCTGCACCTGTATTGTTTGTAAACCCCCAAACACAGTTTTTCTCATGTCGAGGCCCATATCACTTACAACATGATGGCTATTGGGGCGAATATAAACTAGGAGGATTAAAAGCAGACTCCTACACATTACATTCCACTAGAAGAAGAGTTTACATACTGTCTGCTTTGAGGGGGGTCATTATGCATCCGACAGGTAATAATAATGATATATTTGAGAATCTGTTGTTAAACAAATGTAGGGCTTTGAATGGAACTGTTTCATACACAAACAGCCCTTCTTATAGATTTAAGCCAAGATTAACACAAACTTGTGAAATCCACTTGAGCCGCTGCAATGTGGCATGTGTGACCAGCAAAGGCTCAGACCAGCCTGCTCATACGCGCAGTCTGATCAGAGCCTTTGCTAGTCCCTTAAATATAATATCACTGTTTATCTACTGACCGAACATCATTTGAAGTTTCTAAATTTTAAAGGAGTCTGCACAGGCTCGTCTGAGTCTACACTTGTCAAAATGCCACATTATTGGAAATCACATGTCGCGGCTCATTTACTTGGAGCTCAGTAATAGACTGCTCAACCTGGTTCAAGCCTCTCCAGTCAGGTACTGTGTTGTGGCCTTAAAGCTGCATAGTCTGTAACTTTTGATCTTTTAATTTTAGAACTAATGTTTCTATTTTTCAAGAACACAGTAAAAAAACTAAAATTCAGGTATACATTTTACCAATTTCGTAAATCTTAACAAATTATCAGTATCAAAACAACAGCATTTATGTTAAAATTAACTGTCTATAATTATTGGCGGGACGCAAATAATTACCAACAAGAGAAAAACACACCTGTTTTGTAAGTTAATTCACTTTTCCGTGCAATTTTTAGCTGCAGTGAACAGATTTATTGTGAAAACATAACTTAATTCTACTTTTACAAATGATTTAAAAACAAACAAAAAAAATTCGAAAAATGTTCATAGTTGCAGACTTAGTCTCTTTAAGCAAGACACTTTATACTAACTGATATCTGCTGAAAAACTTTGCAAACAACCCACAATGTTGGGATTCTGTTCTGGATCCAAACTATTTGATACTCTGATGGTATTACTGATAGAACTTTAAGAAAAAAGTCAATTTTGGAGACAACAAAAAAGCATGCAAAATTTCTCAGCATGCAAACAAATTTATTTACTATGACGCCTGCACCTTCTTTTTGTGAGTGTTTTGTTTGTTTGATTTGATTCTTTATGTCCCATCAACAATCTTTCAGTTAAACAGGGACGGGTCTTCCTGGGTTGAACCAGAACTAGACTAGGATAAATGTGTCTTGCTCAAGACCCACAAAGAGTGACGCCGATGAGGCTAGAACCCGCGACCCCTCGGTCTCGAGTCAAGCACTCTACCATGGAGCCACTGCGCTCCCATTTTTTTGTGTGTGAACTGTACATTTATTAGAATAACCATGCTATATTATGCTTCAATATCCATAAATGGCAATAATATATTCCTCAGTAATGGAGTAAATGTGTATCTGCAAAATTTCGGACAGTTTTCAACTCTTCTAGGACCTATTTCCAGCGGGATGAATTTGTTATATATCTAGATAATAAAAATATCTAGATAATAAAAGCATGCTTTTGTTTCTCATCTTAGTAAGGTTGTGATCCAAAGTACATTCCTTCAAGGAACCGGGTGATATTAGCTGGTAGAAAAATGAAAATGGTCATTAAATCAATGTTAAGGGGGCTGAGGGATGATAATGGCAAAGGGGGGAGAGGGCTGATAACAGTCTATACAACAATGCAAAAGAGGGTAGAAGCATGATAACAGTCAATGTTACAATTCAAAGGGGGTAGAGGGATAATAGCAATCAATAGGCAGAGGGATGATAATATAGCTAAGGGATGATAGCAATCAATACAACAATGCAAAAGAGGGCAGAGGACTGAAAATACTGATAATATAACAATGCAAAGGGGGGTTAGAGGGATGATAACAGTCAATACAACAATGCAAAAGGGGGTTAGACGGATGATAACAGTCAATACAACAATGCAAAAGGGGGTAGAGGGCTAATAGCAACCAATATAATACAAAGGGGGTAGAGGGATGACAGCAGTCAATACAGCAATGAAAAAGGGGGCAGAGGACTGAAAGCAGTCAATATAACAATGCAAAAGGGGTATTGGGCTGATAGCAATCAATATAGCAATGCAAAGGGGGTAGAGTGATGATAGCAGTCAATACAACAATGCAAAAGGGAGGAGAAGGTTAATAGCAGTCAAATAACAATGCAACAGGGGGTTAGAGGGATGATAACAGTCAATAAAACAATGCAAAAGGGGGTAGAGGACTGATAGCAATCAATATAATAATACAAATGGATAGAGGGATGATAGCAGTCAATATAACAATACAAAGGGAGGGGTGATAGCAATCAATACAACAATGCAAAAGGGGGTATAGGGCTGATACCAGTAAATATTACAATGCAAAAGAGGTAGAGGGCTGATAGCAATCAATATAACAATGCAAAAGGGGGTAGAGGGATGATAGCAGTCAATGTGACAATGCAAAATAGGGCAGAGGGATGATATCAGCAGATACAACAATGCAAAAGGGGGCAAATAGCTGATAGCAATCAATACAACCATGCAAAAGGGTGTAGAGGGCTGAAAGAAGGCAATATTACAATGCAAAATGGGGCTGAGGACTGATAGCAGTCAATATTATAATGCAAAAGAGGAAGAGGGCGGATAGATATCAATATAACAATGCAAAGGGGGTGTAGGTCTGATAGCAGTAATTATTACAATGCAAAAGGGGGCAGAGGACTGATATTAGTCAATATAACAATGCAAAATGAGGTTAAAGTGATGATAACAGTCAATACAACAATACAAAAGGGGGTAGTGGGCTTATAGCAACCAATATAATATCGCAAATGGGGTAGAGGGATGATAGCAGTCAATACAATAATGCAAAAGGGGCAGAGGACTGAAACAGTCAATGTAACAATACAAATGTAACAATACAAAGGGAGGAATGATAGCAATGAATACATTAATGCTAAATGGGTAGAGGGCTGAAAGCACTAAATATTACAATGCAAAATTAAGGGGGCAAAGGACTGATAGTAGTCAATTTAACAATGCAAAAGGGGGTAGAAGGTTGATAGCAGTCAATATAACAATGCAAAAGGGGACAGAGGGATGATATCAGTCGATACAACAATGCAAAAGGAGGTAGGACTGATAGCAGTCAATATTACAATACAAAAGGGTTTGATGGCTGATAGCAGACAATATAGCAATTCAAAGGGGTGTAGAGGGCAGTCGCAGTCAATATACAATGCATAAGGAGATAGAGGACTGATTGATAGCAGTCAATACAACAATTTAAATGGGGCAAATGGCTGATAGCAATCAGCAATCAAAACAACACTGCATGTGGGGGCAGAAGGATGATAGCAGTCAATACAATAATGTAAGGGGGGGAGGGGGGGGCAAGAGAGATGATAGCAGTCCATTTAACAATGCAAAAGAAGGGTGAGGGATGATAGCAGCCAATACAACAATGCAAAAGGGGGTAGAGGGATGATAGCAGTCAATACAACAATGCAAAAAGGATAGAGGGAAGATAACAGTCAATGTAACAATGGGGCAAGAGGGATGATACATGTAGCAGCAATACAACAATGCAACAGGGCGTAGGAGTGATAGCAATCAATACATTTTGTGAACACTGTGGTTACCATCATGCTGAAACTAAAATATGAAGAACAAATATGTAGAGCAAACAGTAGAAAAGTGCAACTTGTAAAATAAATGTTACTTTTTTCTCCTCAATGGTTTCAAATGTTCCCCAAGAAAGAAGCTTCATTCATCCAAAGTTTTTGAACTACAATATGTAATAAGGGGAGAGAAAAATATTGCATTGACATTTTTTTCCAGTCATAAATGAAATTCCAACTGAGTCTGTCAAAGGTGTCTGAACATTTTGCTTGCAAATAATGGCAACACCTTCTATCAGTATTTCCTGAAGTTCTAATTAAAAAGTTCTTTAGCTACAGGCATACGACTGCATGAAATTGTCCTAAAAATGTTGTCAGCTTTTTACGCCTGCTACATATATTAAAGAGCACTTCAGACTAGCAAACACAATTATGAACTCTGATCAGACTGCTTCATAGCCTTTGCAATATATGCTATCTAAGAACATAAGCTGACAAAGCGAAGACAACAAAAGTCTCAACTTGTGGGAAAAGAGTAAATAATTCAGAAATACCCCCTCTCATCTTGAGCTCAGTCATAAGATATGGTATAGAAGTGTATTATGGCAAGAAAGTGTGTCATTGCTGTCACAGGGTATAATGGATAAACCCAGGACATTGCAGTTAACCTGAAACCCTAGAATGACAAAATACTTGAAAGTGGGGGAAAAAGGAAAATTATTGTTCAGGCAGCAAAGCTACAGTTTCTCTTGAGCCACCTCAGTGAAACTTCAGTTTACACGAAGGTGCAATAGTATAAGCCACATGTGTAGATGTTCCCTACCCCACCAACTCTGGCTCCATCCTAATCTTTTGCCTGCTTAGTGCTACAAAACAATGCACATAAAAGTGTTGTCTTCCAAGGTCTTCTGATGCATCTAGTTATTAACATCACAGGCTAATTCCAGCTTACAGATAAACAGTGTGGACCTTGATCAGACTACTCCTAGATCGGTCAACAAAGTCACTGCTTGCTACAGATGATTTAAAAAGGACCACCAGATGACACACAGCAGAAGACATTTAGTCGCTATTAGCAACGGACAAGCTAATACGGTACTACCCACCCACTCCAGCTCCTAATACTGAAGCCAATCTTGGAGAATGGCCTAAAACAAGCCTGTCCTCATTCAATTCGATCCTGATCAGACACCGCATTAAGGGGTGTCTCATCTGGATCTGCACTGATTGTCTATGTCCCATAAAAAGGATGTAAGCTTATATGGGTTAAAAGCACCATATAATTCAAGGTCTCACAGTACTATTGCATTTTCCTATATAGTTTAATGCTCAAAATACACACAGTATTTCTACAAGACATCTCCTTGATCATTAATCAACGCTTATTCCTGTTCAAAAACTCAAGAGAAACAAAATGAACAGTAAAAACCCAGGTTTCGCCAGATTGATTTTCTAAAATATTTAAGAGTTTGTGGAGACCGTACTTTTTTTCAAACTTCCTGCCGCTCTGGCCCAAGAATACACTGACCGGAAAAAAATACTTTTCCCAGAGTGGAAACAATACAGAATTAACTGAAACTTACAGGAGTTGTCTGGCTAAAGGAGAGCTTCTAGTATGTAAAATAAATCATGACCAGGTATCAGCAGAGCGAAAATTGGGGTTGACCAAAGTACGCCCATACTTGTTTCTTATGCTCATAAATCCTATTGCACCCACACTCACGGTGCCTAATCGTACAGTGATACCTTGAAGATTACATTTAACATTCTTAATTAAAAACCTACCTATCTGCATATAAAGCTATCTATAATAAAACAAAATAGCACACAAAAGGTCACCCTGAGGAACTCCAGATACAGAACATGCCTGAAAGGTATTCCTACACGGACAGCCGTTTTCGGCTATTTTTTAGGAAAACATTTTTGTTTTACAGAAAGATTTAAATCTCAGATATCTGACTTTAAAAGAAGGTTTGAACAACTGTTAAACAAATTGACATGGATATGACATAGAAATATTAAAAAAGTAAGGAATCTAGCTCAATGAAAAAATTTATCTAGCTCCAGATAAGTAAAAAATGCACAGCGGATGCAATTCATTTGACTAAATCAATGCAGAATAAACTGAAGAACAATGTATGTTGGCCAACAAACGTTTAACATGCCTATTTAAAAGGCGCATTAATATCTACAAGTGGATTTGCAAAGAGTATACAATGTTTATCACATCACATATAAGTGTAATATATAATTTAAGCCAGTAGCAGTGTGATTCAATATAGAATTAAAGCCGACAGCAATGGGACTACAGATGAACTGCTCGCACGGCTAATCGACAGCAGCAAAAATATCAAATCAACCATAATCAACTGCTAAAAGCTGGCAAAAGTGGTCAGTCCTGTAGGATGTGCATGCAAAATGATTCAAGTCTTTGGTTCAAGATAGATACAATCGAAATGGTTCTTTTTAATATCTATACTTTTATGCTGGCTCGCTCCGTTCGAGACACTATGTCAGGTACAGTGAAAAGGTGTGGGTGGGTGGGGTATGTTTTTTTTCAACAACAGCAGGACAAGACGCTTATTAGTGTAAGAAGTGTTTTCCTTAATTATTCAATGCAGATATATAGTCCACAGACATGACAATATTTTGGTAATTTATGTGTCCACCAAAATCCTCTCAATGTTGATACCGCACGCTTCAGTACTGTGATTATCTGGTTGCATACATCGGCTGTTGTGTCTAACTTTGCAGGTCCTCGGTAAAGAAGAAAATCGCTTAATTCACATTAACAATGCACTTGGCAGTTAGGAACAACCTATTTCTATTTTTAAATGTAAGTTCCTGGCTTCCCTATTCAACTGTGCGATGGCTTGTCTTCAATGTCGATAAACTGCATTTTCTACAGTCTGTTTCCCTCCAGCAATATTCAATCTTTGCTCGCAAAATCATCAAAAAATTATCAAACTCAGCACCTTTCATTTCTATTTTTATCATAATGTACATATTTATCAAAAAATCAAAACAAGCCCAGCCTGCGTCATTCAGACCATAACAACAAGCGTTCAGAAGATATGATCAAGTTATTACTTCAAGGTCTCACAGTACTATTGCATTTTCCTATATAGTTTAATGCTCAAAATACACACAGTATTTCTACAAGACATCTCCTTGATCATTAATAAACACTTATTCCTGTTCAAAAACTCAAGAGAAACAAAATGAACAGTAAAAACCCAGGTTTCGCCAGATTGATTTTCTAAAATATTTAAGAGTTTGTGGAGACCGTACTTTTTTTCAAATTTCCTGCCGCTCTGGCCCAAGAATACACTGACCGGAAAAAATACTTTTCCCAGAGTGGAAACAATACAGAATTAACTGAAACTTACAGGAGTTGTCTGGCGAAAGGAGAGCTTCTAGTATGTAAAATATATCATGACCAGGTATCAGCAGAGCGAACATTGGGGTTGACCAAAGTACGCCCATACTTGTTTCTTATGCTCATAAATCCTATCGCACCCACACTCACGGTGCCTAATCGTACAGTGATACCATAAGAAACACATGGTTTAGAACTGTTCTGGAATACTTCAGAAATCTTCAGAACATATTTATATCTTACATTTTTATGCACTACTTACTGTCTACACTTGCCAAATAAATAATTTCTAGATTCTAGCTTAGTCTTTGTAGCTGAGAATAAACTCCAAAGACTGGCTTTGCTGAAATGACACTAATATTACTTGATGTGTGTTGGTCTCTGTTTAAAACTTTGCAAATACTTTGTACCCAGATAAGGCCCAACAGCACAGCCAAAAGACACAGATTCAAAAACAAAAAATTTAAACAAATATCAGCAGAGAAAAAAGCATGCAAAATTATCCAGGATGCAAGGAGTTAGATAGACTGGCTCCAGTCCTTAAAACTATTTTTCATCAATGTGTCATATTATATACTTGTAGCTAAGTCTTACTCTGATGGCTCTGTTAAATGGCACTGTTTTAACAGAGCCATCAGAGCAAGTCTAGCTACAAGTATACGATATGGCACATTGGTGAAAAATTATTTAAGGACTGGAGCTAGTCTAGGAGTTAGCGTACTACAGGTTGTTGCTGTCTTACAACACCTCTCTGTCTGCTAGTAACCCAGTGGGAAACTTAGACTACTGTTAAATGGATTCACAAATCTGATAAATTCTAATAACACAGAAACATGTGCTTGATTTAGACCAGATACTGTGAAGTTAAAAAAGTTTTTTAACATGTTTAAGGATTATTTATTTAATTCCAAGGGAGATAATTCAAGAAATTTGATGTTAACCAGAGAATTCGTTCTGAATAATGACAGAGTTTAAAGGGACTTTATCTGCTATTTTTCATACAACACAAAAAATATCCACAGTTTTCCACTCTAAATGAAAATACATGCTTAAAACTGGAATAGAATGAGTAGAACTTGTGTTTATGAAACCCAACCATTAGCTTGTCTATTAGGATGATCTCTACATCCTCTTCACCACCATCCTCTATCAGCTGACCAAATCGGAAGTTACCAGCTGTAATAGTTTTCGATATATTGTTATTACAAGTTTTCTATGTCCAAATTTGCAAAGGACAATAACTCGAAAAAAATGCAAAGAGCAAAAACTCAAGAAAAAAAACTAATTTTTTAAATTTCACCAAATAATCTACTCATTATCAGCTGTCCAAGTTTGAAGCTCCTAGCTGTAATAGTTATTGAGATCAAATCAAGTTTTCTATGTCTAGATTTGCAAAGGGCAACAGCTAAAAAAAATTTTTTTTTTTAATTTTCATCAGGTAATCTACTCGACATTATCCTCTATCAGCTGACCAAGATTGAAGCTCCAAGCTGTAATAGTTTTTGAGATATCTTGATTACAAAATTTCATTATGAAGTTTTTGTTTGTTTGTTTTGATTCTCTACATCCCAGTAAACAGTTTTTCAGTCATGTCTGTTGGGCCTTCCTAAGCAGAGGATAAAATGACTTGCTCAAGAACACAACGCAGTGCCTCCCTCTGGTGAGGCTCGAACCCGCAACCCCTCGAACCCAAATGAAGCACTCTTCAACCGAGCCACTGCTCTCTTCACAGGGGAATGTTGGAAAGACCCTAAAAATATTCAGCACGACAAGGGATGGGTCCAAAGTATAGGGTGTAACCAATAAAGTAATTCACAGATTCACCAGTCCCATGCAGTGGCAGATCCAGAGAGGGTTCAGGGAGTTCGCTCGCTTGATCTCCCTCCCCACCCCTTGTTTTTAAATATCCTATGAAAATGAAATGATTTGGCCTAATTGAGACAAAATTATTTCATTCTCATGGGATATTTATGAAAAATGAAATAACATCAGCAAAGAGAACCCTCATATCTCAATACATATGAACCCCTTTTCCAGAAATCCGGGATCCACCCCTGCCATGACGATGCAGAAGGTAGAACCTCTTGCTGACATTACAGTTTTTTGTTCCTCAAAAAGACCTCAGTTAAGAAGTTCCATTCCTGGAATTAATGTTGAATGCTTCTTTTATATTCTCAGATATTCCAAAGTTCTCAATCATCACCGATAGTTGCCATGGCAACATATTCAAAATTCTGTCAAAATCAGATATGGAAATCCTGGACTTCTGATTAATTTACTATTCATTGAAATTCTACACTTTACAATCTCTTTTCATTTTTTCTTGTCTGTTTGCATGGCTTTGTAACAATCACATAATAAATAGTGCTTTATACTCGGCCTACTTGGTCGGTCCCCTGTATTTGACTGCAATCAGAATCACATTGGAAGCAAGAAATAGTCACAATACTGCAGACAGTTTTTCAATACAGTGTAACTTCTCACGCATTCCTGGGTCCCTAAAGGTCTACTGAGAAAATGACCCGAAATCCCCCTTGGATAGGTCAAGTCATGCTCATCAACTAGTTCACTCCAACAATTCAACAGATCGTTAAAAGAGCCAGTGCATGAGATTTCCAGCAATGTGGTATGTGTGACCAGCAAAGCCTGATATCAGCCTGCGCATATGTGCAGACTGATCAGAGCCTTTGCTAGTCGCTTACATAGTCTATGAGTGCTAAGCTACTGACTAAACATCATTTGAAGCTTCCAAGCTTAAAAGGAGGCTGCACAGGCTCGTCTGAGTCTACACTTGTCAAAATGCCACATTGTTGGAAATCACATGTCATTTTGCTACATTACAGAATTGTTTATACATGTTGCAGAGCCTAACAAGAGGGCCACGGGGCCCAGGATTGCTCACCTGAGTCCTGGCTCATGAGATGATGTTTAGACCAGTGGTTAAGGAGATGTCGTCTGAATATATTTCTATTTATAGCTTTGGTGACCATTCTGTCAGCAGAGCAGACGGTTTGTGCAATTTTAGTAGAGGGCATTATGAGGAACATTTCAGTGAAATTATTTTGAAGCTGGACCAGTTAAGGGTGCACAGTCTGTAACTTTGATCTTTTAATTTTAGAAATAATGTTTCTATTTTTCAAGAACAAAGTAAAAAAACTAAAATTCAGGTATACATTTTACCAATTTCGTAATCTTAACAAATTATCAGTATCAAAACAACAGCATTTATGTTAAAAATTAACTGCCTATAATTATTGGAGGACGCAAATGATTACCAACAAGGGGAAAAACACCTGTTTTAATAAGATAATTCACTTTTCCATGCAGTTTTCAGCTATAATGAACAGATTTATTGTGAAAACATAACTTAATTGTACTTTTAAAAATGATTTAAAAAGAAAAGAAAATTTTTCGAAAAATGTTCATAGTTGCAGACTTAGTCTCTTTAAGGAGATGTTTTTAAAATATATTTCTATTTTTAGCACTGGTGGCCATTTTTTCAGCGGAGCTGAACAGTTTGCACAAATATGGGAGAGGGCATTATGAGGAACATTTATGAAATTATTTTTAATATAATTGGACCAGTGGTTCATGAGATGTGTAAAGATTTTACTTCTTTTAGCTCTGGCAGAGTGGAAACATTTGTGCTAATGTGATATTGGGCATCATGGGGAACATTCATGTGAAATTATTTTAAATTTGGACCAGTGGTTCAGGTGATATCATTTAAAGAAAAAAATAATGCACAACTGACACCAGACGAAGACAATAATGGAGATATGGCCCAGACATAAAACCCAGGATTACAGCTAGACTGACAGACTTGACTGACTGACTGACAGTGTTTGAGTCAAAGTCAATTTGACTATCTGAAGAGGCTTAAAACAGTATGGCCAAGTGTAAACTCTGATCCTTTAGGAGCAGCTTAGTAGTCTGGGTTTGCAATGTTTTATCAAGCTTAGCTAGCTGTCCCAATATTTAAGGTAACTACGGTAAAATACATTCCTAGAAAAGAGCCTATTTCTGCAAGAAAACCATTGGAAGCATTTAATCCAGACACTAACCAATTATTAACATAATATTGTAAAACGTCAGCTTTTAGGGTTGAAAAAAGCAACATTTATGCACTTTTAACTGTTTGCATGCTGGATAATTTTGCATGCTTTTCTGTCATTTGCTGATTGCTTTCATATCTAACTGTTTTCAAAAAAATTCTTTCAGGAATACTTTCAGGGTGTCAAACAGTTTGGATCCAGATCAGGCCTGACATTTTGTCAGGCCTAATCTGGGTCCAAACTGTTTGCAACAGCAGGTGACAAAATGTGCTCACTAGAAGGTAAAGAGTTAAATTACTTCAAGAAAATCTGTATAGTAGAGAAGAAAATCCACTTACTGACTAGTCCCAGGGCTCATCATGTTCCATAAGCTAGCAACACGTGGCATAAATGTCATGCTTCTGCTTCAAGCACAGCTTTAACTAATTCTAAATGTTTCCAGTTTCCAATGATACATACAGTTACAACTCAAAGATAGGTTCCAGCAATAAAAAAATTATATCATCAATACATGTGACACTACTTTCTGGAAGGGAGCGCAGTGGCTCAGTGCTTGACTCGAGACTGAGGGGCCGCGGATTCGAGCCTCATCGGCGCCACTGCTTTGTGTCATTGAGCAAGATGAATTAATACTAGCTTAGTACTGGTTCAACCCAGGAAGACCCGGCGTCCCTGTTTAACTGAAAGATTGTTGATGGGACGTAAAGAACCAAATTAAACAAAACTACTTTCTGGTGGAGACAAACACAAAATACCATTAACAGCAAATACAGAAGGACTGAAAGCAGCGGACAAATGACCAACAATAAACAATGACTGAAGCTGAAGCCCCACCCCCCACCCCCACCCCCCCCCCCCCCCCCCCCCCCCAACACGAACACAATGCCCCTACACAAATAAAAAGTGGTTGTAGCAGGCACTTAGTTAAGAGTGCGTCCCAAAAAATAATTTTCTTATTTCTCAGCCAAAACATATATTGTGGGTACATAAAAGAACTGTCTCAATGCACCCAAAACATATGTTAAAACTGATGGGTAAGAAAATATTTACTATACTACACTCAAATATTTTGTTTATCTAAACCTGTGTTGTAGGACAGAAATGTACCATAATCTCATGATAATTTGAAATCATGAAATTAGATAAAGAGAAACTTTTGGCAAGAGACTGTACTGGTCTTAGAAATGCATAATTATGCAAATAGTAGTTTTGACATTTAACTCTATTCCAATTCTGTTTCAGTCATTGGGTCTAATGAGAGGCCTGTGATATTAAATGATCATGACATCTGGGGGAATAAAGGTTTCAGGAGGCTGTCATACACTTCTCCGGACTACCTTAAATACCACAAATATGCAGACAATATATAACTCTTTGCATGCTGGGTAATTTTTCATGCCACTGACTTTTTAAAAAATTAACTTTATCAAAAAATTCTTTCAGGAATACTATCAGTGTCAAACGGTTTGGATCCAGATATTCTGTGGGTCCTGAAAGTCCCCACTCGCATAACCCCATAACATAAACATGCAATTATATGTTTTGTTTCTTTTCCCAGTCAACAATTTTTCAGTCATGTCGGGACAGGGCTTCCAGGTATGGGAGGAAAATCCCTGGTTTTAAGGATTTGTATGAAATTGGAGCAGCGGTTCTAAAAGTGAAGCTGATGAAGCAGTTGATATCATGATTCTTATGGGAGAATAATAAAATTAAATAATCTGAAATCTAGAGAAACTGAGCTGTACCAACAACATAAAATGGGCCTCGATGCGGAAAAACTTGTCTTCGGCTTTTGCGAACAACAAAGGCGCAGACCAGACTGCGCAGATTGATCAGCACCTTTGTTATTCACTTATTGGTATTTGGAAAGTATCATATCTAGACTTGCTACAAGCAAAATTTCAATTTTCTAATTAGTCTCTGTAATTGAGCAGGCTGGTTTGAATCTCACTTTGTTGGAAACCCTGAAGTCAGGTTTTGTCGCATCGAGGCCCATATGTATCTAACTACTGACATTTTCAATAAAGAGAGGGAGTTAAGAATAGAGTAGAAAATCCAAACTGAAAGCAATCACTGCCGGCCTCCACGTGAGAAAACCTGTCTTCAGCATTTGCAAACAACAAAGGCACAGAGAAGCCTAGGCATCCACACAGACTGATCAGAGCCTTTTTTCTTCGCTTATTGGAAAGTATCATATCTAAACTTGCGCCATGCAAAATTTCAATATTCTAGCTGGTCTCTGTATTGAGTTATGCTTTGTCAGAAACCCCAAGACAGGTTTTGACGCATCAGCCTAGATTATTATCTTCCAGTCTCATTGCAAAACTATAATAACTCTATCACTACAACAATAGAATGCTAAAGAGCATCCACTGATAGTGGCCAAAAATCAATGTAATATGACAAATTACTGAAATTGAAACAAACTATAACAATATCGGAATTTTTCAGACACAATTCCAGACTTCTATCAAACTTCTCTTAAGCAACCAAAATATTTTATGGAGAATTTCCTTAGTTATAGACCATTTCTAAAGCTCTCTTATATTCTGAGTGCCCATTAAGCTTAGCATTCTAGCAAAAAGTGAAGAATAAAGATGAGATTTAGACTGGCTCCAGTCCTTAAAACAATTTTTTCATCAATGTGCAATATCATTTACTTGTAGCTTGTCTTACTCTGATGGCTCTGTTTTAAAAACAGAGCCATCAGAGTAAGACTAGCTACAAGTATATGATATGGCACATTGATGAAAAAATGTTTTAAGGACTGGAGCCAGTCTAGATGAGTTTCTACACTAATGGTCCGCACTGTAAATTGCTTGCATCAGTTTCAATATAAATAAGGAATAATGTAAAAAATTTGACCAACAAATCGGCTACAATACATTCTTGACATGTGACAAATAAACATAGGAATTTTTTTCATTTAACTTACCCCATTATCCGCCCTCCGCTGTCCGAGCTACAACCACTAAAGGACTGATTTCTCACAAGTCCCAACGCTATGACATGTACAATGAATGTAACTCCTAGAGTCTAAGTGGCCTAGGCAATGGTACTCCAGTTTAACAAAAACCTAGCTTCCTGTTGCTCTTGTACTGAGCTGGACTTTGATTAATTAGCTATAATTGACAGAGCTGGTTAGGAAATGAAGATTAGGCCATGGAATAACATTTTGTGTTTGCTTAAATATTTACAACTAAATATGCATGTAACTTGGGCAAAAAAAAATGCTGAATTGTTTCTCAGGCGATTTTTTGAAAAACAGATGTAACAGGGTGTTTTTTTTTTTTATTTTTATTCAGGCAAAAACAGATGCAGGAACTTTTTGTCAAAACTCGGTATGATACTTTTAAAAAGTTGTGCTTGTACGGCCATTTCATCGGATATAATTCAAGTAAGGCCATGAAACATGATAGGGAAAGCATCTGCACATTAGGTAGATTTGATTTCATCACAGATGTATAAAACTTAAGCTGTTGGGGCTCGAAAACTAAACAAAAACAGTTGAAATATCAGGCCATGCAACCGGAAATGGATGCAAGAACATTATCCGCAATGGACCACAACATCCGAGTGGAACAGCAATACATATACCGTTAACAATGTTTTGAACTGGAAATTTGGTTTTAATTTCATTTTTATTTTTAGAAAGCAATAAAAAGACGTAATGTGGGACGTTTTAAACAGATGTAGGGAAAAATGAGAAACAATTTTTTTATTTAGCCTTGCAGATACCAATAACCTTTACGTTGTACTTTGACAAAATGCAACATTTCATCAGGGTCTGCACTATTTGCTAAGAAAACAAGGCAAATTTTTATCCCCTGGCCCAACAAAGAGCTAATTAACTACAGAGTCTTCCTTGAAGGTTTCTCAATTCCAATGAGTACTTCCATGAAAATTAGCAATCTAAGAGCTCTAGATAAGAGAACTGACTATCCAGTTTACTATGTCTTTTTCTCCATTGAGCCTTATGTCAGGGCTTACCCTGGCTCAGAATTTGTTGTAGCCAACACTTTAGCCAAATGGAAAAAGTTTGAGCCAAATGAAATTATTTTTAGCCAAGGTTTTAGCCAGAAAGTATCAGCAAGTTGTTTTGTATTTAACTCTTTGCCCGCTATGTCTGCTGATAACCTTTGCAAACAGTTTGGACCCAGATCAGGACGGACAAAATGTAGGGCCTGATCTGGATCCAAACTTTTTGACACTCGAATGGTATTGAAAAAATCCAGCATCCAAAGAGTAAGTGTGAAGGAATAAAAAAAAAGTACACTTTTTCGCAAATATGTAATTATTGAACCACCTAGACTGTACTTTTAGCCAATGACTTGTATTTGTAGCCACTCTACATTTTTAGTAGCAAATGGATACAATGGTTAATGGCAGGGTGAGCCCTGCTTATGTTGTGGGTACTTATTCCAAGCATCTCATTAGCACCAAAACAAATGGTTTTAATGCAGAAAAAAAATAATCTAAGAACCTGACCATCCTTCTAACTAAACCAGCCCCCCTGTTAAAGATATTTTTCTTATTTCATAACCCAAACATATGTTGTGATTACTCAAAAGAGCCGACTCAATGAGACGGTTCTTTTGAGCACCGAAAACACATGATAAGAAAATAATCGCAATTTTACGCTAAAACTTTATGCTTAACTGTTCCTATGTTAAACTATGATTGTGTGGATGATACTCAATAACCACTGCAACTGGGAGTTACGTGGAAAAATAAGGGAAATACATGTATAATAAAATTGTAGCTCTTTCACGCCTTTAGTTAAGAGTGTGTAGCAGAAAAATGATTTTCTTATTTCTCAACCAAAACATATGTTGTTGGTACTCAAAAGAACCCTCTCAATGCGACCATTCTTTTGAGCACCCAAAACATATGTTTTTTTGTCTACATTATTTCACAAGATACCCTCTTTATATGTGTAACTTGCAGATATCCTGGCAGAATACAGCATTTCATTAGGATCTGCACAGTTTGCTAAGATGGGACTGAAGTAGATCTTAATCTATAAAATAACCTGCCACCCCTTGATATCCTTCAATCCTTGCTTCATTGGATTATATTGGATCACTCATTCAGTGACATTAACTCTTTGCATGCTGGGTAATTACACCGCCTCTGTCTGTCTGTCACGCTATATCCTCCAAGACGGCTGGTCAGATTTTAACCAAATTTGTTTACCCAGAGGGTGTGCCAGAGCAGTCATTTTTGGCCCCATCCCCGGTCAAATATATGAAAAATGCCATTTTTTACAACAGGCTTGGTGTTCTAACTCAAGAATGAAAAATATGAAGTATACTAGACGACCCTTTAATGTGATCCTTGGCACATGCCCCATTAGTTGGACTTAGAGGTGGCAGTGGGGGTGTTGGGTTAAAACTCAGTGCCATGTGCCAAATTAAATCCAAGGAATTGAACACTAGCACAATCAAAAAGCAAAAATTGTGCCACATGGTTTAAATAAATGTGATGCCTAGCGGGTGGGGTGTGCAAACATCTGTGCTAAATAACTACAAAGTAGGTGCATTCAAATAGAAATGCATTCCTGTACATGGTGGGAGGGCGTGAGGATTGGCGATGGTGCTCCATTTGCTCTAGTTTTTCATTAGTTTGCTGCTGTCTGCTGACATTTTCCAGAAGTAATATTTTCAAAAAATTCTTTCAGGAATACTTATCAGAATGTCAACCAGTTTGGATCCAGATCAGGGCCGACAATCTGTCTATCAGTCCTGATTGTTTGTAAAGTTTATCAACAAAGGACATAAGTTGCCGCTAGCAAGTAAGGACGCCAAGGAGATACATGTAACTTACTTCAGCAGAAAAATAGCTTATCTATGTCCATGGTGTCTACCATCCATATTTGGAAGCAAAAAAATCAATTTGTGATAAATAACAGGAGCACTTTAAACGGCAGACCTGTCAGTTAATATCAACAATTTCTTCTATCAATATTGCTCATCTGTTGTTCTTCATTTCTCAAGCTTTCTCTTATAATTTCATAGGTTTAGATAAACAAAAATTTTCAGTGTAAAATTGTCAATATTTTCTTACCCATCTGTTTTAACGTATGTTTTGGGTGCTCAAAAGAACCGTCTCATTGAGACGGTTCTTTTGAGTAAACATAACATATGTTTTAGTTGAGAAATAAGAAAATTATATTTTCGTAATGCACTCTTAACTAAAGTCCTGAATTTAATGTATTTATGACTACTTCCAAACACCGCATTTCGCACTAAAGATGAATTTTTACATTGAAGAAGTGAGATTCTTATTTTTAAGACTGGAAATGTGTTGTGGCACAGATGCCCCTATGGGGGGCCATTGTATGAGAAAGTCTGCCAGAAATGTCTGATGCACTGATATTGACAAAATCTAGGCTGGTACATCAATTGAATATGCCCATATTTATTATAATTTGTCAAAAATTTCACCCATTCATTCTCGCAATAAGAAACAAGAATATAATTTACATGAAAAATAAAATACCAATAAACTGCATATTTCAGCACAGATTATCCTAACAGTGTGACACAGCTTAAAATTGTCTCATGGGTCATCTGACGCATGCAAATTTCCGGTGTATGCTGAAATTTGCAGCTTGTGTGTCGTAATTGTCATCACCCAAAAATAAACTGATGTTTCCTTACGGAATTCCCTATGTGCAATTAAACAAATTCTTTGATTGGTGCTTTCGTTATCTCGTGAGAATTGATCAACTCTCATTTATCGCTCGCTTCAGACTGGTACGCTTATTATTATCTGATCAATTTTATTCGGTGTAATAAAATTGAAACCCAGTTACGCACATAAACGCACGCAACCAATGAAATACATCGTCACAAAGCCCATGTCTATTATTTCTCAGGGTTGCCACTCAATATCCATTTGAAAATTCCCTGACTTTTCACTGACTTTTCCCTGACTTTCAACCGTTTTCCAGACCCTTTTGGAAGGCCAATTTTAGCCATTTTCATCCATCGACTATTCGAAGATTTTGCACAAATATTTGAACTTGCTGATTTATTCTTTGAAGAAAAATCTTAAACCATAAATATTAGAAAAGGAATGTTTCTGAAAATAAATTGCTTGCAATTTATGTTCACAAACATTCCTTTTCTAATATTGCTTGCAAATTATGGAAACTAAAATTTCCAGAAGCCTGTTAACTAGCATCTTTTTAGGAAAATTTTGAAATTCCCTGACTTTTCCATGACTTTTTTTCATTTTTTTAAAATTCCCTGACTGAAAATGTAATTCCCTGACTTTTCCCTGACCTGGAATTTTTTCATTTTCCAGAACTTTTTCCCTGACCGTGGCAACCCTGTTTCTTTGTTAACAAAGATGGCGGATAACTGGAATAAGCCTTGTGCGCAGACAATTCTAAGTTTCTTCTCCATGCAGCCTATTAAGAATTAAATCTTATTCAGATTGTGACCTATATCCATCAAAACAATGAGAGCGCAGATGGGGTTTAAAATGCTCACCATGACCCCCCTGATGAAATAGCATCTGCAAATCCATCCGAAAAATCATTTTCCCGTTGGTGACTAACAGGAAAATGATTCTTCTGACGAACATGCAGATGCAATTTCATCATGGGGATCCTGGTGAGCGTTTTAACGGTTACATAAGCAGCTTCTGCTACCAGTGTCAAGTATGTATCGTTATAAGAAAAAACAACAAAGGGCAAACAATTTTCAGGCTATTAAGTTCACTCGTATCAGGACCAGTCAGCATGCAATAATAGACATAATTATGATAATTAGCCTAGGGGTGAAATTAAATTATTCTTGTGCTTTTCCATAGCTTTTTTGTTCAGTCGTTACCTGGGGGTTATGACCCACTGATTTTGGAAATGTCCCCACTTTTTCAAATGTGGGGGGACATTGTCCCCAATTTTGAACTTTCTTGGCAGAGCACTGGGTGTAGCGGGACATTGTCCTCAAATTTGAAATTTCTTGGCAGAGCACTGTGTGGCGAGTGTGTGCAGATGCTTTGATTGATGTGTGTTTCACTTTTGACTTAGTTCTGATTAAACTGGATAACTACTGCAACAATCCTTCATATAATCTTCCTGTAGATCAGATCTTCACTATATGGTAAATGTTCTAAAATTTCAAATACTTGTCTCTTTCTGTTCTCAAATAAAATGTTGATTTTCAGGACTGGAATTCACAAAATGATTGTCAGAATAGCAAACAGGACAGATCTTGATCAGACTGCTTGATCTAGGTCCGAGCTGTTGGTGTATGCTGTTTTGGCAGGCAACTAGTGTTCGGAATTTTATAACATTTAGCGTAAATGATTTAAGAGAGTTTAGCAGGACAAGAGATTATAGATGCATAGAGTACATTTTTACACTATTGATCAGTCTGCATGTCTGTTTAAGAACAGACAGACAAATCTATTGATATTCTAAATGTACTGTATGCAGTATAAATTAACGATTGTTCATACAAGAAATATACAAGTTGTTTATTCTCGATAGACAGCAAGCGCGGATCCATGAATTTTTGTCAGTGGGGGGCCCGTTCAACCAATAAAGTTCTGATTGTTTTTTTGTTGTTTTTCAAGTCATCAACATATTTAACAGAGGGCTATACTGACCCCTTAATGAAGCAATTCGACCTCCATAGGGTGGGTCCAATTGCTTCTTGCTGGGTGTCCATACCAGTATTTCTAAAGAAAACGATGACCACTTATGATATTCCAGGGGATCCAGACTCCCAGGCACTCCTCTAGATTTGCGGATGGACAGACCAAGGGACAAACAAATATAAGGTTTGTCCAGATAGCTAATATTCTTATTTAATAATATGTGGGACAAATAGGAAACACCCTAAATGAAAGACTCAGAGGTCATCTCATGATATAAGGTCCAATAATCAAACCATAAGAAACCAGTATCCCATCATTTTAACTTAGAATATCACACCTTAAGTTACGTGACGTAAACATCACAGCCGCCACCCATACAACCAACGACACTAACATCAGATTAAGAACTGAAGAAGTCTGGATATCAAACTTACAGACAAGAGAGGAGAACAAAAAGGTCTAAATCTTATACAATGACAGATAACAAATTTCCGTGCCTTAAATGTACCAAAACAGGGTCTCCTAGTAATTGTTGATAAAATATGGTTGCACAGAAACACATTTTCTTCTTTTGCTATGGAAGATTTGACATTTTTTAAATAAGAAAATAAACTGAAATTTCTTCATATTAATATTTTAGGACAAATTTCATAAAGTCTGTCACTGGAGATAGAGAATACAAGGTGAGTGTCTTTTGATATCAAGTTTACCAGGCAAGGCTTCGAAAACATTTGTTGAATCGCAAGGCTTGCTGAGATATATAGAGAGTACTAGGTGAGTGTCTTTTGATACATGTATCATGTTTACCAGGCAAGGCTTTGAGAACGCTTGTTGACATCGCAAGGCTTGCCGAGCGATTCAACATGCATTCTCGAAGCCTTGCCTGTTAAACTTGACATCAAAATACGCAAACCTGGTACTCTATTTATCAGTTTACAAGCTGATTCACTGTTCAAACTAGGGATTATGATGTAATTATCAATTTTTGCGTAGACTCAATGTCATTGACGACGTCATTCCAATAATGCAACATCATGATGACCTGACAAAGGCACATACCGTGAGATAGACAATGTCTATCAGGCCAACATGTTACATTGCAATTAATATGAGCGGTAACTGATAATATTGTATTCATAGGTCCAGATGGCATATAAGCGAAATGTTGCCTTTAAAACAGTGATTAATTACTTAGTTATATTCATCAGTTTAAACATATGTCTTGGGTGCTCAAAAGAACCGTCTCATTAAAATGGTTCTTTAGAACCAGGTGGTTCTTTTGAGAGCCCACTATATAATATGCTTTGGGTGATAAATAACAAAATGAATTTTTAATTATGCATTCCCATCTGAAGGCATTGCTGTGTGAATCAAAGGAGAATTGTTATGATGCATACAGGAACCCTCAAGACAGAGAAGTTACATTTATAATAAACCAAGCCAGCTACACGTATTAGCCTATTCCTCCATTCAAATGTACAGTATTGCACCAGGAAGAGTGCGTACTGCGTAACAAAAATTCATTTTTCTTATTTCTCAACCAAAGCATATGTTGTGGGTACTCAAAAGAACCGCCTCAATGAGATGGTTCTTTTGAGCACCCAAAAAATATGCTAAAATTGATGGGTAAGAAAATATTTAATATTGTATGCTGAAAAATTTTGTTTACCTAAACCTATGGTACACTCACCGTTTTCTTCTGATTCTCTGTCAGTGTTTGGTCTCCTGTTGTTCTAAGTTCTAGACAGCTTGTTGTCACATATTCAGGCCATCATGCTAACTGGAAATCTGCATCAGAAAACATAATTTTATCTTACATGTTATTGTAAACAAATTGTTTGTATTCCCTTACCTATCAAAAAGACACATAACCAACTGGTACAATTATATGAGCCTATATCATGACTAAGTGAAATGGCTGATGCTAGGGCTATGGATTGCCTTTTTTTTCGTACGAAATTTGGCCCCAGTCAAAATGACAAAAAGCATTTCCCCATCTATTCCAGCAGAAAAAAATCCCAATTTGATCACACAAAACATGCACAGTTTGGTTGCAATTGTAGTAATAGATGTAATTGCATGTACTTGTACTTTCAACAAAATCATAATTTTTTAATTTACAAGTTGGCTTTGATGCAGCTGATTTCAGACTTGCTAAAATGTAGCTACAGACAGGCAATGTCTTTCAATTAATGCTATTCAACTGTCAGTCAGCAAGTGATATACCTCCCATTCCAAGACAAACAATGCCGGCAAATAGTTTGATCTAGAGCATATTCCGTTATAGTGTTTCACAATATACCTGTAGGGGTAGCCTAACCTATGAAAAAAAACATTTATGTTTCCGGTAACCCGACTGACAGTATTAATTTCCCACTGACCCAGAAAGTTTTTCTTAATTTCTGAGCTAGTAAATGCCACGGGGGAAATGTCATGCATAAAGAACTTGCATTTCTTAACAGCGATGGTGCAGCCATTTTATTCCGGGAGTGCTAGCAAGAAAGTGCAATATGTGGTCATTTTGGCCAATGCAATGCATTTAGCAAGTTATTTAAACTGCCAAAAATTGGCTGCACTCTTGCATCAATTTCCCTGCTCATATTGGTGAGTGAACATAATGCTGTGAGTGTCCGATGAGTAAGACTTACAAGGCGGTGCTTCTTTTGTAAATCCTCTTTGTTATTTATTCTTCATGTTTGTCTTTGTTATGCTGTCTTGTCTGTTCCTTGCAGCCTTGTGATGCCCTGCTGGGAAAGGACTGACCTCTTGACTCTCTTCTGTGTGATGTTTTCTTGTGCAGAGGAACAGATAAGCTGCTTTTTGGGGTATTTAAGCAATTAAATTTGTGAAAAAAAGCAATTGTTTTCAAATGAAGGAGTGACAAAAGCAATTAAATTTTGGAAAAAGCAATTTTTTATAAATGAAGGGGTATCAAAAAGCAATTAAATTTTGGAAAAAGCAAAAGAAAAATAAACTGATTGAAATATGAATATATCCCATGGTAGCACACTTAGTGTTGTAGTCAGTTCAAGCCGTCTTTTGTTGTGATGTTACTAAGTCTCCTTTGATACATTAAAGCTGCATACTCTGTAACTATGAACATTTTTCGAAAAAAAATATTTTCTTTTTAAATCATTTGTAAAAGTAGAATTAAGCTATGTTTTCACAATAAAAATGTTTAGTACAGCTGAAAACTGCAGCGAAAAGTGAATTATCTTATCTTATAGGTGTTTATTTCTCGTGTTGGTAATTATTTGCGTCCCTCCAATAATTCTAGACCGTTGAATTTTAACATAAATGCAGTTGTTTTAGAAGTGATCAAAATGTTTACCTGAATTTGTGTTTTTTTACTGTGTTCTTGAAAAATAAAAACATTATTTTTACAGTTAGAAGATCAAAAGTTACAGACTATGCAGCTTTAACAGGGGTGTACAATTCCACTCACCCACTCGCATTTGCGAGTAAAATGTTATGCAAGGCGAGTAAAATGTTATGCAAGGCGAGAAAAAGTTTTGACAATTTGTGTAGTACTTTTCTAATTTACAGCATCTCGGGGAAGATTGGGGACATGAGGAAGAGTAACTTATTTGGAAATTTTACGCCCCTGATTAAGCAAGTCATTTGTCAGTTACTCACTAAAGTATTTGCACAAAGTACTTAAAGTCTATTCGAACTGTGTGCTTCTCCCGTAACTAAGATTATCATTTAAATTATTGACTAAGATTATTAGGTACTTTAATATAACTTATAAATAAGCAATTTCAAATATATCTAAGTGGGATAAAAAAAATATTTTTAAGCAATTGTTTTGGAAAAAAGCAATTCAGAAAAAACTTGTGGGGTAAATATCCAATTGAAATGAAAGCTTTATATACCCCTATTCCACACAAGCCCCGAATCCCACGAATTGACAAATATTTTGATTCGCCGCTGAATGGTACTCAGTTCGCGAAGATCTTAACTGCTTCGCACAGTCCGTAGTCAGTTCTTGCAATTCGTAGGTCTATCGGGAATTTGGCTCAAAAGTTTTGAGCTGTTCAAAACTTTGGCCACAAATTCCTCGATTCGAAAAATCGTGTGTGATCCGTACCAAATTCCTAAGGCATTCTTGGACAGCGTAACTGAATCGTAATCGATTCGGAGGCGTGTTTGGGCGTTTGAAGCTACTCTTAGCTCATTCGTGGGGAAACGGGAGATTAAGCCAATCAATAAAACCAAAAAAAGAGATAGTAGACGGAATTTCCCTAAGATTTATTACACCGTCACGCGCATGTGAGCCAGTCCTAGAAGTTGAAACAGATTTGGCAGATTCTGTAGTGCAATCAGGATAAGTCAGTAGCTCCTGGCTGGTGATTTTGCCAATTGCGAACTGCCATATTTTTCCAAGTCAAAGAGTCAGGGCCAGGGCCCCTCGACTTTAATGTAGTTGTTTTCTTCTAGCTGTATAAGTAGCTGTTCTCAACACTCAAGTTGCAGGATCAATTCTACAGCTGCTTTACGAGGAACATTCACTTTGGAACTGAAGCCCCCATGTAAAAGCCTTTTTTATAACTATCGTGAGAGAAATCTCGCGAATCGTGGCGAATCCTTGCGGATTGCTGTTAATTTGCGCCCAATATGTGCTGCGTTCGACATATTCTTATCTGATTCGTAATTGATTCCTTTACTTTCGTGCAGCATGTTTTAATGTTAATTTGCTAATCGTAATGAATTCTTGGGCGATTCCAGCTTTGCTTTTACGTAAATTGGAATGTTTTTCTGCACCAATATTAGGCATGTGTTTTTGGGTGCTCAGAGGGACCATCTCAGTAAGATGGTCCTTTTGAGTAGCCACAACATATGTTATTCTCACCAATATTAAGCATGTGTTGAGCAGGGTTGGCATAAAACCCGGGTTTTATCATAAAGCCCAACCCAGCGGGTTTTATGGGTTTTATGAGGGCGGGTTTTGGGGGTTTTATGGGTTTTATGTGGGTTTTATAAATCTGAAAGTTTATCATTAAAATAATTGATCACAACTCCCGCAACCAGCTGCTACCTTACAGTTTTTCAGTGCAAACAGTTCTGCTCTTAAGAGAAACATCCTGATCAGGATTAATGGTGTTTTCATTTTCTGCCTACATCTTTTGATGGTATTATTTTGTGGTAAAATTTTAGGATGATTACAAAAAACTGTGGGGATATCCCAAAATTTAGAAAAATAGCAGTAGTATTGTTTTGACTGTAATTCGCACCTTTTGGGCAGTAATTGAGCAATTGTCCTTGGCTATTGAAATTATGGTCAATGCAGTCATGCTTGTCCTAGTAACAAAAGTGTGAATATATTTTAAATCAGTCGTATCAGGAAATGGGAACTTATTCACACTCTGGAATAGAATCATACATACGTACATAAAGTTTATTCAGGCTTTAGCCTAAAATAGCTCATCAAAGTTAGCTTTAAGATTTTCATTTACTGCCAATATGATCAAGTAATTATAAGACCCAGAGTGGATCCGTTTATATTATTGAAGCCCAAGATATTTTTCTCAGGGGAAAGATAACATTAGCAGACTAGCATAATCATGATAATAGACCATGCAGATAATAATAATCAGATATAGTTGAAAACTGACTTGTCTGTATCTTGTAAATACATGTAATATATTTTTAAATGTCAATGTTGATACTCATACTTTAATGACTATCTCACTATTACCATTTAAACTGATTAAAATGGCTATATAGAATCATTTCTTCACTTTTATATCTATCATCAGACTGAAAACCGAGAATTTATAAGACCTAAAATTCATAAAACCCGCATATTGCCCAAAGTGGGTAATATGACCTTATTGCCCAACCCGGGTAAACCCGTGTTTTATGGGGTGGGTTTACCCGGGCGGGTAATATCGTGCCAACCCTGGTGTTGAGGGAACTCAAAAGGACCGTCTCATTGAGACGGTTCTTTCGAGTACCCACAACAAATGTTTTTGGATGAGAATTAAAATGGAGAAAATGGCTTTCCAATGCACGCTTTTATCTGGAGGTCTTATTTTTTGCGCCCTCTGTATGCTCATAACATGTAATTTTTAAAAATAGAAAGTTATCAGTTTTTTAAAAAAAAAAAAATTTCATCTTTTATAAGAGTTTATTTTACATATGATCTTAATGTATTAATATCTGTGCTATAACAATGTAAATTCTGTGATATTAACCCAATTTTCCTGTGATTTGTTATATGTTTTATACTTGTTCAGTCTTTCACTTTGTTTGTCGGTAAAATAGCCTTGATGGCTAAAGTTTTGATATGTTAAAATTGAATGCCGACTTTAAATAAAGTTTCTTGTATCTTGAATTGAGCCGATTCTCCCGAATATTCGTAACTACATCTTATCTGAATCGGGACTGACTCGTAGAACATCACGATTGGAGAATTTTTTTAATGAAACCATGTCGTTGAACTGTCTTGTTCTGTAGGCACAGTGTAAGCCAGGTGTCATCATCATCATCTCCAGTAATTGCCAGCCTCTTTGCAGAGTATCGCGATATATCATTGTCCAGGACTTTATTAATAAGATACTTTATCCCCGCTGCCTCATACTGGTTTAACGGTTGCCAGTACCACAGTAGACCGAAACAAGCAAAGTAGACAATTTTTAATTATGTCACCCCACCCACTTCCTTGTCATTATAAATCCAAAATAAACAATGTAAAACCAATGATATGTGATGAAACAGTAAATAAAACATACTTTTAGTTCGTTGTTATTGTCTAATTTAAAATCTTCAAAGGCTTGTAAATTCGTTTTACGTTTTCAGTTAAATTTCTACAGCAGATCCGAATTTATGCCCAAAACGGGAAGTGTCCGATAAAAGCTGCGGGGATTCTGGAGGATGCAACAGCCGATTGCGGGACAGCACTCTGCGGTATACACATGATGTCCCGGCTAAGCCCATACGTACATCGATGTATTTGATAATTTAACACTGAGATGTGCAACTAGACCGTGCTTAGGATGCCGCTTACCGAAATTAATGCCTTCCCTTCCTGCTCCAGAGGTTTCAGTCTGTCACACCCTCGTTTTGGGATAATGTAGCGGAAGTAGCCCTGACGTCACATAAGGAAGTCGATTTTTCCGCCCCGCCAATTTTGAAATGACTCGCCTTCCTGCTTATATGCCTTGTATTGGGGTTTTAGGGACACAGGGTATGGGCGGATCCAGAGGTGTAGTCAGATTTAGAATTAAGATATGAAATCATAGTATCATTTATAAAAAGAAAACGTTTTGATAGCCTTTCTTTCTTTCTTTCTTGTTTAAGAAGTTTCTGATTTAGATCTAACAATTTATTGCGAGCCTTGAAGTCAGCAACAAGACTAGATGCTCTAAAAACGAATGGGTTGAGAGATATAGACTCCATAGGATGTAGAGCGAGGAATTGGGAAATTGACAATTAAAAAAAATTAGGGTCCCTTTCTTCCAGCCTCAGGGGCAATTGCGGGTCGAAAAGGGCCCTAATCCTGCCTGATCTCAGGGGCGTGCCTGCTTATACGCAAAGTACGCAGCTGCGTACTTTAATTTTTGAATATCCAAAAAATATAAACGTCTTAAATCGCGAAAAATGCAATAAAAACGTGCCTCACCCGGGTTAGGTCTTTACATTACAAGTATACCGATTTTGTAATAATCCTGAACCAAAGCAATAGGATTTTGACTGTTATTCACTTTTGTTTTGGAAACAATTAAGTCGGTGTTTAGGTTCAGAAAATGCAGGAGAAGCCACCATTTAGTTCATATTTTGATTTTTTTTTCCTAACGTATGGGAGGGGGACACCCCCTCCCATACCCACCCCCTGCGTACTTTGATTTTGCCCTCAGGCACGCCCCTGGATCTCCCTAACTCGGACCGCCAGGCGAGCGTCGCTCCACGCATTAGCCCGGGCTTCCTTTGACACGTTGCGACACCTCCCTCTGTTGGATTTGGCACAGGTCCGGGCATCGGACAAGTTAAAATTGGCCTCTCCCATTTGGGACAGGCCCTAACCCTAGAAACCCAAACCCTAGAATCCATAACCCTATCCCGAGCTAACCCTAACCTGCCTCCTGCGGGCCAAGCATGTGATCCCACTGAGCTGGCTCCACTCCGATGGCATCCAACAAGCTGGCCTCTTGCATTTGGGCCTAACTCTAGAAACCCTTACCCTAGCTAACCCTAACTGTAAACCTTAGGTCCTGACCCTTAGCCCTTACCCTAAGCCCTAACCGTAAATACTAAGCCTAAGACCTAAACACTGGCCCTAGCCCTAACCCTAGAAACCCTTACCCTAAGCCCTTACACTAGCTCTAAACCCTAACCCTAAGCCCTAACCCTACGCCCCAAGTCCTAACCCTAAGTCCTTAGCGCTAACGCTAGCCCCAACCCATAACCATGAACCCTAAGCCCTAACCATACGCCCAAAGCCCTAACCCTAAGCCCTCAGCGTAAACCCTAAACCCTAACTATTTACCATAACCTAAGCCCTAACCCTTAACCCATACCCTAAAGCCTAACCGTAAACCTTAGGCCATTACCCTAAGCCTTAATCCTGAGCCATAACCGCAAACCCTAAACATAAACCCTAAGCCCTAACCCTAGAAACCCTTAACCATAACCCCTAACCCTAGCTAACCATAACCTGCCTCCCGCGGGCCAAGCACGGGCTCAGAAAGGGCCTGCGTCACTCTGTCAGCCACCAACAAGTTGACCTCTCGCATTTGGGCCAGGCCCTAACCCTAGAAACCCTAACCCTAAACCCAAAGCCTAACCCTAGCTAACCCTAACCCGCCTCCTGGGGGCCAGGCGCGGCCCCCCTTGGCAGGCGCTACTCTGTCGGCGTCCAACAAGGTTGCTTCTTGGATGTGGGCCAGGTCCCGGCCATCTGCTCAGTCTCTCTCTGGGCCAACGAGTTAGCCCTAGCGAAGCCTTACAAGGCATCTTCCACGTTAACCCCAACTAAGGCTAATGCTTGTCCAAAAAACGCTCAGACCAAACCCTGATAAGTGTTCACTCAGGTGATGTGTGGCCAGACAGCAAACTTCGGCTTGTGTTCGCCCTGGCTGGGCCTCGCAGGGAAGCTTCAGCCTGTGTTCGCCCCAAAGGGGTCAGAGTTAACCAGGCGGGAGATTGTGTTTTGCCCGGGTAAACTTCGCCACAGTGGGGTCTCGCTGTGGTTATGGTTTTTGTCGATTTTTCATGCAGAAAAGTAAGTTTGAGGGTGCCCACCTGCTCCTGGCGAGAGTGTCTCGGCCAAAGTGGACAATGTTTCCCGGGCCGGTGGGCAGGCGAGCAGGCGGGCTGGCGAGCAGGCTGGGTAAACTTCGACTGGCATTCACCCAGGCAGGCAGGCGGGAGGGTGGGCAGTCTCAGTAAACTTTGACTGGCGTTCGCCAGGGACATCAGGGCCTAAGCTGGCAATGATACCCACGCGGGCAGGACGGGTAAACTTCGACTAGCGTTCCCTGTCAGGAGTGTCTAGGCTGAAGTGGGAAAAATCCCCCAGATGGGCAGGTCACAAAAACTTTGACTGGCGTTTGCCTGGGGCATCCGCTGCCCCCCCCCCCCTGACGAGAGTGTCTCACCCAAAGCACCAGACGGCTGTTAGGGCTTTTGCAGACTTAGTCAATTTTTCATGCAAACCCTAGTTTAAGGGTGCACACTAGCAGCTGGGCAGACTGTTTCGACTGGAATGTGGCTGTGCCTGCAGGGCATGCGCTGGCGGTTAGGGTTTCCGCAGACTTACTCGATTTTTTTTCACCCAAACCCTAATTTGAGGGTGCCCACCTGCCCCTGGCAAGTGTCCAGGCTGAAGGGGGCAAACTTTACTGGGCATCAAAATTAGGTTTGCGACTTTCGTGGCCTTTTTTTTGGCGGAATCCAGATCCTGTTTCACACGGCGTCCAGGACAACGCTAGGGTTTTCTGCAGTTTGTGATTGTGGTATTTCCTGATCATACTCACTTACTATTTTTAGGGTTCGGCTGGCTGGTGTCAGGCAAATCCCGATCAGATTTCACCCGGGGTGTGGGGGCAAACTAGGGTTGGAGCTCTCGCGGCCATCGTCTGCGGAATCCAGATTCCATTTTGCCCAGGGTGCAGCGAGAACAGGGTTGGGGCTCTTGTGGCCATTTCTCGATTTTCCGGCTAGCAGCCGCCTGAACCCAAACACTAAGCCTTAACGCTACTTAGGGTTTGCGTGAAAAATCGTCTGCAAAAGCCCTAGCAGCCGGCGCCTGTGCCAGTGTCAGCCAAAACTGTCTCCCAGATAAGTGGGCACTCTCGAGCTAGGGTTTGCGTGAAAAATCGACTAAGTCCGCAAAACCCTAACACTAAACCATAAGCCCTCACTTTAAACCCTAAGCCCTAACTGTAAACCGTAATATGGGCAGGCAGGGTAAACTTTGAATGGCGTTCATCCTGGGCATCTGCCCACACCACTGGCGAGAGTGTCTAGGCCGAGATATATATGTGGTGGGGGTCGGCGGGCATCCGAGCCAGGGCTGTTCCTTCCTCCTGATGATAGGCCAAGAGTATGTGGGTGGGCAGGTCTGCCTGGTACACGTGTACTGCGGGTGCCCCGGGTTCTCGCAGGGTCTTGTCGGCTGAGGCTCCGTGGCAAACTTGGCCAGTCAGGCAGGTAGGGCAAACTTCCGCTAGCGCCGGCGTGATGAGACCCCGAAAGACTTCCGGGGCGTCCGGCTACACTTTTCACATGCACCACCATCTTAGGGTTAAATCTGTATATGTGGCAGCAGACTGGCTGGCTGGCGAGTCGGTCTGCTGGGTATTCGAGGTGAGCTGGGGCCCCCCTCCTGCCTGGAGAATGTGCAGGGGGGCATGTTGGCCTGGTATGCTCTGACCTGCGGGTTATCTCCGGCTAGTGTTTGCCGGGGGTCGTCTCGACGGCGGCGGGGGAAGGAGTAAAAGTTGTCAGCAGCAAAAAAAATGATGAATTTAACCAAAACTGGGGAGAAGCGCTAGAGCTGGCTAGCAAGAGAGCAGGCTGAAGCAGGCAGCCTCATTGAAGAAAACATTTACCTGACTGCAGCTTGGGTGTACAGGTCTGCCTGCAGCGATCCATGCAGTCTCCTTTGGCCCTCCACCAGAGGCAGTCTCCTTTTCGGAAGTGACTAACCCAAAGTTGGGAGGGAGACAAAGCTAGAGCTGACTAGCAAGAGATCATGCTGAATGAAAGAGGCAGCCTCGCAGAAGAAAAGCAAAAAGTTTACCCGATTGATCTTAGTAATGTGGCGTGGCGCGGTGGGCCATAAACAACCACACCGCCAGCACCATTGTAGCGCCCCAGAGAGTGGGTCCAGGCTACTAAGCAGCCACCCACAGGACTGCGCACATCAGAGCAGTGAAATGAGTACAATGAAACATCGGCGGTGTGCAGTCTCGGCGGGAGAGGAGAGTTGCCACCCAGTGAGGCGGACTGTAGAGTGTCCCTTGCCAGTCTCAGTGGCTCGGAACAGAGCTACGTCACCAAGCAGTCCCGAGAAGTGGGTCGGCATAGAGAAGAATATCCCTGGCTCTCCAGAGAAAAGACTGCAGCTTTGCAGCCAGCAGCCTGTTCTGCCTTGTGGAATCTGTTGCGTTGTTTTATTCGTGTGCAGGCGGCGAGAGGTCGCTACAGGGCGAGTAGTGGGAGAAAGCGGAGCAGGGAGTAGGAAGCTCATGACGAGTCCCTGATCAAACGAGCACTCGATGCTAACTATCCACAGCTAGTAAGCAGTCGAGGAAAGAAACAAGTGACGCTGGGGTGTAGGTGTACACCTGCAGCGAGCAGACAGTCTCCTCGGGCCGCCCACTGGATGGAGAAGCTAGCTAGCTAGCAGGCTAAGAAGCAGGCTTGGCCAAGAAAGTGTTTGTAGATAAAGTCAAGAAGTAGGGGGAGCAGCAGCCACTCCTTGAACAACGCCATTATTAACCCGCTGGGGGAGGGTCGACAGCGGCAGCTTACACTTCACTACCAGACACTACGGTATTTTCCAGCCTCTGACGTGGTGCGACACCTCCCTGCCTTGGATTCATTGCACGCGCCCGCCCCTTTCTCCCCGTCTCAGGGGCGATCTTAACTCAAAAAGGCCGCAAATGCTGCCTGTATGCCTTAACTGCGCCTGCCCAGCGGCGGTCCCACCCCCATTAGCCCGGGCTACCTCTGGCAAGGTATGACACCGTCCTGCCTTCAATTCAGTGCATGTCCCTCGTGGATGGGCTCCCTTTCTCTCTGCCTCAGGGACAATCTCAAGTGGTAAAGGGCCCTAATCCTGCCTGAATGCCCTAACTTGGCCAGCCTAGTGGCCTTCCCGCCCTGCATCAGCCTAAGCTACCTCTGATGCGGTGCGAATGGTCCATCCCCTGGATTCAGCACAGGTCCCGGCCACTTGGGCTGTCTCCATCTTTGCTCTAACCCTAGAAACCCTAATCCTAGCCAACCCCACTGGGCTAACACCACTCTGTCTGCATCAGGCAAGTTGGCCTCTTGCATTTGGGCCAGGTCCTAACCCTAACCCCTAACGCTATTTCTAGTCCAGTGTCCAAATTTGGATATTTTGCGTAGTAACTTGGGGTCATAACTTTTTTAGGTGGGGTAAGAGGTAACATTAAATGGTGTAAAAATGCCTTGGGGAGGGCTACAGGTTGGTGTAATAAAAGTATGTAACCCCATTCATCTAATGGGGAAAATTGCCCCCTGAAAAAGGGGGCTACCATATTTGGATTTTTTGGGTGTAATATCAATACTTTTGGCTCTAGGGCACCCATATTTGGGCTTTCATTTTAGCCAGTACACAGTAGCCATACCCCTAGCCCCGCACCTTTTTTAGGCCAAAAACACCTTAACAAAAATGCGTATTCAGGGATACCCAGAAAATGAACTTTTCTCAAAACTTGACATGAAAAAAAAGCTTATTTTTATAACTCAAGTTTTAAACATCATAAACTTATAAACTTTTTTCAAAATGTTGCTTTTAACGCCCTCTACAGCCTCTGAAAGTTTCTAGGCTCTAGCTTTTCTGGTTCAGATTTTATCGTATTTGCAAAAAGTTGGGGCTATTTAACCCCAAAAATCGATCCAAATTTGGACGTTTTATTTCTTTTGACTATATATCAATAAGCAGTTTTCTAGTGATACTTAAACCTGTTTTAGCCTATTGGAATCGATAAGGGCCTTCTTTTAGTGCAATTTAGAAGTGTGTAAGAGTAATGGATGCTGAGATATTTGGGGTCAAAGGCAAACGAATCCAAATTTGGAGGTAACCACACAACTCTTACCCTAGCTGCATTTTCAAAAAAACTTAATAACAAACCACATAGCTTTTCAAGACAGTCTGCACCGCCTATGCTTGAGAGCAATTATTCCTCTTGAGAATGAACTAACCTAGATACCTGTACCTTGAACCAAGTGGCCACAATGGGGCAAAAAAAACCTGGGGGTACCTTTTTTGCAAAAAACAGCTAGGGTTTAGACTAGGGTTAGATTTTTTGACAAGATAGTTCGTTGTATAATTATTATTTTAACTTAATTTGTTTTATAATGATGCTGGTTTCATTTCTTAGTAAAAACATTGCGAATCCCTTAAGGTTTGGGGTCACCATTAAAGAAAAAATGGGCATTTTTGTTCAAAAATGTACCTTTGTCTGGTGATAGGCTAGGGTTTGGGTCTTCTTTTTAACAGTAAAGTGATTGAATTTTACAAATTATAAGAAGGGATATTTCTTAAGTATTTTATATAAAGAAAAGGGTCCTAAACATAATAAATGGGTCTGTATAAGCTACTAAAAAGGGACAAAATTCGTGAGTTTTGGATTTTCGACAAAGGACCCTTTTTATGACCACCTGTCCCCTTAATCTGTAGAAAAACGTCTTAAAATGATTTAAGTTATAAGTACATATATTTGTTAAGGAAACCATTTAAAATTAGGACCCAAAACTTAATATTAGGGTCCTAATAAGGAGATTAACAGAGAATTGCGTTCGCGAGTTTCGCACATTTCGGAAATTCGTCGACAAAATGTTCACAAACCCTAACCCATGTTTGGAGGCATATAGCAGGCTTGTATGGGTGTTTAAAATTATATTTTTGGTATCGAATTAAAGCTCAATTATTACTAAAGAAGGCGATGTAATAATTAATGCCATTTAGTATTTATGGGCCAATAAGTGCCATAAAAAGGGCCCATTCCCAAATTATACGAAATTTACCTACCCCTATTGTGGGGCTCAAATTTAGACCTAGAAGCCATTTTTGGTTAAAATTAAGTTTAAAAAGTAAGAAGAGTGTCTAAGCTTTAATCTGATACCAAAATAAGAGTGGTACAGACATTGATCAGTCCGCTATAGCCGTTTGGAATACGTGTTCCCTTTTTTCCCATTTTTGCCAAAAACAGGTAGATTTTTGACTAGGGTTAGATTTCTTGACGAAACAGTTTGTTGTAAAATTATTGTTTTAACTTCAATTGTTGTATTTTTGTTGAGGCTTTATTTATACGAGGGTCATCCAATAAGTTCTGACAATGGTCTCATATCTCAGAAACTGTTATTGTAAACAGAATTATATTACCCATTGTATGTGGCCGTGGGTTATACCTATTCATGTTTGAAATTTGGAGTTTTTATCTAGACATGATCTTATGCTATATAAATTTGTAGACAACACCGTAAGAGTCCATGGTCACGAAAAAACACGTTTTTAACTAATATCTGCTGGGGGTAGAGTTAGATAAGGATACTGTATGTTTCTTTGGTAAGTTATATTAGTGATTGGTGATGTTGTCTGAATACACAATTGATCCATAAAAGCATATGCCACAATTACATTAACCTAGTTGCTTTGAACGTTCTTGGTTGCTAGGCAACAACAGAAAACTACATTTTTGCCTCATTTTAAGCGTTAATTATAAAAAAGTACATTTTAAACACTTAATAAAAGCCATTACGATCAATTTGCGTATTAGTAGATACATGTTTCGATAAATCTGTTCTTTAGTCTTCTTAACCCATAGAAAATATTAACTTTCAATAAATGCTATAATCCAAATATAATACACTATTAGAACAACCCATTTTAAGTAAAATATTTCTTGCAAAATCAATGATATGTCATAAACAAAACCCTGCTATCACAACAGTCACAAACTAAACCATTATCTATGACGTTCAGATTCAACATTAACAACGTCTTTATTTATCTACATAAAAAGTTGTTAAGAGGAGTTTGTAATTTCTTAGACATTAGGGCATGTATACCATGTATAGTGTCCCGTCCATGGCCCTTTACCTTGTGTTCTTTAGTTGCCTAGCAACCATTGCATTTGCAACATGTAAACTATTTGAACAGGTGATTCAATTTCCTATATTCTAAATAACATATGAAGATTATTGAAACAGGTCCTAGAGAAATAGGTTTTGTTTTATTGGGTCATTGTCAGAACTAATTGGATGACCCTCGTAAGTAATACAATTGTGAATGCCTTTAGGGCCGGGGTCACAATACATGAAAAAAGGGCCATTTTTGTAAAAAATGTACCCTTTGTCTGGTGATAGGCTAGGGGTTGGGTCTTTCTTTTACAGTAAAGTGGTGGAATTTTACATATTATAGGAACGGGTGTTTTTAAAGTATTTTAAATAAAAAAAAGGTTCCTAAACATAACAAGTGGGTCTGTATAAGCTACTGAAAAGGGACAAAATTCGCGAATTTTGGATTTTCGACAAAGGGCCCTTTTTATGACCACCTGTCCCTTTTATCTGTAGAAATACATCATAAAATGATTTAAGTTATAAGTACATATATTTGTTAAGGGGACCATTTAAAAATTAGGACCCAAAACTTAAAATTAGGGTCCTAATAAGGGGAGTAACAGAGAATTGCGTTCGCGAGTTCGCAAACTTCAGAAATTCGTCGACAAAATTTTCACAAACCCTAACCCATGTTTGGAGGCTTATAGCAGGCTTGTATGGGTGTTTAAAATTACAATTTTGGTATCAAATTAAAGCTCAATTATTGCTAAAGAAGGCCATGTAATCATTAACGCCATTTAGGTCTTTTGTGGACCCAAAGGTGGCGTTAATAGGGCCCATATGCAAATTATACGAAATTTACCTACCCCTATTGTGGGGCTCGAGTTTGGACCTAGAAGCAATTTATTAGTTAAATTTAAGTTTAAGAAGTAAGAAAAGTGTCTAAGCTTTAATCCGATACCAAAATAAGAGTGGTACAGATATTGATCAGTCCGCTATAGCTGTTCGGAATACGTGTACTCTTTTTGCCCATTTTTTGCCAAAAACAGGTAGATTTTTGACTAGGGTTAGATTTCTTGACGAAACAGTTCGTTGTAAAATTATTCTTTTAACTTCATTTGTTGTATTTTAGTTAAAGCTTTATTTATAAGTAAAAAATTGTGAATCCCAATAGGTTGGAGTCACAATTTATGAAAAAAGGACCCTTTTTTGTAAAAAAATGTACCCTTTGTCTGGTGATAGGCTAGGGGTTGGCTCTTCCTTTTATAGTAAAGTGGTGAAATTTTACGCATTATAGGAAGAGATATTTTTAAAGTATTTTAAATGAAAAAGGGTCCTTAATATAACATAACAAGTGGGTCTGTATAAGCTTATTAAAAAGGACAAAATTCGCGAATTTCGGATTTTTGACATAGGGCCATTTTCACGGCCACCTGTTCCCTTAATCTGCAGTCATACACCTTAAATGCTTTAGTCTTCGAGCTAAAAAGGTCCTGCTCCCCCCCCCCCCCTAGGGAATTTTGCAGACATATCATATCTTGAAGAAAATTTCAAGCCGCATCTTTTAAGAGATGTTTGCACTCTGTGCTCCGGGGCGTTAGTCTCTGAAAGCCTGTTACATATGTTACTGTAACAAACTAAGGAAAAAATCAAAATGAAAGTTTGAGCTACAGAAAGAAGACATTAAACCATCTAATTATTTAAATTTCTTATGTAGTTTGCAAGCTGGATGCCTAAGCTACATAAAAGCAGCATTTTAAACAAAATTACAGCCTTCAATGGTGTTATATGCGTTACATAGATTAAATTTCCCTTTGAAAGTTGAAATCGTGACTAACATCATTCATTTTACAGACGATTTGTGCATTTTTACAAGTGTTTTCAATCTTAGTTTACTAAAATACTCATTTGACTAACAGAAAAAACAAAGTTTGCTTTTCTATCTCAAATACATTGTTTTATATGAGCTATTAAACAACCCTACCCCCAATTTTAAGTATCCAATTTTGGTATCTATTATTGAAGAAAAATATATGAAAATATTTGACGCTCGTGGATATCTTACATTTTTGGCATTGTCTTGCTAATGCAATAAAGAATCATACATTTGCAAGTTTAACATCAGGATCAGAGCACTTATTAAAGTATGTAACGTATGTTACATGGCATAACGAATGAGCTAGGAAATTTTCTTGGAAGTAAGAGATGATATTTCAGAAAAATACCGTTTTCACACGTTTTCCTATTAATCTCTAGCCTCTGGTGCCTTAGTCTTAGTAATTACAGTCATTGCTGATAACAAGCCCATGGAATTGTGTTACCTATGTTATATATAACCTTTTTAATCACATATTTCCTAATGCCTATAATATTAAAATATATAGACATATAGATAGAAAATAATAGTTCTCATTTAAATGACACAATTTAATAAGTATTCCTATTAAATAAAATTATTCAAAAACAATCTTTATTCAAGTAACCCTCACAATGTCTATCATTATGTCTCTTTCTATTGCAAAATAATCACCAATTTCATCACAACCAGTAGAATCATGGCATTGTATTAGGACTGCAAACTGAGTACAATCCTGTTCCTCTCCACCCCTTTGGGAATTGTGCAGACATATCCTACCTTAAAGAACAATTCAAGCTGCATCAAATAAGAGATGTTTGCACTCTATTAACTAGGGGGTTAGCCTGTAATGGTATGATACGTATGTTACCATATCAATTTAAGAATAAATGAATTGAAAGCCTGAGAAACAGAAAGAAGACATAAAACTATCTATTTATTTGAATTATTCATGTAGTTTGCATGCTGAATACCTTTGATACATAAGAAAAGATTTTTAAACAATTATACAGCTTCCTATGGTGTTATATGTGTTACATTAATTAAGATTACTTTTTAAAATTTGTAATTGTGACAAACATCACTTATAAGCATTTCATGTGATCCTCCTCTTTAGCCATCAAAAGACTTAATTTTCTTGATATGTGTGGCCAGTGCCAGTGTCAAACAACTTGACTCAGCCAAACTTGAATCCTTAGCATTCTTCAAAAGCAGAAACAGCATGTCAGTGTTATGGGATCAAACACCTGATTAAATATGGGTTTAATGCCATTTCACATATTTGCATACAATGGAGTATGACTCTGGTATATATCTCTTCCTGTGAAGTGGCAAGAGCAATCTAACTGCAGCTGCCTCTGCATCCGTGCTAGTCAAATGATAACTTTGCTCTGATTTTGCAAAATCTATATCTCTACCGTGTACCTCTAAGAATACTTTAAGATTTCTGACATTGGTCAAACAGAAATTTGATAGGCTGCTTTTTGCATCATTTGCCATGGAACCTATCCAGTCTTTTGGTGCTTAAGTCCTCAGGTCTTAGATCAATAGTATTTTGCTGCGCCCAAAGAATTTTATAAGTTTTCTTTAGTTACAATGTTGACTCTTGATGGTTTTGGCAGACCGTCTGAAACAATTTCTGTTACACCTTGAAAGTTATCTGGTGAAGAATATGAAGTAGGACATTGCCATCAATTATGTTTGCAGTTGGTTGTTTTTTGATGTCAGTACATTGAAGCATGTCTTAAAATAATGTAAAACCTATTATTTCTCAGTTTTTGCAGCCATATCATTAGCTGTTGCATTCAAAAGAAGGAAAGTGGACTATAGGTAGAATGGGATAACCAGTAGTTCTATATTATGCTCTATGGAAGATTTATACAGAGTAAACAAGTTTATAGGGTGCCTAATTTCATGATCCATTGAAAACACCGAAACTCTGACTGTGTAATCAAAAAGGATGTCACGACAACGCCCTTGCTCATTTATTATGAAGAGTTATATATGTTACATCCTTTAATAAGCGCTCTTATCTTAGAAACTTAGTGAATCATTGAATTGAAAGGGTCTAACTTGCGCTCTGTTCATCCTGCATTTCATTGCTTTACCTGCTTGATACATCTAGTTCGTTTATCTGAAGGGAAAGAGTTACCTCCGTTTCAGCACTTCAGAAGTACTAAGACTTAAAGTAAGTTTTTGAATGCTTGGGGAAAGTTAATAAGTGCAGAGACATTATTAGATGAAAATATGTGGGTTGCATGTATGGAAAGGCTACATTTATAAAAGTTAACCAGCTAAGATATGATTCTTTATCACAGAAATATCAAGGTACATCAGTCCAGGTACTCATTGCTCTTAATGGCATAGTTTCCTCCTTGTAAAGCTTTAGTCTTTCTCCTACTTGCAGAGTATCACTTGAAACACATACTCAAAGAGCCAACTATTAGGAATTCATATCAGTTTCAGAATGTTCCAAGCCATAAATAGCAAAATTGGAAAGTTGATAATGGCTCATCAATTTTGAGCGGACTGGTGGTAAAATTGAATAACAGTAAATGATTGAAATATTGTGTGATGATTCTATTAGTTGCAAGGAGGCGTGTGATAATAATGATTACCACAGAAGCAGACAACGACAAACGTTTAACATGAGTGTTAAATCGATGAGAAATAGTTTGGACCATTTCATTTATTGTATTTTCTTGTAAAAATGTAAAACTATCTTCTCTATTTGTGGCTCTATATTTAGCATTATATGCACAGTATTAGGAAATGTGCCCAAAAGGTCATGGTAACATCTGTAACACCAGTCCATGGGCTAGATAATCAGAAATGAATATAATTTCTAGTGTTTTGGCACCAACGACTTATAAGTACACATTAAGTGTCCTGATCTTAAAGTGAATGACATCTTGCAGATATATGAGCAAGACAGACTAAGAAAATGAAAAATATCCACACGCTTTAATCGCTTTCATGTGTTTTACTTAAACGGTAATAACAAAATTTGCTTCTCTGTAAAATTGGGAGTAGGACTGTGTATTAGCTCCTATAAGATAATATATTTAAGATAGAAAAGCAAACTTGGTTTTACCTATTCATCAATTGAGTATATGTTTGTAAAATCTAATAAAACAATTTGAAACCAAGTCAAAGTAGTTGTTTAACTATATGACGATAGCCACAATTATAGCTTTTAAATTATAAGTAGGTTCATGTAACGCACATAACACCACAGTTAGCCGTATTAATGCTAAACAGCTCCCATATGTAGTAAAGACATCCAGTATAAAGACAATAAGAATGTCAATTTATTAGATAATTTTAATGTCTTCTTTTGGTAGCTCAAACATTCAAATTTCTTATTCTCAAATTGATATAGTAACATATGTAACAAGCTGTTACAGGCTAACGCCCAGACTTACAGAGTGCAAACATTTCTTATTAAATGAACCTTGAATGGTTACATAAGATGTAATTTGTCTGCAGAATTCCAAAGGGGATTAGGATGGAGCAGGCCCTTACTCAGCTTGATGTCAAAATACTGTTTGATGATTTTACTTATCACACTAACATACGTAACACTCTCTGATCTTTAAAACTTAATGGCACTTAGCAGATCTATAAGTCTTTATCATAGGAACCAGTTTAAAATCCCTAAACAATGTAAGATATCCAACAGCTGCGAGTTTTTTCACAATTTTAGCTCAAACTTTCAAACTACATTTCCTTTATTTGATATAGTAACGCATGTAACACGCTGTTTCAGACTAACGCCCCAACATACAGAGTGCAAACATCCTTTATTTGATGCAGCTTGAGTTGTACTATAAGAAGGAATATGTCTGCAAAATTCCCTCGAGGAGATTAAAACATTTTTAGGCAATATCTTACGTAAAGACAATGAGCTTGCCCATTTATTACATCAGGTAACATATGTTACAGCCTCTGATATTAAAATTTTTGCAACAAACTTGCAGATTTATGAGTCTTTTCATATAAGCAAATAAATCCCAAACAATGAAACACATTCATCAACTGCAAATATTTTTTAACTATTTTTACTTTAGTTTTAATACCAAACATTTCACCTTAAAACTGGGTAGGGTTGTTTGATTGCTTATTTCAGAAAAAATATTTAAGCTAGGAAAACAAACTTTAATTTTTCTGTTAGCCAATTGCATAAGCTAGTCAGACATGGTTAAAAACATTTTGCAAAACACACAGAGAGATTGTGAATGTAAATGATGTTAGCCACACTTGCAAATTTTAATGGGTTATCTGATTTATGTAACGCATATGACACCTTAGGAAGCCGCAATTTTGTTCAATTGGCTTTCATACGTAGTTAAGATATCCAGTATGCAGACTATATGAATGATTTTTAAAAATAAATATTTTAATGTCTTTAATTTGTAGCCCAAACTTTCAATTTACTTTTTCTTAATTTGATTAAGTAACGTATGTTACAGGCTCTTACAGACTAACGCCCCGGAGCACAGAGTGCAAACATCTCTTAAAAGACTCGGCTGCTTTCAATTCTCTACAAGATAGGATATGTCTGCAAAATTCCCTAGGGGGGGGGGGGGGGGGAGCAAACCCATTCTCAGCCATCCGTCTACTTGAAGTGTTAATAATATATATTTTGTAAGGGAACTATTTAAAAATTAGGACCAAGACCTTATTATTAGGGTCTTAATAAAGCGATAAACAACGAAAGACGTTCGCGAATTTCGGAAATTCAACGAAAGATTTTCACAAATCCTAACCCTATATGTTCTGAGGCCTATTGCAGGCTTGTATGGGTGTTGAAAATTATAATTTTGGTATCAAATTAAAGCTCATTTATCGTTCTAGGGGACCATGCAATTATTAACGCCATTTAGGTCTTTTGTGGGCACATAGGTGCCGTAAAAAGGGCCCATATCCAAATTGTACGAAATTTACCTACCCATATTGTGGGGCTTGAATCTGTACCTAGAAGCCAGTTATTGGTTAAAATCGATTTTCAGAAGTAAGAGGGTCTGCACTTAATCTGATACCAAAAAAATATTATAGAGGCATTGGTCAGCCCGCTAGAGCCGTTAGAGATATGTGCGTATTTACACAATAAATTTATCGTTTTTGAGACAAAAATTCGGAGACAAATCACGCGGGGGTCGTTTCGGGGTTTATCATGGCATGCTGCCAGGACCCACACATTTTTAAATGCTTTGAAACGTTAGATCATATCTATATTCCGAGTACAGGGCCAAAAGTTGGCCCAATAGGTACTCTGTGGGCCATCTAGAATGATTACACAGGGACTAAATTGAGATTTTTGGCACTTTTAAATAGTCTTTTTGGGGGCTCGAATCCCAGCCTAGAAGCCAGACAGTGGTATATATTGGGCAACCCGTACAGATATGCATATATTTAGGTTCGAGATCCGAAAAATCTCACAACAAATTGTAAGTTTATCACATATTATTACATGAAAGTGAATAGCTTTGTGCATTCTATTCCGATTAGCTACAGGATTGATTTTGGTATCAGAATAAAGGTCAGACAATGTTCTATGCGATAATTTTTTTTAAACCCACTACCGAGCTCTTAGATTGAGATACAAATTCCGCAAGGTGGGTCGGATAAGTTCGAAAATGGCGCGACTTCGCCTTTTCTTTTTATTTTTACAGTCCCTTTTGATAAGGGTTGGGACTTTTACTAACCTGTTTCTCTTGCACTATATAAGTTCTTATCATTCAAAGCGTTTCGGAGTATGTGGGTCCGGGCATTATGGCAGGGGGAGGGTCAGAAAGACACTTCGCGGTTCGAATTTCGGAAATTCTCGGATGAAAGTACAAGTTTATAACCTAGGGCCTATTTATACACGAAAGTGAATTGCTTGGTGCAGGCTTTTCCGAGTAGCTACAGAGTTGATTTTGGTATCAGATTAAAGATCAGACTATGTTCTATGTAATACTTTTTTATTTGAACCACTGCCGAGCTCGGAGGTTGAGGTATAATGCCCGCAAAGGGGGTCAGAAAAGTTAGAAAAACGCGCGATTTCGACCCTTGTTTTAAATTGTACACCCTCTTCTGATGAGGGATTGACCTTTTTAAAAACATGAATCCCTTACGTAATATCATATCGTAGTATTTAAAGCTTTATATGGTGTATGGGTTCGGATTTGGGATCAGGACAACCCTCCAAAAGACGCCAGGTAATCATGCAAAAATCAAGTCCAAAAAATAACACTTGAACCCCATTTTTAACTACTTTAAGTCAAATTTCGACTTATCCTAGGCAAATTTCGACTTATCAATTCTCATTTCTATTCTACCACCTTCTGATATATAATAACGCAATATATAAATACATTTAAGGACGTTATAGTTGTTCATATTAGGCATAATGCTAAAAGCCGAAATAATTATGCTTTGAACCCTGTTTATAACTTATTTAAGTCAAATTTCGACTTATCAATACTTATTTCTATCCTATCCCCTTCTCATACATAATAACTTAATATATAAAATCATTTTAGTAGTTTATCGTTGATTACAGATTGCAGAGAACAACTACTCACTGCTACAAGCAAAAGTTTACTTTGAACCATTTTTAACTGATTTAAATCAAATTTCGACTTATCCAACATGTTATTATTAGTTTTCCCCTTCCTATTTAAAACACTTTATATAATCAATGTCAGGGTAATACGGTTAAATATATGAGCCAGAGAACAAGTTAGAGTCAAAAAATAATGCTTGACCCTACCCCAAACCCTGGGGTTGCGAATTTCAGACAAATTTCTACTTATCCAGACCATTTTTGATTTTTATAGCACTTGCATATGACAGAGGGTTGTCAAAAATATCTTAAAAATGCGTTTTAAAAACCCCAATATCGTTTTTAGTGCCAATTTTATCAAAATTTTGAAAATCCAAATTTGGACGTTTTGGATTGTTTAACGCCAAATGCTGCTTAATTGGCATCCATAATACGGTTTTATACAAGTATTAGACGTTTAAATCAACATTCTATACGTTTTTCCTATGTTTTTTGGACAAAAGACCTAATTTGGATGCAAAAAGTCCAAACTTGGATGATAACGTCCATTTGGAAAGTCCACTTTTGAAAAGACCAAATTTGGATCCAAAACGTCCAATTTGGAAATACAGTCCTACAACCTAACCCCTAATCCTAAGCCCTAAACTCTAACCAAGCCGTACAGGCTGCAAATGTGCAGGCGGGGCTGGCAGGTCGGCGGGGCACGTAGGTTGCGTAAACTTTGGCTGGCGCTGGCCGGCCCTAACCATAGAGCCTAACCCTAGACCCTAGCACTAAGCCCTAACCCTAAGCCCTAAACCTAACCAAGCTTTACAGGCCGTGAATGTGCGGGCGGGCAGGTCGACCGGGTAGACAGGTCATGCAAACTTCGGCTGGTGTTGGCCTGGGTTCCCGCCGGCCGAAGGAGTCAAGGTTGTCTGGATGGGCGGGCCGATGGGCGGCAGGCCAGGCGGCTAGACGCGATCATGTTGCGGCCGGTGGGGAGCAGGCAAACTTGGCTGAAGTTGGCCCGGGGCATCCGCCGGCGCGGCTGGCTAGAGTGTCTCTGCCGAAGCGGGCAATGTTTCAAGAAGAAAACAAAAAGTTTACCTGACTGCCGCTCGGGTATACAGGTCTGCCTGTAGCTAGCCACGCAGTCTCCTCTGGCCGCCCACCAGAGGCAGTTTCCTCCCCGGGAGTGACTAATCCAAAGCGGGGAGGGAGGGAGAGAGAGCTAGAGCTGGCTAGCGAGAGAGCAGGCTGAATGAAGGAGGCAGCCTCGGCGAAGAAAACAAAAAGTTAACCCCGTTGATCCTAATAGTGTGGCCTGGCGTGGTGGTCCTTAAACAACCGCGCCGCCGCCATCGTAGCACCCTAGAGAGCGGGCCCAGGCAACTAAGAAGCCACGCGACAGGACTGCATGCATCAGAGCCATGAAATGAGTACAATGATACATCGGCATCGTGCGCAGTCTCGACCGGAGAGGAGAGTTGCTGCCCAGTGAGGCTGACTCGCTGGCCTCAGTGGCTTGGAACAGAGCTACGTCGGCAAGCGGTCCCGAGAAGCTGGTCAGCCGAGGAAGGAGAGCCGCCCCGTCTCTCCCGAGAAAAAGACTGCAGCTGTGCAGCCAGCAGCCAGTTTTGTCTTGCGGAGTCTTCCACGGTGTTGTATCCTAGTGCAGGTGGCAAGAGGTTGCTACAGGGCCGGTAGCGGGAGAAAATGGAGCAGGGAGTAGGGAGCTCATGACGAGTCCCTGAAGGAACGAGCACTCCCTGGTCAGATTACTGACTACCCACAGCTAGTTAGTAGTAGATGAAAGAAATGACTGCCGCTTGGGTGTAGGTAACCACCCGCAGTGAGCAGATAGTCTCCTCCGGCATCCCACCAGATGGTGAAGGCAACCATGCAACTACCAAGTTAGCAAAAGCAAAGTTCTCGAAATCAAATTTGGTGATATAGCTGTCATGTAAATATATACAATTTTCCATATAGTGACAGGTATTTTTATACTGATTGGCAGTTTGAGATGTTTAAAAGAGGAAAGCCAATGGACATATAACTTGTTTAGTGTATATTTCAAAATAGGTTTCCTTAATTTCAGTAACATATGTTGTTAGTACACATTGGAGGCGCATAGAGGCAATTCCAATGTGCACCTAGACCATATGTCCATTCAATAATTGAGTGTTTTCACCATAAAACAGTTTTTTTTTTCACAAACTTCCCAACTACTTTTTATGTTTCAGTGTAATGAGCATGTAGAAATGAAGAAGATTTTGTGTAGTTTGGCATACACCCGGATGACAATAATAGATAGCTAATTTCATATTATTGACAGCTTAATCTTTAGATGTTTCATTCAAATGAAATGCTAACTTGGTGATTGCCTGGTTGTAAGAGCATGCAACAGGAACTCATAAACCTTGAACACTGAGGAAAATTACGGGATCAGTCATTAAAAATGTAGATTTATTCATGTGACCCAATTCTTAAAATCCTATTTCCCATAAGTAGATCATACATTTCACAGAACTTGAAAGTGTCACGTCCACCAAATACCTTAGATTCACTATAACAGAAAACCTGCTATGGAGCCCGAACATAAATAACCTTGTAAAGAAAGCAAACCAGCCAACTGGCTTTTTAAGATGGAACACTAGGGTCCACAACCGGGACCTTAATCCAAATAGAACCCTTGTACGCACACAGTTGAAGTATGCTTAAATTGTGTGGTAACCAGCTACTATCATTAATGAACTTGAGTTTGTGCAACACAGAGCCGCTAGATGGGTAACACGTGACTATCGGTGCACATCTAAGATCAAAACCATGCTAACTTGTCTAAACTGGCGTCCTCTAGACCCAGGTTGTATAGATAGCCAAGTTTCCCAAATGTCCAATGTCTTATATGTCCTTGTTGCCATACCCACCAGAGACAATCTTGTCCATTTTAAACAGTAGAAAACTGGGGCATACTGGCAGCCATCAACTCTGATAGAATATTACAAATAAAAGTAGAGAAGAAGACAAAGATAATCGATACAATCAAGTACCATACATGACCATAGACACCATATAGGAAAGTGACAAAAACACAAGGAAACATCACACACAAGAGAGCCAAGAGGTCAGCCCTTCCCAGCAGGTGATCACAAGGCTGAAAGGAACAGACAATACGGTATAATAAAGATAAACGTGGAACATAAATAACAAAAAGGATCCATAAAGGAAGCACCAGCTTGGAATGGTCAGTAAAAACCACTGGAGGGCTTTTACATGTTTAACGGTGCCAATATCACCCTTGATTCTGATGTGGACCAAGACACATAGATGTTTGGTCCACATGAAAAGTCCCGAACTTATCGATACATCATCTCCTAGTACATACAAATCAAGATATAAAAAGGAGATAAAACAAAGATAAGGACTCAACAGCACATACAACTGAATGCCAGAGCAAAAGAAATCCGACAGTTAAACCCTGTGGGCCTGATCAAAGACACGACATCAGGCCCCAACCCTCTCATCGTAATAGAGTCTGAGGTCAGACCCACCAGCGTGCAATTCAAGAGGAATGCAAAGTTGTCAACCGTGATTGGGTTGACCGCCAAGCATACAAACAAAGAAAAGGGCTCACGACTCACAGGCAGTCAGAGCTTAAGAAAACCTCCAGTTGAGCCACGTTGGGTTCATCCAAAGGCAAGCATCAGGCACCAACCGACTGATTAAAGCTTTACGTCAGAGCCGTCCTTGAATCTGAGGCCTGACCCACCGTCGTGCAATTAAAGATGAAACCATAGCTAATAACTGTGGTTAGGATTACAACCAGGCTTGCAGATTATTGTATGAAATTCATGCTACATCCAACTTTTTTATAACGTTTGATTATCTTTTTGAATTGATCAATAAAATTAGGTTTTGAATTCATAAACTAAATCATCATAAAATATTGGCTTCAATATGCCCTGTTGCAGAAGAGTTTTTAAACCAATATTGTAATTAACAATCAACTCTGCGTGTTTGTGGAAGAATTGTGGTAGAATTTAGAAAATGTAAGGGTGTAAATATTAGGAATCGATGCAATCAAGTACCACACCTGACCAAAGATACCAATGGGAAAGTGACAAATTCATAGTTAGACACCACAAACGAGAGCCAAGAGGTCTGCCCTTTCCCAGCAGGTGACCACAAGGCACAAATAAACAGACGCGTACAAAAGCATAACAAACACAAGACAGAATAAAAGCATAAAAGATCCACAAAAATGTCCTTTTAGTTATGCAAACATATCTTGATGTGGAACAGAGAGCTGGTTGTTTTTACTTTAATGTACCGATTCCTGATCTTTGCCTTCTTACCTTCTTTTCTCACGTATTAAGAAAAATAATGTAATCACTTTTACTGACTATAATGAAATAAAGAAAAAAGGCTCATAACTCTCAGACATTTAGAGATAAAGAGACCAATCAGTTAAGCCTCGTTATGTCCATACACAGACAAGCATCTGATGAAAGCTTTAGGTCAGGTTCTCGTCGGTGAATTTGAGGCCTTACCTATCGGAATATACAATTAAAGGAGAAACCATAGCGATAATCTATGATTATGTTTATAATAACCAGGCATGCAACATGTTACATAATATCACTATTTTTTAACGTTTGATTTACTTTATAAATGTATCATGAAAAGAAGACTTGTTGCTGATTCATTTTTGTTGTACAGTAAAACCTGTCTAAAACGGTCACTCAAAATAGACAAACACAAAGGTCTTAATCCAAATGATAACCCAATGAAAGTCGAAAGTATTGCAGGATGCAAGACTTTTGACCTGCGTTAGGCGATAATCGGTCTTTAAAACCTACTTTTGGTCTCTTTGAGAGTGACCGTTTTACACAAGGTTTACTGTAGTTTTGTATTCAGTTCTTTTAGTGTTGTTGTTCTAAGTTTTCTTTCTAGCTTACAGTCTTACTGAGGAAGAGACAGCTGGTTGCTTTACTTAACCTGTGTTCTTGTTGTTGTGTGGGAGTCTGTGTTCTGTGTCTCTTTCTCATTGTGCCGCGGGTTGGTCTGTTATCATTGTGGCGTGGGTTGGTTAGTATAATGTGACTCTTTCTCATTGTTGCGTGGGTTGGTCTGTGTCTCTTTCTCATTGTGCCATGGGTTGGTCTGTGTTCTGTGTCTATTTCTTATTTTGTCGTGGGTTGGTCTGTGTTCTGTGTCTCTTATTCATTGTGCCCAGGGTCAGTCTGTGTTCTGTGTTATTCTGTGTCTCTTTTTCATTGTACCCTGGGTTGGTCTGTGTTCTGTGACTTTTTTCATTGTGCCCTGGGTTGGTCTGTATTCTGTGACTCTTTCTCATTATGCCGTGTGTTGTTCTGTGTCTCGTTCTCATTTTGCCGTTGGCTGGTCTGTGTTCTGTGTCCCTTTCTCATTGTGACATGAGTAGGTCTGTGTTCTGTGTCTCTCTCTCATTGTGCAGTGGTTTGTGGGTTGGTTTGTGTTCTATGTCTCTTTCATATTATGATGCGGGTTGGTCTGTGTTCTGCATCTGTTTTTATTGTGCCGTGGGTTGGTCTGTGTTCTGCGTCTCTTTTTATTGTACCAATGGTTGGTCTGTCTCTTTCTCACTTATCTGTGTGTTCGTTTGTGTTCTATGTATCTTTCTCATTGTGCCGTGTGTTGGTTTGTGTTCTGTGTCTCTTTCTCACTGTGCAGTGTGTTGGCTTTAGTTCTGTGTCTCTTTCTGACTATGATGTGTATTGGTTTGTGTTCTTTGTCTCTTTCTCATTGTGCCGTTGGTTGGTCTATGTTCTATCTCTTTCTCATTGTGCCGTGGGTTGGTCTGTGTTCTGTATCTCTACTCATTGTGCCGTGGGCAAATCTGTGTTCTGTCTCTTTGGCATTGTGCCACGGGTTGGTCTGTGTTATGTCTCTTTCTCATTGTGCCGCAGGTTGATCTGTGTTCTGTCTCTTTCTCATTGTGCCGTGTGTTGGTTTGTGTTCTGTGTCTCTTTCTCACTGTGCAGTGTGTTGGCTTTGGTTCTGTGTCTCTTTCTGACTATGCCGTGTGTTGGTTTGTGTTCTTTGTCTCTTTCTCATTGTGCCGTTGGTTGGTCTATGTTCTATCTCTTTCTCATTGTGCCGTGGGTTGGTCTGTGTTCTGTATCTCTACTCATTGTGCCGTGGGCAAATCTGTGTTCTATCTCTTTGGCATTGTGCCACGGGTTGGTCTGTGTTATGTCTCTTTCTCATTGTGCCGCAGGTTGATCTGTGTTCTGTCTCTTTCTCATTGTGCCGCGGGTTGGTCTGTGTTCTGTCTCTTTCTCATTGTGCTGCGGGTTGGTTTGTGTTCTGTCTCTTTCTCATTGTGCCGTGGGTTGGTTTATGTTCTGTCTCTTTCTCATTGTGCCGTGGGTTGGTTTGTGTTCTGTGTCTCTTTCTCATTTTGCCGTGGTTTGGCCTGCACGGTGGCCAATCACGTGGTTTGCCTGTCTGGGTTCACGGACTTTACGAACCAGTAATCAGACATCACAGGTAAGGAAAATCGTTATACTAAGTAAAATTTCATGCAATAAAGTGCAAAAAAAACCTCTTATTTTTCTGCACAAGTTCCTCCTAGGTTCGCTGCAGTTTTCCAGATTACCTCGAACAACTGAAGTGTGTAGCCAATCGCGGATAATTTTCCGTTTTTTTTTCTTCAGTAACTCTCACGCCCACTAGCATTATCTTAAGCGGATTTTAGGGTTGTTGTTTTTTTCTATTCAAAATTTAGTAGAAAATTCTTTAAGCGAACAGTAGGGTGCCTATGTCCTACAAAAAGGACGCTAGGCTTGTATGGGTTAATTGGCATTAGAACCCACCAGATCGAAACTATATCGATTTACATGGAGAAGTTCCACTACCTCCACGCGGCACAACGGCAGCTTTTAGCGACCTTTAAATAATCTGAAGAAAAAACTCGGATCTTTCAGATATAGAGAGAACTTTACTTCCATAAATTGAAAGCAGAAGAAGACTCTGTTTCATTGAAATTATTCCAACACAAATAATGACCAGTGCCTCGCCCCATAAGCCTCAAACATGCCACTGGTTCAGGGGAGATGTCGTTTAAAAGAATTCTTATCTGGAGCTCTGGCGGCCCTCCTGTTCAGTAGAGCGGAATCATTTATGCAATTTTGAAGGAGGGCATCATGGGAAACATTCATGTAAAATTATATGAAATTTGGACCAGTGGTTCAGGAGGAGATGTCGTTGAAAGACATGTCTTATCTAGAGCTCTGGCAGCCCCTTTATTCAGTGGCATGGAACCATTTGTGCAAACTTGGAAGAAGACATCATGAGGAACAAGCCTAAGAAATTATTTTGAATTTGGACCAGTGGTTCAGGAGGAAACGCCGTTCAAAGGTATTTCTTATCTAAACGGAATAAATTTTCCATTAACCATGCTATAACTACGTCATGCCCATTACGAAATGTTTAGTGCTTAAAGACATAGAAATTTGAGCAATAATAGTGGTACCACTCATTATGTCATACTGGGCAAATCAAAGGACAGTCATAATGAGGTGAAAATAACTTCCCTACAGGGACAATAAAGTGGTCCCATGAAGGGATTAGGTAATTTATGATAAAATATTGATCTTAATCTCAGTGAAAGAAATTGTGTTGTATACAGGTAATTCCCCACTTGAGGCCCCTTTAATTTTGTGAGATATTGAAACTGTCCTTTATCAGTTAATCCTTTAATGATCTCTATTGGACAGTAATATATGCCTTTAAGTTGGTAAGGGTGTTAACGATGCCTTCAACCACTCCTCGAGCCACTAACACGCATCTGCCATCGTACAACGTTAAAAGTGGAAGTCTCCTTGCACTGGCTTGAACCCAGTAGGCACATGACGTCAAAACGACGTCGTATCAACGTCAACTTTGATACGACGTTGTTTAGTTGTGCACTTGCTGTGAATTAGTCGATTGCGAACACATGTATGCAATTTACATATACATGGAGTTAACTACTGTGCTCTGCTAAACAACGGATCGTACCAGGAATATATAAAAAGTCACATCCCAACCCTTAAACCCTTTGCAATCACACCTCTGCTAAACTAATCATAAAAGACACAGCATTTATATGCGATCTGTACATGTACATGGTATTAGCGCCCCAGTCCCTTGCTAGACTGTAAACTGCTCGTTCATTAAACAAAAAAGAAACAATTATTATGATGACTGGAAACATTTCATCATTTGCAGACATGTAACGCCCCAACCCCTTTGCTCAAACACACCTCTGCTAAACTACCTATCGTGCAAAGTAAAAAGGGAAGTAATTAGCGTGATGTCTTTGAACGTTTATCAAGACGACTAAAGAATTGACATGATTAACATAGTTGTCAAAATTGAGAAAATAAATGTCAGTGTTTGCCTCATACTAGCGGCAGTAGCATGTAAGCTTGTCAAGGTGAACTGGCCAACACAGAGGATTTCTAAGGTGGGATGGCGAGATTAAACTATTTACTGCTCCTTGGATATTTCCTAGGTGGGTCCTTTAAACCTTTATTGTCAGTTTAATCATGTACTTCATTCTAGTTTCTTAATATGTTCTGTCATTAATGGCTTTAAATGAACAGGTGTGTGCTACTCTCATTCGTATAACACACAGCTTCTTGTGTACTGTCGTTCGCGAGGATGTATTAACAAACCAGCTCAAGATATTTTGGATTCTTTAATGTCGCATATACGCAAAAGCCTCCTTTAAACAACGTACATTCTGACGCACACCACAGGTCTAACCAAACTGTGTACATACAAGCAGCGAAGGCTCTAGCGAGTCTATGCATTTATGCAGGCTCGCATGGGCTTTCGTTGCGCGACAATGAGATAATGAATTACCAAACTTTCATATATGAAACATGACATGGGATTTCCAACAATGTGGTATGTAAGACCAGCAAAGCCTCAGATCAGCCTGCGCATATGCGCAGTCTGATCAGAGCCTTTGCTAGTCGCTTGAATATTATATAAGTGTTAAGCTACTGACTGAACATCATTTGGAGTTTCTAAGCTTAAAAGAAGGCTGCACAGGCTCGTCTGAGTCTACACTTGTCAAAATGACACATTGTTGGAAATCATATATCACGGCTCCTATTAGGCCCTCAATATTCACTATTCATTATTATTTTGGCACATTATTCACTATGCATTATAATAAAGGGCCCTTATTCACAAATCATTATACCCAATCCAGACCCTCATGTTCCTTGTTGAAGAACTACAAAAATATAACACTTTTACAGAAATGGTCACAATTTATGTTATCCTCTTCAAAACTAACAGAAAATGTAGTTTATCCATTGAAAAACCAAGGCCACCAATGGGCGGTGTCGTCTTGTCGGTCTTGATCTAGTCTCAAACTGTTTGCAAAGGTTATCGACTGAGAACACAGGCAGTCGAAGAGAGTAAACTAACTTTTTTTGGTCGAACAGTCTCGTCTATCACCTCGTGCTACGAGGGGTGTTCGGAAAGTGCTGACAATTTTTTTATCACTTGACACTTTCGTCTCCAATTTTCAGTGACTATTCAATGCAAATATGCATGCATACACATATTCTTAAATCAGGATCTTGCAATAGCTTCTGAAACTTTGCAGTGGATTACACGAACTTAGGTTTTACTGTAGCGCCTTGCTCTAGAAATGGAAGCCCCCTTTGTTCAATCAAATAAGGATTAGGCGAAAAATGTGGGTTTAATACAGACAGGTCGTCGAATTTATGAAATGATTAGTAGAAAATTTCCTGTTTCTCACAAGAAAACACAGCTACAAGTGATCAGACATCAGTAGAGAATGTAAACAAGGACCATGTAGTTGTTTCGTTGTTGTACACTCATGCGCGGATCCAGATGTGGGGACAGGGGGTCCGGACCCCCCCTGGAAGATCACAAGTCACTATAGGTTTCCCTAGAAATACTGGTAAGGACCCCCTCGAGATGCAATTGGACCCTTGTTGCATCTCGAGGGAGGTAAGTACAGCCCTCTGTATAATACGCTAAAAGATTGTCACGACCCCACCCTCTTCAAACCGAATTTTCTGGATCCGCCTGTGAAATTACAAGGACAAAGCTGACCATTTATGTCATTGAGCTAGTTTACAAACAATGAAGATACCTTGCTTGTATGAAAACCCGGTTATTTCTTTAAAAGTTCGTAGAACCTTCAATTAGAATTATACACATAATACAATGTGTGTTTAAAGATATCTTAGACTCCAAAAAGCAAGAACTATAATCATCAAAATGATTAAGAAATTTAAAGTATTGGAATCAAAACTGAACTCACAACAGAAGTGAAAATTGAGTATTGTTCACCCCCAACCAATCTCTCTCTCACTCTCGTGACCTGCCAACATATATGTCAAAACTTGCTATGCATTTTGTTTGCCGCCAGAAGCAAAACCAGACCCAGACTGCGCTACCTCCCTTGATATAGAACCCTGTAAATTCCAGTAAGTAATAAAACAACTGTACTGTAACAATGATAATTAATTCTTAAGAATAAATTAAGTTCTTATTTCAACTGTCGTTGAGGAATTCTGATATTGATGACAATGATGAACGACGTAGAAAACTGTTGTTAATGCTGCATTTATCATCCCAGGAAATATCTCTACCACTTCATTAGGGCCATTGAGTTCAAACATATGCTAGCAGAACACTGCTTATTAAGGGCATTTGAAAGCCGCAAACTGCTGCTTTATGGTCATAGGGTCATTCACCTTAGACATTTGAAAGCAAAATACTGCAATTGTTCTCGATGGGCATGGTTGTCATACAGCCTAAATTTTGGTGTCAAAACTAAAGGAAATCAAGACAGGCTTCCTAAGATATACTGGTTACCTAAACTCCATAAAACCCTATAAAGCTAGATTTATTGCCAATTCTAGTTATTGTCCGACAACAGAACTTTCTAGATTTCTTGCCAATACTAGTTCTTGTACGACAACAGAACTTTCTAAATTGCTAACGGCTTGTCTTACCGCTATCAAAAGCATGTACTTAAGTACTGCGAAAAAGTATATGAAAGATCCGGTAAGAATCTATTTTGGTCTATGAAAATTCTGGTGAAATATTAGATAAACTTAAGGCTGGAAACTTCAACGCGCGACCAGCTTGTCTACATACGGTTTCCCGCTCTTTGAACTACTTTACCCCATAATTTAATTGAAGATACACTTATTGATCTTAATAAGAGAATGCTCTCCTTAACTTGCATGTAACGACAGAAACGCGTTTTTCACTTCGGTACAACCGAAAAAATATAATGCATGGTCTTGTCAAAATATATGTGATGCGCTTTCCTTTTTGTTGGACAACATTTTCCTTTTTGTTCGACATTTTTATACGATTTGTCACTAAGTTGTATAGACACACTGAAGGGATTCCAATAGGCACTAATTGTGCTCCTTTGTTCTTGTTTTATTATGAGATGGACTTTATGTCTCTTTCTGTTGATAAATAGGTTGATATTATCGACACTTTTAGCACTACATCCAGATATTTGTATGATATTATAAACATAAATGATATATATTTTGACGATATGGTAAGTCAAATATACCCTTCAGAGCTTCAACCTAATTAAGCCAATACCTCTGATACTGAAGTAAGAAAGGTGGCAAAGATCAGGAATGGATACAATCAAGTACCACACCTGACCCAGGATACCACAAGGGAAAGTGACAAAAAGACAATAAAACATCGTAAACGAGAGCCAAGGGGTCAACCCTTTCCCAACAGGTTACCACAAGACAGCCGTGAACAGACACGAAAGCATGCCAAACACAAGGCATAAATAACACAAATGATCCACAACAGAAGCACCGTCTTGGAACGGTCAGTAAAAATATTTTACTGGAGGGCGTAAACCGGTTTCACGGCGCCAACCTCACCCTAAGTTCAGATGTGGATCAAGACACATAGACGTTTGGTTTGCATAAAGACCCATAAATTATCCATGCATCATATCCTATAACATATAAATCAAGATTTAAAAAGGAGATAAAGCAAAGATAAGGACTCAACAGTACATGAAACTGAATACTAAAGGTAAACCCCAGTGGGCCTGACAACAGTCAAAGCATCAGGCTCCTACCATCTCATCTATAGATAAGTCTTTAAGTCGGAACCATCATAGAGTCTGAAGTCCGACACACCAGCGTGCAATTAAAGAGGAAAGCAAAGTCACTAACCCTGATTAGGTTGACCCCAATGCATGGAGTCTGTTGCAATACATTAATGTTATAGCCAATTAATGTTATAGCCAATTTTTTATAATGCGAAATTATTTTAATAAGCTGCTCTAAAAATTATTAGCGCCAACAATCTTCTTCAATTTATACACCAAGTTAACATAGAACTCAGGTTCAGAAAGTCCTTGACGCAAGAGAGATTAAAGTCCAACTTGGAATTTAGATATCAAATCATAGTGTCGTTGATAAAATTTAGATAATGTTTTGCATTGTTTATGATAGCAATAGCCTTGGTTTAGAAGTTTCTGAGTTAATAGTTAATTGCGAGTGTTTAAGGCAGCAACTTGACTAGATGCTCTAGAAGCCTCGTTTGTCCATTTCTTATGGTATTGTTTTAACCAAAATTTACGATAAACGTAAAAAAATCCATTTTTAGAAGCTGAGGTTCCTCGTTCTACATGTTATGGAGTTTATAATTCTCAACTAATCCATTTGCTAGAGAATCTAGCCAGACTTGGTACTTGATTGTATCGATTCCTGATCTTTGCACCCTTACTTACTTCAACACCCGCAATAAACTTTTAACTCAGAAACTTCTTAAACAAGGCTGGCGGTATCATAAACTTTGCAAACTTTTTATAATTTTGATCGCCGATACTATGATTTTATATCTAAATTCCATGTCGACTTAAATCACTCTTGCGCCAGGGACTTTCGGAGCCAGATTTTTATGGCTTTAGTGTGTAAATTAAAGAAAATTGTTGGCAATAATAATTTTCAGCGCATTTTATTAAAATAATTTTCTCATCATAAAACGATTGGTTATAACACAAATGCATTGCAACACATTCCATGCCTGGTGGTCAACCGAATCACGGTTGACAACTTTGCTTGCCTCTTTAATTGCACGCCGGCCAATTGGACCTCAGACTCTATAGCGGTTCTGACTTAGAGACTTATCTGTAGATGAAAGGGTTGGGGCCTGTTGTTGTCTCTTTGGTGAGCCCCACTAGGGTTTAACTGTTGGGCTACATCTTGATCCGATATTCAATTATATGTACTGCTGAGTCCTTATCTTTATTTTATCTCCTTTTTATATCTTGATTTGCATTTACTAGGAGATGTGCATCAATAAGTTAGAGGGTTCTTCCATGCTAACTTAACATTTATGTGCCTTGACCAAAATCATAATTAAGGGTTGTGTTGGTACCATTAAACAAGTTTAAGCCCTTCAGTAATCTTTGCTGACCGTTACAAGGCGGTGCTTCTTTTGTGGATCATTTTTGTTGTTTGTGTTTTGTGTTTGTCTATTGTTATACTGTCTTGTCTGTTCTTTACAGGTTTGTGGTCACCTGCTGGGAAAGGGCTGACCTCTTGGCTCTCTTGTATGTTGTGTTTACTTGTGTCTATCCCCATATGTGTCTTGATTCACATCAGAACTAAGGGTGAGGTTGTTCCCGTTAAACATGTTTAAGCCCTCCAGTGATTTTTACTGACCGTTCCAAGGCGGTGCTTCTTTTGTGGATCCTTTTTTATATTTATGTTTCACGTTTGTCTTCATTAAATTGTCTTGTCTGTTCCTTGCAGCCTTGTGATCACCTGCTGGGAAAGGGCTGTCTCCATTGTGTCTGATGTTTCCTTGTATTTTTGTCACTTTCCCATATGGTGTCTCCGGTCAGGTGTGGTACTTGATTGTATTGATGCCTTTTTCTTTACTTTTGTTAGTACTTATCATATATTATTGCATAAAAAGTAGTGCAACGCGCTATTAACGCATATCTTTTAACTGGAGAATATCCATGTTTTAACATTGAAATTCAGGTGCTGTTCGCGACGTTCAATGCTCTTGTTCCATGCCACTAGATTTTACGACAGCTGATCAGTAAAAAACGCTTGGCCCTAGGTCACAGATATTGATGCAAACGTCCAACTACGTGTTGGCCAATTTTTTTTTCGAAAATTCTGGTGACTATTTCAATGAATGAGCAAACATTACTATCAACGTATTAACGTTCGACATATTCCAAGAGAGATGTTATTAAAACCCAAAGTCTAATAAGGATCTATATTTTTCCGTGTCACATCGTCAAATTATGGGAATTATTCACAAGTTATTCACTGAGTATACATAAATAACCTGTCACGACACTTCTTGTCCCCCATGTATTATTACTTTGATTCACTGTATAGTTTCGTGAATAAATTGGTCGACATTTTCAAAAGAAGACCACTCACCAAAACATTGAAGTTTGCGGTATTTTAACCCATAATATTGTTGTTTAGTGAGTTAGCGTCACTTAAACACTTTTTCTGTCAGTTTAATCATATCGCACTGTTCCTGGACAAACTTTCAAGAAAATGCACGGGTAGAGAGAGAGAGAGAGAGAGAGAGAGAGAGAGAGAGAGAGAGTATTGCAATTAATCTTGATTGAGAGAGAGAAAGAGGTTTGGGTCAGGGACCCCATTTTCGTGATTATAATAGGCAGAAAACCAAACAACAACAACCAAAAAACCGCTATCATATAAATAATCAAATAATTTTACCTTAGGGCACCATACACGATTCGTCCGAATATAGACAGCAATACACAACCTTTTCATTGTCAAGAGCTATAATGTACACACGTATAAACAGACAGACGGACAGAAAACATGGCACGAGATTTCCAAAAATGTGGTATGTGTGACCAGCAAAGGCTCAGACCAGCCTGCGCATACGCGCAGACTGATCAGAGCCTTTGCTAGTCGTTTGAATATTCTATGAGTGCTAAGCTACTGGCTGAACATCATTTGGAGTTTCTAAGCATAAAAGGAGGCTGTAAAGGCTCGACTGATTCAACACTTGTCAAATACCACGTTGTTGGAAATCTCATGTCCCGGCTCATTAACATCTCACGCCACTAGCGTGGCATATGAGAACAAGGTACATTCTTGTACCATATAATGTGACATACATACTCGAACAGGCAAGTTATGAACGGCATTATGTTGGGGTGACGGTCCCATTCACATTAAACACACGAAACCATCAACTTAGTGTAACGCACTGGACAAGGGGGCTATTATGTACACTAGGGTAAAGTCGAAGATAGTCGGACAGACAGCTAAATTCGGACAGCGACCGTGTTTGTTTCATATTTCAAATATTGGAACGAAAAATAAATTAACTAAGCAAAAAGTGAAAATCCTGATGAGACGGCTCATAAGGAGTGTGTCCGAATTTTCCTGATGTCCGAATTTATCCGACTTTACCCTAATGTCTTATGCCATGGTGATTCGTAGGAAACGTCTCTTCAAGATACCTCGTATGAGCACACTAGCAAATGCATCTTTGTGCACCCGAAATGATTATGCAAAAAAACAAAATAAAACACATATCATATTCAGGCCTAGCATATGTTCTCGCAAACAATTCAATAAATAATCTGGGAAACGGATCCTTCAGAAATAGAGAGAACCTACAATATTAGAAAACAACAGGCTCGGTTTTATTGAGTCTGTTCATGAGAATTAATGGAAAGTGCAACAATTCTCACGCCCCTAGCACCGGCTTAAGCGGTATTCTGCTTTCCGTCAGAACCCAAATATTCCGGAAGGACCAGAATACAAACAATACCAACACTATATCGATGCACGGGGAGAAGTTTTACCAATTCCACACAGAAACAACGAAAGCTGTTGTGACCTCTAAATAATCTGGAAAAAACGGATCCTTCAGAAATAGAGAGAACCTACAATATTAGGAAACAGCAGAATTTGTTTTATTGAGTCTGTTCATGAGAACGAATGGAAAGTACAACGAATATCACGCCCCAAGTGGTATTCTGCTTTCCGTCAAGGTGCGGACCGGGCAGTGGCAGTCAGACTAGATTATAATTATGCATATTTAAGAACCATGTGAATGTAAAAAGACAAATTCTTGAACACTCAAAAACAAGTACGGCCAAATTAGTGTATTTGTTTATCTGACATTACCACTACCAAATGCCAACCCTATCGTTGAAATAGGTAGATGACCAAACAAATACAAACTGGATTATGATGTTTGATTGCAAAAGCATAGAAATATTGAAAAACTTGAAAGATTTATTTCATTAATATGCAAATCATGTTAGACAATAAGACATGCTCTGTTGGTTCCGTACTCCCCGGATCTTAGTGCTGTCGATTTCTCTCTACACATTTTCTCCTTTATTCATTTTTCTTCTTTCATACATGTAACATGTTTCAAATAGTGAATATGATTTCCTGTTCGAAACTTTAAAATAGGCAGGTAAACTAGGCAAATTACTTAAATAATATTCAAATGAGATAAATGTTTAAAAAATTCTGTAGGCCAAACTTTAAAATGCTTGGTCTAACCTTCCATGCCAAGTTTGGAGCTTTTGATTTTTAATAAAATCTCTTATATTTATCTTAAATGATTTAGGATGTGTTATCTGTTGAACTAGCCAAACCTCATTTCGCCCAACTGATTGCAAGGTATTCTTAAACAATCATACAACAAATATCCTACATATATGTTGTGTTGGCATCTTTTCATCGTGGCTATTGGGTTTTGGCTTTTAAGTTAAGTTTAATAACTTTAGGTTACTAGAGGGCGACTGTTATGATAAGATTGTTTGCTTAATGCTTTTTAGTTTAGGCTATTTGGTTATGGCTATTGGATTACTGACTATTGGGTTAAAGCTGTTTGGTTAAGGCTATTGGGTTAATGTTATTTGGTTAAGGCTGTTGTATTAAGGCTGTTGGGTTAAGGCTTTTATGTTAGGGCTAGTGGGTTTATGCTATTGTGTTAATGCTATTAGGATAATGCTATTGTGTTAAATCTTTTGGGATAATGCTATTGTGTTAAGGCTGTTGGGATAATGCTATTATGTTAAGGGTGTTGGGATCATGCTACTGTGTTAAGGCTATTGGGATAATGCTATTGTGTTAAGGCTGTTGGGATAATGCTATTGTGTTAAGGCTATTGGGATAATGCTATTGTGTTAAGGCTGTTGGGATAATGCTATTGTGTTAAGGCTAATGATATAATGATATTATGTTAAGGGTGTTGGGATCATGCTATTGTGTTAAGGCTATTGGGATAATGCTATTGTGTTTAGGCTGTTGGGTTAATGCTATTGTGTTAAGGCTATTAGGCTAAGGCACCGGAAAGTAGAATGCCTTTAAAGCCACTTCAATGGGGCATGAATGGTGTTGTGTTAATGAACAGACTCAATCAAACCGAGTCTGCTTGTTTTAACTGTGAAGGTTATTGCTGTTTTAAAGTATTATTTTTTCTAGATTATTTATAAAACTCAACTGTTCTTTTACATAGTAAGTTGTCATATGAGGGCGTATGACGATTAATAAAGACAGATTGGTACAGACAGATACAATTAATGTTTATTTAATAACAGTTATGCAATTTCACTAATATAGACATTCGAGTGAGGCTGTTTTTGCAATATTATTTGCTTCAAAATGCGGGTTAAAAATTTCGTTTGCAAAATTGTCATAAACCGAAAAAAGCCTAACAAAAAATATTTTTAAGTCTACAACGTGTTTTACAAACCCTGTGTTTTAGGGTGGAATGCTACCATATTCATTGTTTAATGCCTTATGATGTTCCTTCTTGTGCCCTATTTGAAATGGTTCACTGAAAATAAGCTGAGCGTAAACAATGCATATACTATAAGCTATAGCTTGATAGCGTCAAATGTAGCTGTTAATCCTTTGTATACTAATGGATTCTTCCTTCTGGTTTGATACATTAAATTTGGGATTGTCCATTGTACATATCTAGGGATGTAAGGTTATAATTTCAAAATATATTGTATTCTATTGTCTGATTTTTTTACCTTTACAATGTGGTCCCGGATGAAATGCCGCATTAAGCTGCATTTTATCTGGGTCTTCACTGTTTGTAAAAGTACCCGTTTATTGGTTTCCCGAATACAAAGGGTTGATATATTGACTTGTGCTGCTGCTAAACAGACCAAATTTCATTCCTCTCCGACTGTACCACAGAATAGGGTGACATGCAAGAAATTATGGATATAACAAGGTCCCACCCTTCACATTTGGAAGCACTCGGTCAGCTCTGTGAATGACTGGACCACTCCCTTATACATTTCTTTATCATATAATGTAACCTTGAACGTTAAGAAATATGAAAGTCCGTGTCAATATGCTTGTCTTTTTACGTACCCACATAAACGTGAAAGGGTTTAGAGTTGGTATAATACTGCATCAGAGAAGTACATAGTCAAAAGACCATTTGAAGTCTTAAACAAGATAATTGTCTGCTAGTACACCCTTGTTGTATGCTTTACAGAAAAAAAACAGAAAATAAATTTTATTTTACTGTTAAACAATGAGATTCCGACATTATGTCATAATATGTTTTGGTACAAAATTTAAGTTATCAGTAGATCTTACAGTTATTGAAAAGTATAACGGCTTTGGGATTTACTTTACGTCACTGTAATAAACGACTTGTGGAATAGTAGACTTAAGCATACAAGCTCATTATCATTACATCATTTTTTTATATAGTGACATGGGCTTTGAGTACATTTTTAAATCTCACTTCCACGTATATTGCACAGAAACATTAGAAGCGGGTAACTATATAAAAGGGTATTTTCGCGCCAACAAAACACTGATTTATTTATTTTGACAACATTTTAGAGCATTACCCAACAAAAATAATTCTAGTTTTTTGTATTGAAAAAAAAACCTGTGTCACGGTGCGGTATACTTTACAATAGGTGTAAAAAATGCTAAAGCTTTTATAGACCAACCCCTAGATAATACAGAAACAATTGCAGAGGCTCTCCCAGGAGTTTTGGGGATCAGGGGAAATGGGCATTTATTTCAGGGGAACAGGGGAACAAATGCCAAATTTTGAGGGGAACGGGACAAAAAAGACAATATTGGGGAACAGGGAACATTAGAAAACAATGTTCGATTTTTTGGGAACAGGGGAACACGCCATTTTTTCAGGAAACAAGGGAACAGGTACCCCATTGGGGGACTCATTGCAAACCTAAGCGTTTCACATATGCCCATCATCTCGTGGTATTTAATTCTGACAAATAAAATTAGCTTCAAATGATTTATTTATTTTTATTTATTTATACAATATTTAAAGAGGTGTACACTTTTAGCTGAAATAGTCATTCTACCAAGTGGCCCTCTATAACAAAATCTATATACATCAAAACATTATTTACAAATTGCACATGTTTTATAAGGGTGCATGGATGCATTAAACAGTTCAAATACATCTTCAAAGCTTGAAATAGCACATTCATGGAAAACTTTCTAATTCATAATTAATAACGAGCCAATCACAACAATCACCGAACATATGTCAAATTTAATACCGTCCGATCGGCGGAGACTCAATCGTGTCTGAGCCTTCGCACAGAACAACAAAGGCCCCGCTGATCACTCCAAAGTGCAAATAGCAGAAGGCAAGGCCCAGACCAAAATACTAGTCTGTCGAGTAGCTTTTCAGTAGCATATCTGCACTCAAATTTCCGCAGACACTCATCACCTATTACTGTAGTCTGTATACAGATGCGGTATAAACAAAGTGTCCGGCGTACAATTATGTTTGAATTTGTGCTTTCAAAGATGTTTTGAAACTTTTTAAGGAAGGTTTAGTTCGGATTGACTGTGGTAGTGCGTTCCACAATTTTGAGGCAGAGTATGAGAAAGAGCGGTCATATAACGCAGTACGTGATCTAGGTACGGAGAGAAGTCCATTTTCAGATGACCTTAAAGAACGAGTATGGGTTTCGGACACCGGTTTAAGCAGGCCAGATATATATGCTGGTGCTAAATTGTTTAGTGCTTTATATGTTAATACAGCCTTATTGTACATTAAGCGTTTAGGTACGGAAAGCCATTCAAGTCTATCAAACATGATAGTGTTGAAGGAGTCATAAAATCAGCCCTTTATATGATTCGCGCAGCCCGTTTTTGTAACTTGGAGAGATGTTCAATATTTGCGGCCGTCGTGTTTCCCCAAGTGTTGTAGCCATAATGAATGGGAATATTTCCCAATGCACAATACAGACATATCATGCAGAGACTGAAGTAAACAACAACAACAACAACAACAACAACAACAACAACAACAACAACAACAACAACAACAACAACAACAACAACAACAACAACAACAACAACAACAACAACAACAACAACAACAACAACAACAACAACAACAACAACAACAACAACAACAACAACAACAACAACAACAACTTGTATTTATACATGAAGCAGAGACTTTAGAAAGGAACTACTATCGTTGAGAAATTAGCATTACATGAATAATATATATAATATGAACTAATTGCACCGGAAGGTCCCGCTTACATCGTTCATGGCCGTTGTCTGCTTCGTCTAACGCAAACAAGCACGTGTGCAGGACCTCAATTAAACTTTTAAGCAGACGTTTCTCACATCTCTTAATCCCAAAGGAGGCTTACGCAGACGTGCAGATTGTACTTGGGTTCATGGTAAACCCTGGTGACCACCACATACAAGCACTTTTTTGTTCTTAACGGAATCCTATGTCAGGAGAAATATTTCTTGAAACAGGGATTGTGTAGAAAAGATCCACTGAACCAGTGAACAAATACTCAAATTGCAACCGGTGAACCACAAAAATAGTTCCCAAAAGTGACCTCTTTATTTCATTGATAAAAAAGAAACGGCTAAAATAATTAAACATTCTAGATTGCCCGTTCTCGGCGAGTGTTCTAGTAAAGTCTGTACCAATGCCACATATGTACGTGAATCATAGTAGGTAATGACCTATATTTTATTTTATACCATTTTAATAGAAGCTTTATTGTTCATATATTAATGAAATAAACATACATCAATAGATTTATTGCCTAATCATACTGCCACACTAAAAGTTGGCCTAGTCACGAGACAACCTGCTCACTGGATTTGCGACCAGGTTAGGTTAAATTCTGGTCAAGTTCTCAGCTACACAAACTTGATGGAATATTGATATTTTACATTCAACAAGATTAGTAATTATAATAATTATAGGAAGGAATTGGCAAAGTTCGCATGCACCAAAATCAGGTGTTCTCATGGCGAAGCCCCACTAATACTGAATACATTAAAATGGATTCATGCTAATTCATACCTTGCCCATGTGTCTTTGTGGCATTTTTAAATGATAAAACTAATACAATGAAATATGTGCCTCTTTCATTGTTTTTGGTTATTTGGTTCGATTCGATTGCTATATGTTGTCCTGCTTGTGTGTGTGTTAATTAATGGTCTAACTTTGTTCCTTTGTTTCTTCCTACTGATATACGAGGTGCTCATAGGTCATAGTTATGCTACGAATTTGATGTGACGCTCACTTGTTCTTGCTTATGTATGTTAATTAATGGTCTAACTTTATTCCCTTGGTTCTTCCTATTGATATACGAGGTGCTCGTAGGTATGTTATGAATTTGATGTGACGTTCACTTGTTCTTGTTTGCGTTCTTTGTTTAATATAAATAAAATGTTAAACGGATCCTTTGGAAAGTGCTATAGAGAACACTCATATTTGAAAACAGCAGACTCCATTTTTGTTGAATCGGCTCATACATGTAAGAGCTAATTGAAAGTATAAGTATTATACATGATAAACTTATCCTCTAGCTCGATAGCACAGCTTCATAAGCAATGTATTCTGCTTCCTCGCAGAATCCCAATACATACAAATTAATGTTCGAGTAGAAACCGAAACAACGCGACAGCTTTCGTGATCTGAAAACGTCATATATCTGATCATTCAGAAATAGGGAGAACCTAGAATATTTGAAACAGCAGGTCTGGTTTGATTTAGTCGTTCATTAACCACCATTAACGAGAGCCATGGACATAGATATAAGTACGACTACATGATCATGATTAGTGCTAATAAATATTGTTATTTTGGGGATTATTTGTGTTGGACGAAAGGTGCTTATTTTCAGCGTTACAGACTTTAATATTAAATGCATTTTTACAGGTGTTTGTCATAAATAAGAAAGTATACCTTACTATTAAACACATCGTGTATATTTTGTCACTGCATAAATGATTATGACCTACCTAAATATGTTAGCATTGGTTGTGGTTTTTGTTCTTGCAAAAATTAGGTCTACATATTTAAACATGTGATGTATTTTTGTCATTGCATAAATAAGATAATCTACCAGAATATTTAAACACAGGGTGCAGTCTGTAACTGCACAAATACGATAATTTCTTTATGTTATCCAGACTTGGGGTCAATTACTTTGAATAAGTAATTAATGAATTACAATTACATTGGAGTTTGTTCAATTAAATTACAATTACAATTACATGGCTTTTGAGCAAAGTAATTAATTACATACAATTACTTTGCCTTATGTTATTAATTACATTCAATTACATTTCATTGCCATTAAGGAGACTTCAACAAAAGTAACCAAAGATCCTGAATAACCTTGTCACTCTAAATTTTACATGTCCATCAGGTTGATTTTATATTGAGGACTTCTTGTATTATTATGTCAAGCGATGCAAGGTAAAAGAAATGAATATGTTCTTAAAAGGGTATCCTTTGGAAGCAAAGACTGCACCAAAGAACTAAAACCAGAGTGTGCACACCTCCTGGGCCAGACCAGCCAGTTTCTGCCATTTAGGCCCCATCAGTAACCCTCTAATAGTTTCAAAGTTCCACAATGAAACCAATGATCCCAAAGGACAAGAAAATAAAATCTACACTATAGTAAGGGCAGGGAGACGTTCTACCGCCGCCACACAGTCCCAGTCACCAGCTGTAGTGAAGTCAAATATGTTCTTAAAAGGGTATTCTTTGGAAGCAAAGACTGCACCAAAGAACTGAAACCAGAGTGTGCACACCTCCTGGGCCAGACCAGCCAGTTTCTGCCATTTAGGTCCCATCAGTGACCCTCTAATAGTTTCAAAGTTCCACAATGAAACCAATGATCCCAAAGGACAAGAAAATAAAATCTACACTATAGTGAAGGGCAGGGAGACATATACAATTTTCTTTATCACTTAAAAGAAAATACAGATGTTTTTATGACATCTGTAAAATGCCAAAATTTTCAAACTTGTTGCCACCACATTACACAATACACATTTGTCTTAGGAAATCTTACAATTGTACAAGATAAACCATGGAAATTTATTTTTAAAACAAGCTTAAATGCCAGAGAATAACTGTTTTTTTTTTCATAAAAGTATTTGAAAAACAAACAAACTCAGTGGCCCTGTGAAAGACATAAAGGTTGGCTTTCAAAGTGTGCCCTAAGATTCAAAAAAGAATATCAGATAGTGACAAAATGAATTATTTCTCGATGTATTAAAATGCTGGCTTTGCCAGCAAGAGTTTGCCAGTTTGGCCCCAAATGGACCATCCTATTTATTTTCCATTTCATTTTTTGTTACTAGATCAACAATGATAGGCCCCAGGGTCACTGAAATTCATTTTGTTTCTGAATCCTATTATTATTATTATTATTATTATTATTATTATTATTATTATTATTATTATTGGTCATGGCAAATGAGCAGTTTATTGGTTTAAAATATTGTAGAAGTTTGGTAATGCACCTTCACATAATTTGAATCTCACACGTTCTATTTGTAGTGTTTTTTTGCATTTTGACTATTAAGGTTGATTGCCATAAAGCCATATCTTTATTATAATATGCATAAAATTCATAGACTGCGTCTGTGGTAAATTTGTTCTATGCTATTTTACGACTATATTAGCATGACTAGTTCTTATCTCATTCGTTTCATGTGACATTCATCTTTTCAGAAAATCAAATGATAGGCATTTACAGCTAAGAATAATAAACTCTTTATACGTATTTAATGTGTTTATGATCATCGAAGGTAACTGAAGTTCATAACTTATCTATTTGGAAATGTAACTAAATTACAAATAATCACAATTACAATTTTAATTACCCCAATTCTGATGTTATCTAGCTTTATACAATTTTGTGCATCATCTGTGAAGAAACAGTAACAAATAAACATGCTTAGCAAATGTCGTTGTTATAAGGGAGCATTACCTATCTTTGGCACCTAGAGGATACAAGAACTAACAATGACCTTTCATGTTTTACACATACAAGAAAACTAAGTCAAGTTGATACACACGTCAAGTCGTTACCCAAACCTGAAAGGATACAAAACATGACAGCACTGTTTTAGGTTCAATCATAAAATTCCTACCCTTGCTGAAGGATGAGCAGTAAAAACACGATGTCCAACCGTTATATTTGAACATTTTTAAACAACGCTAACAATCAAGCATATTTTTTATCAACTGTTTGCCTTTAATCCTAGATAAATTGGATTACATGCATCTTTGTTTTGCTGTACGTTACTTTATGCTCATTCTAGTTTTGCAATTATCTTGATAGGGAAGAGAGAGCTGGTTGCTTAGCTTAGTTTGTCTTCCTGGTGTCTCGTGATGGTTATGTGGCTCTTACTCGCGGTGCCATGGGTTTGTCTGAGGTTTGTGATTGTGGTATTTCCTGATCATACTCACTTACTATTTTTAAAATTTTGAACTTCGAACCCTTTGGGTAAATAAGCCACCATGATAATTTATTTCATTAAAACACTATGTTTACTCTGTTTCAAATTTCAGTTTGAAAGTCTCTGCCACACACCTTATGAGCATTTTTAATCTTTTGATGTAGTTGTAATATTTTCGGAGTCGATTTTAAGTGGGTGTTGTTTGTTGAAATACGAATAATGTCAAAACTAAACTGTTTTATCACCATTTAGATTTTGTTTGATTAACTACGAAAAAAAAAGTTAATTTATCAAGGAAAGCCTTTCTTTAAAAATCTTCCCAAATGGTATGTTTACTGTACAATGAGTCATTCATTAAACATGATAAGATAGAGATACAAAAGGGAGATTGATAGATATTTTCTACAACAAGAAGACGTGACTTTGGATGTAAAAATTATGTAAGAATATATCTATCTTTATTCTATGAACGAGGTCACTGGAGAAGTTGTATTATTGATGACGTACGTATATTGCAAAAAGCTCTATATGTAAATAACCCAGCCCACTATTTCAACAACTTCATTTAAGTTGTATTTAAGCTCCATCATTCCATGCATGGGTCCAGAGGAGGAGGGGACTGTGGTTTGCGACCCTTCTGGAAAATTACAAAGCCATATGCCTCCTAAGGACACCTGGTAAGACCCCCTGAAAAATCACAAGGCTACCCAGCCAGCATTTATTGTAAGGCATGTTCGGCATGCAGTGACACGGCATTTAAATGGCGATTAGCTGGCTGAGAGTGGTCTACCTTTACGTGTTTACTGATACTGGTACTTGCTTACTGATTCTGGTATTTATTTACTGATTCTGGTACTTGTTTACTGATACTTGTACATCTTTACTGATACTGCCACTTGTTTACTGATACTGGTGCTTGTTTATTTATACTGGTACTTGTTTACTGATACTGGTACTTGTTTACTGATACTGGAACTTGTTTACTGACATTGGTACTTGTTTACTGATACTGGTACTTGTTTACTGATATTGTTACTTGTTTACTGATATTGGTACTTGTTTACTGATACTGGTGCTTCTTTATTGATACTGGTACTTGTTTACTGATACTAGTACTTGTTTACTGATACTGGTACTTGTTTTTCTAATACTGGTCCTTGTTTACTGATACTGGTACTTGTTTATTGATATTGGTACTTGTTTACTGATACTGGTACTTGTTTACTGATACTGGTACTTGTTTATTGATACTGGTACTTGTTTACTGATACTGGTCCTTGTTTACTGATACTGGTACTTGTTTACTGATATTGGTACTTGTTTAGTGATACTGGTACTTGTTTACTGATACTGGTACTTGTTTACTGATATTGGTACTTGTTTACTGATATTGTTACTTGTTTACTGATATTGTTACTTGTTTACTGATATTGGTACTTGTTTACTGATACTGGTGCTTGTTTATTGATACTGGTACTTGTTTACTGATACTAGTACTTGTTTACTGATACTGGTACTTGTTTTTCTAATGCTGGTCCTTGTTTACTGATACTGGTACTTGTTTATTGATATTGGAACTTGTTTTCTGATACTGGTACTTGTTTACTGATATTGTTACTTGTTTACTGATACTGGTACTTGTTTACTGATACTGGTACTTGTTTACTGATGCTGGTACTTGTTAACTGATATTGGTACAAGTTTACTGATACTGGTACTTGTTTACTGATACTGGTACTTGTTTACTGATACTGGTCGTTGTTTACTGATAATGGTACTTGTTTACTGATACTGGTACGGACCACCTCCCCCATGCATTTTTTGTTTCAGCTGAAACATTGCACCCATGCTCACCTGCCGTCCGTCGATCTGCATGCTGTTTTAAAATCTAACTGTATCCTTCAATACCTTGCATTTATGCCATTACACTGCATTTCAAATGAGTACAAGCTCTGAAAACTGCACTTTTCCTTTAGTGTATAGAAACATATTTTCATTGGCAGTCACTACTTTATGAAAGAAGTGTCGTAGAGCGACAATATTTCACCCTGTCCTAGCCGGGAATTGAACCCAGGTCGCTGGATCTACATGCAAACCTTCTATCACGTCACTGTAAAACCCGGCTTCTACCGCAAGGCAGTAGAAGTGTATTAGTATATAACAAGACCCATTGGCATTTACCCCTCCAATTTGAAATTCGTCCTTGAATTTCTTGGTACAGGAATCACGTGAAAATGAGACCAAGGGAGATATTTATGTTTATGCTCAGAGCGGTGATAGGATGGGTTATTTACGGTGGATGCCATTGTCGTAGAGCGAAAAATTTTCAGGTATCAAACCCAGGTCGGTGGATATACGTCGCTGTAAAAGCCGGCTTCTACCGCACGGCTGTAGAAGTGATTTGGTATATACCTAGACTATGTGACAGTAGCGCAAACAACATTATTATGTGATAATGACCGTTCACTTTCACATGATCACCGTATAGCATCGACTCCGGAACTTGGTGCCAACTTAATCGATTGTCAACACAGACATGGCACGTAGTGGGGTGAGTCAAACGTTTTTTCAATGGTTTGTAATAAGTGCCTACCTTCGAAACGAATATAATTCGATGTTAGAGATATCAAACACCTGTCCATGTCCACGAATCTGTAAGTTACAAAACATCGTGAAACATTGCCAGATGGTACCGCTAAAACCAACCCGTCCCATCCAAAAATATTGTTTTTACGGTGCTAAAAAGCATTTTCCACCTCCTTTTCAACTCCAAAATAATGAGCATATTGGAAATCAATTTCGATAAAAGTTTCGTTTACAACGATTTCAATTTGACTGATACATTATCAAAAACGAAAAAAACTTGGAGTACGGCAATTCGCATCGACATGATGGTCCGTGGAAACCGGCGCTTTTCATTTGCGCACTTCAGTATATCTTTTGCGCTCTTTGATTCCTTCATTTGCGCACGATTCTGCATATCATTTCCGCACATTTTTCACACCTTATTAAAATTCAATCATGAGTAATTAAGGTAGTTGAAAGTCGTTACAGATAGTTATACATTTATAAAGGTGCATTAAGCCTTCCGTTAGCCGAACTCTATTCAGCACACGGTTGCAGCTCTGAACGAATGACTTTGATAGGTCTGGCCGTTATACTTTCCGTGGCTTTCTTTTTCAGATTAATACGATTTTGCTGGGCGTTCATCCTTTCTTTTGTCAGATTCATGGCTTTGCTAGCATTTACTTCATTGATTTCGGTGCATTCAGAATCTGTGTTTAAAGGTTCTTTACAGGATTTAACTGCACATCTCCAATTCAAAATACCACTTTTTAAAGGTTTTTGATAAACGAAATTTGTAGTCATCAAAAAACACCCAAACCACCCAAATCACCCTAGACGACCACCAAAATCAGCCTCTCCAGATTCAAACCCTCTCCAGTCCCCTCACACGTCCCGAAACCAAACACCTCAGCACCAAAACAATATACAAACAGAATAGATATGGGCCAGCACACAACATTTTGGTACTTATCGCATACATTCGCAAAAACTTCATGTATGCTCACAATGACGAATCTTACGAATACATCCATCCGTATTGTGTATGAGAGCAGCAAAGGCTCTGGCGAGGCTGCAAGGATGCACGGGCTTGTCTCAGCGTTGAAAGCAGTATTGAAAGTGCATATTTTTTTTTAATTCAAGGTGTGGTTTTCATTATTAAGAAGGATTTTATTAAGAAGCAAGTTAAAACAAATTTAATTACACACTATAATGTGTACATATTATTGAGATATGTGTGAATGAGGCAGTTGGAGTGACAGAGAGTCGGTGATTTATGACAAACTATGACATCTTCATGTTGTATGCACCCAGTATGTCAACACTGTCCTAATATAATTGTATCACTAAGGAGGCTAATTGGTTACCCTGAGGTTAGACGTTACTTATGACACGGACACGAAGGGTCATTTGTAGTACACGTTACACTGACGATGCATCTTCCAATGCGTCGGTCGAATCCCATGCAAATTGAAAATCGACCAGCCTTTTAAATGCTGGTTGGTGAATTCGTACATAACAAACTGCTGGGGAGTGGAGGCAGGAATGATTAAAAACCAGCACACTTTAAAGTAAGCTCACCACATGTCAACAGAGATTTGAGTTTTATTGCTATTCTAAACATGGCGAGACTACCGAACCGTTTAATTTTTTCGAGAATCGATGTTTTGCACACTGTTGCATTTACACATAGAACTTATTTAAACAGTGATTTTAACTGATTTAAAAGTATTTAACTTTCTTCACTCCTCCTGGTCTTAATCTTCAAAACATAAACATTTAAGGGCCCTCATTCTAATGTCATACCATACTACCATGCTTAGGATAACTAATATTAAAATTTAAGCCACGCATCTTTATATTAACATATATTAACATATGCCAAGCGTCCTTTTTGGGGGACCTATGCAAACAATGCAGACCAAGATCAGACACCGCATAATGCGATCTTCTCAGTTTGCTCACAGAATGTTCTATTAAAATTTGAAGAAAAAAAAGAAAAACACCATCTTACACCCCTAAAATTGGAAATGGGCTCGTTTTTGTGATAATGGTAGGAATCGGCTAAATGGGTTAAACGTGTAATGGTATTATATATACGAATGTACTCCTAGTACTATCCTACATATGTTTAGAGCAATGCATACATGAAACGGAACAATACTAGTTTTGTGGTGTGTTTTACTGTAAAAAATGTTTAGATTTTCAACTACTTTTACTAGCTTGTAATTTCCAGTGAGAAAATGGCGTATACAATCCTCGGTCCTCATTTGATTTCGATAAAGTACAGGATCAGGATAGTTGACAATCAACCAATAGCACTATCAGTCTAGATGTAAAATCAGGAAAAAACAGCCATTTGCACTTTATTGCAGATTCTGGGACGCTGTTCCAATGAAGAAAGAATCTGCCTTTATAAATATCTGTGCCAGCAATATTCCTATCACTCCGAGTTAAGGGATGGGGTCATCTGTTTTAAATTGGCTTAGCCTTTTGCAAATAATGCCTACATATATATTCCATCTCAAACCCGCTGTAATTGTTGCTCCGGTCGTTAGGTACCAATAACTTCATATTTAATATTTATTTCTAGCTCTTCTGAGAAAGGGCACATAAAACATACACTAGGACACGTCTTATATTGTGAATGAACGAGAATTGTATAAAATTAGGTTAAACTAAAGAATATCAGCTAGTGTTATGACAGTAAAATGTTAATTATTCGTACATAGGCTTCACCTTGAACAAATTGCAATTAAGTGCACACACACCACACTGAAAATAGCAATACATACATCATATTTTATCTCTATCAGAAATAACTGCATATAACACTCTGTGTGTTTTTCAAGTCAATGATGCACCATTTCTTTATCTTAATATGTGCAAGACTCTCGCTCCAGAACATAGAGATATGTATTGTATGAGTTCATTTATCTTTTTGGATATTTTTGTATATAGCAAGTTAAGAAAAATGCCGACATACAAATATAGGGTAAAATGCGCTCTATAGGTTAATTTTATGCAAAAATGTGCAAAATGCGCTCTATAGGTTAATTTTATGCAAAAATGTGCAAAATGCACTCTATTCAAGAATGCACACACAACTTTGTTTTGCAATATACCACGTGCTCATTGTTCAGCTAATATTTTTTGAAAACTAAACGGTTATAGTCAAACAGTTATATAAACAAAAAAGGCTAAAGGCTTTATAAAACTACGATTTTTTCTGTAAAATTCTGCTGAAGCTTGCAAATCACAAATCACTCATGCACATAGTTTGTTGCCACCTAGCTATAGAAATGTTAATTTGTTAATTGCAATAGTACAAGCACCAATTAAGCATTTCATCATATTGAAACATCTTAAGATGAGCTGTCAATAACATAACAAATGCAATCTGTTTTTACCACACAGAAGGCTACCGAACTACTTGAATCATGTCCCTCAAACATCTAAAAGCGGGCCACCATCGACCCGCCAGCGTTTCGCTGGCGGGTCGATGGTGGCCCGACACTGTATGCTAGCTGTGTCATTTCTATATGTCAGCAAACGTTCAAAGGCTTGAGAAGAAAATAGGTTCAAAAATAGTAAGTGAGTATGATCAGATAATACCACAATCACAAACTGCAGACAGCCCCATGGCACCGCGAGGAAGAGCCACTCAACCATCACGAGACACCAGGAAGACAAATTAAGCAAGGTAATCAGCTCTCTCTTCCCCATCAAGATGATTGCAATACCAGAATGGACATATAGTAACGTACAACAAAACATACGTAGAACAATTACAGACTCCCACAATGGGAGTAACAATAAACATAAAGTCAACACCAACAGAACCACCGCCTTAGAACGGACAGCAGCCCAAGCCACCGGGGGGCTTAAATGCAATTCAAAACTAGCAACTTTCGTATTCCTTTAAAACACATATACATGTATAAAGGTTACTGATTGACTTTACTTCATATAGGCACCTTCGTGCCTCCGGCTGGTCTGTGATCTGTGATGTGGCGTTTCCTTGTCCTATTCCCCCGGTGTTTGTGTATATCTATGTGACAACAATGTCATAGAATACGATTTGAAAACCTACCAGTTTTGCTAACATTTCCTACTTCACGTGTACTTGTACGGTTGTAACATTGTCTCAGCAGCAAAAGCTGATAGCAGTGTCCATGTATCATTGATATTATGGTAAATGTCACTCGGAGCTAGCTACACCTTTACTAGCTATTTAGTTAACGTCTTAATGCTACGCACACAGTTAATGTTTTTAAGTTAATGGTTTTCCAATCAGAATTGGCTAGTTTAGTTTCGACAGGCAACAAAATTTCGACCTGCTTGCTAGCAGTCCTGTCTCATAATTATTTTTTCCTAAAATTGTGTAAGGTAATATTTAGATGCAACAAACCCAATGTTAAAAGACTAGCTTTGATGCTGTGCCCAAAACAATAAAATTTGGGGCATTCCTGTGTACGTATGACAACATATGGCGTACACATACCTTAAGCTGATAGCAGTCCTGTTGGCATCACAGGCGCTATTATTTTTGTTGAATGTCTATTAGAACATGAACAACCACTGGTCCTGCTGAAGAAAAAAAATATGCTGATCATTTCTGTTTTCCAAGTAATTTAGCTTGCTGTATACTAGGTGCATCACTTGTGAACATAAACTGTTTTCGAAAGAGGCAAGTAAACTCTTAGTATAGCTCTAAAATTAGTTTGCGTTCTTCGTTCTGCGCTTATCCACCGGCTGTGACCCCAAAAGCAATGGAAGGTATACGTCAATACATACTGACAATACTGGCTTATACCAGAACTATACATGTGCTTTGAAATAAGCATAGTCATGTTCAAATATTGTGTACTCCGTGACATCCATTTAAATTACGACCCAAAATTGACGAGTAAAAAGCTGAATAACTACTACCAAGATTGGTTTACACTGAAAGCACACATGTGCTTTCAGGTACAATCTGTATTAAATGCAAGAACTCTTTGCATACGTACATGACCTAATAATCTAAACATGACAATACTTTATATGTTGAATAATTCATTCGTTCTTTCTCGGCTTCCCAACTTTACAAGATGAAGTTTTTATTGGTTAGGTAATAGATCATAAAGAAAGATAATTTTATTCACAGGGAAAATCTCTGTCAGTGACTATGTGTTATGGCATGTAATTAGTGTAAGAGCTCGTAATTCACAATTGTACCAGGTTTTATTACGCCTTGGTGAGTTTGTTTCACTCCACTTCAAGACAGAACTAAGAATGAGGTTGACCCCGTTTTCTAGCAATATTTTAAACTGACATCATGTCGTCACAAAGCAGTGATTCTGTTATGATATAAGGATTATGAGCCGATGCACGACAAAAAGAAAAATGCCATTGACGAAACAGCGACAAAATTTTGGTCCTCGGAACGCATACATTTGATACCAAAGACTCTCATCAGTTGGGAAATGGGTGCATCTGACATTTGTTGGTTTTCACGCATTTAATCCTCATGTGATCGGTGGAATTGTATGTCACGCGAGTCTGACAATTATTCTGCCCCAAGTTAAGTTATTCTTTAAAGCTGCTCAGTTTGGCATGTTAAAATTTTGACAAGACCTTTATCTTCCACACTTCGTGTACACATACAGCAAAGGCATTGACAAGACTGGGCAGAGGTGGAGACTCACATGTGCGCTTCCGATGGCTGGCTAGGTGATGGTCACTATTTTCATATAACGTGGGAACGCAATGACCAGGGTCCGTTATACTTAATCCAACATCATCTTAAGAATCAAACTGGTAGAATCACGCATTATAATTCATCATCATCTTCGCTAATCAACGGGACAGGTAATTAATGAGATGTCACTTTACCAGTTGTTGATCAAAAACAATCTTATATTGGAACATAGGGACTTGGAAAAGGCATCTGAGCTCATACTTCATGTGCATGAAAATAATAGACCAAACTATCCAAATGGCAGGCCAAAATGCTATGAGCTCAAATCTTTCCGTTCATAACAGTAACACTCGATTGAATCAATGTCTGATCAACTTTGATGGATCATATTGACTGCGTGTACCACTGCATCCCTGGTTATACGGCTAAATAACTTGAATTTTTGCGTTGACCAGACACAATAGCTTGCTTATATAAGCGAATTGTTAGAAGCAGACTGCTTGGCTGCAGCCTGTCACCCGAGTGACCAGCCGCGTGGCGCAAAATTGACATCCTTCACGCAAATCTATTCTTTTAAGACATTCTATAAAGATAAATGCTGTTTGCTGGGACATGTATTCGTAGGGAGTCAATCTGTTTTAATCACACTCTAGTGACCGTTCTTATCATGAAGGCGACCCAACATCGTTGATTAGACGTTTGCGCATTGATACATTTTAGAGAGCCAGCTCAATCAACTATTTGAGTCAATCCATTTTAGCCTATGTATGCCTAGCGTCCTTTTTGTGGGACAGCGACAAACAGTGCAAAACCAGATCAGACGCCGCAAAACGCGGCGTCAGATCAGGTTCTCCACTGTTTGCAAATAGAAGTTTCTTTACGTACAAAAACCTCATATACTGCCTCATGTCAGTTAGCGGAGGGCAAACAGTACAGTTTTCTAATGAGACGGCTATTTTACCTTCCCAAAGTTGTCATTGTTGTGATTTATCATAAAATTATATTAGTAAAGGCAGCAGGAATTAATTACGTGATTGAAGACACCTCGAAGATTTATTACCTAACTTTTCTACCTATAATAGACGGTGGCGACAAAATATGCTGATCACATCCACAAGTACTTTTAACAGAGCACATCTCTTCACTTGGACTTCGAAGAATAACATCACTGTGCTTCTTTAACGTGTTTTTGTGAAGGAAGCGTTACCATAAACATTAATTTGCTTAATTAATTTTATTTATTTGGAATAATGTGAACGTGTGTTTAGTTTTTTTACTGCATTTACTGTGATGATGTGAATCTACAAATCAGTTCAGAATAAAGGTTAAACGTTTTTAAAATCAACTCAAAACTTGTTAAATTACTATCTAGTGACAAAATGAAGTATACGGGATTAATTTGTATTCTGCTATATGGTAAGAAACTTATTAACATTTCACGGCTTCCAGCGAAGCCAGCTGATCTGGATCAACAGTGTTTTCAATAAATATTACTCTGTTAAATGAATTAGTAAGCTGCACTTAATATCTCAATCGAAACATATGCTACAGGTACTCAATAGAGATGTACCAGTAGAATGATTCCTTAAAGTACCCACAACATTATGTTATAGGGAAAAGAAAATAATCTAAATCTCATAATGTTTATCAAATGGACCCCGACGCGAGAAAAACTGTCTTCGGCGAGACTCAAACCAGTTTTCTCAGCTACAGAGACTAGCTAGAAAATTGAAATTTCGCTTGTAGCAAGCTTAGACATGGTACTTTCCAAAATGCGGATAACAAAGGCGCAGATCAGACTGTGCGGATGCGCAGGCTGGTCTGCGCCTTTGTTGTTCGCAAACCTCCGAAGACAGATTTTCTTGACGAGGCCCATATCTCGTCGAGGACTATTACTTTTGCTTTTCTCACGAATCGATGAAATGGGGTGTGTATCCATCGAGTTGAACAGATCTTGATGTGACAGCTATTGGTAAAAACTAAAAAGTTAATCATATTGTCCTGTTAATGAGTAAAACGCACTAGAGATCTGGCTGTTCTGAGTATAAGGAGATTAACATGGTGGATGGTAGATTGAGGTGCCCTTAGTGAAATTGTAACATATTATTCCATCAGTTTGGTTGAGTTTATCTGAACGATGTCTTCCATTTCTGTGTGTTTGTTTGATTTGATTCTTTACGTCCCATCAACAACCTTTCAGTTAAACAGGGACGGGTCTTCCTGGGTTGAACCAGTACTTAGCTAGAATAAATGTGTCTTGCTCAAGGACGACAACGCAGTGACGCCGGTGAGGCTCGAACCCGCGGCCTCTCGGTCTCGATTCACTGTATGTTTCTATCCAATGTACTTAAATTCGGAAACTTTCGCGAGAATTTTATTTTCGCGAGTAGCGTTAAAAGACATACTTGCCACGTTAAATATTCGCGACTTTGTTATGATTTACTAACACCAGTAAATGACTAAGATTTGTCGCCATTTCGTGAGGTTTTTATGTCCGCGAAGTTTCGCGAAAATAAAACCCTCGCGAAAATTTCAGAATAATTAGTATATTGAATTATGAGCTAAATATGAGTGAGAGATTGGCTAATTGCTCTTGAACTTGTGACATTGTTTTCTTTCTATATATAAGGCGGATCGATAACAAAACACTTATGAACCACGTCGAGAGAAAACCCGTCCTTCAATTCTTTCATAAGCCGCATATTGGTCAGTAGCATCCTCCTTTGGAATTTTGCTTGCCGATGTAATCAATAACATGTACAATAAAGTTTCGGTGATTTATACAAATATAATAGGTTTCAGGTTTGAACTTCGAAACTGCATTGTATTTTTGTCCCGAAGAATAACTTGTTTTTTAGCAGAAATCTGGTTGAGAAGCAATATTAGATATCTATTCTGGGTCTTCAGTGTTATTGTAATGCTCTCTGCTAAGGAGTCAAAAAAGGGGCCGATATTTGCTGGTTGTATTGCAAATGCTAATCTAGTGCCGGGGGCATAGGGTGATTGTTTATATTGATAACGATATGTAACGTTTTCTGCAGGTTAGTTTGAACCAGTTTTGTCTAGTGATTCTTGCTGGCCTTTCAGCCAGTGCATGAGATTTCCAACAATGTGGCATGCGCGACCAGCAAAGCCTCAGATCAGCCTGCGCATACGCGCAGTCTGATCAGAACCGTTGCTAGTCGCTTTAGTATTCTATGAGTGTTAAGCTACTGGCTGTACACCATTTGGAGTTTCTAAGCTTAAAAGGAGGCTGAACAGACTCGTCCGAGTCTACAATTATCAAAATGTCAAATTGTTGGAATCTCATAGCACGGCTCATTTATAACAATTTGCTGATGGAGAGAGATCTGGTTGCTTACGTTAATTGCGTTGTGGCTGTCTGTGTTCTGTGTTTCTTTCTCACGGTCTCTTGGGTTGGTCTGCGACCTGAGATTGTAGCAATTCCTCATGGAAGGATCCAGAGGGGGGGGGGGGGGGGGGGGGTCCCTGAAAAAATAAAAAAATATAGGTTTTCTTAGCAATACTGGTCCGGATCCCCTGAAACATCACAAAGCTACCAAGCCAGCATTCAATGTCGGGCCATCGTCGGCCCACCAGCGAAACGCCATTTAAATGGCGTTTCGCTGGCGGGCTGATGATGACCCATTTATAGTGATATTTGGATCCTCTATCCCCTCATCAACTAAAATAAAAGTTTTCAGATTTGGACCCCCCGCTGGCAAAACTTTCTGGATCCGCGCATGCTCCTGGCTATACTCACGTCCTGTTTTATTACGCTAATACATATACATGTATGCAATAGCATTTGCTCACAAGTGCTTATAAAATTAGTTACAGGTTTACCCGGTGACATATAGACAAAAAAGTTGCAAATTTATGGCCCGTTATATTACAGGTTGTCATTTTAACAACATATGAGCCGCGACATGAGATTTCCAACAATGATGTATGTGCGACCAGCAAAGGTTCAGACCAGCCTGCGCATACGCGCAGACTGATCAGAGCCTTTGCTAGTCGCTTGAATGTTCTAAGCCTAAAAGCTATCGACCGAACAATATTTGGAGTTTCTAAGCTTAATAGGAGGCTGCACAGGTTCGTTTGAGTATATTCATGTCAAAATACCATGTTGTTGGAAATAACATGGCACAGCTCAATTATAATTTCTTTTTGACCTGTTTTCTTACAAGCTGGTATTTGCATTACTTCCTGACAAGAGTAAATGGGGCAAGAAACGTGTGTTTTCTTTTTAACATACCTCTGGACCCGATGTTATAAACGGTTTACATGCTCAACTCAACAGCGCATGAAATTTATGGATAAAGACCACAGTGGCTCAGTTGGTAGAGCGGTAGACTGGGGATTGAAGGGTTGCTAGTTCGAGACTCACCGGAGACACTGTTTTGTGTCCTTCAGTAAGGCACTTTATCCGCTGCTTAGTACTGATTCAACACAGGAAGAAAGGAAATCGTCCGGATAGTATTAAGATGTTGACTGGGACGTAACGCATCAACACAATCAAACGAAACGAACAATTTACAATGCTCATTTATGTTAAAATGCCAACAATTGTTGGCATTTTAACATTAAATAGCATAATAAATACAATGTACAACATACGAAAGTTTGAAAGAACAAGAAAATAAAAGAAAATCCTTTATCTTTTAGCATTTTAGTTTTTATGAGCGGTTGAAATTACAATGTTAGTTGAATTAAACAAGAACAAAGTTTTATAACCTGAGGGCCGTTTCAGAAAATGCTAAATCACACATCGAATTGTAATCATATTGTTTATTTTACAGTCACGGTAGCTGCACAAGATCCACCACCATCAGGTAATCTATCTATCTATCTATCTATCTATCTATCTATCTATCTATCTATCTATCTATCTATCTATCTATCTATCTATCTATCTATCTATCTATCTATCTATCTATCTATCTATCTATCTATCTATCTATCTGTCTGTCTGTCTGTCTGTCTGTCTGTCTGTCTGTCTGTCTGTCTGTCTGTCTGTCTGTCTGTCCGTCCGTCCGTCCGTCCGTCCGTCCGTCCGTCCGTCCGTCCGTCCGTCCGTCCATCCATCCATCCATCCATCCATCCATCCATCCATCCATCCATCCATCCATCCATCCATCCATCCATCCATCCATCCATCCATCCATCTATCTATCTATCTATCTATCTATCTATCTATCTATCTATCTATCTATCTATCTATCTATCTATCTATCTATCTATCTATCTATCTATCTATCTATCATTGTTTTGTGTTGATAGAAATTCTAGAAAATTAAGTATATGTAATTTGTTGTAAAGTCGCATAGCATCTACGCTAGACCAGTATAACACAATGAATGTTCCTTTTTGGGTCTCACCATAGTGCCCATCCAGTATAACCTCATGTTCTGTTTTATTTATTTATTTATTTATTTAAGCAATTTTATAGAGGGTGTCACAATTATCTAAGATAACTATTCTGCCTTGCGACCCTCTGCAACATATAATTAAACAATAAAACATATAAGCATTTATAAGTACAATATAGACCAGCAGATACCGCTGAATTAAAACAATTAGCATCACAGTGAATGATACTTTACATACTTAAAAGTTATTTACACCATATCATAATGTTAAGATCAAGTAAACATTATAAAACGATGGCATAAAACTTTGCAATGTTTGAAACATATAAAATAGCTGCAATTTAAACATAAATAAGAATCTGGAGTCTAGTAATAGTTAGTATAGGGTCTCTGGATGGATATCACTGAATATTACGCTTTCACATATTGAAGTAAACTTTGATTAAGAGTTAAAACAATGTTTAAGATTTTCTTGAAAGTCAATAGAGAACCAGAAGCCCTGGCCGTTTGAGGTACATTACATAAGCTAGTTTCACATAGGTGGCGAGTGTTTCATTTGAGGCAAGGTTCTATATAATCTGGTTGAAAGAAGTAGTTGTTATGTATCTCGTTATTTTGTTCTGTTCTAGTGATAGGAAGAAGAAATCCAAAGGCCATCAAGAGCACCGTGCCAGAAGAGCCCGTCGTTGGAAATCCAGGTGTACCAGTCAAACAGGACGCCACACCACAGCAGCAGGAAAATGTAAGAACAATATCTAGAGAATCAATTTAGGCCAGCCAATGTTGTAAGCAGAAGCTATTTTATAGTCTGTCCATCTGTACTGGAAGATAATTCACGAGCTTTAGCGAGTGGTTTATTGCCCGTACAATCCCAAAACCATACAATAACTTGCTTATTGCACCATGCATTTACAGTTTGTGCATTGTGAGATATTTGACGGTAAACATTTGAATATCAATAAAAGGTGCAATAATAGACTTATTGCATATGCGTAATGTGACCCATTTTTTTTTTACTTCCATTGTTTCAACACCATACAACCGCAGAACTGCTGATGAATATTTGTAGTTTTAGTGGGTGCAAGTGACTATTATAATATGGCTGGTTTCGTAGACGTATTGATGCAGCAGAAAGCTATTTTTATGCAATGTTCTTGAAACATATTTTTGACGAGCTTACAAATGTCTAATTTGGACGTGTAACAAATACAGACTGCTACTGTAGTATTTGTCAGACATCATAAATTCGTTCATTGTTGATGAAAAACAAAATAACTCCACCTACCCATTACTTGTAAAATCAAAGATGATCTGTCTTCAAAATGGTAATCTGTCTTCAAAACAGGCGATTGTACGGTGTGAGTTTATGCATGTTAACATAAAAGGCTCTGACGAGACTTTGCGGATGCGCAGCCTTGTCTGACCTTTCGCTGCTCGCCTATGCGATAAAGTGTTTTTGTTTGTTCTTTATCTTCTTTGCAATAATAAAAACTTTGTCAAATGACAATTACTGAAGAAATAATAGTTTTCTAACGCATTCCTCCGCAATTTCTAGGTGACGTTAACGTAAAAATGAAAGACGTCTTAACACGTTTAACTTCACGTCTGATAATATTACCTACACCTTACCGACTCCTAATCTATACTTGTCAGAGTTAGCCATCCTTGACTGCCCTTGCAATTTATCCTTAAAGCGCCATCTACAATTTGCAGCAAGCGACATGTATAATTGTATACATTAGTCCCAATATGCTTAACCTTTCATTTAACTGTAGAGGATATTCCATAAAAATGCAATCTAGTAATGACATATCTTATTTCTTTCTTTAAACCCCGCAACTTTCAAAAGTAAGAACGGTGATACTTTTGGTAAACCCCACAAAGGTATTGTAAAATGTTAAGATCAACATAATAAAATTGAAATATGTATTTCAACCATAGTCATTAGGCAATCTTGTACATCTTTTCCTTTATGAAGCACCCCAACCCACACAACATCAACAACAACAACAACAACAACAACAACAACAACAACAACAACAACAACAACAACAACAACAACAACAACAACAACAACAACAACAACAACAACAACAACAACAACAACAACAACAACAACAACAACAACAACAACAACAACACGAAAACGACAGAAACAAACAAAAATAAACATGTATGAGCGATTTGGTAAAATAGAATATCGAACATATTAGCCGTTGGAAGCTGGAATGATAAAGTGTGTACTGCATTTAAAACAATTGGTACAGCTGTTTTGGTTTATTTTAAAAAAACGTTTTCTAAGTGGGTTTTCAAACTGAGACGACATACGAAAGTAACGCAATTAGCTTATTGCATTTCATATAAATGATATGAATTTATCTATGAGTTCCTTATAATCAAGTGGACAAACATTTAGTATCTATTTGTTATTTGCTATTGTAATCGTTATGACCTTAAAAAGTTTTTGTACTTGTAGAATTTTGTGTACTAATTCATAAGGTCTTATAATAAGCTGTGTTTTTGTACGACATGTGTGAAATAATGTATTGCGAATGTAAAAAGAGCATATTTTCTAGTCAATAACCCAACCAGCAAACACCCTCTGGCCTCTATCGGCCCACAAGTAAAACGCCATTCGAATGGCGTTTTGCTGGTGGGCCGATAATGGCCGCCTTTATATACTGCCTGTGAGATGTTTGTTTGTCTCTATAACAGGTGAAGCCCAATGCAACAGAATCCAAGATGACAGCTTCCACTGCCAGCGCAGACCAAGCTGATTTTACTCCTGTTGGACAAACTGGTTCAGGTATCACTTTACAAGGTAATAATCGTCTAATGTTGTTAACCTGAGCAATCGCGGTGTTAAATGCTATTGCGGGTCCTAAGTTCAAATGCCCAGCATTTATACCCTCGTATTTACCAATGAGCTAGTTCCTCATAGTCGGCGACAGTAGATTTGAAATATATTGAAGGTTTATAAGTTATTGAGCGATGTAAAAGAAACAGTGTTTTATTTGAGCCACGATTCCATATAATTTGGTTAATCGAAGTATTGGTTATGTACTTAGCCTAGATGACACAATATTGTTTTAGCCAACTTGAAGACTTGATTTGTTTGATTCAGTTTATTTCTCGCGTTTTGTTTTAGCCAAGGCTGTTATATAATGTACCTGATTGAGTTAATGATAACGTTCTACTCCGAAAGAAACGACATTATGTTTAAGCCAAATATCTATACTATTTGTTTGATTGCATTAATGGTAATAAGGGGTTCTTACATGGTATGGGAAATTAACATGGGAGTGTGCTCACGCTTGGAATTTGATAATATTATGCTTATTAGTTGTCTGGGATATGACTTTTATATTCATGGTGCATATGAGTTTTTATGCAATTCCATTGCTAATTTATGACGCCATGTATGATATCACTACAATACCTTAGGGTATCCAGTTATAACCATTCCTAAAGTAATTGACATATCATGCAACAGGCGCAGAAATGTTTTATTAATGTCTTATATCATTGATAAGTTCGTTGATACTATAAATGGCTTTGTATGTATTAAGATAGTGGGTGGGCATTCATTTTTATGACATGGTACCCCAGTTTTCAACCGAATATTTTGTATTCAGTCAAATTTGGAATTAAAATTTTTACGTGTTCCGGTCTTTGTCAAGATACTATTTTAACATATAAACTATCCATATATGTTGAGACTATGTAGACCAAATTTCATGAAATTCAAGGACCGATAACATATTTTTTCAACTTGACGGCCCAAATTTATCTAAATGTAAAAAATACAATAATAATGTTTTAGTGTAAAACATACTTGAATACTTGCTTAGTTTAAATTCCTATGCTAGAACGTTTATTGGTAGAAGTTGATATGTTCAGCGTTCTTCCCTATTATGGATTGGCAAAGAAAAAACCAATATTCTTTGATATTAAGTGCCACAATTCTTATTTAATGCGTGCTTACACAATAACATTACCCAAAAATGATACAATATGGTGACATCTGTACTTACCACATCTAGTTTCTAACGTTAAAACTACATCTAACCAATGTTACACGTAATATATAACATTAATAAGAATTTTAATTCATACAGAAGAGAAACCTTATGACAAGTCAGTTCATACAGGAGAAGAACCTTACATCTATGATTTTATATTTGTAAGCCTCATAAATAAACCTGGTTCACAAGAACCTGTCAAACCTATTGGTTAAAATTAACCATTTTGGTCACTGGGAACTCTTGGCACCAAAGGTATTGCTAATTTAATGCTTAAATATTCTCTGATCATTCGGTTCTGTAAAACTGATGCTGATTTTCATCAAATAGCAACATTTAAACTTTAGCTGGCTGTAAATTCTAGGCATACAGTTGCGTTTTTGGACCTCATTTATTCATGTAGAACACTGTTCTATGATGTCTTTGAAAAGACTCTGTTACATTTTATCCTGGTCACGGCACCAAATGTGGTTACTCTAGTTCGGTTGGGATGTAGATGAAATATTTGGTCTCTTTATTTTCACACGTTTATTGTTATAATATTATGGGTTTTTTTTAAAAATATCATGCAGGACTTGAGGAAGTGAAACACATTGTCATGGCCCCATTGTGTCATGACATGGGGCCATACCCCTCAGCATTTCTGGCCATTGAATCATTTATAATTGACTAAACATGTCTTTCTTTAAGAAAAGTGGAAGTAGGTTTAAAAACAACCTCCTTCTGTTGAGTTATTGATTCATTTAAAATACATAATCAATTTTGCTAAAACTGACCTATACGCATAAGAGGTAAGAAATGACAAAGTTACCGGTTTTGGATTTTCATGAACTATGGCTCAGATCAGCAGGATATATATGGCATGTTTTTTGTGATAGTATGATATCTTGACATAGATTAGAACATATTTATCTTTGGAATTGAATGTTGAATGTTTTTTAAATTGTTGAGAAAAAATTTTGAAATTTTATAATCACTTCTTCAGAAAACGTAAACCATAATTTATCCAAAGTGTTTTGTGGTATTAATGTAATGCCTATGGTATTTTGGATTCAATTTAGATGACATATTATTGAAATAAACAAAACTATAGATTTAGGACATAGAAATTTAGAGACAGGTACCACCTCAAAGGTGGTGTACGTCAGGGTTGCTTCCTAAGCTTTATTCTTAACAATCTAATTCGATAAGTGCATTTTCATAGTTTGTATATAATGAGTTATTAATATGCAAAGTTTAAAGAAATTTCATGCGTGGGCACTTTTCTTCATGCATTAGTATTGTGGAAGATGTTGAATATTCATTTTTCATGGCAGTATACTTGAATAGTACCATTCCAAGGCGATGCTTCTTTTGTGGATCCTTTTTGTTATTTTTGTATCATGTTTGTCTTTGTTATGCTGTCTTGTCTGTTCCTTGCAGCCTTGTGATCACCTGCTGGGAATGAGCTGACCTCTTGACTCTAGTTTGTGATGTTTGATTGTTTGTTGTCACTTTCCCATGTGGTATCCTGGGTCAGGTGTGGTACTTGATTGTATCGATTCCTGATCTTTGCCCTCTTTTTTAACTTTAACGTTTTGTCTAAAGCTGTATATCGGATATACATTTAATTACTGCTTCCATACACAAAGAGGTAATGTGGTAATGTAGGCTTAGACCCAAACAAGAGAGAGAGAGAGAGAGAGAGAGAGAGAGAGAGAGAGAGAGAGAGCCGTCAGTTACTGATGTGCGGATTCAGAATGTTTTTTCAGAGGGGGTCCAACTTTGACAACGATTTTTTTTGTAAGTTGATGAAGGGAGAGAGGATATAAAAATATCACTATAAGTGGACCATCATCGGCCCGCCTGCGAAACGCCATTTAAATGGCGCTTCGCTGGCGGGCCGATGATGGCCAGAATTAAGTGGTATTTGGATCCACTCATTAACTGAAAAACGTTCTGAAAGCTGGACTCCCTCTGAAAAAACTTTCTGGATCCGCGCATGCACGTTCTTGCATATGTGCATGTTTCAGGTGCATGGCAGTCACTTATGAATCAAATGAATCAAATGCAAGCAGCTAAACCAGAGCCCCCAGCTCCAACAGGTAAGAACTTGTACATGCTGATTATAAGTTTCAATCATCCTTGTTTCAACAGTGTCATTTAAACAACTTTCCCATTGGTATCCTGTGTCAGGTGTGGTTCTTGATTGTATCGATTCCTGATCTTTGCACCCTTCCTTACTTTCATAGCAAGCAAACAATCTCGATCCACTATTGTCCCGCTTGCGAAATGCTATTTAAATGGCGTTTTGCTAGGGGGCCGATAATGACCCCGTTAATATGCTTACATGGTAGGTATAAAATAAAATAAAAAAAAACACCCCTGTTTAGGGAAAACCCGACCCTACATAATTTACTGGTGAAACATAAAAAAAATTCAGGTTTTCTCGAAATATATATAATTTTATGAATTTTGAAAGGTGAAATGCCTCTCAAAATGAATAACATTATATTGTGTTTTCCAGAAAAAGAAATATGTGTGCCTACTCTACCTAAAATTTTCAGACCTGTTACCCGAAACACACATTTTTGTTTGGCCTTCTGGTCCACATAAATCAGATTCCACAAAACACTGGAAAGAATGCACATTTATTCACCATTGCCCTTTTGTACACCTTGTTCCATGCTAAACATTATATTTGTTTGTTTTTATTGCCAATAATATAGTTTAAAACAAATTTATATTATGCCTTTCAGCGCTCACGCATTTCTGACTTATCTGTATAAATTTATTGATAGTTAATGTCAAACAAATGTTTATGAGAGAGAGAGAGAGAGAGAGAGAGAGAGAGAGAGAGAGAGAGAGAGAGAGAGAGAGAGAGAGAGAGAGAGAGAGAGATGACATTGGTTACACAAATAACATTTCTTTTGTTTATTTACAATGTAATTGTAGAGAGCAGCCAGTTACTGACTATGATATAAATAATAGCTAGTTTCTCACAGGATTTTAATGGAGATCATGTGATTAATAAATGTAAATTACTATATCAATCAAAAAGAGGAACAAACAGAAACTTACAGGTTTTTGATTGAGCCATGACATGTGATTTCCAACAAGGTGACATTTTGACATGTGTAGACTCCGACGAGCCTGTGCAGCCTCCTCTTATGCTTAGAAACTCAAACGCTGTTCAGTCAGTAGCTTAACACTCATAAAATATTAAAGCGGCTGATCAGACTGCGCGTATGCATATACCACATGGTCGCACATACCACATTGTTGGAAATCTCATGTCTAGGCTCAATTGATCTGACTGTCTGCTCATTAGTTTTATAGGGTGTTTTCAACATTTTCATTGGACGCAGCTATTAAAGAAGAAATTATCCAAATATAAGCACATTGTTGTTTTTGACAGAGTAGACAAGGGAGAAAACTGACTACTATCTAACATTACAAATCTAACTACGTAACAAAAGAATAAAACTTCAATTGTCAGTTCTTTGTCACGCTTAGCTTTCTAGCACGCTTTTATGATATATGTACTTTTGTTACATTACTTTATTGTTACTTATATATTTACTTAATTTTATTATGTTCAACCATATAGCATAGTCTTCTGCTAACATATACAAGTGTAGGCTTTATCTGTTTTAGATAAGAAAGGCATGAGATAGTATTGAAATGAAGAAACTTTACTTGTGAAATTTTACAAAAAAACTCTAATATAAATTTCTATATGGCCTTATCCTGTATTAACTGGAAAAAGGATCCTTCCAAAATAAAGAGAACTTACGTTACTCAGGGTGGGTAGTCACGTGGGTTTTGCTTGGATACACTGTACGGATGTTCGAATACACTGTACGGACATTCTGATCGAATGTAGGAAGATTTCTCTATGTTTTCTCATCTATACCCAGAAAGTTATACACCATTTTCCAGCCCACATTTTCCCCTATCAAACGCTACCAGGATAGCATCTTTAAGCTTCTTACTTTGAGTACTAACTCTGTCACAAATGTTGTCCGTACAGCTTATTTCCAAATTCAGGTCCGATCTTCGGCGCTAAAAAAATTGTGACAGAGTCTGTACTCAAAGTAAGAAGCTTTATTGGGATATCCTGGCATCGTTAGATCGGGGAAAATGGGAGCTGGAAAATGGTGTATAACTTTCTGTGTAAAGATGAAAAAAAACATGCAGAAATATCTATTTACTTTTGCTTGAAGCATCGGTGTGCAAAGAAGTCCGCCATTTTTCCGTACAGTGTATCCTAACAGAAACCACGTGACTACCCACCCTGGTTACTTGAAAACGTTTAGCCAAATGTGAGTGGGTATGATCAGGAAATACCACAATCACACACTGCAGACTAACCCACTGCACTCTAGAGGAAGAGTCACAGAACATTAACAATAACAAGGCATACAACAATTAAAGTAAAGTAGCCAGCTCTCTCTTTCTCGTCAAAATGATTGCAAAACTAGAGATGGCACAAAATAATGTATATGAAAAAAGGACCAACACAGAACCCCCACAAACAATGGGATATACTTAAAACAACAAACATTATGTTACAGCCACCTAAGTTGTGTTATGCTTTTATCGTTCTTGTAAGTTTAACACGTTGTAGGTATTTGCGAATAAAATACTTGTATTGTAACTTGCGTGTGTCTTTTAAATCTGCACAGATGTAGTTCGCATATAAATGTTTAAATATTTGTTTCAGGACAACCAGACCCTTTAAATATGTTTGGTTTACCGTCAAACAATATCTTTGGTGAGCACTGATATATCATTTTAATTGCATGTATCTAGAGCATGAACAATTGTGATTTGTAACCAGATATCAAAGACTTGCATACATTAATATGCAATAAATTACTAAAGCAGCATGTTAGATACAATAAAGATATGCCATTGTTAGTGAAATAGCGTATATGACTTTGACATGCCATATTTTCTTTTGCATGTTTGTTCTGCATGATCAAGTAGTCTATAAAGTTAAACACATTTTTGCATATGTTAAGGGCCTTATAATTGTGCCTCTTAATGTTTAAACATGTTCACTCACAATATGAAAAAACAAATGCACGGATAAGTGAATAGATTCTCGCAGTTTGTGTAACCTATGTATTGCTACAGATTGACCAGCCTACGCATTCGCACAATTTGATAATCTATCTATTTCTACAGTTTGACCAACATATGCATTCCCACAGTGATAAGCGTAAGCTTTCACAAAGTTCCCTATGGTTTCCTCTTTAATTGCATGATGATGGATCAGGCTCCAGACTCAATGACGGACCTGACATAAAGCTTTCATCGGTAGGTTAGTGCCTGATGCTTGTTTTGGCTGGACCCACTGTGGCTACAACTTGAGGTTTACTTTAGCTATGACTATACTTGAGTCATGAGCCCTTTTCTTTGTCTCATCATAGTGTGTTAATTTGATTAGATTTTTTTCTCTGATATTGCATAGTTTAGGAAAACTTCCATGCAAGAAAAACAAAAATTGCGTTCAAACAACAGCAGACTCTAGGGCGAAGATTTTGCGCCAATAAAATGCAATGAAGTCCACTAAGTGGTTTGGGCTGCAGTCCGTTCTAATGTGGTTATTCTGTTTTTGTTAATTCATTGTTTATTGCTGATACCATTGTTTTCGGGGGTTATGTGTATCTTGTTTTGTTATGCAATACTTAGTGACTTTCCTAGTTTAGAAATCATCTTGGTGGGGAAGAGATAGCTAGTTGCTTTACTTTAATTGTCTTCCAGATGCCTTATGTCTGTAGTGGTATGTGGGTCTTCTTCGCGCTGTAGTGAATTGGTATGCATAGTTTGATTGTAGTATTTACTGAACATAGTCACTTACTTTTAATCAGCCTATGAATTCCCACAGTTTGTCCAGCTTTCACACGATCACACATTGACCGTCCTACGCAATCCCGCAGTTTCTTTAACCTCTGCAACCGCACAGTTTAACAAGCTTATGCATTTCCAAATAAAAGGAGGCATAAATAGTCACTTTATAAATTATTTTCGAAATGTACCTCTACAATTTGTCATTATTGAAAATGATAGTTCAAAAGTATTGATAGTCTACTGCCTAAAGCTTTTTAACCCACTGCTTTTTACATCTGATTTTGATTTATAGGCTCATGAAATCACTTTTCTTCCATGTAAAATTTCCATTCACTGTTGGAGCGAAATGTTATACTTCAGAAAATACCCATTCCTTGTATTTCTAGCATTCTATATCTTACTACATGTATCTTCAACTGAAAGGCTTGCGCAATTCATCCAGCTGCTGTTATGAAACCATTTGTTGTGTTTGCATGTATAACAACGATGCTCAAAGTCGTGCATTTTCGCGGATTTCTTAATCTATTGACTAATGCTAGCATTCTAATTTTGTACCAAACTTGAAGAGAACGAATCGTCAGGTATTAATCAAGATTGCATGACAGATCTGTCTTCCATAACAATGTATTAAAACACAGGTAAGTATCTATTTATGTATATTCATAACAAAATATACTAGTGTGAATCTACTGTCCTGCCAGTCAAGAGTGACAGTGACGTCATGTTTTTACTATCGTTAAGTAAAATATCAACTTGTACACTCCATTTGAGCTAAAGAGAATCTATAGATCACTTGTGCATTAATTATATCCTAAGATAATACACAAGTGATCTCTCGATTCTAAGTCACTGATAACGTTGTAAACTAAACATAACGTCACTGTCACTATTGGCTGGCAGGACAGTAGCTAATTGCATGGTCGCATGTTGTATAATCTAGCATTTTGGATGATAATATTACTATGAGTCACAAAGTGTTAACACAAATCATAGCATATTAACTTAATCATTTTGACAATGACTGACGCAATGAGTCAAGGCTAGCCAAAGTTGTTCAAAACTTAAGCGTTACGGGGGATACAGACTAACCTTTTTTTCGCCAGGAGCAAGCTGGGCCCCTTAAACAAAATGATTGGGAGCCCAGCCCAATACTAAGGAGACCAAAATTCGGGGGGGATTAAACTAATTTCAACAGCATTGCCAAGCATTCATTTTTAAGCGCCACCTATAATTTGCAGCAGACGATAATTTCGAATTTCGCTGCTTTTTCAAAATAACAAATAAGGCATGGTATTTCATGAGTATCGTCTGTATTGTTATTAGATAAATGAAGATTTGTAAACTTCCAACAGCTAGTGTCAGATTTGACAAGACCTCATACATTTTCATACTACCCGTTTTCAGGGGGGGGGGGGCAAGCTGGGCCCCTAAACATTTAGGGACACTGGGCTACTGGGCCCCTGTTAATCTTTTTCCCTGCGTTAATCCCTAGCCGTTTATTTTATGGTTTAAAATATGAAGAAACGTCCCATACATTTAAACCAGAATCATACTTAATGGGTGGTCTTGTACTGCATCCTACGTGTATATATGGACAGAAAAGGTTATATAGAAATAACATACATTGACATGATCTTTCCCATTTGGTGTTCCTTTACTGCACACTAGATGTATTTAAGGTCAGAAAGAGTTAAACCTAACTAACCTACATTGGTATGATTTTCCCATTAGGTAGGCCTATACTGCATACTACACGTATGAATGGAAAATTAGTATTATAGCTAATATAGCCTTGATTTACACGATTTCCTTTTGGGTGGTCCTATACTGCATACAATGTGTATTAATGGGCTGATTTTTAAGTAACTAACCTACATTTATATGATGTTTAGATGTTACACGACCTCTGATTTACGATCTTTGGGTGTTTGCGTAAAATGAAGCAGTCGGGGTGGAACATCTGTGTTTGTTAAGTCTTTTATAGTAAATGTCAATAAATTCCTGAAACCTTTTTTCCAGAACAACATATCAATATTGTAAACACAGTCACGCTTCAAAGCCTTTTGTTGATCTGTACATGTAGTTTGTAGCGGTATAGACAGGACCACCAAGTGAACACATGTCAATACATGTGAGCGAGGTATAATCTCAGCTAAACCTTTATGAGTTCAGGCATTGCATGATTGTGATTTACAATTTTATGTATGTGTATCACAGATTATGAAATAAATACAAAGAACATGTACTTTTTTTTATTCAATTTGATTTAAACAAATAAAACATTTATGTTTTTCATTAAAGTATACAGCAAAACAGAAGAACTTGTTTTTACCTTATGAACTTTTGCATATTTGCTAAGTAAGAATTTAACACTGTGAACTAGATAAAATATAACCAGTAATGAATCACATTAATTACTAATTCATAAAAAATATCTTGATAATGCGAATGGTAGATGTTTATTGAAAAAAGAAAACTAATTGTTGTTTATACTAAAGTAACATAATCAATGTTAATTCTATCTGCAGGTGGTGATACTGGTGGTATGATGGGACCAAGTGAAGTAGGTGGAGGAGGTCTGTTTTCAGGAGGTGGCCCACATATGGGTGGTGGTTTACCACTAGCTGCACTAGGAATGTCTGGAGGTGGTCTTGGAGAGGGACTAGGAGGATTAGGGTCCATGGGCATGATGTCAGGTGGAAACCTTGGATTTGGTCCCCCAGGCGGTGGATTGTTAGGAGGTCTTCTAGGTGGTGGAATGTCTGGGATGGGTGGTGCTGGAGGTGCTGGAAGTCTTGGTGGTATGGGCGGTCGTGGTGGTATGGGCGGTCGTGGAGGTGGAGGATTTAATATGATAGAAACAATGCTGATGCTGCAGTTGTTAAATGGTGGTGATGCCCCTGATCCCCCAGCTAGGACACCTGGTAGACCTGGAGCCCCCAGACAGAGATCACCATTAGAGGAATTTATGAGAATGGAGCGCATCAGAAGGTTGAGAGAGCAACAAATGGAGAGAGCTATGAGAAACAGAAATGCACCACAAAACCAAGGATCTAGGATGGTATTTCCAGGACGTCCAAGTGGGCCTCCAGGACCTCCACGCGGCCGTCCAGGACCTCCACGTGGGCGACCCGGACCTCCGCCACCACCAAGAAATGTTGGACCACCACCAGGTGCTCGAGGAAGAAGGGGAATACGACCAACAGCACCAACTGAACAAAGAACTACACAAGCTGATTTGGGTAGACCACAGGACCAAGGACGCATGCCCACAAATGTCAACTCTCCACCAGATCAAGCTATGAAAGATTCTTTACTGCAAATAATAGGACAGCTGCTAGGGCGTCCTATTCCAAGTGACGTTAGCAGAACAAGCAGTCCAAGAAACCAACCTCGCTCAAGAATGAGCGCAAGACCTAGTGGGTCAGAGTTTGGACCAAGTAGTTCTAGCGGACAAGAATTTGGACCAAGAAGTTCTAGCAGACAAGAGTTTGGACCAAGCAGTTCGAGCGGACAGGAATTTGGTCCAAGCAGTACTAGCGGACAAGAATTCGGATCAAGAAGTTCTAGTGGACAAGAATTCGGGCAAAGAAGCTCTGGCGGACAGGAATTTAGACCAAGGGGCTCAACGGGACAGGAATCCGGACCAATGAGCTCAAGAGGACAGGAATTTGGATCAAGTGGCTCAATGGGACAGGAATTCGGGCCAATGAGGTCTGGTGGACAAGCAATGGGACCTGGATCTTCTAGCGCCTCACAATTTGGACAAAGATCTCGTGGGTTAAACCCGCTTGCCCAACGAAATATGCGGGTTGGGGCAAGACCTATTCCTGCCAGTGGAGTAAATTCAGCTGATAGAAGAGCAGATCAGGCTGACTTGATGGCAGACTATATGGACAACATGCAAGCTGTGAATCCATTACAGCGAATGTTAATGGGAGGAGGCAGAATGAGTGGAGGTTTGCCTGGTGGATTGCCTGGTGCCAGTGCGATGGGGACTGGGTTTTCACCTATGGCAAGCCTTTTATCAGGATCTTCAGGCTTTGGAAACATGGGACTGATGGCTTTGATGGGTTAACCTAATTTTACCTTATATATTTTGGGAAAAAGCTTCTAATACACAATCTGGAAATAACCGGAATCATTTCTTTTTTCCTGGCGATCCTCAAATTGGACAGTGGCAAACAGAAGCAAACACTATACACCAAGCATCAAACTCATTTGAAAAAATCAACGAACAACCCTGAACATTGAACAATATGCTTTTCCAATTTGAAACGCGAAACATGCTGTTCGCAACTGTTCCTTAAAAACGGAAAGTTAAGAAAATAGATAGAAACGTGCACTCAGTTATATTGAGTATTAATCCATATAGGGTAAAGTCGGGTATACTTGGACAGACAGCTAAATTCGGACAGGGGCCTTATTTGTTTTATATTTCAAATATTGGAATAAAAAATAAAATAACTAAGCAAACAATGAAAATCCTGATGAGACGGCTCACAAGGAGCAAATGTTTGCAAATGTGTGTCTAAATTTACCTGATGTCCGAATTTACTCGACTTTACCCTATACGCATGGTGTCCTTTTTATGGGACATAGACAAACATTGAAGAACCAGATCAGATGCGCAAAATGCGGTGTCTGATCAGGTCTTTTTTGTTTGCTTACTGAATGTTATATTGAAATTTGAAAAATAACACCCATCAACCCTATAATTAGAATTTGTTTTTGTTTTGTTTGATTTGATTCTTCACGTCCCATCAACAATCTTTCAGTTATGCAGGGACAGATCTTCCTGGGTTGAACCAGTACTAAGCTAGGATAAATGTGTCTTGCTAAAGGACCACTACACAGTGACGCCGGTGAGGCTCGAACCCGCGGCCCTTCGGTCTCGGGTCAAGCACTCTGCCACTGAGCCACTGCGCTCCCTATAATTTAGAATTGAGCCATCAGATTTATTAGAAGGGGACAGCCAATTTGGCTTAAATGTGTGAGCACATTACTGCCATTTGTGGATGCTGGCGTCAATTTCGACTGATTTAACCCAGAGAAAATAAAATTCTGAAAAGCTTTGTAAACATCACAACTAAATAAATTACAAATACAAATATTCAAAAAAGTTTGTAATCTTAGACAGAAAATCTTGTAACCTTTGACTACGCAAAATCAAAAGGATTTAAGCTTTGTTAACTACAAATGCGAAATGTTGAGTTCTTATAGACACAAAAAAAACTTATATAAACTTACAATAAATAATGTATGATGATCATGGGTGGAAGTCGGTCTAGATGTCTATACTTTCGACAGTAAGTGGCAAACACCACCACATATACTCTTACTATTATAGTTACGCAGGCTACTCCATAGTCCAACTTTTAAGTGACCATTATATGGCTTGCCTAGACATGTATTTGCTCAAACCTTTCCTTCATGAATATTCATGCTAAGCTCCACCCACTATAAATAATTACATGTGTATAAATAAACTTAGAACAAATAAATTACCTGCCAGGTCCACTAGTGTAGGATCATATCCAATCATATTTTTATAAGAAAACGAGTAGGCACTGATCGGGCAGTTGTTAAAAGAGCTGCCTGATCTGGGTCTGTTCTGTTTGCAAAAGTGTCAAAATGGGTTAACCCATAAACCTGACGTCCTTTTATGGGACAAAGACAAACAGATCAGACGCCATAAATGTGGAGTCATCCGATCAGAATGTTCTTTCGACATTTGAATTAGATACCAACCACAACCTTAAATTGGAAGTGAACTCGTCCAGATGGTAAATATGGGAAGTTTCATTTGGCTCAAGTGGGTTAACTCGTTAGTACGCATTTTTTCGTCTATGCAGCATCACTAAACTGAAACATTTATAGGTATCTCTATCAAATGTAAACCATTTCAAACATTTACATATGTCATGTAACTGTATTAAATGTCTACTGTAAATTCAGAAATGTTCGCGAGTGTTTTATTTTCGCGAAATGGCGAAAACTTATGTAGGCAAATCATGCTCCAGTCACGAATTTTTAACATCGCAAACATAATGTTATCTTTTAACGTCATTCGCGAAAATAAGACTCTCGTGAAATTTCCGAGTTTACAGCGTTTCTTGAATATTGTTCCTTTTTTCAAAGACGGCGAAACGCTCAGAAACATGCAAATAGCCGCCACTGAACTATCGTCACTGTTGTTTGTTAATAAAATACAATTAATAATTACATGAAAAAAGTTTGTGTATTCTCAGTTCTTTATGTCCTATATTAACTAATAAGTTGCTTGAATTGCAATACTGTTACTGCGGATTCAGGATTTCTCGAATGAGGGTTCATATTTTATAAAGGTATTGGGGTTCGCTTTGCTGATTTTATCTAATTTTTCTTAAATACCCCATGTAATTGGAATAATTTGGTCTCAGTTAATTTGGTCTCAGTGAGACCAAATTATTTCATTTTCATATGATATGGGGTGGGGAGGGGCCCGGTTCCTGCGAAACCCCTCTGCCGGGATCCACCGATATGGGCCACGTCGCGAGAAAACCTAACCTTGTTGCATGCGAACAACAAAGGCACGGACAAGCTTGCGCATCCGCGCAGTCTGATCAGATTCTTTGTTATGTGCTTATTAAAAAATAATAATGTCTAAACTTGCCTGTTGCAATATTTCAACACTCTATCTAGTCTCTGTAGCTGAGCAGGCTGGTTTGAGGCATACCCAGTCGGAAACCCCAAAGTCAGGTTATTCTACGACGGGCCATATTTTTATATTATCTTTCCTTAGTAAAATCGTGAGTAAGGCATGTCATGAGAAACCATGTGGTCCTGTTGTTGTTGAGTTATTGTTTATTGCTGTTCTCATTGTGGGAGTTCTGTCGTTGGTCCTCGTTTTGTTATGCAGTATTACTTGACTTTTCGCTTACTGTAAAGGCGGCAACTTTAATATTCATATCTGGGTGTAGTTCGGCTATTTCATCTGCTAAGGAAGGGAAATCAGGTTCTATTTATAATTTGGTAAAGAGTTAATAAGCTTTTTGAGCCGCGCAATTGTGCATGCATTTCATGAAAATCCTAACCGTATACACACTGAACTCACATTTATTAACCCTTAAAGCACATAATCACAGAATGTATGTTTTTGTCGTCCACTAAACTATTTGAAGCCTCAAAGATAAACAGTGTGAATCCAGATCAGACTGCTCCTGTAGGAGGAGCAGTCTAATCTGGGTCTACAATGTTTGCCTCCCTGCTTATGTTCAATAGACATTTTCAGATGCAGTTATTTTGCTGACGTTTTAAGGACTAAATAATGACTGAGGTTGTGGCACAAGATGATACAGTTACTTTTAAATAAAACCACGCCTCCTTTCAGCTTTTACCTATGCTTAAGGTTGACTAATAAAAAAAAAAGTCCGAATTACGCATTCATGAGGCGCCGCCTTTACAGTAAGCGAAAAGTCAAGTAATACTTAGTGTACTTTCTAGGTTTTTGCTGTGGAAGAGAGAGAAGGTTTCTTTACTTGTGACTGTTAGTGTTATGTGTCTCATCCTCGCGTTGCCCTGAGTTGGACTGCAGTGTGCGATTGTGGTCTTACCTGATCATATTCACTTACATTTTGTTAAAACAATAATAACTATTTACTCCGTTTGTCAAATTCTTCAAAACGGAAATCACGGCAGCAGAAGACGATCAATTTTTGCCATACACCGACCCAAAATGAAAACTTTACACTTTATTTCTTTGAATAGCTGTTTTGTTAGAATATATATGGTGTAAGATTTACGCATGATTATCATCGATATTTCTTCGCAGATAACGATTATGCAAGTTTTATTCAAATCCCCGGTCTATTCAAGCGTCAACGCCTGAAAAACGTGTTCCTTACGTTGTACGGGCTCAGGAACAGGTGGTTCACTAACAGCTTTAAAACAGGCAAGAAATCATTTGCAGCTGAGAACTGATAATAAAAAAATAACTTATTGTTACAAAACGCTTGCATTTAGTGACGGTACGTCTTTCAAAAGGTCAAAGAAACCAAGTTATTGGCGTGCTCAAGGCGGGATCTACGCTAAATGATATAGCGCATAATTTTTGCTGCTCTAGACAGACTATTTATAATCTTATGAACCGGTACAACAGTTCTGGGTCTGTCAGAGTTCGTACAAGACCTGGTCGCGCAAGTGTGACAACGTTACGTCCTTGTCTCGTTAACACGTTAACTCACTCATATAGTCGTTTTAAACCAGCAACCATTTGCTCGGCGTTAACGGGGTTCATGCACAAAAGATTCTTAATCATTTCATGCAAATTAACGGACTTGATATTTTCCAGCATGACAATGCTAGACATCACACAACGCGTAAATAACCACACAATGCCATGCTCATAATACAGTCAACGTCTTGCCTTGGCCAGCTTTATCCCCAGTCATGAACCCCATAGAACACGTTTAGGGTGAATTGGGTCGAAGGGCCAGGTTCAATTATCAAATGGATGCGATAAATGAGTTCAATATGCACCTCTGTTAGAATGACAAATGTATCCCCATACGGGACTTTAACGGACATCCAGGTAGCTGCGATGCGCTGAAGCGGTAATAGGGAATTACAATGGAAGGTGCTAGTTTTTATACTATATCTTTTGAAATTATAAAAGCAAAATTCCTGTGCAAACAAATGTTTTACCTAAATATCTCACAATTATTCTGGTATATTTTTTATGAATTTCCCTCTGCAAACTCTTCGTCTTTTTTGATGGTTTTTGATAGAACCCTAAGAATGATTAAATTATATAGTAAAGCAGGCTTTTTAAGATCTGCTCATTGGTAGATATTCGGTCATAGTTTTTAAAGTATTCAATATATTTTCTCTGTGCAAGCGGTGCACTGTGCTCAGTTCAATTGCGAACAAATTGGTATAATTTTCATACAATTAAAATAAGATTTGATGTAGCCTTTTGAAAATTTCCTGGTACAACCCCTTTGACTTTTCCACAAGCTATCCACGCATTACGGAGGTATAATCTATTTTTAGAAACAGTATATAAGGTAACAACAGGTATTGACCACACATACACTTTAGCTATCGCGCGTCTATATCTTAGCTTTTTTGAAAGTATTTATTTATTTATTTATTTATTTATTTATTTATTTATTTATTTATTTATTCTATAAAGTTGCGTCTGATCAGGGTACGCACTGTTTGCATTAAGAATATTCCATTAAAAATTAAATAAAAAGAATACCACCCAACTTAATACAGAATGGACTGGCCCAAATGACAAGAGCGGGAAATATATTAACCTTAATCGGTTGAAATTCTTCACTTGCTAATGGCTCGGACCCGAGCTAGTAGCGATAATTTTGGTACTTATAGTGTCGATCTAGATCAGGCCCGAAAAGCGTCGAACTGATCTGAATACATACTGTTTGAGTAGAGAAATTTTGACACTGTGTTGGTATTAATGTATTAAAGGCAAAAAAGATTTTGAAATATTGTTTTAAATGCCCATTTAAAAAGGAACAGCAGATAACAAGATTACCCAGCATACAAAGAGTTAAATAACTACCAATTATTGAATGCTAAAATTGGCGACGATTGGCGGGGTCTGTTATTGGTGTAAAAACTGTGAACTTGTCAATTACTACTAGAATATATTTACTGCTCAAACATTAGCTCAGTTAAACTTTGTTCTTCGGCGCTGATCAGGGTCTACACGGTTTCTTATAAAATGTTCTATTAAAGTCTGAATAAAATTATAAATACCATCATACAACCCTTGGATCAGAAATGGACAGTACCAACTGATAAGAGTGGGAAATTTCATATGGCTTAAATGGGTAATATTTCTATTTCTTATTTTATAAATTATGAAAGTACAGCGTTAATTGTATAATATAAATGAGCCATGACATGTGATTTCTAACAATGTGGCATTTTGACAAGTGTAGACTCAGACAAGCCTGTGTAGCATCCCTTTAAGCTTAGAAACTCTAAATGATGTTCAGTCAGAAGCTTAACACTCATAGAATATTCAGGCGACTAGCACAGGCTCTGATCAGACTGCGCGTGTGCGCAGGCTGATCTGAGGCCTTGCTGGTCGCACATACATTATTGTTGGAAATCTCCTGCCGCGGCTCAAATGATAATAATTCAGCTGGCACCATTATTTACAAGTATGTTATATCAGAATCTTAAAATAATTTTGACTTTTAAGAATGCAAGCATTGCAGACCTAAATGAAATGCCACAGAACGCAGGCACCTAATTCGGGTCTTCACTGATCGCATATAAATCCATTTGTTTATAGTGGATAAGCCGATAAACAAAGTTTAGCAGATCAACACGCCGTATGGACCCCATACAGTTGATTTTTATTTCATGCGTGTGTTTTCTCATCTTTTTTTCTTTCTTTCTTTTAAATTTTACTTTTTTTTAAAAAAATGTTTTTAGATATACGATCTGTTGAAATCTAATAAAAATCGCGTATTTTGCCGTGTCTGATCTAGGTCCAATTTGTTTGGGGAAAATTGATATTCTGGCTTTGGCTACGCTAGCATGGGCATTTATCAGGGGCAGTTGTGCATGTGCGATAAGTTCCAACATGGGCGTTTATCAGGGGCATTTGCGCATGTGCAGATCAGGATCAAGATTTTATCGGGCCTGATCTAGGTCCACGCTGTTTGCAATACAAGCAGTAACTCCACCCTTCACCGAGAGACGCATCATGGTTTGGATCGAATTGGCTATCGTAGATTGTTTATTATTTTATTTTATCTAGAAAGCACTGTTTAATCAGGGTCTTCACTGTTCGCTTACAGATGGTTCCTCTTAAAGTTCAATAAAATTTAAAAACCGACGCCAACAGCTTTAAAATTTGAAATGAACCCGTCCGATTGATAAATGGAAACGTTCGGCTTAAGTCTGGCGAAAATACAGCAGATCTATCTACATTAACATAGCAATGATCAGACTGTGTCTGTGTACGTGTTGTGTAGACTAAGCAACGCGTACAAGAGAAAATGGTTTTATTTCATCTTGATCCAATTTGTTATGAAATGTATTAAAGCTATACTTATTTTATGCCTGTTTCATTTGATGCATATCTGATGTACACTCTGATCAATGTGCCATGCACACGCGCAAAAATTTTTGGCATATTATTCTAATAGAAATGCTACAAATTTTCGATAATCTGTTTCACTATAAAAACATGGATCAAACGCCTTTAGCTATGCATGGTTACTATGGTGTCCTGGCAGAATGAGATACTAACACTCGATGTCCTCCAAAGTTCGACATGTCACGGGTGGTAAACCTAGGAACTACCACGAAATTGTGTTAACGTAATTTTGTTCCCAAGCCACATCCGGGACACGTCGTGGTAGTTTCCAGGCCGAAAATTGGATAAAGAAAGGTTGGCGTCTCTTTCATTTTTGTTTTATTTTACAACTTAGAACGAACAATGGTGAAATCCGACAATGTGGTTCCGTGTAAATATGTTTCAGTGTCCCCTCTAGCCCAAAATTTTGTTTGAAAAGTTATTTCCCTTCTTTAGATTCGTGTTTCCCCACTGAGCATCGGACCAACTTTCCCAAAAGTTCGAAGGATTTTAGCCGTTATTTGTCAAATTAAATGGAATTTGATATCATTTGACGATGGAAATGATAAAAAGACCCTGAATAAACATTCCTGCACAGAAAAAAAATCTGAGCATTTACTTGTAAACGATTCATGCCTCGTTCGTCCTGTGTTGTAGTTTCCAGCTCATCGTGGTAGTTAAAATGGTATCGTGGTAGTTTCCAAGACTTTGTAGGAATTTAGTAGTAGTTCGCATCAGAAGATGTTCACTTTTCAGGTGCTACTTAATTTTTATAAAGACAGGGTGTGCGGGCCGAACCTTGAATACCCTTTTTATTTATACGAAGACGTTTTCAAACAACCTTTTGTCAGATAACAAATGTCGACTGCCTGAATTTTAATTTTAGTGGGCTATTGAAATTATGAGAAGAATGAAAAGAAGGTATATTCACATATTTTGTTTTTGAATAAACATGCTTTTTAATTATCAAATAACATGCCCGTTCATCGTCGCACTCACATGTATATAAAAAGTGTCCCAACCCGAGGATATTTCCCTTTTTTCTGAAGCGCAAGTACTAACGATACTTTGGGCCAGTAGTCTTAGCCTGCCATTTTATCTTAAAATTGACTGAACATGGACCAATGTAGCGAGTGACGCAATATTTTTATATCATTTTTTTGTCTGTTGCTTGGTCCACCACGGCTCAACTGATGACCTTCTTTTGCTTTAGATTTCCAGAGGTGTTGATTGGCAGTCCAGAGCATGATCTCCACCTGTCAAGCATCACATTGGGTCTCTTGAGTCCTCAGCTTAGCTGCTTCATGGTGTTGAAATGTGATTTATTTGTTTACCGTGGTAATTAATTGAGTTCGAGGGTCATCATGCGAAACAAACAACTACTATAATGTTTTGAAACACTTCAGAAACGTATCTTACAAAGTCTTGGAAACTACCACAATAGCATTTTAACTACCACGATGAGCTGGAAACTACAACACAGGACGAACGGGGCATGAATCGTTTACGAGTAAATGCTCAGATTTTTTTTCTGTGTAGGAATGTTTTTTCAGGGTCTTTTTATCATTTCTATCGTCAAATGATATCAAATTCCATTTAATTTTACAGATATGGGCTAAAATCCTTCGAACTTTTGGGAAAGTTGGTCCGATGCTCAGTGGGGAAACACGAATCTAATGAAAGAAAGTAACTTTTCAAACAAAATTTTGGGCTAGAGGGGACGCTGAAACATATTTACACGGAACCACATTGTCGGATTTCACCATTGTTCGTTCTTAGTTGTAAAATAAAACAAAAATGAAAGTGACACCAACCTTTCTTTATCCAATTTTCGGCCTGGAAACTACCATGACGTGTCCCGGATGTGGCTTGGGAACATAATTACGTTAACACAATTTCGTGGTAGTTCCTAGGTTTACCACCCGTGCCCTAACGTGCCCATACAGCGTTACATAAATTAAATGATTAAGCATTCGTAAAAATGGAGGTCACGCTGGTTACTGATGATCTTTTTAACATTACTTATAGCACACAGTCAGTAAATGCTGTGTGACTGTTTATTTTATTTTTTTTTAGAAATTTTTATTTTGACCCCTCTGAACGGAATTATTCATAAAAATTATGCAATATCTGATTTTTATCCAATATTTTTTTCAGAGACATCAATAAGGCATTGAAGATTCGATAAAAAATTAACCCCGAAAATTAATTTATTCTCAAAATATACTTTTAAATACTATGTTAAGTTTTCATTTTGGGTCAGTGTAGTTCATCGTGTTGGCTGCGCCCTTCTTGTGGGACATATGCAGTAAGACAGTGTGGGACAGTGCAGACCCAGACCAGCAGCCATGTAGAATGCAGAACTTGGCGTCTGATCAGGGTCTCCACTGTTTGCTTACACAGCATTCTTTTACAATTTGAATAAAAATGAAAAACAGTACGATCCAACAACCCTTATAGTGGCCATGGACTGATCCAATTGATAAAAGTGGAAGAGAGAGAGAGAGAGAGAGGGCATTTATCATTATTATATTTATTTTTTGCTATAAAACATGTTGATTGACATGTCATTTTCCCCGAAAGCTTAAACCTAATGTTCCGACCAGCACATCGAGGTCGATCTATCTTAATGAAATGTAACCTTTGTTTTTTAAATACAAGGATGTATTCGTGTTGTGTTTTGATGTTTAACCAATCAATGGCTATGGCTATGTCGAGACGACACATGTAAGAATGAAGTCATATCCTTGATATTTTATTATATCATCACTTAGCAGTTCCATATCGAGTTAGTTTAAGTATGGCAATTGGACCAAATATGGTCCTGCCACGGGGGTCACATGTTTTAAATGGAAAAGCATTAAATAAATAATTTTGTCTGAAACCTAAGGGCCTGGAGCCTTGATAGTTGGTTTTCAGCATCACCTAGTATATCTCTACCAAGTTCATTTTAAAATGATTCTGATGCCAACAATGAAATTGCCTTAAGAAATTGGAATCTTGGAATATCTTGGAAACGTCCGAATTATTGTTTCTCAAGATTAGACGCATGTATTGAAAACGAGAGCTATGCACCACCCATTACTTTCATAAGGCTAACTGCCAAGAAAACCATTTATATCCCCGTCTTTTAACCATATATATTATTGTTCATTGTGATAAGATGCATTCATTAAATTTGACAGCAGGGCATCCCTGTGTGCAATTCCAACATCGTCTCCTTCCAGTGCAGTTGTGAGTTACTGTCTTCTAGCCTAATCTATACAATATATATACAATATGGACAATGCCAACCTTAAACTCAGGTGAGCGATTTAGAGCCATCTTGGTCCTGCTTTACTTGATAAAAAAAGCCCAATAACTTAAACCACATTATCAGAGTCAGTTTAGGCCCCTGATAAACATACGGTAACTACCGAGGTGGTTCGAATGATAACCTGAGGCGAGTCAAACAATGCGATAGCTGGCGGGCGCTCTTTGTTCTGGTATAAAAAACCCTATCTTTATTCGCAATGTGTAAAGCCTGGCATCAGAACAACGAGCGCTCGCGAGCGCTTGCATTGTTAAACTCGCCTCAGCATTCCTCTGGTTTTACCAAAGGCTCTCAATGGAGATGGTGTCTTTATTAAATGTATTAATTTTAACATTTGTGTCTATTCGGAAATGCGGATCATGAAAAACTGCGAAAAATGCTAAAATTAGACAATAAAAGCGTTTGAAAGGATTAGATGTTGTACAGCTTTTCGGCTACATTATCTTTGTCCCAGTCTCTTGTAAAGCTAACGGAGATAGGAACCAGTTAGGGGCGTGGCTAGACAGTTGGGAGAGTGGCCATTTAATATTCTGATGATCATATTTGGTGGGAAATGTTTTAATTTTCTTATATTCGCATGGAAAGCAACAGATCTAACTATTTGGACCATGTCTTTTAAAGAGTATGAAAGTGAGAAAACTGACTACTGTCTATCGCTGGCTTTAACCCATTTAAGCTGAATGGAATTTCCCACCGTCATCCACTGGAACAGTCCGTTTCTGTGTTAAGGTATATTGGTTGATTTTTTTCATTTTTCTTCACAATTTAATAGAACATTCTGCAAGCAAATAATAGAGACCCTGATCAGACGCCGAGTATTGCGGCGTCTGGTGTGGGTCTGCACTATTTGCCTACGTTAGAACGCTAGACGTATAAGGGTTAAGAGCATGGTTTTAGAAACGATTCATATACCATGTCAGGTTGCATTAACTACCCTTGTCCCAAAGTCACTAGATCTTAGAACACAGTCTGTCTAACCAAATCACATTTGCCTGCCTAGTTAGTCTGAAGGTGGTGGTATTGTCATCCACCAAATCCCACTCTGCCACCAATGTAGTTTTTATCTTGTCACTCACGAGGCCAAGCCACAATGTACGTTGTCATGTAGCACGACATATGAAAATTGTTATGTAGAATATTTTCTATTATACACTGAATGACTTAAAAAACGCAAAAATCGAAACTCATAAAAGTAGCAACTTTTTAATGTATCAATTTTATTGAGAATTGGCAAAGATAAACATCAGCATGTCAGCAAAGCATGATTTAAATTTCATATCAAAATGATGAATAATTTTAACATTCCAATTGCGCCAGGTCGTTCATGTTCAGACAAACGTGGCACGAATAATAAAGCTATAAAAGCTATAAAACTAAAGCTACTGTGTTTTTTATACATGTATACCTACAAGCTATACACTGAACCGAATTTCTAAGGAGACACTTTTCAATTTCCCCTTTTCTGACTAAGACCGTGTTATATTGGAATGAATGTTTGCCAAAGTATGTGCATTGTAATGGACTAATGTTAAGCGTTGTTTTGGAAGAGCTTTCTATCACTCCACGATTTTTGGGTTCAAAAATGCAAAAATCAACTTTTTGAAGAAAATAAGCATCTTGAGGGCAGTTTCTATCGAATTCAAGTACAGGTGATTGCAAACCTGCCTAGTTGACTTGAAAAACACTCAAAACACTTGACATTTTGCTTATGACAAATTTTTTATGAATTTTTAAAAATTGATAATTTTGCGAATTTTCCAAAATTTTCGGAAATCATCAGCTGTACATACTAAAATCATTGCACGTGTTTTACTTTATGTTAATATGTTTGACAAAACACCTTGCAAATTGATGAGCCCATTTTCTGACGATATCTTTACTAATTTGGTATCCATTTCCGGTTTTAACGTGAAACTTTAAAGGTCATTTAAATGGCATTTGTTAAAGATTTCTTTTAATTTTTAAGCAGAACAGTGACGCCAATTCATAATGAAGAATCCCTGAAAATTGCATTGCTGTGCTGCAGATAATAAAGCGTACAGAGCAATGCAAAGTGAGTATGCAAACTGCATGGTTAAGCTAAAAATCCTTTGATTAAGTTGTTGACCGTGGCTGTCTTCTTGTGAACGTAGAAGAGAAATGGAGTGTTCAATTGTCAAAAAAAACTTTTGATTCTTTTCATCTTATATCACAGCTGTTATAAACATCTTCAAACTAATTAAAATATAAATGGATACCGTATCTGATGAATAGTTTATATCACACTAAAAAGTGTGACTTTTTGAAATGATGGTACCTTTACTCGGACCTCGTCTGTGCAGGGTCTGCCTGTCATTTTGAAATGACATAATTTGCAGAGTCTCGACAAAGCCTTGGACCCTTTTATAGAATTTAAATTTTGTGAGAGCGATTTTTACTTTCTGAATGGGAGCAAAAATTGTATGGTGGCTACTTATAACTTCGGTTCAGTGTATGTGAAATGATAAAATATTTTGCTTCATTGATTCGTGCGGACGCCACGTGCAAAAATAGTAAATCACAAATGCGTAGCTGCTGGTGGCCATTGTCTATAAAACACCGGTATTAGGTATAGATAGAGGCAGAGTGTCGTTTCCAGTCGATTTAACTTAATAAAGAAGACTAAAAATGTTCTGGGTTCAAAATATAATAATTTTCATTTTTTTGCGTTTTTAAAGTCCTTCAGCGTACACTGCAAAAATATACTGAACCACACTTCTAACGCAAAATCAAACAGAAGTTTTAATATTCCATATAACGTTTCATTCATTGTAACTCAGTTTCATCTAAAATTAATACACATTTTTATGAAAATGAAAGTAGAACTTCATCGGTCAATTATTTCCTTTTGATCATATTCTTATTGGGTGAATGTCTGCCATAACTCCTGACCGGTACCATGATTTCGGAAAGACCTCGTATATTAATTAAAGTAAATTCTTGAAACATTTTGCGTTGGAAGTATGGGTCATTATATAATGTTTTGACCCATTTAAGCCTTAGCGTCATTTTTATGACGGTATAGAACCTGCTTAGACACCGCTTTATTGCAGAACCAGATCAGAAGCCACATAAAGCTTTATACTCAGAGAATGTTCTTTTAAAATTTCAATAAAAATGAAAAAAATACCACCCAGCCACCCTTAAAACGGAAATGAACTGGGTCAATTGATAAAAATGGGAAATTCCATTCAGCTTAAATGGGTTAAGAAATACACAATATACCAAGAATACAAATGCATATGACTAGGAAGTGCTACAATGATAGAGCGCAAGTCAGTACAGAATAACAAGTAGTAAAAAGCAAGCAAATGAAGTCAAGCAATGAACCCTCGTTTTATAACCACACGATAAAAAGTAAGTCAGTATGATCAGGAAATAATGTAGCACACTGGCTCAGTTGGTAGAGCGTAAGACTGGGGATCGAAGGGTTGCTTACCACCGGCGGAGGCACTGGGTGTCCTTTAGCAAGACACTTTATCCGCTGCTAAGTACTAGTTAGATCCAGGAATATCCGTCTTGACATGACTGGAAAAGTGTTGACTGGGACGTAAAGCATCAAAACAAACAAACAAAAAATGACCAGAAAATACAACAATCACACACTGAACGAGACTTTACTTAGATTGGAGACAAAATGGAATAGCTTTGTTAATGGGAATTTACGACAAGATCTATTTTACGTTCAGTTTCAATCATCTAAATAAATGTTATAATAAAAACGGCCATTTTCAAGGACGTTATACACCAGTAGACCTAATACATGCTGATGATTGAAAAGAAAGAACAACTACTGAGGTAAGATAAGATGTCATACGTTCAATGTTACACGCCTTCTATAGCGTCTGATCAGGTGTTAAGGATATACTGTGCCTGTAAAATGAAATCAACAGAGGCCACACTATACATTAGGAGACAACGGGACACAGCAGAGACCATATCATAGAAGTGTCAATAATGAAGCATTGTTTATCCATTTTACCTCTGTAAATTGATATTTTATTCAAGTTAATACATTTCATCAATTGAACGGTCGTTGATATAATTGGACCAACATCTGTTGATTTATAAAACCATTTGGATACCTTAAATGAAAATAACACAAAAATGTTAACACTTGTGTTTTAATATTAGTGGGCATGATCACAACAAATTATAGTTTGCCAACAAAATGTATTAAGCCCCCCCCCCCCTTAAGTGGTCTGTTCTAAGGCGGTGGTTATGTTGTTGTTGAGTCATTGTTATTATTGCTCCCCTTGTTTGTAGGGGTGGCACTTGTTTTATTCAGTAACTGGTGTCATATAAAATTTTGCAATCATCTTGATGAGGAAGAGAGAACTGGTTGCTTTACTTTAATTGTCTTTCAGATTTCTTGTGACTGTTAGTGTTCTGTGGCTCTTCCTCACGGTGCTGTGGGTTGGTCTGCAGTTTATGATTATGGTATTTTCTGATCATACTCATTACTTTTTGAACCTTTAATAAATGATTTAAGTGTGGATAAATCTACCTTTTGTAAAGTTTATAAACTACAACTAATTCTACAAATTACTGGCATGCTCATGAAATAAGTTGTTAACGCAGGACAAAGTTTTAAAATAATTCAAGATAGATTGTTAGCTTTCATTTAGAAAAAAATGCTAAGAGTATCTTAAAGCCTATTAGCAGATCAGAAGAGTCACAAACACGTACAGATATGAGACGGTTAACACTTTTAATGTTGTACTGATGCAGTAAATTGTTTGTGGTGGACTCTAGGTCTGACACAACTAGTTTAAGTTAGTACCTATTTATCTAAAAATCTATTGGGCGATATAAAATGTCTGATCAGGTCATCAATGTTCATTGGATAAGTAATTTGAATATTTTATTTAGCGATCTCAGAGGCCAAGGTCGATCGCGATATATAAATCTACAGTCCAGTTCAAATAAACAATCATATATTTTAGAAAAGTGTACATTATGGCAATACGGACGTAAACATGTAAATAGTAAAAAAATACCCATAATTAAAGTGAAATACTATTTTTGGTTCCGGGATATTCGATATATACTTTTGTGTTAAATCTAAAACTACCATTGAGATAAACAATATTTTTTTTAAAAAAAGTCAAACGAAATACAAATGTATAGGCTTTCTTCTAAATATAGGTTTTTCCTTTAAGGTGAGATTTTTTTAAATTCAATTTTTACTTTCTGCAGGGCTTCCTAAATCCCCCGAACTATAAGGTTGCTCCTCAGATCCCTGAAAGTTATTACCAGTGCTTCCCAGTACATGAAAACAAATAGCCCTTATCTCCAGATCCCCAAATCCCCTGGGCCCACATCAGTTATATCCAATGGTTCTTTCAATGAAGGGTGAATAATGTCGCGCCTACATGGTTCCAATGTACTGCGATTGCGTTTATTGTACTGTCTTTACTACCCTGAATTCTCACAGCTTCTAATCCCAATGCTGCAGCGATTATGTTGCTATGGTGGTAGAAGCTGACTAGAATATTTACGTTAAGATAATATAAAGCTTCAGAAAAAGTATGGATCAATTTTATCTCCGCCACTTATCTTTTTTAAAAGATATCTCTTGTTTAACCTATATATATATATGAGTTTTATAGAATTCCTGGTAATACACTCTGATTGCAATTAATATTGAAATAGTTTTCAGGGGTATGTATATTGCTTTAATTGTTTGCACTTACACTAAATAAGCATATACACAGACGATTATAATAGTTAGTTTGCTTCTAGTGTCTTCACAGCTTTGTAGATTGCATTTGTTTCCACTGTCAGCACTTGCGTCACACACTTTGTGTTTATCTTAACGTGTACGTGTCAATTTTAGGAAAACATGCAACTTTTTGAGGCAGTAATAACACCATGTTTTGTATCTAAATACTGTATAGGCGTTATTTTATTCACCTCTGCTTTCCTTAGCGTTCAGATAACATCATTTTCTTTCTAGAAGTGGAAGTATTTCAACTTGGGGACTCATTAGCGTATGATGTATTGAGGTCGCACCATGAACGTATCAAACGACAAGCAGCGAAAAGAAACAAGAATCCACTCTTAGAACCTGTACAACCCAATCAAAAGCGAATGATTTCTGTAGATCCAGCGTCATTTTCATGTAAGTTGGTGATGGTCTTATTTCGATAAGAAAAAGAAACGCAATCAAAATCTCCTTATTTCTCAACATAAAATTATGGGTATTTACCCATAATTCTGATGCACTTGCAAATGCAACGTGGCGTCTGATTGGATAACGTCATAAATTTGCGACAGTATATCCTGCGATATACTGTCGGAAACCCGACGTCATTACGTAACGTCGCTTTTCATTGGTTGACAAGTGAATATATGCAGCTGGCAAGCGGTTTTATGCAGCCGGCAGCCGCTGGACGTATAGGCGCAACAAAGTAGATTTTCACTGTCTTTTGAAGGGGAAATGTTAAAAGTGCATTAGAATGGGGATAACCATATTCAAAATTTTCATTTGGGGAGGTATATCGTCGGTTATACGTTCGGAACTCTTTCTTACTTTGTGCTAGTCATCTGAACTCTCCTTATAATAAAATAGTTTACCCCTTAGTATATTGGCAACTTTTTACAAGGTACTTAAGCTATCAGTGAATACCCAGATGAAATGCCACAAATGTGGTATTTCATCAGTGTCTGCACGGTTTGCTAAGATACATGCAATCTTAATGGACTGAACTACATATTGATTTAGACATTTTAACATGGTGACACTGGATATGTACAATGTACCATGTAATGTTCATTGGATCTAATCATATATATATTAATTCATTAATAAAAAATGGTTACTTATAAAACCTGTTGATTCATGCTTAAGAAATGAATGTGTTCTTAGCTTAGTAATTCTATTTCATCACATACTATTACAACTGTTATGACAATTATTTGATAAATGACATATTTATTTAAATAACGAGCGATGACAACCAATTTGATATCCTGATTAAAAACTAACTTGTGATTATGACACAGAAAATGTCAAAACCACAGATAGCTACCAACTATGGCACATTGACTGTACATATGTGCAGATGATCTTAAAGCCTTAAAGTCTTAAATAACAGTTGTACAACTACCTGAGGGCTATTCAAGACAGATCAAAGGCTAATATTTTTGAGGTGATTATAACTTCCTTACAGGGGGCAATAAAGGGGTCCTGTTAGATACTGAAACTGCCCCTTATCAGTTAATATTTTAATGATCTCTATTCGACATGAATATAGGTCTTTAAAACCAATAAATATATATGGCAGTTATCTAAGTTAGTTAGTTCATTAAAAATAGTTGATCGTAAGTGATATTTGTCCAAAACTATTTCTCACTAGTTCCTAATCAAAATATATAGTCTTTGTAGTTAAAGAATCATATCGCTGAATAAACCTGCAACATATTTTAGAAAGGAAACTTTAGGAATACTCTAGATGTGCACACTCTGGTCAAGATCTAATGAATACTAAATTTATATCAACTAGATCACCTACTTCCATTTATCGAGACTCGACAGCACAGTTGAACCTGTCTTAAGCGACCATTCTAAAATAGACAAAACAAAGATCTTAATGACAAGTAGTATGTTAATGAAGGTCAAAAGTATTGCAGAATGCTCTCTTGGAGCATTTTGCAATGCTTTGACCTGCATTAAGCGATAATTGGTATTGAAAAACAAGTTTGGTTTTCTTTTTTAGTGACCGCTTAAGACAGATTTTACTGTAACTTATATTTTTTGAGTGCACAATAGTCCTTAATTCCGTAGGCTTATATTTGTGTTGACAGGCAAAATAGCTATTACGCATTGCAATGCAGATTTTTTTAGCTTACACTGGATGATGTAAAACATTAGGCTTTTTAATTAAGGGCATCTCTGAGACATTAAAATGCCAATGTTTTGCAAGCTAAAAATCAGAATTTAAATTCTTATATGACATTTAAAATTATCTATCAAATATGCCATTATAATCTTACACTCAGCTCCGCTTGCTACACTTTCAAATGATTTATTTTTATTTGTTAAAAAGGTGTTGGAACAGCCAGCTAGCGAAACTCTTATACACAAAGTCATGATGATACATTAATTACATCATGGTGATACGATACTTACGTCACACAAACCGGATAAGCAGAGGTGTCCATTGGCTGACGTTAACGTAAGTACGCCAAGAAGCGCGTGCCAGATCACTTGGTTTTTCAATGTTTTGCATTGAGAAATTCAAATATCTGGAATGTTAGGCTTAATCTAAGGCAACTACAATGTAAATGTAAATACTCTATGTTGTTTGTTCTAAGAACTAATACATGTATTTATCTTTATTTTAGCTATGCTTTCTGGAGTTTTTGATGCCTGGTATAAACAAAGATTTGGAAATCGCAAGACTAAAAAAACCAAAACATGTAAGTAATCTTTCGTTTCCATCATCATCATCATCATCATCATCATCATCATCATCATCATCATCATCATCATCATCATCATCATCATCATCATCATCATCATCATCATCATCATCTACTACAAACTTGCTGCTACAACTACTACTACTACTACTACTACTACTACTACTACTACTACTACTACTACTACTACTACTACTACTACTATAACAACGTCGACAATTACTTCTACTGCTACTTCTATTGCTACTACTTCTACTTCAACAACAGCAACGCAAACAACAGCAACACCAACAGTTACTACTACTACTACTACTACTACTACTACTACTACTACTACTACTACTACTACTACTACTACTACTACTACTACTACTACTACTACTACTACTACTACTACAGCTGCTACTACTACTTATACTTCTACTACTCCTACTACTACAGCTACTTCTACTACTACTACTACTACTACTACTACTACTACTACTACTACTACTACTACTACTACTACTACTACTACTACTACTCTAGTACTTAGTTTATTAGAGGCCGAGTCAGGTAGACATGGCAGCATGAAAACAAACATTTTATAACTGATATTGTATATATGCCAGGTCGATTTTTAAACTACTAGGGCCCATCAATAATTAAGTAAATGTTGATTCAGAAGCATTTCTGCAGCAGTGCCTATCTGATCTTACACTAGCAGTTCCTGTTAGTTCATATATTGATCCAAAGGAATCATTGTAAAAGCTTTGTTCTGGATTAATTTAAAAATATAATTTAACTGGAAATAATTGAAGGGTATAGCATATATAATTTGACATATTTAACCTGAAGTTCTTGTAGGGTATAGCATATATAATGTGCCATTTTGTACCTTATCTTTAAGGTATAACATATATAATGCGACATATTTAAGCTGAAATAATTTTGAAGGTATAGCAAATATAACGTGATAAATTTAACCTGAAATAAGTAAAGGATATCGTATAGCATATTCAATGTGATATATTTTAACCTGAAATAATTTAAGGGTATAGCATATATACTGTGGCATATTTAACCTGATATAATTATAGGGTATAGTATATTATATAATGTGACATAATTAACCTGAAATAATTGTAGGGTATAGTATGTTATATAATGTGACATTTTTAACCCTAAATCATTGTAGAGTTAGTATATTACATAATGTGACGTATTAAACCTGAAATAATTGTAGGGTAAAGCATACATAATGTGACATATTTAACCTTAAATAATTGTAGGGTATATTATATTATATAATGTGACATATTTAACTTGAAATAATTGTAGGGTATGGCATACATATTGTGACATATTTAACCTTAAATAATTGTAGGGTACGATATATTATGTAATGTGACACATTTAGGTTATATCATGCATAATGTGGTATATTTAACCTGAAATTATTATAGGGAATGTGACAGCCTATTTGCCTTATATTAACACAATAGCGCTATGTTGCTTTCATTTGCCATGTATTAGCACAATAGCGCTATGTTGCTTTAAATTGCCTTATTTTGACAAAATAGTGGTATGTTGCTGTTATTTCCCCTTTCAATTACACGGCTGTGGGTCAAAATGTCCATAGATTTTTCATCAGATACCCTTGCTTTGACCAGGCCCAACGTTGCTCGCCATGTCATTGTCTTAATCTGTGGCTGTCCATGTGTACATCAAGTGAGCTAATTTTTTCACTACTGTAACAGGCATATATTTGATTCGATTGTGTGTCTATTATAAAACATTGGATGAGTTAGGGCTTCTACAAGAGAAAACAACGTAATATTAAGTGAATTGGAAAATAAAATATTGATTTGGGCAGGAATTATTGTCTATGTCTGGTAATATTCCCATGTTCAAAATGCTGACCAACTAAAACTTTATAAAAGCATTGTTAGCTGTTTAACCCTTTGAGGACCAGATACCCCTCAACTCATACTTAGGCAAACAGTGAAGACCCAGATGAAATGCTGCCTAAGGGTTTGCACAGTTTGCTAAGGCAAAAACGATCTTCAGAAAAATCAATACAATTTTTTGGAAATTATAAACTGTGACCCCTCAGTGTATACAAGATACCTTCTCTAGTTATTGTATAAACCAGAAGGAAAGAAATTCATTGGTATACAATAGGTTAATATTCTGAATCACAGTAGGAGTAGTTAAGTTGACATTGTAATATTAATATATGAGTCTGTAATGAATAAAAAATGAAGATTCACAGTCACATTGGTTCTTTCTGATCAATTTTACTATATGTCACTACTAATTAGTACATGTTAATGAGATTGTAGGTGTTTAGATTATTTTTTAATGATATATGATGACTCTTTTCATTAATTACTAACAACAGCCAATTACCATAAGCAATAAAGTAATGTAAAGTATTTTTCATAAAACCTTTTATGAGCCTTTTTCAAATAATTAATAGTAAAATGCTCACAGAACTATGGTATACATGCGCATACAATGCTTATCAATCTAGCACAACGTTTTATTTTATTGCACCAGCCGAATATGTTTTGAATAAGATTCAGTAAAAAACTGTCTAGACTTCGAGCTAAAAAAGGTCCTGCTCCCCCCCCCCCCCCCCTAGGGAATTTTGCAGACATATCCTATCTTGAAGAAATTTTCAAGCCGCATCTTTTAAGAGATGTTTGCACTCTGTGCTCTGGGGCGTTAGTCTCTGACAGCCAGTTACATATGTTACTATAACAAACTAAGGAAAAATCAAAATGAAAGTTTGAGCTACAGAAAGAAGACATTAAACCATCTTATTATTCAAATTTCTCGTGTAGTTTGCAAGCTGGCTGCCTAAGCTACATAAAAGCAGCATTTTAACAAAATTACAGCCTTCAATGCGTTACAAAGATTAAATTTCCCTTTGAAAGTTGAAATCGTGACTAACATCATTTAATTTTACAGACGATTTGTGCATTTCTACAAGTGTTTTTAATATTAGTTTACTAAAATACTCATTCGACTAATAGAAAAAACAAAGTTTACTTTTCTATCTCAAATACATTGTTTTATATGAGCTATTAAACAACCCTACCCCCAATTTTAAGTATCCAATTTTGGTATCTATTATTGAAGAAAAATATATGAAAATATTTGATGCTCGTGGATATCTTACATTTTTGGAACTGTCTTGCTAATGCAATAAAGAATCATACATTTGCAAGTTTGACATCAGGATCAGAGCACTTATGAAAGTATGTAATGTATGTTACATGGCATAATGAATGAGCAAGGAAATTGTCTTGGAAGTAAGAGATGATATTTCAGAAAAAATACTATTTTTCACATGTTTCCGATTAATCTCTAGCCTCTGGTGCCTTATTCTTAGTCATTAGTCATTGCTGATAACAAGTCAATGGAATTGTGTTACCGATGTTATATATAATATTTATTTTTTTTATCACATATTTCCTAATGCCAATAATATTAAAATATATAGACATATAGATAGAAAATAATAGTTCTCATTTAAATGACACAATTTAATAAATATTCCTATTAAATATAATAATTTAAAAACAATCTTTATTCAAGTCACCCTCACAATGTCTATCATTGTGTCTGCTTCTATGGCAAAATAATCACCCATTTCATCACAACCAGTAGAATCATGGCATAGTATTAGGACTGCAAACTGATCAAGTACAATCCTGTTCCTCTCCTCCCCTTTGGAAATTGTGCAGACATATCATACCTTAAAGAGCAATTCAAGCTGCATCAAATAAGAGATGTTTGCACTCTATTAACTAGGGGGTTAGCCTGTAATGGTATGATACGTATGTTACCATATCAATTTAAGAATAAATGAATTGAAAGTCTGAGAAACAGAAAGAAGACATAAAACTATCTTTTTATTTGAATTATTCATGTAGTTTGCATGCTGAATACCTTTGATACATAAGAAAGTGTTTTTAACAAATATACAGCTTCCTGTGGTGTTATATGTTACATTAATTAAGATTACTTTTTAAAATTGGTAATTGTGACAAACATCACTTATAAGCATTGCGTGTGATCCTCCTCTTTTGCCATCAAAAGACTTAATTTTCTTTGTATGTGTGGCCAGTGCCAGGGTCAAACAAATTGACTAAGCTATAACTTGAATCCTTAGCATTCTTCAAAAGCAGCAACAGCATGTCAGTGTCATGGGATCAAACACCTGATTAAATATGGGTTTAATGCCATTTCACATATATGCATACAATGGAGTATGGCTCTGGTATATGCCTCTTCCTGTGAAGTGGCAAGAGCAATCTTACTGCAGCTGCCTCTACATCCGTGCTTGTCAAAGGGTAGCTTTGCTCTGATTTTGCAAAAGCTATGTCTCTACTTTAAGATTTCTGACATTGGTCAAACAGAAATTTGATAGGCTGCTTTTTTGCATCATTTGCAATGGAACCTATCCAGTCCTTGGGTGCTTAAGTCCTCAGGTCTTAGATCAATAGTATTTTGCTGCGCCCAAAGAGCTTTATAAGAATTCTTTAGTTACAATGTTGACTCTTGATGGTTTTGGCAGACCGTCTGAAACAATTTCTGTTACACCTTGAAAGTTATCTGGTATAAGAGAAACGATATGAAGTTGGACATTGCCATCAATTATGTTTGCAGCTGGCTGGTTTCTGATGTCAGTACATTGAAGCAAGCCTTCAAATAATGTAAAACCTATGATTTCTCAGTTTTTGCAGCCATATCATTAGCTGTTGCATTCAAAGAAGGAAAGTGGACTATGGGTAGAATAGGATATCCTGTAGTTCTATAGTATGCTCTATGGAAGATTTATACAGAGTAAACAAGTTGATAAGATGCCTCATTTCATGATCCATTGAAAACACTGAAATTGACAACACTTGTCTCTGACTGTGTAATCAAAAAGGATGTCACGACAATGCCCTTGCTCATTTATTATGACGAGTTATGTATGTTACATCCTTTAATAAGTGCTCTTATCTTAGACACTTAGTGAATCATTGAATTGAAAGGGTCTAATTTGCGCTCTGTTCATCCTGCATTTCATTGCTTTACCTGCTGTGATACATCTAGTTCATTTATCTGAAGGGAAAGAGTTACCTCGGATTCAGCACTTCAAAAGTACTAAGACTTCAAATAAGTTTTTGAATGCTTGGGGAAAGATAATAAGTGCAGAGAAGTTATTAGATGAAAATATGTTTGTTGCATGTATGGAAAGGCTACATTTATAAAAGTTAACCAGCTAAGATATCATTCTTTATCACAGAAATATCAAGGTACATCAGTCCAGGTACTCATTGCTTTTAATGGTATAGTTTCCTCCTTTCAAAGCTTTAGTCTTTCTCCTACTTGCAGAGTATCACTTTAAACACATACTCAAAGAGCCAACTATTAGGAATTCATATGAGTTTACGAATGTTCCAAGCCATGAATGGCAAAATTGGAAAGTTGATAATGGCTCATCAATTTTGAGTGGACTGGTGGTAAAATTGTATAACAGTAAATGATTGAAATATTGTGTGATGATTCTACTAGTTGCAAGGAGGCGTGTGATTATAATGATTACCACAGAAGCAGACAACGACAAACATTTAACATGAGTGTTAAATAGATGATAATTAGTTTGGACCATTTCATTTATTGTATTGTCTTTTACAAATGTAAAACTATCTTTTCTATTTGTGGCTCTATATTTAGCATTATATGCACATTATTAGGAAATGTGTCCAAAAGATCATTGATAACATCTGTAACAACAGTCAATGGGCTTGATAATCAGAAATGAATAAAATTTCTAGTGTTTTGGCACCAAAGACTTATAAGTACACATTAAGTGTCCTGATCTTAAACTTAATGACATCTTGCAGATATATGAGCAAGACAGAATAAGAAAAAGTAAAATATCTACACGTTGCAATCGCTTTCATAGGTTTTACTTACACGTTAATAGCAAAATTTGCTTCTCTGTAAGACTGGGAGTAAGGCTGTGTATTAGCTCCAATAAGACAATATATTTAAGAGAGAAAAGCAAACTTGGTTTTTGCTATTCATCAATTGAGTATATGTTTGTAGTTGTTTAACTAGATGGCGATTGCCACAGTTATAGCTTTTTAATTACAATTAGGTTCATGTAACGCACATAACACCACAGTTAGCCATATTAATGTTAAACAGTTTCCATATGTAGTAAAGACATCCAGTATGCAGACTATAAGAATGTCAATTTATTAGATAGTTTTAATGTCTTCTTTCTGTAGCTCGAACATTCAAATTTCTTAGTCTCAAATTGATATAGTAACATATGTAACTAGCTGTTACAGGCTAACGCCCCGACTTACAGAGTGCAAACAGTTCTTATTAAATGCACCTTGAATGGTTACATAAGATGTAATATGTCTGCAGAATTCCAAAGGGGATTAGGATGGAGCAGGCCCTTGCTCAGCTTGATGTCAAAATACTATTTGATGATTTTACTTATCACGCTAACATATGTAACGCTCTCTGATCTTTAAAACTTGGTAAAAACTAGCAGATCTATAGGTCTTTATCATACGAGCCAGCTTAAAATCCCTAAACAATGTAAGATATCCAGCAGCTTAGAGTTTTTTCACAATTTTAGCTCAAACTTTCAAAATACATTTTCTTATTTGATATAGTAACGCATGTAACATGCTGTTTCAGACTAACGCCCCAACATAGAGAGTGCAAACATCCCTTATTTGATGCAGCTTGAGTTGTACTATAAGAAGGAATATGTCTGCAGAATTCCCTCGAGAAGATTAAAACATTTTTAGGCATATCTTACATAAAGACAATGAGCTTGCCCATTTATTACATCAGGTAACATATGTAACAGCCTCTGAAAATGAAAATTTTGCAACAAACATGCAGATTTATGAGTCTTTTCATATAAGCAAATAGATCCCAATCAATGAAACATGTTCATCAACTGCAAATATTTTTTAACTATGTTTACTAAAGTTTTAATACCAAACATTTCACCTTAAAACTGGGTAGGAGTAGGGTTATTTAATTGCTTATTCCAGAAAAAAATATTTAAGCTAGGGAACCAAACTTTAATTTTTCTGTTAGCTAATTGCATAAGCTAGTCTGATATGGTTAAAAACATTTTGTAAAACACACAGAGAGATTGTGAATGTAAATGATGTTAGCCACACTTGCGAATTTCAATGGGTTATCTGATTTATGTAACGCATATGACACCTTAGGAAGCCGCATTTTTGTTCAAATGGCTGTCATACGTAGTTAAGATATCCAGTATGCAGACCATATGAATGATTTTTTAAAATGAATATTTTAATGTCTTCAATTGTAGCCCAAACATTCAATTTACTTCTTCTTAATTTGATAAAGTAACGTATGTTACAGGCTCTTACAGACTAAAGCCCCGGAGCACAGAGTGCAAACATGTCTTAAAAGACTCTGCTTTCAATTTTCTACAAGATAGGATATGTCTGCAAAATTTCATAGGGGGGGGGAGCAAACCCATTCTCAGCCATCCGTCTAGTCCTTTTACACTGATGTTAAGGCCATAGAGCTTGTTTTCTGACACTTGCCATCAGTATGTCTGATTGACATGCTACTGTGCTGCTAGCCAAGAGTGACAGTGACTTCATGTTTTGTTTACAATGTTGTAAGGGACTTATAATCGATAGATCACTTGTGTATTAATCCTATCCTCAGGATAGGATTAACACACATGTGATCTATCGATTCGAGTTAGCTCAAGTGAAGTGTACACGTTAACGTTTTACTTAGCAGTTGTAAACAAAGTATAACGTCACTGTTACTCTTGGTTGGCACGACAGTAAGAGCAGCCCTGGTGAGTGTATGAAAATGAAGCTGCTGAAAGCTATTGGATGGGCGATCCCATAATAGATTTAGGATAGAAAATAATTTATGATGTTAGATTTGTCAATCATTTTATATTTTGGTATTTTTTGGCTCGTATAGTGTTATCAATGAAAACAAAACTCTAATTCAACACTCTCTTTTTGAAGCAAATTTCTTATTTACAATAAAGAATTATTATAAAATCCGCTGGTTCTCCTATACTTCTTGGACCACGTGGACCATTCTAAAGATACCCATACACAACGAAAATCTCATTACTCATTATAATGGACACGCCCAGCGTCACGTGGACAAATATTAGACATGCGCAATTGAAACTGGGTGTTAACAATAAACTGATCATGGTAATAGGCGTGTGTCGAATGACCACAGGGAGTGTGTACTAATACAGTATCTGGCTTTGTTTTCTTACACTTGAGTTGATGATTTCGTTGCGCCACATCGCACACCATTGTAAACCATTGACATATGGGATAGCATATGTTTCGTTTCAAGTCGTCACAGCCTTAGTTGTAATTTAGACAATTGGGTCACATTCAGTCTGATAAAGAGCGTATCTGTTTACAGTAAGGCTGTGTTTGACCAAACCTAATATAACTTAAGAGCAGGTCACTGACTATCTTTGAAACTGACAGTACACTGTGAAAGACATTTGATCATGATAGTTTATTGTGTTTGCTTCTGGCTCAAACCATATATGCCTAGCATCCTTTTCTGGGACATCGGCAAACAATGCAAAATCAGATCAGACGATGGGAAACACGACGTCTGATCAAGTTCACCACTATTTGATAAAAGGGGTTTCTTTTATAATTTGAACGAAAATGAAAAATACCACCCAACAACCCTAAAATTTGAAATGGACTCGTTCAATTCATAACAGTGGAAAATTCCATAAGGCATAAATGGGGTAATCTTTAGATATAAATTTTGGTTTGAGGTCTTATGGGACAATTGGTACTGTTGAAGTTGTTGGCGTGTAGGCATGGTCATAATGGCTGTTTTATAAATCAGTCTTGCGTTTGTTTGTCTCCATCTTTGGAAATGGATAAATTCAGTTGATTCTCTTAAAATCAAACTAGGAACGTAGCATCTGTTTCAGAAATTCCATCTGCAGGATACATCACTGCTTGTCTAATATTGAGAAAGCTTAAAAAATGCAGAAATTCTGAGAGCCTTCAAAGCTTCAAACCCTCAAAAAGGAACACATGTGAACAGTTTAATCATCCTGGCTGGGAAGATCAAAATAAACTCTGGTCCCTATGAAAGACTGGTGGTGACTCAGCATTTTATAGTTCAGATTGCATACTTCTGTCTTCACAGTTCACACTTCACACTTTTCTAAAACTTTATTTTATGTGTGAGATGCAATGGAAAGTGACATTTCAAAGTTCACAGGTCATACTTTACAGATCATACATCATACTTCATAGTTTTCTAAAATGTTATTTAATGTATAGAAGACAACTGACATTTCAAAGTTCACAGTTAACACTTCATTGTTCACTGTTCACACTTCATTGTTCAGACTTCACAGTTCAAACTTCAAAATTCACAGTTCACTAATCTTACTTCACAGTTCACATTTCATACTTCACGCTTCACACATCACACCTCACAGTTTTGACTTCCACCGTGGCTCAACATTAAATTTTTATTAGCTCTAACCATCTGTGAGTCATGCGCCCTTTTCATTATTTCATCATAGTGTGTTAACTTCATTAGATTGTTTCTCTGTTATGATGCATTGCATTAGTTAGGAAGCCTGCATAAGAAAAAAAGGCCGAGATTTGGCGCCAGTAAAATGTATTTAAGCCCCCGCCCAACTGGTTTAGACTGCTGTTCATTCTAAGGCAAGGTTTCTGTTGTTGTTGTTGTTGTTGTTGATTCATTGTTTTATGTACCTCCAATTGTTTGTGGGGGTTCTGTGTTTGGCCTTTGTTTTGTTATGCATTACTAAGTGTCAATTCTAGTTTTACAATCATCTTTACGAGGAAGAGAGAGAACTGGTTGCTTGGCTTTTTTTGTCTTCCTACTCCTTCTGGTGTGACTGTTAGTGTTCTGTGACTCTTCCTCACGGTGCTGTGGGTTGGTCTGCAGGGTGTGATTGTGGTATTTCCTGATCATACTCACTTACTTTTTCACATGTGATACTTCACACTTCGTACTTCACACTTTGCAGTTTCCAATCTTAAACTATGACGTATTACTGATAAAATGGTGTGTGTTTATGTTTTGGTATGTTTTATTTGGACCCTGTTGGAGTGGATCTATCTGCAAGACAAGAAATATGTGTAAAATGTTATTTTATTTTTGCTTACAGCAGCAACAAAGTTTTCAGCAACGACAAAATTGACAACTCGAAGTCCAACTACTGCAGCCAGCCCTCAGACCTCAAGATCACTTAATAATAAAATAGACAAAAAGGCACTGTTCAATGGTGAGTCTAAATGCCCTTTTTTCTTAATGATAGGTTTTATTATATACAAAGAAATGAAATACTATAGGAATGAAATTTTATTTTTTGGTTTTTATCGATGTGTAAACTCCGGCGAATCACTCACAAATTGAATAAAGCCTGGAGGGCTTTATGTTAAATTTGTGAGTGATTCGCCGGAGTTTACACATCGATAAAAACCAAAAAATTAAATTTCATTCCTTATAATTCCAACTTTGGAACAAAACAGCACATTTGTAAAAGGCTGTTGACAAAATTTTAAATTTAAAAGCCCACTAAAGAAAAATAGTTCATAACCGCTGTCTATGAACGATCGGGCAGCCATCTTGAAAATTCTGTCAGTTCAAACTTTGTTTTGCTAAATAATGATTAAAATTGCACCCTATTTGGGGCGAATATGTGAGTATGGGCTGATTGGGCTCAAAACAATTCCGTTTAGCTTGGATATGTTTTCCTATGTCAAATATTCGGACAGCTTGCTGGGCTCATTGAAAGGCACTACCACAGCACAGATCGGGCCACGGATTAAAGCACTTACCTTCACAAGTCCTGCCTTAAATCTCCCAAGTAGATCTAAGATCTTAGCGTCAATTTTAAAAGTGCGATTTGACAAGTTCAAACTGCGTTGAAACATTTCGTTGTTGATGTGAGCCTTGACATTGTTTTGATGACGATTCTCTTCAATGACGTGACCGTTTGTTAAGTGACGTCACATAACTCCCCATCCTGTCCATTTCTTAGAGTTCCCCCGTTGCTTTGAAGGTGCACCACCATGTACAGCGTAAGGGCTTTTAAATAAGCTTTAGAAGGCGCTTAAATATATTTAATCTGGTGAAAGTTATAATAGTTTGATGTACAGTTCGTTATTATCAACACAATCTACCACTGTGATATCAAGGCAGTTAGCAAATATTCCTACGCATAGGCTTTTATCGAAGTGTAAAAACAATTTAATTTTGCCAACGGACCAATCAAAATCTCCGAAAAAACGATAAAAGCATTGAGTTGGAATTATAGTAAAATATTGATTAAATATAATGTAAATTTAAAAAGGTTATATTTCACATCCGTGAAATAATAAAAAGTTGTATTTTAGGGTGAAATTGGATGTCCTCTGCTTTCTCCGTTGACTTCATTGAGCCGTCTTAAGATTTTCAAACGCCTATACTTTCTTATTAGTCGACAAAAGCACAAAATGTGAGAATTCATTTTCTTAGTTAGATTGCAAGGAAAATTTTGGTAATTAAATTGTTGGGATTTGCTGAAATTTTCATTTTCTCTTCTCCTGCTGTTTTGGCCGACATTGCACATTATGCAACGTCATCAAAATATGACGTAAAGTGCGAACATGTATGACGTCATTTAGTGCAAATTGTCACGCTCAAAACTGTATAGGCCACTCATGACATATGCATTTTTCGCTTCACTCGATGAAATAAATGGCATATTTCATAAAATTTTCAAACACTTTGACATTGCTGTAACAGCATTCACTGCTGATTGACCGGAAACTGAAGCCAGAAGGTAATGCCACTGTGAGCTTTTGGTTTTAGGCTATATAGGTGAAATAAGGACCAACCTTTAAGCTCATTGCATTCATTTAAGTAAGAAATCGATACAATCAAGCACCACTCCTGACCCAGGATACCAATAGGAAAGTGACAACTTCACAATTAGACATCACAAACGAGAGACAAGAGGTAAGCCCTTTCCCAGCAGGTTACTACAAGGCATCAAAAAACAGACGTGCATAAAAGCATAACAAAAACAAGACAGAAATGACATAAATGGTCCACAAAAGAAGCACTGCCTTGGAGCGGTCAGTAAAAATAATTTACTGGAGGGCTTCGACCCGTTTCACTGCACGCCAATGTCACCCTTAGTTCAGATGTAGATCAAGACACATAGATGTTTGGTTTACATGAAATACCCTAACTTATCAATGCATCATCTCCTAGAACGTATAAATCAAGCTATAAAAAGGAGATAAAGCAAAGATTAGGACTCTACAGTTAATAAAACTGAATACAGGAGCAACAGAAATCCAACAGGTAGACCTCAGTGGGCCTGACAACAGCCAAAGCACCAGGCCCTACCATCTCATCAATAGATAAGTCTTTAAGTCAGAACCGTCATAGAGTCTGAAATCCCACCCACCGACGTGCAATTAAAGAGGAAAGCAAAGTTGCATACTGTGATTTGGTTAACCACCATGCAGCAGTTTATTGCAATACATTAATGTTATAGCCAATCTTTTTATAATGGGAAATTATTTTCATGAACTGCGCTGAAAGCATATTTGAACCAACAATCTTCTTCAATTTATTCACCAGGTCACCATAGAATTCAGGTTTCAAGAGTCCTTGATGCAAGACATTTTTTTTAAACTTTAAAAAGTAAATGCTACATATAACATTCAATCTGTCTTTATAGGTAAAGTCACCCAGATATCCAGTTGATTATGTATCTGTTATGTTTCTTAAAATTTTAGCTATCCTAATATGATATGTACTAGCTAATCTGAGTTGTTTTCATTGTGAATTGGCTTTCAGATGATATTTCAGACGTTATAGCATGTTTGCGATGCCTCTAATTAACAACCACGCCGACGTATCAAGCGAAGCTAGACGTCTACATTATGGCCTGAGCCTTCACCTAAAGTTTGCGCATATACACAGACTCACTTGAGCCATTGTTTCTCGCTGATGCTATACTTATCAAAATCTTGTGCACTAATTGTCCATTCATATTTATGTTATTTCAGAATTTTTGACCCTGGCAATGGATTATTTCATACCCAATGGCAAAAAGAAAAAGAATAAAGTATTAAAAACCAAACAGTCGATTAAAGGACAAGGTAAGTTCAGTGTAACATTCTATACTATCGACGAACGTAGATAAAAAATAGTTAAAAACTGAGTTTGTAATTGCCATTTGTCGCCGACTGTTTCTAGCGTGTTTTTATTTGGTTGGTCCATTGTTAAGAGCGTTTTTTGATTGCCGCCTATCTGGTGTGATTCTGTTGATACTTTTGTAAAGAAAGAGTTGTTCTCAGACATGTGATGGCTGCTACTTTATTTTCCAATGTTCACGTTTAAACCATTTCTCTAAGCAGGCTTTGGCAATTAGAAAAAAAATAAGTGAATAAGACCAGGAAATTCAGAATTACAGACCACAGACAAATCCATGACATCACAACATAGCACAATAACAGCCATACAAAGACAAGAAAACAATTGAAGTAAAAATCCAACTCTCTCTCCCTCAGCGAAACTAACAAGGACACTAAGAAAAGGACCAAACACAAACCCACACAAACAATGCAAGTTACAATGAACAATATTTACATCTCCAATGCGAGTCTTTAAATGAACCTTTACATTTGAGATGTGGTTCATACCTTCATGAACAAATCGATTTAAGCTCCACCCACATACGCGCCATTTGAGCTGGCTAACGTCAAGTCCATCCAATAACGTTGCTTATTTACTGACGTTTGCATGACGTTGAACACGTATCGCTATGACGTTAAGCGCGGAAATTTGACGTTTTGGCTATTCCAAACCCTACGTTATGTCTGATTTAATTCAAAATATCTGGAAAACCAGCCAAGTTAGGTGAAAATTTAAAATTGATACTTGACTGATAATATAAAATGTAAATATAAGTAATAAATTCAATTTTTGGAATGTTCATGGAATCATGAATACTTCGGGTCTCTTGCAATGTTAACGTGAAGCCCTTCTGGCTTCACTTACTTTGCACGAGACCCGAAGTATTCATGATTCTGGCTTCACGTTAACTTTGCAAGAGACCCGAAGTATTCATGATTCCATGAACATTCAAAAAATTGAAATCATTACAACAGAATTATTGACTAAGAATGGAGAGCAGCCAACGCCACCGTATATACAAATGTCTACAGCTTTGCAAACATCAGTGGTCCAGACACAAAATGTATTGAACCTATTACTTGATTGTCAAATAACAAGTGTTAAAAAGTTTTATATATCGATATTACCTATTCAATAGATGTGCAGCAGATGGTCATAGTTTTGCTATCATAACAATATAATGTATAATGTTTTCTCTTCGACAGCTAGGATTAATCAGAGGTTTTATTTTTTTCAGTTTTCATAAGCACAAATAAATGCAATAATTTCTTGTTCCATCTACGACAATAAATGTCAATAAAGATACTTTTTTAGATATGTATTCAAAACGCCCTAAGTGGCAGCCGCTACCATCGCTTTTAAGGGGATGATTCTGTTGTTGCTAGTTTATTATTTGTTGTTGTTCCCAGTGTGTGTGGAATGTGTGTGCTTTGTCCTGTTTTCGTAATACACTGAAGGACTTTAAAAACGCAAGAATCGAAATCCATAATGTTTTACAACTTTTAATGTGTCAATTTTATTGAGATTTGGCAAAAATGAACATCAATATGTCTGCAAAACATGTTTTAAATGTTATTTAAAAAGAATAAATAATGTTAGAGCAACACTCTATCAAATAGCAATGTCCTATGAATCTTAAGTTTCAATTTGAAATTTGTCTAGAAATTGGACATGATTTTAAGTTGTTGTGATAAAACATATTTATTAAAAGATCAGAATCAAATTACCCTTGGATCACTACTATTTATCTGGCACTGACAGTATCTGGGCGGAACAGATATCGTCGATGTTAATATCGTCGATACACAATCGACGTAAGTTGCCTTTTAAAGCCGGTCGCCATTCTTGGCTGACCAAACCTGCTTCGATCTTTAACTGTCCCTGTAACTGGTAACAATCTCTGAGGCGCTGTATAGTTGGCGGATGGCAATTATGATAACTGACGACGTCAGAAACGCGCACGCCAGCTTTTAACATTCAAATTGCGCCAGATCGTTCATGTTCAGACAAACGTGGCATGAATAATAAAGCTATAAAACTAATACTGCTGTGTCTTTTATACATGTATACTTACAAGCTACATGTGAAATGATAAAATTAGTTTGCTTCATTGATTTGTGGGGAAGCCGCGTGCAAAAGATAATAAACCAGCAATGCATAGCTGGTGGAAGCCAGTGTCTTTAAACACAGCGGTTTTAACTATAGATAGACATAGAGTGTCGTTACCATCCATTTAATTTGTTAAAGAAGGCTAAAATGTTCTTGATGCAAATACTAATATTTTTTTTTTGTTTATTAAAATCCTTCAGAGTATAGTTCTTTTTGCCAACATTTTGCTAAGAAAGAGAAAGCTGGTTGCTTTACCTTAATTGTTTTTCTTGATTTAATTTGAGTGTTTTTGTTTATTTGATAATGTCTCTGCCTTAAGGTGCCATATGTAAGTCTGTCAAACTAAATTTTCTTACTCTCAAAACAATTATAGATGTTTTTACTTTTCATTTTTTCAAGTGACAGTATAGTGGTCTTTGCTGCAGATTATTCCAAGATTGAACACGAGGCGTTCACATTTACAATGAAACTGGGTCTTCTGTTTCAAATTATGAAGGATTTCTCTATTAGTGAAGGATCCATTTTTGTGGAGTTCGCAACAGCTGTTGTTGTACCATGTAGAGTTGGTACTTCGATTCAATGTCCATATTGTTTTCTTCGAACTTTGGTCTTTAAGGAATTTTGGGTTCCGGCAAAAAGCAGAATTCTGCTTTGGCTTGTGCTTGGGGACGTGAGAGACGCTATTGTATATCTATTTAATCAATTCTTGTAGACAGACTCAATGAAAGGGAGTCTGCTGTTTTCAAATTATGTAAGTTCTCTCAATATCTGAAGTATACGTTTTCAGATTATTTTATAATTAAACTGATATTAGATGTTGTTATTTACTTTTAAAGGATTCTATGCTAAAATAGTTTGAGCCGTGATATGAGATTTCTAACAATGTGGTATGTGCGACCATCAAAGGCTCAGACCAACCTGCGCATACGCGCAGTCTGATCAGAGTCTTTGCTAGTCACTTGAATATTATATGAGTGTTAAGCTACTGAGTGAACATCTTTTGGTGTTTCTAAGCTTAAAAGGAGGCTGCAAAGGCTCGTCCGAGTCTACACTTGTCAAAATGTCACATTGATGGAAATCACATGTCACGGCTCATTTAAATAATTTTATTGTTTCATAGCAACAACAGCAGGTAGAAAAAGAAAGACCACAAAATCAAACAAGATAACACATCCTCCTATCCTAACAAGAACAAACACACCAGCGGCACCGGCAGAACCAGCAGAGTCAGCGTGAGTATATATGGTTTGATGTACTGGTGAAAAGGTCACATCTCAGACACTTGTTAAAATAATAGATACAATTGTCACATATTGGACTAACTGTCTAAATAGCTTGCTATGATTTGCTGATACAAAACCTTTGTTGTAATAAATAAAGTGTTACCGTTATTGCATATTATCAGATGGACTAAAAGTCTAAAGCAGCTAGTTGTGATTGGCTGTTACAAAACATGTATTAGAATTTAAAATTTAATGTTGCTGTTATTGAACAGCTATCAGATGAGCTATATGTCTAACAGCTCTGTATGAATGGCTGATGAAAACGTAAAATATAATAGATTATATTTCTGCTGCTATTGAACACCTTTTAGATGGACTAATAGTCTAAATTGCTTGTTTCCGTTGGCTGATACAAAACTTCTATTATGATTGATAATCAGCAGTGTTGCTGATATTGGACACCTAGCAGTGAAAATAAATACCTAAACAGTTTGTTGTGAATGGCGGACACTAAACTTTTATTATGATTGATAAGATTGTTGCTGTTATTGGACACCTAGCAGTGAAGATACATATCTAAACAGTTTGTTGTGAATGGCGGACACTAAACTTTTATTATGATTGATAAGATAGATGCTGTTATTGGACACCTAGCAGTGAAGATACATATCTAAACAGTTTGTTGTGAATGGCGGACACTAAACTTTTATTATGATTGATAAGATTGTTGCTGTTATTGGACACCTAGCAGTGAAGATACATATCTAAACAGTTTGTTGTGAATGGCGGACACTAAACTTTTATTATGATTGATAAGATAGATGCTGTTATTGGACACCTAGCAGTGAAGATACATATCTAAAAAAAGCTTGCTGTTAATGGCTGATGCAAAATTTCTATTATACTTGATAAGAGTTCTACTGCTATTGGACACCTGTCCGATTAACTAAATGTCTAATCAGCTTATTGTGGTTGGCAGATTCAAAACTTCTGTTACGAGGGGTGATCCAGAAATACGCGGAAAAGTGCCATTTTTTCCACAATTTTAATGCGAATTTCACAATTTTTGTACACAATCAAGCATAATTTATGCCGATTTGAAACATGGTCTTTAAATGTATTTAAGTTTAATGACGTCATTTTAAACGACGTCATGGCAACGTCATATCGCGCGACCCGGCTCACCAGTATCAAAAGTCCGTTCCATCATTGTTAGCAAGCACATTGGCGCACAATACAATGTCATTCCCTCTCAAAATGGCGTCCCTTGTAATCCACACACTTTCTGCAGCGTTTTACCCAAGAAAGAAAACACTTTCTATACGAGTTAACTGGCATTTCATCGATAGCCTTCTGAACTACACGTTGAAGATCAGCAACGTCCTCAAATCGCGTACCTCTCAAAACACTCTTGATCAATTGAAATAGAAAACAAGGGGCCAAGTCTGATGAGTAAGGGGGTGTATAAAAGTTCAAAGCCGAATCTTTTTATTGTCTCTGTAGTCTGTGTTGCTCTATGAGATGGTGCGTTGTCATGGTGAATGATAGCCATTTGAAACATATTTTTTTCTGCATAACATGTATCAAATCATGGTATCCATCATACACAGATTCTCTTCATACCTAGTTCATTATGAATAATTCTAAACACCGTACCGAAGGTATACCAGTCCTAAATGTAAAATATCTTATAGTCATCCGACGATCAGAGTCCAACAGCTCTTTGACTGTTTCAATTTTCTTTGTTGAGATGGATAAGGGGCGGCCTAACCTCGGTTCATCAGTAACAGAATTATTGCCTCGCTCAAACTTACTGTATCATTTATACTATACAAAGCAGTTTTCTTCATAGCATTGTTCCCAAAAGCCATTTTTATCATTCCGAACGTTTCCTGTCTTGATTTTTGTTTGCTACACAAAATTTAATCGCAGACCGCTGTTCAAGGGCAGCCATTTTGCTTATTCGGATTATCTGTGTCACGTGCTTTTGTTCGACGTCGAATGACGTAAAAATTGGCAGTGTGACGTCACAAACGTCAACCTGAAATCATGGCCATTGTTTAGATATTACTCAATACAGAAAGCGACTGTCACAGACCTTCTGTTTTAACACCGAATTTCTGGTTAAAACTGATGAAAACGTTAAATGACGTCATGTGCGCCGGGTAGTGTTACCCTTGCGTCGCTAAGGTAACGATCCATTAAAACAATGCGTTCCACGAGTTTTAAAATTAGCTTCCAATATTCATAATAAATCAAAGATCAGATTTTGTAAGTATCAAAGAGATTGCTTAAATAACAAAAAATATATAGCACTTTTCCGCGTATTTCTGGATCACCCCTAGTAGAAGAGGAATGTTCCAAAAGTTCTGATCCTTACCATGTAGCTTTGTCCAGAGACATATTTCAAAGGCATGCTATGCACCATTTAAGAGAAATAGCTTTTACCTTTATAGTGATCATAATATTTTCCCACCATACAATTTTGTTTAATAATTACAGCATATTATATATGACCCACTCCATACCATTGACCCTTTTTTACGCTATAGAATTATAATGATATTTATACCCCCCGCAAACTTTGCTTGTGGTGAGTAAACTGTTTTCACGTTGTCTTTCCGTGGGTCCGTCCATGCGTCCGTCCGTCCATTCATAACGTTTTGTTTCCTTAATATCTTGAAGAGTCATTGCTGGATTTTCATCATACCTTGCAAATATGTTCATATATACAAGACAAAAACTTTAAGCAAAAAAGTAAGGGCTAGTAGCCAATTCTATTAGAGTTTTTCCCTTTGTAGTTCTTAATAGCTTTTTATATAGGGTTTTATGCTTATGCTATTGTAGGCGATACACGGGCCGATCAACTCCTACCACAGCTTTTTATGGTACAATTTGATACTTTGCCTGTACAATGTAGACACATTGAACATATGCATGAAGGAGTTTGGTTCAGAAAAATTTTTTTTTGACAAAAACAGCTGTGAGAACTTAGACAATTTTTCCCTAATAAGGTGTTTGTATATGCTTAAATGGTGCCTTCATGGGCCGATCAACTCCTACCACAGCTTTTGATGGAGCAATTTGATACGTTGCCTATACAATGTAGACACATTGAACATATGCATGAAGGAGTTTGTTCAGAAATTTTTTTGATAAAATGACAGCTGTGAGAACTAAGACAATTTTCCCTAATAGGGCATTGTATATGCATTGATGGTGCCTTCATGGGCCAATCAACTTTTACCACAGCTTTTAAACGAACAATTTGATACTTTGCCTATACAATTTAGACACATGAAACATATGCATGAAGGAGTTTGGTTTAGAAAAAAATAATTTTTGACCAAATGACAGCTGTGAGAAAGTAGACAATTTTTCCTAAATAAGGCTTTTGTATATGCATAGATAGTGCCTTCATGGGTCGATCAACTCCTAACACAGCTTTTGATGGAACAATTTAATACTTTGCCTATACAATGTAGACACATTGAATATGCATGAAGGAGTTTGGTTCAAAAAAAAAAAAATAAATTTGACAAAATGACAGCTGTGAGACCTTTAAGATTTTTTCCCTAATAAGACATTTGTATATGCATATATGGTGCCTTCATGTGCCCATCAACTCCTACCACAGCTTCTAATGGAGCAATTTGATACTTTGCCTATACAATGTAGACACATTAAACATATGCATGAAGGAGTCTGGTTGAAATGTTTTTTGACAAAATGTCAGCTATGAGAACATAGACAATTATTCCCTTATATGGCTTTGTATATGCATGAATAGTGCCTTCATGGATCGATTTACTCTTACCACAGCTTTTGATGAAGCAATTCGATACTTTGCTGATACAATGTAGACACATTGAACATATGCATGAAGGAGTTTTGGTTGGAAAAAATAACTTTTGTTTGCACAAAATTTACTGAAATCTTCTTATTAAAACTAAGGTCTGCTGGTTTGAACTATAACATGCCAATTTTTTTCACTGACTCTTACTGTGCGGGGGGTATCTAATAAGCATTGCTTATTGAGTTTTTTCATTAAATCTGAATCTTTCAAGCCAGGCATCTTTAAAACCACAAAATACCTCTGCATTGTATATTTTACTTTTTGTTACTTATAATGTCCATTCAAATGTTAGATTTGCGACATATTGCGTCAATTCAATATTTAAAGCAGAATGCGCACTTCTTCTGACATCATTGAAATTGACAACTACGTCATTTTGAATACATTGCAGATGTTTTCATTTCTGAGAATATTATATTTTTTTCTCTATCTATTTGGACTAAAGCATGCAGAACCAAATATCGGCAAAATATTTAAAACCAATATCATTTTAATTACAAAATATCTTAATCTTAATTGGAATTTTGTAAAAAGTTTTAATTTTTACAAAAAAAAAATGATTGAATTCAAATAAGAATTTTTAAAATTGTTATTGGTTTCAGATTGATGCTTTGTGCTCAATATAATCCCATATTGCATCATTTTTCCCATAACGTGCACCTTTGGACATTAAGTTGGGTTTTAATTTTAGATATACACATTCAAAGGGGCTCTTACATGGTATTGGAAATTAACATGGGAGTCTGTCCACGCTTAGATTTTGATAATATTATGTTTTTTAATTGTCTTGGGTATGTCTTTAATATTTATAGAGCGTTTGAGTTTTGATGCAATTCCATTGCTTATTTATGACGTCATGAATGATATCACAATAATACCTTAAGGTACCCAGTTATAATCATTTCTAAAGTAATTGACATATCATGTAACGGGCGGAGAAATGTTTTATTAAATATCCATATCATTGATATGTTCGTTGTTACTTAAAATGGCTTTGTATGTATTAGGATATTGGGTGGGCATTCATTTTATTAGCATGGTACCCCAAATTTCGACTGTATATTTTGTATTCAGTCAATTTGGAATTAACATTTTTACAGGTTGCGGTCTTTGTCAAGATACCATTTCAACATATAAACTATCCATATATGTTAAGAATATGTAGACCAAATTCATGAAATTCAAGGACCGGTAACACATGACCCTTATTCATAGAAATGTAAAAAATACAATAATTATGTTTCAGTGTAAAACATACTTGAATACTTGCTTAGTTTGAATCATCATGTTAGTATGTTTATTGGTAGAAGTTGATGTGCTCAGTGTTTTCCCCTATTATGGATTGGAAAAAGAAAAAAAAATATTCTTTGATATTTAGTGCCACGATTCTTATTTAATGAAGTGCTTACACAATAATATTAGCCAAAATGATACAATATGGTGACACCTGTACTTACCACATCTAGTTTCTAATATTAAAACTATATCTAGCCAATGTTACACTTAATATGTAACATTATTAAGAAGTTTAATTCATACAGAAGAGAAATCTTATGACAAGTCAGTTCATACAGGAGAAGAACCTTATATCTATGAATTTATAATTGCTAGGCTCATTTAAAAACCTGCTTCACAAAAATATCACCCTGTCAAATCTATTGGTTAAAATTAACCATTTTGGTCACAGATAACTATTAACTTCAAAGGTATTGCTAATTTAATGATTAAATCTTCTGGGTTCATTCTTTTTTGTGAAACTGATACTGATGTCCATCAAATAAAAACATTTAAACTTTAGATGGCTGTATATTCTAGGCATACAGTTTCGTTTCTGGACCTCACTTATTCATGCAGAACACTGTTTTATGATACCTTTGATAAGACTCTGTTACACATTATCCTGATCACGGCACCAAAATGTGGTTCCTCTAGTTCAGTTGGGATGTAAAGGAAATATTTGGTCTCCTTGTTTTCACACGTTTATTGTTAGGATATTATGTTCCTTAAACAATATCATGCAGGACTTGAGGAAGTGATACACATTGTCTTGTCCCCATAGTGCCATGACACAGGGCCATGACCTTCGGCAATTCTAACCATTGAACCATTTAAAATTGTCTAAACATGTATCTCTTTAAGAAAAGTGGAAGTAGATTTTAAAAACAACCTCCTTATGTAGAGTTATTGATTCATTTGAACTAAATAATTAATTTTGCTAAAACTGACCTATACCCGTAAGAGGTGGGAAATGACAAACTTTCCGGTTTTGGATTTTCATGATGTTTGGCTCAGATCAGCAGGATATATATGGCATGTTTTTGTGGTTATATGATATCTTGACAAAGACAAGAACATATCCATCTTTTGAATTGAATGTTGAATGTTTTGTAAATTTTTGAAAAAAATATTGAAATTTTACAATCATTTCTTCTGAAAACGTAAACCATAATTAATCCAAATGGCTTCGTGGTATTAAAATAATGTCTATGGTATTTTGGATTCAATCTAGATGACAAATCATAGAAATAAACAAAACTATTTGTGTCCCTCCAAATATTGACCAAATTTGTGGACTCGTTTTAATTTTCTTATGTGGGTTACTATCAGTTTCTGATGATACTGACTATTCATCTTTGCTTCAGACAAAAGTCAGTTATCTTAAAAAATTAACCTAATATAAAGCTGTTGTTATGGCAGTATGGGCTGGTCAAAACTTCAAGCGGTCCAAAATTTGATTATAGCTGACAGTTGAGTAGCCAAACATGTAAGGGCCTAGGAAACACAGATCATATAGAAAGTTCGCTATATGTACAGTACATATTGGCTTAGGGATGAGCATTGAGCAGCCATAAACGAACTGCTGAGACTGGTCTTGTCTAAATTGTGAGGGCTCTAATGTGTACAGTCTGCTTGATAGATCAGTGCACTCAGGGTATGGCTGTTTTGGGGTAGATTTCCAGTCCCTCCTTCAAGTCACATAAAACTTGTCGGAGCGGTGTACAGACAAAGAATAGTTTATTATTTGGTACAATTTTCAGGTGTGTTGCATTGCTGGTTACAGAAATATCAGACAAGGATCAGAACTTTTGGATCATCTCTCGTAATTGATTAAAGTGTTGTTGAAATTGGACACCTATCAGAGGAGGAGCTAAAAAGCTTCTTCTGATTGGCTGATAGTCTAATACATAACGTTTATTACACTGGATAAGATTTCTGCTGTTAAACTGTCAGATTAACTAAATGTCTATTATAATTGATAAGATTTCTGCTGTTATACTGTCAAATTCACTAAATGTCTATTATGATTGATAAGATTTCTGCTGTTATACTGTCAAATTAACTAAATGTCTGTTATAATTGATAAGATTTCTGCTATTATACTGTCAAATTAACTAAATGTCTATTATAATTGATAAGATTTCTGCTGTTATACTGTCAAATTAGCTAAATGTCTATTATAATTGATAAGATTTATGCTGTTATACTGTCAAATTAACTAAATGTCTATTATAATTGATACGATTTCTGTTGTTATACTGTCAATTTAACTAAATGTCTATTATAATTGATAAGATGTCTGCTGTTATTGGACCCTGTCAGATAGATTAAATGTCTTAACAGCTTGTGTTGTTGAGTGATATTGAAATTATATTACAATGGATGTGATAATTATTGTTACGATTTGACTAAATGTTTTAAACAATTTGCTATGGTTGGCTAGTACCTACGAAACTTATACAGTAAAACCTGTGTATAACTGTCACTCAAAATAGACAGAACAAAGATTTTAATTACAAATGGAAGCTTATTGAAGGAAGCATGGAGCATTCTGCAATACTTTTGACCTGCGTTAAGCGATGATTGGAATTGAACACTATTTTAATATTGGCCATTTTACACAGATTTTACTGTATTGTAATGAATGAACTCTCATTGGACACCTATCATATTGACTGTGAGCTTATTATGATTCAATTTAGCTGATGCAAACTTATCTTCTATTTACTATTTGAAATCAACGTTTGATGAAAATATTCCTGCTGACTTCAATAAAATGGACTAAATAATAATATTTTCATTTTTCATTAGGACTAATGGGCTCTTTTGAGTAGGAATTGATGATTACTTTGGTTAGGAATTTTACAAATTGTTGAAAACTTTCATAATGTCACACATTCGGTCATGCTATTTGTTGGATAAAATGTTGATTTGTTGTTAAAGTAAATATTTTATATATGTAAAGAGTACCATTATGACATTGGCTGACCACTATCATGCATTTCATTCAATTAGAGACTGCGTTTAGGCATTAACCAAAGGAGTCAAACGAATTTATATACCTGACAAAAAAAAGAAATGCACCACTACGATTTTCCCATTTAGATCTCCTTTTAAAACGAAAATGTTAATTGTCATGAAATATTCATTCGGTTAAAATCTTATTGAAATTTAAGTGTGACGTAGATGAGTATCTGTACCTTCCCTGTGTAGGTACAAAACGCACCAAGGCGAATGGTAAACGAGTTGCGGAAGCGTTTATTCAACACTACTGTCTACACGGAATTACAAGTATGTTTTACATTTTCAAAGTATGAAAACGATACGTTGTCTTTATGTGAGACAACCAATGTGTTTATAGATTCAGATTTGTTATTCCAAATCCATTTTCATCGGTTAGGGCCGTTTAAATTGATTAAAAACATTTTTTTAATCTTTAAATATTTTATGAGGTTTATCTCCAGTGTGGAATCGTTATCCAAAGGGTAGTCACAATACATGAGCTACCTAGCGTTCAATTATCGCGTATGATAAATTAAAAGATAGAATTAGCAAAGAATAAGTGTCTGAGTACAATTTTGTCTACTGAGATGATTCCCATTAGCAAGAGAGCATTATTAAAACGTTTATTTTCTGTGACTTTACAATTTGACCCCCACTTGGTTCATGACCAATTTTCTTTAACACAATTTCGACGCCTGATTTTAAAAGACGTGTAACGCAGCAGTACCTGACATATCTTTGCACTGATATAAACTAAACTGGCCTATCCCTTGTGATCTTCCTGAGAGTTGAACAGTTCTTAGTGGTGTGTTTTTTGTCAGGTATATATTTATTGTCCATATTATGTATACAGTTTCTTTATGGTACATGCCTGGATTGCGTCTATTGTTTAAATTATGCTATAATCAGGAAATACCACCATCACACACTGCAGGCTGACCTTCACACCGTGAGGGAGAGCCACAGTGCGCTAACAGTCTCAAGACATCAGGAAGGCAATAAGGGCCGATTGTATGACGAAAATTTTATTTAGTCTAGACTAAGGCCTAACCCAGGACTTGCAAGCCTCAAGTTTAAATCTGGTTTGCATAATAAAAGATTGAGCCTGAGTTGAGCTATCCTCAGTCTTATTATCTAAGGGTAAGTTATCCTTGGCGTTAAGGTAGGCTAGAAGTGCTAATCTAAGACTTAGTCTGAGACTTGTTAAACTAGCTTTATGCAATTGACGCTCAGAAACCTCGAGTTTAAACTCGAGGTTATCTTTAAACTTTCGTCATGCAATTGGCCCTTAAAGTAAAGCAACCAGCTCTCTCTTCCCCATCAAGATGATTTCTAAAAATAGAAAGGACACTAAGAACTGCATAACAAAACAAAGACCAATCACAGAACTCCTTCAAACAATGGGACCAACAATAAACAACGAACAAACAACAGCAAAACCACCGCCTTAGAAGGGACGGCAGCCTAAGCCACTATCTTTTATCTTTTTGAATTGATTACAAAAATAAAGCTTATCTATTGATGAGATGGTAGGAGTCTGATGCTTTGGCTGTTGCCAGGCCCATCTTGGTCTAACTGTTGATTTCTTTTACTTCTGAATTCAGTTTTGTTTACTGTTGAGTCCCTGTCTTTGCTTTATCTCCTTTTTATATCTTGATTTATATGTTCTAGGAGATGATGCATTGATAAGTTAGGGGTCTCTCATGCAAACCAAACATCTACATATCTTGATTCACATCTAAACAAAGGGTGAGATTTGCGAGCTGCGAAACCGGTTTAAGCCCTCCAATAAATTATTTTTACTGCCTGTTCCAAGGCGGTGCTTCTTTTGTGGATCATTTCTGTTATTTTTGTCTTGTTTTTGTTATGCTTTTGTGCGTGTCTGTTTATTGATGCCTTGTGGTCACCTGCTGGGAAAGGGCTGACCTCTTGGCTCTCGTTTGTAATGTCTAAGTGTGGAGTTGTCACTTGCCCATTGGTCTCCTTGGTCAGGTGTGGTGCTTGATTGTATTGTTTCCTTATCTTTGCTCTCTTTCTTACTCTCTTTGCTCTCATATCTCTAGTTCCAGCGTTGAAAACGGTCCATCCAAAGCACAATCTGCTGAGAGTGCCCAGGCTAAAACTCAAAAGCCCAAGAAAGCCAAGAAAAATGATATTCAAATTTTGACACGCCCCAAAAATGCCCCTAAATCTGGTGAGAGGAGAAGAAAAGTGAAAAATACAGGGCCTCCTATAGATCCAGAATTCCTAGGAGATATTAATGACATAAGAGGTAAGTCAAAATTGTTGCTGCAAAATACATCATTTATTCTTGATTCATCTTCCTTAATTATTTTAGTATTGTGGACTAATTATCCAACAACAGACCTTTTTTGATCATTATTAAGTAGACTATATGGATGGATCACGCATGATTTTTAATGCATTAACATTTGCAGGGCCACAGGGTTGCCTGGTGGTGTAGCATTGTCAAGTGTTAATGCATTAAAACACATGTGTAATCGTTATATTTGCACATTTTACTTTTTTCCATCCGAAAATCGAACAGAGCCTTTACTGGTCACTTGAATATTCTATGAATGTCAAGCTACTGACCAAACATCATTTGGAAATTCTTTGCTAAAAAATGAGGCTGCACAGGCTGAGTATTCATGTCAAAATGCCATATTGTTGGAAATCACATGTTGCTGCCAATTTCTCTTAACAAAATGGCTTCAGCTGTAAACTGTTGAACGTCATAACGTCGTCAAACGTCTTAGTCACGTATAACGTTTTTACGAACAAAGACATTGGCAAAATGATAAGTCTGGTCTGAAGAGCTTTTCATTTAACAATCTGAAAATAACTTGGGCCTCATCTGTTGTATTGTCAAGTTAAATCCATGTTCAAATATTATGTGAATCCCATGATTTGAACATGGATTTTTTTCATATGACAATGGCTTCAAACAGCTATGCACATCGAGATTTATGCAAGAATATAACTTTATACTGTATGAATATTGCAATGAAGGCAGAAAGACCATTTAACAAAATTTATATTCCTTTTCATTGTGAGGAGCTTCAGTTCACTCGTTATATAGCAAAATATATTGTTTTCGCGTTTACAGATTAATTGATTAACCATATTTCAATGTGTGCCGTGGATTGGTCTGTGATTTATTCTTTTAAGAGAGCATCTCCTGGTCATACTTAGTTGTTTTTCAAACTTTGCACTTTATTATGTCAGAGAGGGTTGACTTGTTCTGTGTTTCAAGAGTTAACTACAGGCATTTTGCAAATGACGTCATTAGGTCGCCAAATTTAGTTAAAAGAAATGTTACAAAAGAAGTCTGTTGATTATCCCCTTATTTCGTGTTACAATTAAATTACAAAATGAGTTATAATATTTCTGCAAATGAACACCAACAATCCAAGTGTTTTAAACATGAGAAAACAGTACTAGCTTTTATTATATACATGTACCTATAAATGTTATAACTTTTGAACTGGCTATTTTCTGGCCATCTGACACAGAAAGCCAGATCAACGAACTGAGGTTTTCTGATTCCGTTTCACTATTCATTAAAACGAAACTATTGTGGGTTATGCACGTGGTAGAGTATTTGACTCATGACCGAGGGGCCGCGGGTTTAAGCCTCACCAGCGTCACTGCATTGTGTCCTAAAGCAAGAACATTAATCCTAGCTTAGTACTGGTTCAACCCTTGAAGACCCGTCCCTTTATAACTGAAAGATTGTTGATGGGACGTAAAGTAACTAACGTCGGTTACCTGCTTTTGTGGGGATGTTGCGTAAAGTAAATTTCAAGCATGGAAGCAGAGACGGAAAACATGATGATGTAACGTCATTTAACGTGACTTGACAAAACGTAAAGGCAAACATTCCCACAATGTGTGGATTAAAGCTGCATAGTCTGTAACTTTTGATCCTATTATTTTAAAAATAATGTTTTTATTTTTCAAGAACACAGTAAAAATACTCAAATTCAGCTAAACATTTTACCATTTTCGTAAATCTTAACAAGGTATCACTATCAAAACAACTGCATTTATGTTAAAATCCAACGGTCTAGAATTATTGGAGGGACGCAAATAATTACCGACAAGTGAAAAACACACCTTTTTGATGAGATAATTCACTTTTCCATGCAGTTTCAGCTGTACGGAACATTTTTTATTGTGAAAACATAGCTTAATTCTACTTTTACAAATGATTTAAAAAGAAAAGAAAATTTTTCGAAAAATGTTCATAGTTACAGAGTATGCAGCTTTAAAGACCAAAACAATTCATAAAAGCCAGAATAATGTCAGAAAAAGGTATATTAATAAACATATTACGAGGGTCATTTTTTATGTTCGTAGAATCGGGCTGTATCTCTTTAAATATAGAATTTACGGTACCATAAGTATATATATTTTGAAAGGTCTAGCTTTTGTCTATCAACTGATATAAATTTTACATCGTTAGCGCTTAGTTCGGTCAAGATATATAGCTTTGAATAGGGCATGAAAATGACACTGGTTGAAAATCCATGCCATTTTAACGACGCAGCAAGCAGGAAAATAGACGCTGTTAAGTTCCATTCGCTATGGTGATATAAGCATTTTTCAAACCGATTTTTCTTTTGCACCATCAAAATAAATTATTCAAACGCTAATCGTAGACAAGTGCAGCAAAACTATAAGCATGTTTTTTGGTGTTATACAACAATTTTTAAACACACATCAATATACCAATATAATTACAGTCAAGTGCTAGTTATTATATCTGTTAAAATTACGATTATGAACAAATTTTAAAAATTCTTCTGGTTTTGCATAGCACATGATATACTCAAACATTCGTCAGCAGTTATATTGTTGTATCGATTTAAGCGAGTAACTGGCAACTTCCGGTACTGGCATACCCCCATGCTATAAAAAGTGGGTGGGGTAAATCAACCCCGCGTATAAAACACAATAACAATCGAATCTGCATTATTTTCTTATTACAGTGATTTCAACACCTGTTTAGAGGCACAAAAATAGTTTTAATGTATTTTCTAAATATAGTAACGCTCCATGACGTCATTTATGTACAAAATAAGGGATTTTAGCACTCTCTAGGTTATTTATTTTGCCGTTCATTTCCAATAAAACAAAAGCATTAACTTTGTTTTGGGATGAAAGTTACCACAGCACTTCCATCTACCATATACACAAGAAAAATAATAATACCATTTTACAGCTAACATATTAAGCCACATTCAAAAGCCCGCATCCAACTTCCACTTGTGTCAACTTTTTACATAAAAGTTTATATGCCTACTGTTCAATTTGCTGAGGTTCCAAACAAATCTTCCATGTCCAGTAATTGCTGCGTATTTGCTTTAATGTTTTAATAATATTGTAGCACGTGGTGTCCTTGATATGCAGCCAAATTTTCAGAAGCTGTGTATGGCTATGGACCATTTTTCATACAATTGTTTCTAACGTTCTGTCAGAGACTAAGTGCATAAATGTCAAAGTTCTGTCATCTTTCCAGTGTGCGATATATAGGTATGTCTTTGCCTCTTAGAAGACATTAAAGTAATGCATTTTGAAATAATTTTAGGTTGCATGTATAGATAAAAGCTCAATCTTTCCAAATATATGCATGATGTATGCATTTACATTCGCCGTTTTCATTAAATCTACCTCTCTACGAACATAAAAAATGACCCTCGTATTTTAAAAGTAACTCATAACAGGCTTTTGCTAAGTAACTTGATGCCTTGTGGTCAATTGCTGGCAAAGGGCTGACCTTTTGGCTTCCGTTTGTGATGTCTATTTGTCTCTTTCCCATGTGGTATCCTGGATCAGGTGTGGTACTTGATTGTATTGATTTTCGATCTTGACTCCTTTATCAGTTAAAAACGTACATACACATAATTATAATAGTAACTTGATCTGGCGTACAGTATCACGTCGAGTGGATGAGGTCATACCATCTGATCATGCAAAACATTTACTGTAACTATTATGAACTATACCAGAGGACTTCGAAAACGAATCACCATATTTTTGCACTTTTCTTGACAACCGTATATGCGATCGAAAATTTAATTGCAGGCTATAATGTGCAGCCCAGAATGGGTAAGAATAAGTCGTTAATTTGATTGCACTATAACGCGACGCTGCTAACGACGTCACATGGGTACATGCAGCATCCAGCACCATTCTGTAAAGTAAGTTTAAGTTTTTTGATTACTTTTATGCTTAAACTGTGGCGTGTTTTATCAGTAACGCAGTTTAAAGAATTTTCTAATTAAAAGTAATTGATAACAAAATTTTGAAAATAAACGTCAAATTTGAACATCAATTTACAGCTCCTTTTCAGAAACGTCTCAATAAGTTACCTTTATGAACGTTTTCATTACTGATATTGACTATTTACACTGACAATCATGTGGGGAAGACGTTTTGATGTTAATCATGGCAGGAGATATGCTGTCATGTGATTGAGAACATCTTAAAAGCTTACGTTAACGTCACTGACACAATACAAAGGAAACGTAATACAAGCGTAATTCATACGTACTCTGTCATTTATATATGCCCTTAGCCTTTTCCAACAAAACCTGATGAAAGAGAATCGAAACTTTAAAAGGCCCAAGAAGTTGAATTTTATTGCTAGACTATAGTAATTAAAGTCGGTGGGGTATTTCGGTATCTTTAAAGAGGTGTTAATTTCTGCACACCGAACTGTCAATTCATTTCGAATCGTTCGATGATATGATGAATGTGCAATCGTGACAGAAGCCAATGACTCATATAAGTTGAGTCAGGAATCAAAAGTAACGCAGGTTAACTTGCAGCTGAATTTGTGTCCTTCAAAATCGACCACCCTTGACTTAAAACCGATACTGTTTCAATATCTTAAACTAAATCTACAACCGTGAATTTTCTAGAGCACACTAAGAGCTGGTCAGACTATGATATGCAATAACAATTATCCCACTGAAATGCTCAGGGTATGTGAAATAAAGGATTTAATAAGGGTGGTGCGTTTTTAAAGTCTATGTAGTAAATCTAACATTATAATAATATATTATTACAAAGCAGATAAATGATGTTTTAACTGGCTTATCAAACGATTTTACCATGACTTGTGTTTCATTTAATTGCAGTTCTACAAGGGTTGCCAGAACTTACAGCTGATCAAGTTGATGCGCAGGGTAATATTTTGGCTGACATGCCTAGACGTCGACCATCAAGATTGGACAGAAGTAAGTCATTGCATTGTCCTTGCTAATGTGTAAAGGCTATAATATTAAAAATTAAGGTTTAAATGAACGTGAAATGTTTGACTGTAGATGCTAATTTTGAGTCAATTTCGAGGACAGGAGTAAAATTTTTGATGAATTTCGAAAGCCAGTGTAAAATACTAAATAGATTTCATTCTGAAAAACTGAACTTGCACATTTGAAAATGGCAGACTTGGTTTTCATTGATTCTATTTATGAACGTTATGAAACTCTTTCACCCTAGCCTTAGCACCACTTTAAACTGTCTTAGGCTTTACCTGCAGTGGGTAAGCCTTACGGTAATGATTCTCGCATTTCCTTGTTATACTCACTTTTCTGCCAGAGACTAATATATCCAGAAGGATATGTATTGCGACCTCAAATAATTTTCAAAATGTAAGGCTTGTTGTACTTTTTATCAGCACTCATAAATAAGCATTCTAAAAAAAGCATGCTGTTTTCACATTTTGTAGGCTCACACTTTACTTCTATCAGATCTATTTTCTGATAAATGAGAGCTGAGTCGATTGGTACAATTTTTAGTAAGATAGATTGTTAACCCATATAAGCCTTACGTCCTTTTTGTGGGACAGAGGCAAATAGCGCAGACCAAGATAAGACGTCGCATGTTGTGGCGTCTGATCAGGGTATCCACTAGTTGCTTACAGAATATTCTATTAAAACTTAAATAAAGTGAAAAATACCACCCAAGAACTCTTAAAACTGAAATTGACTGGTCCACTTGATAATAGTGGAATATTTAATTAGGCTTAAATGGCGTCTATGCATTGCAACTGGGGTCATGAGTAAGATCCTAGGTCCAGCCATATATAATGGTGGTAGGTTAGAGCCATGGTCTGTCCACATACTGGGATGATGAGATAGAATTCCCATCCGGCCAGCTTCTCGGGAGATTAGTAAAGTATTGAATCTGGTCCAGCCATATTGTATAGTAATGAGAAAGAGCTTTGGTTGAGTCACACACTTGGTTAATACTTTAAGAGCCCTAGTTAAGGCACATTTTGGTTGTTAAGTTAGAAGTCTTGGTCGAGTTACATACTTGGTTGATACGTTAAGAGCTTTGTTCAAGGCACAAACTTGGTTGATAAGTTCAGAGCCTTGGTTGAGTATCATATTTGGTTGATAAATTAAGAGTCTTGGTCAATGCACATACTTGGTTGAAAATATAACAATCTTGGTCATGTGACATACTTGGTTGATAAGTTAAGAGCCATGGTCCAGTCACATATTGTTTGACAAGTTAAGGGCCTTGGTCCAGTCACATACTCGGTTGATAAGTTAAGAGCCTTGGTCATGGCACATACTTGGTTGGTAAGTTAAGAGCCTTGGTCGAGTCACATACATGGTTGATAAGTTAAGAGCATTGGTCGAATACCATACTTGGTTGATAAGGTAAAAGCCTTGTTTGAGTCACATATGTGGCTGATAAGTCTTAGTCAAGGCACAAACTTGGTTGATAAATTAAGAGCCTTGGTCGAGTAACATACGTTATTGACAATTTAAGAGCCTTGGTCAAGTCACCTTCTTGGTTGATAAGTTAAGAGCTTTGGTCAAGGCACACACTTGGTTGATAAGTTATGAGTCTTGGTTGAGTCACATAGCCCATCATTCATCTCTGTTTGAGCTTTAAATGTCCCTTCAAAAATGGAGGGCCTTTTCTTGGTCCACCCTACTAGTACTCGTTTACTGCCTCTATGACGCATTCATTACTTCCATACTGTGTACCACGAATATGGGATCTCAGTTTTGGGAACAGATAGAAGTCAGAATAAGCCATATCAGGAGAATATTGGGGATTAGGAAAGATTTCAAGTCCACATTCAGTCGCAGCAGTCATGGCAACTTGTAACGCATGGGCAGGGTATTGTCCAGCAAGAGCCTGAGTCAATTTTCTGTCCTCGCCTCTTTCTTTTGCGTTCCTGGTGTAGCCGCCTCAATTTACCTGCATAATATGCACCGTTTATCGTGCGACCTTGCTCAAGATAATCAATCATGATCACCCCTTGACTGAACCCATCACCATCCCTGCTAAATGAACACTCGTAAATTCTTAAAAGGGGTGAGCCAGGGTGCTTCCATTGTTTGTTCTGCATTTTTGACTCTGGGTCAAAGTGGTGGACCCTGTCTCATCTTGGGTTACAAATCGCTTGACAAAATTGCTGGGATTATCTTCATAGCATGACAGGAGATACCTAGAAAAATTAGGCTGAGTCCTTTTCTGATCATCCGCACCCATCTTGCCAAACCTTTCACAAACCTAAGATGCCAGTTAGGATTAATTATACTGCCCAATAATTTATGCCCACTTCGCTAGCTATGCTTCACAGGTCTCGCTTTATATCCCACAGAACCAGGGTGTGCTCGACCTTGATATTTCATCAGAAGGGGCATCTTTAGGGTGGCCAGACCGTCCATCATCCTCAACACTCTCTAGCCCCCTCCTAAACTCTTCACAGTGCTATAAGAAGGAGACTCCTCCCCAAGAGTTTCCATTAAGTCTTCATTAGTTTCCTTGGGATGCTTTCCTTTCTTACAGAAGAACTGGATGACCACTCCGATTTTAAGTTTCTCTATTTTGCAAATGTGTTCCCCCCTCCTTTCTTAAAAGTGCTTTACATAAGCAACCAAACATGACCGCATGCTTTTCACACTCCCAATATCCTTTAATGAGATCAAATGACCGACTGACAAAGATTTTTAATGATTTCAGAACATGAGTATGAGCCCTGATCCGGCCACACCACGGGGTCATGATTTAGAGTCCTCTACTGGCCACATACTGGAACCATGAGTTTGAGTAAGGGTTATTGCGATTTTAACATAATAAATTAAACCCAGTTTTGAAAGATTTATATGTTTTCAATTACCAGAGGATGCGCTATTAGAATTTTATTTTAGCACAATGCGATTAATAGTCCAATTTTTCATGCCATATACTCTCATGGAGATTTTTCTCTCCCACTTAGGGCTTAGGTCTTTTCTCTCTCCAATAGCACAGTTCAAAAAATTGCTATTGGTATAAGCATAGCTATTTTGTTTCAGGTCATGCACATCATGGGCATAGTCATGGCCATTCTCACAGCCATGACTTTGGTCACAGCCATGGTTCAGGTCTAGATTATGGGCATGGTATTGGATCAGGAACAGAAGCCTATGTACAAGCCTCTATCGCAGACACTCACAGACGGGCACATGCAATAGCAGGACCTCTATCGGCAGGAACACACAGGGAACTACATAGATTATTAAAAAATAGGTATGAACCATTTATTAAGGTGAAACCTCTGAATGAGCGCTTTAACGGTCTGGCAAAATTATAATTACAATGAACTACTTTGAAATCCTTGATAAGACACAAATGCAAATATGCTGCATCATATTACCAGGATGTCCATTAACGACCCACAAACACGACAATGAGTGAAACAAAGAGCAAAATACAAAGATTAACAGAACCACACCATCATCTATCTTATGTTTTTTTCATGTTCTGACCATTCAGGAATAATGAATTCTAACGAAAAGCTCAAAACTGCTTGAACAAGTACTAGGGGCGTAAAGGCGCTATGCATCAGTTGCATGAAGGACTTAATAAAACCAAAATTACTTTTTTCAAGTCTTGCAGTTCTCTCTATTTCTGAAGGATCCGTTTTCTAGATTATTATCCCACAACGAAACGGGAGGGAAATAGTTTTGGCGTTGTCTGTGCGCCTGTCTCTCTGTCTGTCCATACTCACGAAAAGACCATTGTTGGCTACTTTAAACTTCCAAATATTTTCTTTCCCAAGCCTCCCCTAAGTCCAACCACTCTTATATTTACAGCGTCAAAAGTTCAGCACCACTGACTTTAAAGTTAATTTTTTAGGTGAAATGCTATGTGATGTACATAAACCTTATAAATAAACATATATGCATCATAAAGGGAGTGAAGATAGTGAAACAACCATGCTATTTTGCCAAATTATGTGATGGTGAGTTTAACAAAAAGCACCTTGGGGTCAACTTATTTTCATTGCAACATTGTGTACATGAATAAATAGTGAAAATTATTGTGTGAAAATGGCACACAATTTGTTTCAATATGTTGGGGGTTACTTCTTGAAGATTTCAGAGCGAAAGCAAGAAGCTTTGATAAGTCACGAAAACCAATGATTTTGCAACAAAATCCGAATATCACATTAAATTTTTAATTTCTACTTAAATATCAATGCAGAGTTTCACAAAAAATAAAGATTTTCCATGTAAAATAAGATCTCTTTACAGTAGTATGAAAATTGATTAAGCAAAAATAATAGTGGTGCTTAACTTTTGATGCTGTGTATAGTTTCTTTAAAATCTATAGTTTTTAAAAATTAATTATGGAACAAAGTAAGAAAGAAGGCAAAGATCAGGAATCAATACCACTGAATCAGGTCACCTCATGGGGAAGTGACAAAACCACAAAAAACATCATAGAGAGAGCCAAGAGGTTAGCGATTACCCAGCTGGTGGCCACAAGGCTGCAATAAACATACATAGCAGCATGACAGGCACCTCATTTGCATACATTGCATATCAAATTAAAGTTTATGATGCTTGCATCAACATGGTAGCAAATATTTTGCCCACAGACACACCCTTATTCCAAGGGATTGGGTCGAAAGGTCTGACCATTTTTTCTGAAGGTAGTCGTGTTGCATATCAAATCAAAAGAAATGGAGCACAGAGCACAATATAATCAATTTCCTTACACACACCCTCAACATTTGGGTGGGGTTAAAAGGTCATTTTTTTTCTTTTCTGAAAGTGGCACTGTTGCATATTAAATTAAAGGGAAAGAAGTGTAGACCAACATGCATGGTAACACTTTGACTTGCACATTGTCCTGATCTCTGGGATCTGGTTGAAAGGTCAATAATTGAAATTGTGCAGATATTTTTTATTTAACTATGCACTAATATACACTTGACAGGCTATTACTTTGAATGATACCAAGGTGAATTTTTGGTCTAGATAAATGGGATTTATGTTCAGTGATTAACATGTTTTTCTAAAATAACCCTTCGTTGAGGGATATAAATGTGACAAATTTGTCTTGTTTTGTATAGAGAGGGGCAACATTCACAGGAGGATTGGGATTTAATGTATGTTTAAATTACTAACTAAGGCTGTCTTCAAACTTGAATGCAAACCATAGCTAATCAGTGGATTCCCAGATGAGCCTGTGTAACAGCACATGTGCCTGATCTGTTCACATACTGCTATGATAGTATCATTATCGATTGCATGTGTTCAAATTAACCCTTAAAGCGCCAAGAAAAAAATGCATCTGAAAATGTCGTCTGCTGAAGTCGTCTGCTGCAAATAATTGCCTAACATTACTGACGAATTAAGTATATAGGTAAATAGCGTGGACCCAGAACAGACTGCTCCTATAGGAGCAGTCTGATTCGGGTCCACACTGTTTGCCATAGAGGCTTCTTAATCATTTCAGCAGACGAGAAAAGCAGACGACTTTTGTTGCGATTGGCGCATTAAGGATTAATTATTTACTTTATAGAGAGCGTGATTTAAGACGAGAAGCTCTACTACAGCGGCGACGTCGATTGCAGCGACCACGACCACTTTCCATTCTACAAATGGACCCACAAATACACCCTGTAGTTGATGCTGAATCATTAGGAGAGCTTGGTCTTCCTGAGGGTAAATCACTTTCATATATTTTTATTGTATAACATAATTTACCCAAGATATTTTGACACCTAACTTTCTGATCAAGAACATTTGATGATCCAAAAACTTTCGGCACGGTGAGGGGTAGTTCTTATAGGTAGCTGAAATTTCAACATTACATATGAACTAAAATGCTGAAAGTTAAAGACTTCTCCTGCTTTCAAATTCATAGATATTGTATTTACATGTATCATTCTTATAAATGTTAATACGATAACAGTTGTTGGGATTTTAACATTTAAGAGGATGACAAATATTTATAACTTCTATAATCACTTATGATTGTTCTTGGGAGGGGGTCCAGACCTCCAGTCCTCATCCCCTTGGGATCTTTGCCTATTAATGGAGGAAAAATAGGATTAACCCTTAAAGCACCAAGAAAAAATGCATCTGAAAATGTCGTCTGCTGAAGTCATCTGCTGCAAATAATTGCCTAACATTACTGACAAATTAAGTATAGAAGCAAACAGCGTGGACCCAGAACTGACTGCTCCTATAAGAGCAGTCTGATCTGAGTCCACACTGTTTACCATAGAGGCTTCTTAAACATTTCAGCAGACGAGAAAAGCAGACGACTTTTGTTGTGATAGGCATCTTAAGAATTAACTACCTGATGAGATGTGTGAAATATACTTTCAATATGATAAACATATTAAAAGTATTCAAGAACGTGGTAGCTCAGTGGTTAGGCACTTGCCTCTGGTGCTAGAGGTCCCAGGTTCGATCCCCGCTCGCGGCGAGGAAAATTTCGGTGTCAAAACACGCTTTCTCTAGTGTCATTTGCAGGGATGACACTAGATAAGTGCATCGTCCTTCGGATCGGGACGTTAACTGGATGTCCCCTGTGCAGGGAGAGTCACCCTTTGTGCAGGTAAAAGAACCCTACAGTAATTTCGCTATGGTTACTTGTAGGCTTTCATCCTGCAACCCGGAGTGTACAAAGTACACCTGCCAATAATACTCGAAAGAGGGTCTGGCAGTATATTATATAGAGAAAGAAAGAAAGAAAACTTATTTTCCAGACTGCTACATCAGAGACTGGTTGATCTGGGTTAGCACGCTTTTAATGGTTCATACTAGCTTGGGTTAATGGTGTACTTTAAATTAATCAGATAATCTACTAACAATATATAATAACCAAGATAGTTTAATAAGATCATGTAACAATTTGCTGAATTACGCCAATGGCCAGTTAGAATGATCCAGAAAATTTTGTCAGAGGGGTCCACCTTTGACAATGATTTTTTTGTTTCATGAGGGGAGGATTAGGATCCAAATACCACTTATGTTATTTCACTGGAGTGACGATGATGACCAAACAATCAATGCTGGCTTGGTAGCTTTGTGATTTTAAGGGGATCCGGACCAGTACTGCTAAGAAACCCTATATTTTTTTGTGATTTTCCATGGGTGAGTCTGGACTCCTGTCCCCCCTCTGGATCCGCACATTAATTACATGTTTGCAATCTCTCACGGACAAATAACTTCAATCAGATCTTTTGATCTTGAATGTTGAAAGAGCAGATTAACTCCTACAATATTGGTCCGGATCCACTTAAAAATCACAAAGCTACGAAGACAGCATTCAATGATGGGCCATCAACTGAACGCCAGCGAAACGCCATTGAAATGGCATTTTGCTGGTGGGCGTAGATGGCTAGCTTATAGTGGTTTTTGGATCTTTCCTCCCCTCATCAACTAAAAATAAAAAACCCAAAACGTTGGCAAAGTTGGACCTTCTCTATCAAAACGTTTTGGACCCGTGCATGCAAACCAAGGGGCAATAATGGGGATTTCTAGTAAATATTGACTCCTATGGAAAATTAGATAATCTACTAACATTATCTTATCATCAAGATATTTCAATTTATTCATGTGACATTACATGTCTACATTTAGTGTCGTTTGATTTCAATAGATAGTTGGATAATCTGCTAACAAATTATCATAATCGAGATATTTAAATCAGATCATTCGTTAATGCATGTTAACATAGTGTGGATTTGCTTCAATGGAAAGTTAGATAATCTTCTAACAACATTTCATAACTAAGATATTTCAATGAGATCTTAGAGAAGATATTTTGATTAGTCCCGTATCGTACATCGATGAAGTGTTACTATTTAAATAAAGTCTGGCCCATTAGGAATATTGAGTTTTGACAGAAAACAAAATATTGCACTTTCCATTAATTCTGATTAACATGCTCATTGAAACAGTGTCAGTTGTTTTCAGGTATTGCAGGTTCTGTCTATTTTACAATGAATTTGGTATTACCTTGTATAAATATTAATATTGCCTCACTTCAAATAGATGTGTTAAACAGAAGAAACCTGTTTCGTAAATCTGTATATTGTTTCTCATCGTTATGTTCTAATAATATCACCTGATGACCCTAGATATTAAGATGTACGACGTACATGAATCTTTTATTTCTTCACAAAAATGTTTCTTCTGATAAGTTATGTATTCAACAAACGCCTGCAATACATACAATTTAACAGCACATGAGATTTTAGCACTTATTACATATACGACTAGCGTAGTCTCAGACAAGCCTTGCACTGACACAGACTGATCATAGTCTTCACTGCTCGCATACACAAAGTAAAGAGATACATGGCGATGTGAGTACAAATGAGGTCTCCTGTTCCGCTAAGTAGCATTTTCGATTCATACCAAAATCTTATGAGTTGGCACATTTGTATTTGTGGAGGAATAAAGACAATCAGAAACCTAGCCGGGAGGTTATAAAGCTTGATTTCACTAAAGTGCAATGATTTGCTGCTTTGCCGACAGGTGTCCGCAAGCAGCCAATTATTGAGCTTTATTTTAAGTTTTAGACTGTACTCAAGTTTTATAACCTCTGGTCCTGGACATCTTGATTATCAAGGGTTTTACTTTGTATGTATGCTTTATATATGCTATATTTTAAGAGTTCACATATTGTGTATTTCACTGTTCATGACTAACACACTTTATTTTTTGTCCCAGGAGCCTTGTTTGTGTTGTAAGCGTCATCTTGTGTGTATAGTTTCAACCTGGTAAGTTAGAGCTTTGACTGTAGCGTCATTAACATTATATGTTTTAAAACAACTTAAATGGTAAGCGCCAGGTTGGCATCAGCCATTGCCCACAGTTAATCATACTGTACAAGATGCAGACATAACTTGGTCTGTCAGGTAGTTTAGAATGGTTTGCCCAGGAACACCGTTGATGGGCTAATGTCAGCCTTTTAAATTAGATAAATGATGTCAAAGCACTGTAAAACAATACTGTAATCAAACAATCCAATCACATTTGAATCAAATTCAGCATAACACTGAGAATTGTTGGCATAAAATAACATACCAGTTTTGCACTGCACTTTCTGTGTTATAACCCAATGTTCTTCAGTGCAATACTGTCGTAACTTGAGTTACTACAGTTTTGCATTGAGCAAACTATTATATTTGAGATACGACCATAGGAAATTTTTTTTTTCATAAAAATATCAAGATGTGATTCTTCACTTTTTGCATAGTGTAAGAACTATGGTTGGATGTTTTAACTCTGCCAAAACATGAATTTTGAAGAAAGAAATGAAAGAATACTGTTTTGCATTAAGGTGACGATATGACGTTGCGTTTGGGACTGATATAAACCCATGTTTGAAAACAGATTCTGGTAAGGTAATAAAATTACACATATATCAAGTATATCTGGCCAAATCCTAACATTATCACACCAAAAAAAACGTGATTACAAAATACATTAAACGTCAGTCATAGAATAAATATAATCTAACATTCCTGTTGCTGTATTAGTGAATTTATTAAACTTGTTGCCAAAAAGCTGAAATTCTCAACAAGCTGCACATTTTATCTATTTTACCCAACTCGTTTAATGAATTAAATAAAACATAGCACTCACGTAAGATGCTCTATATAATGGCTAATGAAGCTTTGTGGATTTAGTAGATGCAATGGTAATTTTTGTTATAAATGCAGTTATTAATATAGAATCATTATTATTGTTGATGCTGTAAAAACATGCTCACAGCAGGTATTAAATTTTTATGCCTTGAGTACCCTGCTGTGAAGACATTCTATAAATAACATATCTTTCAGTAAATATAACTGTTTAGCTATATCCTTCATATTATGGCATTTGAAGACAGATTCCCTGAATGGATTTCTCTAACACATTTGTCATAATTATAAAAGTAATGATACACAAGAAGAACTTGAGAAGAAGATAGAAATTATTACCATTATTAATTATTATTATCGTCATTTTTATGATTGCATTGGTATTCCAAGCCGTTCCTCAAAGTCCTATTGCTTTCTAGCACATTTTGCATACTACTACTACTACTACTACTACTACTACTACTACTACTACTACTTTATTTTGTATAGCCTGGCAAGAATGACATGAGACATATGAATATTCAATGACCTTTATCCTCATATTCGGTGGTAATATACTTATTTGAATGCAAGAATGAACCTATTCCTTGTTGGGCCAAATGGATAAAAGTCTGTGGTTAGATTTCAAAAGATATGGGTTCTTTTTATATATCTATTTATGTTTTACCTTTTGATTTTGTGCATAATTGAATATTTAAATTTAAATTTGGCATAACTATTTGTATCAGATGCATGTAGCACAATGTTTTCAAGGAGACTATTTAACACCGCTTGTAAATAAAGGTGAAAAAACTTAAGCGGTATGTGAAATAATGAGCCCATTAGTGACTAATTACAAACTGAAAGATCTAAAAATATGCACAATAATAAAATAGTAAAATATAAACATGATCTTTACTTTAAAAGGCTGCATACATTTGACCATGATTATAAATAAAACGTTTATTATTCAACTATTAAGTCATATCCTAGTCAGGCTCCTCAAAATGGTTCCATTCTGCATTAGCTTTACAAGAGATCAGGACATCGCAATAGTTGAATAATACCAAGAATTCACCTAGGCATGTGATGATCGAAAATAAAACTGACTACTAGACCACCAAGTGAACTGCATACTAGGCCATTAGAATATTTGCATATATGTATGAAGGTAATCCTAACATTCTTGGTAAAAACATGAGCCAGGTCGAAATGCTTCACGAAAACGCAATAGGATCACAAATATTTTGGCAGAAAATAATCAGGCTCAGGTCAATCTTGCCAGGCTCTATCTGAATGACTATAAACAAAAAGTTGCAATAGTTAATTATTGCATTGGTCCATAATTGGAATATATCACCAAAAAGTAATGCAATGCTGTGTTTGAAAAACTGTCTTTGATGACATATATTTTCTTAAAAGTATTGTTGCAATTACAATGCATGTCACGTTAGCAAGATTACATACACCTTGAAAATAAAATAAGCCCCAACATGAGATTCCCAACAATGTGGTTTTATGCGACCAACAAAGGCTCAGACAAGCCTGCGCATACTGATGGAACACAATTTGGAGTTTCTAACCTTAAAAGGAGGCTGCACATGCTCGTCTGAGTCTGCACATGTCAAAATGCCACATTGTTGGAAATCACATGTCACGGCTCAACTATGAATGGTAAATACTTATCTTTTATACTTTTATTTCAGCTGCTGCAGGGGTCTATTCTGGTTGAGCGATTCATCGGTGCATTTTAATGGGAGCAGAGATTATTTATTCAGCACAAGAATGAATGTGACTTAGCAGAGGAGCAAGAATAAGTGTTAACTAAGAAGACAAAGTGGAATGAAAGCTAACTCTAGATGAAGAGATTTTGTGAAGTCTGAGAAAAAATACTCTTTTGTCACGTTGATATAATTATTAGACCCATTTATGGGGTCATGTGTCTGGAATTATTCATCCACTACCAACCTGCAAATTAGAGCAGAAAGTAACAACTTACGCGCCATATATGTTTGCAAACTGTATCTTAATTTACTAAGGAATGCAGTGTTTTCATATGTGGCTCAAATGTCGTAAAACTTGGTGGTAATTTGAAACAGAGAGCAGTTAATTTCACTGACACTGCTCAAATGTGTCAATGAGTGTTAGGATCTTTGAACATGCACTTTAAAGAAAATTGGAAATAATCATGCCAAGTTGATTTTTTGCGTGGAACCGTTTTTTGTTGAGTGCAAAAACAAATTGTGAAACTGCATAGTTGAAACGTTTTTGATATATCACATTCACTGTACTATCTGATAATGCTAATCTATCATCTATTTATTATATTAAGTTGTGTCATGGGGTGTCTTAGCGTCATGTATACAACGATGCTATACAAGTTCATTCTACAAATTATCAATGTAATACATTGACAACCGTATTAACGTCCAGATGTTGTCTTGCCAAATAATGCAATTTTAAAGTAATTTAATGTCATCAGTGAAAAGAATTTAACATTTGTGCATAATAATATCTAATAATAAAACTTAGGTAAAAAATGAAATGATGCTGACAGAGTCTTGCATCTTGTTCTATAACGGTTAATAGATTATGTTATAATGAGCACTCATGTTACACCATCTATATATTTAATGTTTTCTCAATATCGCAGTGTCTGTTTTTCATTTTATACCATCATCTAAAGCCATACTTTATACATGCTTATGGCCAGTGTTACTTCATTGCTTTAATGATATGTACTGTGTTTTGCGCCCTTTAAGTATATTGGATTCTCATATAATCTGGTTCCTTTGTTTGGGCCTGGTTAAAGGAAAAAACTGTCTTCAGAATTTGCAACTGGTAAAGCACAAATCAGCCAACTAGCTAGAATAATGAAACTTTGGATACCACATGGTTAGCTATTGTTCTTTTTAGGGAGTGAATAACAAAGGTGCCAATTAGAAAGACACATTGTAATTTGAGCGCAACAGAATCTGGTTTTCTCGCAACAAGGCTAATATATCTCGTATCATGACCAACCTTTTTAACAGTCAGCTCTCGAGGTTATAAAACTTGAGTTCATCCTCAAACTCAAAATAAAGCGCAACGATTGGCTGCTTGCAGACACATGTCCGCAAGCAGCCAATCATTGCGCTTCATTTTGAGTTTGATACTGTACTCATGTTTTATAACCTCGAGGCCTGATTCCAGCAGTGTATTGTGAATATTCCAGTAGTGTATTGTGGAGATGCATGTAGCAATAAGTGTACCACACTGTCCATTGCAATGTTTAATGGAACACATCAAAGCAAAACAAAAATCATTCTGCCACCAAATTATGTCATTATTATAGAATATAGTCAATAACTGGAACACACAAGAAGCTATTTACTGCAGAGCAGCAGTCAATTTCTTCACATACAGAAGGATTGTGCGACTTGAAGGACACAAATATAAGCAAACACAAAATGTATTAATGGCATAAAGCACAAGTTTAGATAAACAAAGTTTTTTAGCGTAAAATCGTAAATATTTCCTTACCAAACAGTTATAACATACGGTTTGGTGCTCAAAAGAACCATCTCATTGCGACGGTTCTTTTGAGTACCCACACCATATGTTTTGGTTGAGAAATAAGAAAAATATTTTTTCCTACGCACTCTTAACAAAAGGCCTGAATTAGAGCAATTAGTTTTTAATCAAAAGTTTAATTGTTATTACTCATAACATTTGGACAGTAATTTTCTACTGTTATATTGAAAAATATGATCTGGTGTTCAATTCGGAGGCTTGTATAGGGGTTTTAGGGATACAGGATATTTGCCATTTTACTTCCAGGGATATAGGATACTATCCATTTTACTTCCAGGGATATGGGATACTTGGTTTAATTTTTTCGTTACTTTAAGGGATATTGAAAATTAAGGAAAATTAATTATGGGGATATTTGCCAATTTATTTGCCTGTTAACTTCAAGGGAATTGGGATATTTGGTACCCCCCTATACAAGCCTCAATTCGCAACATTCTTATTTATGTGTCAATGACATAAGACACTAATTTTGTTTGTATCCTTTGCTTGAATAAAGAGAGGAACTTTGTACAATTGTTAATCACACCCTATATAATTTAAAGCATATGGATACCATTAAAGTAAGAAAGACTGCAAGGATCAGGAATCGATACAATCAAGTACCACACATGTCCTAGGATACCAAATGGTAAAGTAGCAAACTCACAATAAACGTCACAAACAAGAGTAAAGAAGTCAACCCTTTCCCTTCAGGTGACCACAATGCAGCAATGAACAGACTCCAAAGCATAACAAACACAAGACATAAATAACACAAATGATTCCCAAGAGAAGTACCACCTAGGAAGGGTCAGTAAAAATATTTACTAGAGGGCTTAAACCGGTTTTAGGGTGCGCAAATCTCACCCTTAGTTCAGATGTGGACCAAGACACATAGATGTTTGGCTTGCATGAAAGACCCCTAACTTAGCCATGCATCATCTCTTAGAACATATAAATCAAGATATAAAAAGGAGACAAAACAAAGACAAGGATTCAACAGTACATAAAGCTGAATACCAGAGCAAATGGAATCCAACAGGTAAACCCCCGAGGGTGTGACAATAGCCAAAGCATCTGGGTCCTACCCTCTCATCAATAGATAAGTCTTTGGTCTGAACCATCCTTGAGTCTTAAGTCCGACCCACCGGCGTACAATTAAAGAGGAAAGCAAAAGTTGGTTGACCACCAAGCATGCAATCTGTTTCAATACATTAATGTTATAGCCAACCCTTTTAAAATGGGAGTTTTTTTTAATGAACTGCGCTGAAAAGTTATGAGAGCCAACAGTCTTATTTAATCTATACACAAAGTCATCACAGAAATCAGGTTCCGAAAGTCCTTGGCGCTAGACAGATTTAAGTCCAATTTGGAATTAAGATATCAAATCACGGTATCGTCAACAAAATTTAGAAAATGATTTGCGAAGTTTATGATACTGATAGCCTTGTTTAAGAAGTTTCTGAGTTAACAAATTTTTCTGAGTATTGAAGTCAGCAACATTGCTAGATGCTCTAGCAAAACGAATGAGTTGAGAGATACAGATTCTATAGGATGTAGAGCGAGGAACATCACCATCTAAAAATGGGAAATTCACAATTTTGAAATTAAAATCGTCATATATATCAACAATTTTGGTAAAACAATATCATTAGAAATGGACAAATGCTTATCATCAGAAAGAGACATCATAAAGTCTCTCTCATAACTAAACAGGAATAAAAGCCACATTCGTCTTCAAAGTAAATATAATCGTTACATTAAAATAACTTTATTAATGTTTATTGTTTCTAAAAATACAGCCTTTACATCCATCTATGTTCACACAAAAAACAAAGACAAGGTCTTATGACCAAAATGCCACAATCATACAATAACCCATTGTACCGTGAAGAAGAGATACAGAATCGGGACAGCCTTAGCCTCAGCCAATTACGTGGAATCAGACCTCGGATGTACAGCGAGGGTCTACTTTGATAACGTGACGCTGACGTCACAGAAACCATGCCAACACAATAACAAGTGTGATTACAGCGAAATAAATGTTTACAACCTTCCAAAATTAACATTGCTATATATGAAGTTTAGGTGTTTTCAATTAAATATTGTTATAACAGTATTTTATTGAAAACACCTAAATTTCATTTATTCTTATAGGGTATTTTAGAAGACTGTATTTTAATTGGAGTGAACCCACATGCTACATTACTATCTTTCCATACGTCAATTATGGCTAATAAAATGCAGCTTTTTCATACATAGTACTTTGCCTTACATACATCTGAGGCTTGATTCTCGAACTGAGTCGAAATTTTCTGATTGATATTCCATATCTGGTTCTTCAGAAATATTGGGCTCTGGAAAAAGCATGAAAGTCGTTGCATTTCTGTCAGTTTTCTTGAATGTTTAAGTGTTCTATATTGATAAAGAGGTTATGATTTCAAAACAATGACAACAAAGACTATAATGAAATACATTTAATAGTTTGTGTCTTATTTCATTTCCTGGCAAAATAAGAAAATGACTTTGGGTGCGTGGAAATTTATGATTCACAATACCTTCTTAGTTACAGTTTGTGTCTATTATCTATGATATGTACCTCAATGTATGAAAGCCTGTCTTCGGGAGTTTGCAAAGAAAAAAAGCGCAGATCAGCGTGCGCATCCGCACAGTCTGATCAGCACCTTTGTTATTCACATATTGGAAAGAATCATATTTTTAAAACTTGCTGCCAGCATAATTTCATTATTCTAGCTGGTCTTTGAAGCTGTGCAGACCAGTTTTGGTATGACCTGATCGAAAAAAAGAAGACAGGTTTTTATGCGTTGAGGCCTATTTTTGTTATACTAAGCAGTGACCATCAATGGCTGTGACCAGATCTACACAGATGATGCACTGGCTGATCTGTGTTGATCTTTGTCTTGGTGTTAGCTTTTGTCATGCTTTAGTTTTCTCAGCATGTTCTTTGTATATATAATATCAAATATTCAGGCTGGTTGAATTTTTGTCTTGGTCAGTTGTACCTTTGATTTATCATAATAATATGACGTTATTGTTATTCAGTGGATAACATCATTTCATAAATAATGTTATAACCACACGTTACATAAGACTTTTGACGGGAACGTGTAATGTCTATCGACGTCCGTTACACTAATGACAATTTTCAATGACATAAACAAACTTTAAAGGCGATAAAATCGAATGTAAATGGTCATATGATTACATATTCTTACACTCGTGATCATTTCATATAATAAAATAATCTTTTTCATTTAAAGAAGGTTACTGGTTACAACACAAACACATACATTAAATATTTGTTGAAAGCACCCAGCAAAGTAAGAAAGAGGGCAAAGGTCAGGAATCGATACAATCAAGCACCACACCTGACCCAGGATACCAACATCACAATTAGACTTCACAAACGGAGCCAAGAGGTCAGCCCTTTCCCAGCAGGTGACCACGTGGCATCAATTAACAGACGCACACGAAAGCATAACAAAAACAAGACAGAAATAACTTTAATGATCCACAAAAGAAGCACCGCCTTGGAACAGTCAGAAAAATACTCTACGGGAGTGCCCAAACAGGCCCCATGGCGTGCAAACCCCACCCCCAGCCCAGATGCGGACCAAGACACACAGATGCCCGGCCTACGCAAAAGACATTATCTCCTAGAAATCAATGCATTATCTCCTAGAACATACAAATTACAACTAACCTGATCCTTTGAATCAAAGAATCTATAAATATGGAAGCAGTTTGTTTTATTCAGTTGATTCAATTAAGTAAAGTGCAGCAATAAGATGGAGCATGGCACAGATCAAAAACAAACAGTTGGTCTCGAGATTAAAAAAACTATTTTCATGCCCAATTCAGGTGAGAATGAAAAATCGATTGCTTATAAAATCTAAAATGGTGAAGAATAAGGATTTTTCTTGCTTTCAAACTCATAAGTTGTTCTAATAAATGATAAAATGTCAACAATACAATGTATTTTATGAACATGATAAATTTTATGCTCAGTTGAGTAAAGCACGAAAAAAGGTTTATAACCTCGGGCCAGGTATCTAGAGGAAAAGACAAAAAATCACAGACAAACAAAGATGCACATAAAAAGCAAATAATTGGGCCTCAACGCAAGAAAACCTGTTTTCGGGGTTTCTGTCAAAGCGAGTTTCAAACCAGTCTCTTCAGCTACAGAGACTAGCTAGAAAATTGAAATTTCACCTATAGCAAATTTACATGTGAGCCGTGACATGTGGTTTCCAACAATGTGTCATTTTGACAAGTGTAGACTCAGACGAGCCTGTGCAGCCTCCTTTTAACCCTAGAAACTCCAAATGCTGTTCGGTCAGTAGCATATTCAAGCGACTAGCAAAGGCTCTGATCAGACTGTGCATATGCGCCTGAGCCTTTGCTGGTCGCACGTACCACATTGTTGGAAATCTTATATCACAGCTTATATGATACTTTCTAAATAGCGAATAACAAAGGCGCTGATCAGACTGCTCGGATGCGCAGGCTGGTCTGCGGCTGTGTAGTTCACAAACCTCCGAAGACAGGTTTTCTCGCGTCGTGGCCCTTGTACAGCAAACTAGAAAGGATACAAAGAACAATATTACCAAAACCACAACTTAACAGGAATCTCTCACCGACAATAAGAGCAACAAAATTAACAACACTAGAATCACAAAATTACTACAGAAAGCAGCTGTTGTCAACTAGGGGAGGGGTCTTAACTATAGTTAACTTTCCAAATCAACACCATGGACAGCGACGAAAGAGGGATCATTATCTCTGGTTTAAGAGGTTTGTTCAGAAAAAGCAATACAACGCTTATCGGTGCATACAATTTTAGGTTTCCATTGCACAATGGTCACCTGTGCCAATCACCTGTGATAAGTGATTTCAAAAAACAACATTGATTTAATACTTTTGTACTGTCTATAACATGTTGTTTAGGAGGAATTTCAAAGTCTGGGTATAAAGTGTTTTTTTAATATCGAAGATTCGCCTGCGTATGTCAATACGCTTTTGACTTCATGTAAAGTCTTGCCAATATTCACTGGGTTCCATTCTATTTGCAGAGTTGACCACAAGGCTATACATGTATCACTTATTTCATGCTAAATTCAACTGGGCATGAAATAAATATATTGAGCTCTTTAATGTTAAAATGTAAACAATCGGTGGCATTATATTATTTATAAGCATGATAAATGCAGCAAAGTGAGAAAAAGTATTTTTTCATAATTTTAGTTTTTTATGAGCAATTTTAAAAAGTTCATGCTCAGTTGATTTGAGCCCGAAAAAAAGTTGTATTACCTTGGGAATTTATGGCGGAGAGTCTACTGGTTCTCCTTTCTTTTTTAACTGATATAGACCACTCACAAGTAAGAGAAACTAAGTGAGCAAGGGTGCAAAGATCAGGAATCGATACAATCAAGTACCACACCTGACCCAGGATACCAATGGGAAAGTGACAAACTCACAGTTAGACACCACAAACGAGAGCCAAGAGGGCAGCCCTTTCCCAGCAGGTGACCATAAGGCACATATAAACAGACGCGCACAAAGGCATAACAAACACAAGACAGAAAAACACAAAAGATCCACAAAAAGAAGTACCGCCTTGGAAGGGTCAGTAAAATATTTTACAGTTGGGCTTAAACCAGTTTCACGGCCCCAACATCGCCCTTAATTCTGATGTGGTCCAGGACACATTTGGGAAAGTGACAGAACTCAACAAACACGACAGCCAAGAGGTCAGCCCTTTCCCAGCAGGTGACCACATGGCTACAAGGAACAGACACGACAGCACAATCATGCCATGAGAATTATAAACCGTTCTTCAATGAAATACATAGCACGTACCATTTGGTCCTCAAAATATAAAAAAAAACTCAGACAAAAATAAATAAACATGACAATTGATTTCTAAACTGTCATGTTTATCTATGCTGCTGTTTTATGTTGATTTAATACCCATTGTTTCATTAATGGTACCTTAGCGTTTGTGATAGTCTTAGGTTTAGAAGTATCTTTTCTTATTGGAACATGTAAATGCGCACTTTCCAACACATTGAAACCTATTGGTATGTTGTCTATTTGTTTTGAGAGTTCTAATTCGGGGTATAAAGGTTTTGTATGAGTTGTAGATCTGACTTTTTGTGGCATTGCACCTAAGTGTTTGTCTTCAGGAACTGTCTGGTGATTATTAAATCTGTTCAATTTAGTTTTTATAAGTGGTCCAGTTTTCTTCGGCTTCCCAGCTTTCTTCTTTAGAATTACATTATTTATATTTGAAATGGAATTTATATCTACTATTTTATCTAACACTGATTGTTGATGTCTAGAATTTTGAACTACAGAGTCAGGGTTCAAAGGAAATTGTAGATGGTTAAATCCAAAAGAAGAGTCATGTTCAACACTTTTCTGAGCTATTGGGACTTCAGAAGGACGAATCTCCAAAGCTTCGTTTACATTTGGGACAGAAGAAGGCAATGTTTTAGTTTTGCTCGCCCTTAGAAGATCTAAGATTAGACCATTTAACACAGGATCATCTCCACCAAGCATCATTATGTTATCAGTAATAATATCGCTAGTTTGGCTACGCACGTTAGATGCAGATCTATGTAGAGGTGTCATTTCACTAATGGTCTGTAAAACTTGTCCAACAATTGGAACTTGTGCATGTGCCATCACAGTCCTTTCAGAGATTTCACCTGGTTGAAGAGATTGTTGAAACATTGGCACTGATTTCTTGTTGGTGAAATCTGTAGGATCCAATGCTATGTCTGGTTTAAACAGTGGTACTGATTCAGAGGTGATAGTTTTGTCGCTCAAAATTTTTGCATCTAATGTTTGAACTGTTGGTATAAACACAGGCACTGGTTCAGCAACCATGTCATTAATAGCAGCTGCTATTCTAGGTTTAGACGCTGGTATAGGTTTAGGAACCACCATCTCAAGGCCTTCCCTACTCATATCGAATCTCCTCATATTGGACTGAAATAATGGAGAATGCTCAGGTTTCCATAGATTGATATTTTTATGATTACCAGTTATTGGATGCAAATTATTCTGAAAAACTTGAACAGGCTCTGGGATCATAACAGTTTTATCTTCTTTATTAGAGTTAACACTTTGAATATGTAAATTTGTAGCAGAACCTGAAACATCTCCAATACCAGTATCAGCATTTGTTATCACATGATTTATTGGTTTAAACTGAGATATAAAAAAATTCTCATCTCCAATACTAGCAACCATAGCTTGAACATCAGGTTTAAATTGTGCAAACATGTTATTTTCTCTAATCGTACTATCTGAATTGTGTATGCTTGGTTCAAATATTGGGATGGATACACTCTTTTGCATTTTAGTGGAGTGTTTGACAGAAAATAGCGGTGATTGTTTTGGTACTTGCTCTATAAATATGTCTGGGTTTTCTTTGATTTCAATATAAGGTTTTTCATTAAGTCTATGTTTGCTGTGAAATTTTGTCAGAGGGTCAACCATAAAAACCCTTTCTTGCGTTTTGTTTTCTCGCATTTCTTTTAAATTCTGGAAAGTTCTACAGGTGCCAATTTGTCCAGTTTTGACATCTATCCATTCACTGGTACAGGAATAGCCACATGGATTAATTCTGAAACAAATTAAGATAAAAGTCAAACATATAGCCAAATACATTTTAAAAAAGATGAAACACTTGGATTAATCTTGGAAAGGGAAAGTATACAGATCTAGCTAAACTGGTTAAAATAGCAAGTGCATATGCCTAGATAATGCCACAATGCATAACAATAGAGTGCAGGAAAGGGTTGCAACTGATTTGTGAGAACTTGTGACACAAACATATTGCATACATGTGCATATATGTAGAATTGCAATACAATACGTTTAAACTGACACTTGGCACACAGAATATGAGATATATACCGAGACCAATATCTAGTCGATCACCTTACATTTTTACGCTAGCTCAGAAATTAAAAAAAAAAACAGGGCATACAAAATGTATGCTTTTATAAATGAAGCAGGACTTTGCCAAGCCTCTGGAAGTTTTTCATTAAAAAATGAAGTGTACTTCTTGCACAGAAGAAGTAAGAGAAAAAGTAATCTCATTTTAAAAAATCACACTTTTTCTATGATATAAGATATTTCACAGAGACATTATAAATTTTTATTTTGTTTGTTTAAAGATGTTACAGACTATCATGATTTAAGAAGAATAAAACTCAAACGTTTTTATTTGATAGTACTCTTCGTCTTTTCTACATAATAACATGAGAAAAATACAATGAGCAGCATAATCAAAAAAACTTAGCTTTTGGCTTGCAATTTAAATACAAAATTGCACTGCTCTGTACACTTTATTATGAGCGAAACAGCATTGAATTTTTCAGCAATTATTCATTATCACTAGACGTCACCGTTTTTTTGAGAATTGAATAATAATTTATAAAGCCATCAAATCGATTTTTAAACTTGCACATTGAAACCAGAAGAAATTCTATTGCGTTAGGTCTACAGTACTTAGACGAAATAAAGTGCATTTAACCATTTTAGCTTGAGAATTTCAAAAGTTTTGATCAATTTTTTAAAAATGCATAAAAAATCTATTTGAAGCAAACTTTTAATTGTTTGTGTTTTTCAAGTCCCGTAGACCAGTTCGTAACCTCATACACTTCAATTTCATAAAATCACACCTAAAAAACCCTTTTTCTTAAAAAAAAATAGAGTTTTGCGTTTAACCCAAAAACTTTGTAGGAAAGGAAATCTGTTTAAAATTTTTTTAAAAGGTTATCCTTTGGAACCAAATAATGCACCAAAGAACCATTTAACAAGGTATTTATTCTTTTGAATAAATCTCGACAAAACATAAGGCATAAATGAAAGTATATCTAATTGTATAACTTCACTGAAAAAAAATCTCAATTTTCATAAGCAGAGAGCAGTACATATCAAGTACAAGGTAGCATACAATAACCATGAACTAAAGTATAGGTAAACACAATCTACAACTATTTTTTACAATGTACCTACATCTTGTATGAAGAACGTCTTTTTTTATTATTTTATTTCCTATCAAAAATACAGTCACTTTAAATAGTATTATTAATATGTGATTTGATGCTAAGGGTGAGGTTGACACACCATGAAAGGTTTAAGCCCTCCAGTAAAATATTTTCTTTCTGTTCCAAGGCGGTACTTCTTTTGTGGATCATTTGTGCTGTTTATGACTTGTGTTTGTTGTGCTTGTGCGTCTGTTCATTGCTGTCTTGTGGTCGCCTGGGGAAAAGGGTTGGCTTCTTGGCACGTGTTTGTAATATTTATTGTGATGTTGTTAGTTTCCCATCTGGTATCCTGGGACAGATGTGGTACTTGATTGTATCAATTCCTGATCCTTGCTGACCTTCTTACCTTAAAATTTATTTTAAGCTAAGATTGACAAAATAAAATTATTTATAAAATAACAATATAACACATATACTAGATACATTAACACCCTAACCTAGAGTACTTACCTGCACATAAGATTTAGATCTGAGGGACATTCTGTATTAGGGCATGTATACCAAGGACACACCATAGTATGCTCACCAGGCTGACATTCTGAAAAAACAAAAACAAATACCTTTAAGTGTAAATTTAACAGCTGAGTTTCATTGTTAATTTCCTTTAGTGGAAAATACTGCTCTAAACTTGTTAAATCAGCCTATATGTATGCATATTTATTTCACAGAAACAAAACATGATTCAACGATATTCAGTCTTAATGACTGAATGATGATCCTGATCTAAAACGTTCTACAATTGGTTGGCGTCTTATGCGTGTTTTCCAACCAAGGTTCTAATAGGGATTTACTTTATCCCAGACTGTATGTGAGTTGAGACCTCTTTTCTTTGTCTCATCACAGTAAGTTAAATTGATTGGATTGTTTCCCTGTGATGATACATTGCTGAAGTTTAGAAACCTCTAGGTGTGATGCACAGTATTTATATTTCAACAACAACAGACTCTAGGGCTAAATTTAGGCATATAAAATATATTTATTACCCCACCCTATCGTCTTATCTGCTGTCCAATCTTAGGCGACGATTCTATTGATGTTTATTGTTGCGCCCATTGTGTGTGTGTGTTTTGTGTTTGGTCCTTGTTTTGAAATGTAGTTTTTAAGTTCCTAGCTCAGCAATCATGTCGCTGAGGAAGATATAGCTGGTTGCTTTACTTTGTGTTCTTACTGTCGTCTGGCTTCCTGTGTTCAGTGCCTCTTCCTGTGCTGTGGGTTGGTCTGTGGAAGTCTATGATTGTGTTATTTTCTGGTCATACTCACTTAATGATAAAGATTGTTTTATTATAGATTGTCCTGTATGTGGCTTTAATCATTAAATACAGCAGTAGAATGCACTTTTGAGCAAAAATTAAACACAAAGTTATGAATAAATGGCACTTTCATAACAACTTGTCATTACCACCATTTTGAATATATAATGCTATGCTAATGAGATGCATGATTTCTTATTAAGCTGCAAAAAATCTTTATTATAGGAACGAAATTTTATTTTTTGTTTTTTATTGATGTGTAAACTCTGGCGAATCACTCACAAATTGAATATAGCCCAAAGGGTTTAATGTTTAATTTGTTAGTGATTCGCTGGAGTTTACACATCGATAAAAACCAAAAAAATTAAACTTCATTCCTTATAATTCCAACTTTGGCACAAAACAGCATATTTGTAAAGGATTGTTGACAACATAAAAGCCCACTGAAGGAAAATAGTTTGAAACCGCTGTCTATGAAAGATGAGGCAGCCATCTTGAAAATTATATCAGTTCAAAAATGTGTTAGCTAAATAATGATTAAAATTGTACTCTATTTGGAGCGAGTATATGAGTATGAGCTCAAAACAACTCCATTTACTGATTTAGTTTGGAATTGTTTTCTTTAGCTTGCTGGGCTCATTGAAAAGCATTTAGATTGAGGCCCTTCCACGGAATGACAGGTCTTCAAAAAGCACAAGTTTGCCTTCACAAGTCCCTGCCTAAAATCCCCACATTAATAGGCCCTAGGCGTTTACCTAAAAAGTTCGTTTTGACGCTGTCAAACTGTATTGAAACATTTCGTTGTTGATGTAGCCATTGATTTGATGCCAATTCTCTTCAATGACATATCTGTTTGTGTTAAGCGACGTCACATAACCACGTCATCAGATTCATTTATAAGAGTTCCTCCTGTTGCTTTTAAGATGCACCCTCATACGGTGTAAGAGTTTTCAAATGATCTTTCAACATATTTAACTTAACTATAGTTAAACTGGTGAATGTTTTATCTCGGACACAACAATGGGGTACCCTACTTGTCACTTGTGTTCGAAGTTTATGTACAGTTCGCTATTAGCACTGTGAAATCAAGGCAGGTATCAAATATTCATACGCACGGGTTTTTATTGAAGTGTAAAAACCATTTAATTTTACCAACGGACCAATCAGAATCGCCAAAAAAAAAAAATGATAAAAACATTGACTTGGAATTATTTGAGCATAAGCAGCACAAATTATTGTATAAATGATCCTTTAATGCTATATCACACTGATTAAGGTATACGTTGCTTTGCAGGTATTTATGCATATTGCCGGTACTTTATAGAGTGGATGTGTAAGTATTTTCTTTTTTTATGTTAATACTGTATAGGAAAAAATGCCATATGCCCAATGGACTATAGAATTCAATCATTTTTAAATATTTGGTATGTACATGGTCATTAATGTAAGCATTTAGGAATAGTTTCGAATACCTATCAAATATCGATCATCCCGATCGGTACTCAAATCTATCCTAAATGCTTACATAAATCCTTTCTAGTTTTGCAATCATCTTGATGGGGAATAGAGAGCTAGTTGCTTTACTTTAACTGTCTTCCTTATGTCTTGTGATTGTCATTGTTCTGTGGCTCTGCCCCATGGTGCTGTGGGTTGGTCTGCAGTGTGTGATTGTGGTATTTCCTGATCATACTCACCTTTTCCCGACAAAAGCCCATGTTACCCTCCATGTACATGCTGAGCACTTAATAACGATTGAATTCCATATTCTCTTTGACATACGGCATGTTTTTTTTTATATAGTATAACACCAATGTCTACCACACCCGGTCTATGAAGTACCGGCAATACACGTAAATACTAGCAAATCGACCTATACCTTTACCATTGTGATATTAGGTATACACATCAAAATAGAGCGAAATTATTTCTTTTCAAATCTTGTTTATTTAAATTTTACATGTCTAATTAGGAGATATAACTCACAATTATGGAGGCATCTGTTAAAAAAATAACGGAAAGTTCAAATGCAAATCTTTATTTATGGATCGATTTTGATAAAATTTACAGCAAACTGGTTCGATAGGTAAATTCCATCTTGTCTTGAAATGCTCATTAATTATTTAGTGAGCGCTTCTCTTTATGAAAATTAATTGTGATCCTAAAGTAGGACACTAAATAAGAAGTATTACAATATGAGCACATACGTTTTGGTGGCTGGACACAGCTTATTTCCTTGTTATTTAAGAAAAACTTTGCTTCACATCGGCCACATTCAGAAGCTCTGAAAAATAAAACAATGAGTAAATACAAATATGTTCTTAAAAGGGTATTCTTTGGAAGCAAAGACTGCACCAAGGAACTGAAAGTAGAGTGTGTATATTTCCTGGGCCAGACTAGCTAATTTCTGCCATTTAGGCTTCATCAGTGACCCTCTAATAGTTTCAAAGTTCCACAATGAAACCCATGATCCCAAAGGACAAGAAAATAAAATCTACACTATAGTGAAGGGCAGGGAGACGTTCTACCGCCGCCACACAGTCCCAGTCACCAGCTGTAGTGAAGTCAAATATGTTCTTAAAAGGGTATCCTTTGGAAGCAAAGACTGCACCAAGGAACTGAAACTAGAGTGTGCATATTTCCTGGGCCAGGAAATATGCAAATCATTTTATGTTCCAAATTTTAACCAGACATTTTTTAATGCTATTTTAGTTATGCAATAATGACACATGTCAAATACATCGTATGCTGAGAATTTAATTTCTTTATCAACTATTCCGAATGTTATTTGAAAATTCAGAATACATTTATAAAAACAATAATGAATGCTTGTTTGATAATTTGATTGTCATAAATGTCAATATATCATGTAATTCATTTATAAATTGCTGCACTAAATGTATTCAGAAACAGCAAGATAATAAAAATGTACATAGTGTCATCAAATTTTCAAAACGATAATCAAAACGTTGTAAAAAAGTGGATATAACAGGGATATCACGTGACTGTCTGCATGTCTCGTTGTAAACTCAATCATGGTTTATAGCAATGATTTCCTCTTTAATTGCTTGATGGGAAATCCGTCCTCACACTCAATGGTGGCCCTGACGTAAAGCTTTCATACATTGGTTGGTGACAGATGCTTGTCTTTGGATGGGCCCACTGTGGCTCAACTGGAGGTTTTCTTTAGCTCTGACTATCTGTGAGTCATGAGCCCTCGCCTTCGTATCATCATATTGTGTTAATTTGATTAGTTTGTTCCTCTGTGATGATATATTGCATTACATTAGTCAATGCCAGCTTTTAACAACAACAGAATCTAGGAGGAAGATTTTGTACCAGCAAAATGCATAAGCGCCCCACCTCTCAAATTGACTAAGGCTGCTATCCGTTCAAGGGCGGTGGTTCTGTTATGTTGATTCATTGTTTATTGTTGCTCCCAATGTGTGGATTCTGTGTTTGTTCCTCGTTTTTATGCATTACTTTGGGTCCTTTCTAGTTTTGACTGACAGACTGCATGCTTGGTAGTCAACCCAATCACGGTTGGCAACTTTGCTTTCCTCTTTGATTGCACGTCGGTGGGTCGGACTTCAGACTCTATGATGGTTCCCACTTAAAGACTTATCTATTGATGAGATGGTAGGGGCCTGATGCTTTGGCTGTTTGTCGGCCCACCAGGGTTTACCTGTTGGATTTCTTTTGCTCCGGTATTCAGTTTTATTTACTGTTGAGTGCTTATCTTTGCTTTATCTCCTGGTTATATCTTGATTTATATGTTTTAGGAGATGATGCATTGATAAGTTAGGGGTCTTCCATGCAAACCAAATATCTATGTGTCTTGATCCACATCTGAATTAAGGGTGAGATTGGCGCCGTTAAACCGGTTTAAGCCCTCCAGTAAAATATTTTTACTGACTGTTCCAAGGCGGTACTTCTTTTGTGGATCTTATATGTTTTTGCTCTATTTTGTGCTTGCTATGTCTTTGTGCGCGTCTGTTTATATGTGCTTTGTGGTCACCTGCTGGGAAAGGGCTGACCTCTTGGCTCTCGTTTGTGGTGTCTGCTTTGAGTTTGTCACTTTCCCATTGGTATCCTGGGTCAGGTGTGGTACTTAATTGTATCGATTCCTGATCTTTGCACCCTTACTTACTTTGAATCATCTTGATGGGGAAGAGAGAACTAGTTGCTTTACTTTACTTGTCTTTCTGCTGTCTTGTGACTGTTATTGTTCTTTGGCTCTGTCCCATGGTGCTGTGGGTTGGTCTGCAGTGTGTCATTGTGGTATTTCCTGATCATACTCACCCTTTTCGACAAAAGCTCATGTTTCCCTCCAATAAGCATAAGAAAATGTTTACATATGTGTAGTGGATTGAAACACGACAATGTTGGTTACATACATCTAACTTTATTCACTATCAAAGTATATCTGAATATAACAAGCATGCACATGTAAATAATACGAAAACATAAGCTTCGCCTACAATGCCAATATGCCAGCTTCTCAGAATCAGAGGCGGTCCCTAACAGGTAAACTCATGTTAATATTTTAATGTACTACATCTCTTCCCCCACAAAAATAAATGAGAAATCTAATACGAAGAAAAATAGAACACCGGCGGTCATAATCTTGGATCTTATTAGGTTTTCTTGTAAACAAGTGATTAAAAAAAACCCAGCTGGTTGTCATATTTCCCCGGTATGAAACTGAAAAAGGTTGCTGTTCTCACAGCTGAAACTGGCATTTTAGCTATCTTGAATAACTTTGCGTCAAGAAAGTTATGTTTTATGTCCATGGCATGTATAAGAAAACCATTAAATGTTTGTTTTTCCAGAAGTATTTTCCATCAAACTCATAATAAAGTCAAGTACCGTTACGAATAAACTCATTTATCTGTCAGTCTGTCTAGAAATGTATATATCCAATATCCTGTAGACATGGTAGAAGTCATTTTCACATGATCATAAGGTAGTCCGATACACCATGAAAACAGTTCATTCACATGTGGTAGTCCTTGAATCTCGCAGGAAGTTTAGAGTTTCGCTTTTGTCTTTAAAGGCGTAAACCTTGATCAGCAGTTTTCATAGAAACTGTTGGTTTCTGACAGATATTTCTCTCAAAATATGGTCTCACATGTGTGACATTCCTGAAAATAAGTACACCACTGTCTGATCGTAATTTCAGTGCTGTCCCCTTTTGGTAAACCACTTTAAAAATTCTGCTATCTCAATTTGGGGACATTTTCCCTTTTCCAGTCCTGAGAATTAGTACCTTTTGCCCAACAGTGTTTTTTCGATAGCCTTTACCCTTGGATTTGTCGGCATACTGCTTGATTTTCTGTTATGCTGGGCATCACGAGATTTGAGACCCTTAGGTGCTTTTGGTTTGTCGACCTGCGGTAACTTAGTTTTGATTTCTCGATTGTATAATAATCGAGAGAGTGTGAAGCCAGTTGTACTTTGTTCTGTCGCGCGATAATGTAGAAGGAACGTGTATAGTTCAGTTCGCCAGTTTTTCTTATGCACCTGTGTGACACAAACTGCTTTTCTAACAATACGATTGAAATTCTCGACTAAACCATTGTTTCTGCTCCAGTACAGCAAAATGCGCGAATGTTTAATGCCATGTTCGCGTAGAAAACTCTCAAATTCGGACGACACTAGGCTACTGGCATTGTCTGTCACGATTTCTCCCACGAGCCCGTGCATAGCAAATGTTTGTCTCAGCTTGTTTATTATAGCTGCGCTGGAGGTTGATTGAATGATCTCTGCTATGGGGAACCTGGAGTAATAATCGATTATAGCAAGAACATATTTATTATTTGACCAATACGGAACGCTTAGGTCAAGGCCCACTTTTTTCCATGGCCCGTCTGGTTATTTGCTCATTGTAACTGGAGGTGCACGTGGTGGCGAAGACGTCATTTGACACGTGTGGCAAGATTCAATCAAATCATCGACCTTCTGATCAATGTTTGGAAACCAAACTTTGCTTCTGTACAGTTGCTTTGTTTTCTTAATACCGCGATGTGACTCATGTGCAAGGTCAATAACATGTCTTTGGAGTCGCGTAGGGATGACAAGCTTTGATTCTTTGAGGATCAAATCATCCTTAACTGACAATTCGTGTCTGACCTGGAAGTAAGGTTTTAAGTTGCCTTTCTTTTTCCAGCGATCTGTTTGTAAACATTGACGCACCTGTTGAAATATTTCATCTTGCTGTGCGGCTTGCTGCAATTCTTGTTTTGTTAACGCTATTGGCAGACAGCTATCTGTCAAATTTGAGATAAATTGCTCTGTTTCCGAAGTAATATCGTCGCGTGGCGTATCATTGGATTCGCGTGTCATAGGTCTTGAGAGCACATCCGCCGGATTAGAACTACCTGGCTTGTATTTTACTGAAAATGTGTACGATTGAAGCTTCAGAACCCACTTCTGAATGCGTGGACTAATTGTGTCATGTGAGCTGCTAAATACTCTTTCTAGCGTGCGACTGTCTGTGTACACAGTGAAATCCATACCATATAGGTAAACTTCGAACCTTTGAATTGACCATAATATCCCAAGTGCCTCTCTTTCAATTTGTGAATATCTTCTTTCTACTGCATTCAAAGTACGAGACATATAAGCAACTGGTCTAAATCACCATCAGGCTGCTTTTGAGTTAGTATTGCTCCAAGTCCAAAAGGACTCCCATCAACTAACAGGTTTGTCTCCGCGTTTTCATTGTAATATGCCATAACATCTGTACTGGTAATTGCTTGTTTCAGAGCATCAAACGAACGCTGCTCGTTTTCACCCCAGCACCAAGGAACGTCTTTGCGTGTCAATTTACGTAGCGGCTCTGCTAACGTGGCGTAATTACAATGAACTTCGACAGAAAACCGACCAAACCTAAGAACGATCATCATTTGTTCGCGTTTGTTGGTTTCTTTGCTTCTGACACGGATTTTACCTTATTTGCATCAATTTTAAGATCTTCATCCGACAGAATATGGCCCATATAGCGCAGTTTTGACTTGTTGAATTCACACTTATCTCTATGCAAAGTAAGATTCTTCTCGCGCATTCGCTCAAGAAGCATTCTTAGAATTTTGTTGTGCTCTTCCTGGTTTTGTGCGAAGGTGATGATATCATCAGCAATGTTTTTGCATCCAGGAATATCTTGGATAATATGCTGGATAATTCTCTGATGAGTCTCAGGTGCTGAATTTATACCGAAAAATAATCTTTTGTAACGGTATAGGCCATTGTGACATGCAAACGTTGTGATGTAACGCAAGTCTTTCTTCAACGGTTTTTGATGAAATGAACTATGGGGGTCCAAACGCGAGAACACTTTCGCACCGTTCATTTGCTCTAACGTCAGTTCAATATTTGGCATAGGGAACCTTTCCCTTTGCACTGCTCTGTTGGCTTGGCGCATATCTACGCAAATACGTACGTCGCCGTCTTTCTTAGGAATAGGGACGAGTGCACTGACCCAGGGCGTAGGTCCCTCGACCCTTTCAATTACATCTTGGTCTTCAAGTTCCTTAAGCTTTCGTTCGACCTGACTTCACATTTTTAACGGAATCTTGCGTGCTGGCTGTGCCACTGGTTTTATTGTATCATCAATGTGCAGCTTTAACTCCAAATCTTTAAACTTTCCAAGACCCTCAAACAGGTCTTGAAACGACGCTAATATGTTTTCAGTTTCACAATTCATTACTGAAATGTCTTCTGGTATCCCTATTCGCAGTATTCCTAAATCTGTCGCTGTTTTGTGACCAATTAAAGGTCTACCTGAGCCTTTTATGACCTGAAACTCGACATTGTGTGTAACACTGCCTACTTGGACAGGTAAATGTACCTTGCCGCATAATTCTAATGGAGTTGTTTTACCATAGGGGTAGATTTTGGCTTGAGATTTTTCAAGGATTGTTTGAGGGGATAAAAATTGTGTGAACAACGCATTAATCAATTGCATTAACAGATGCCCCCAAATCTACTAAAATACCAATTTGTTTACCTGAAATACTCAATGAGACAGTGGCGTCCTGCTTTCCAAGAACGAATATTTCCTCACACTGATAATCCTCAGTCACATTTTCGTCATCAATTACGTTCACATTTTTCACCTGTGTTTTACACATACGAGCGAAATGCCCACGACGTCCACAGTCCTTGCATATTACGTTTTTGGCACGTTGACACTCCCGACCATAGTAACCTTTTCCTCAGCAACAATAGCATTCAGTTGTAGCCCGTGTGTGACGTTTTCCTGCTTTCCCCTGGCTCGCCTTCGAGTTGCCAGAGTGATTCGACCGATCCGAATGATGTCCCATCTGACGTTGGTTTCCCAACGTTGCGTCGTTCCAGTTGGAGTTACGTGGCCCGGTTTGTTTACGCCTCGCTCCATTCAGCCTGTTGATTTCTCCCGATTTGGTGTCCAGAGTTTGGTTGTCCTCTGCCATTTTCTTTGCGTGTGAACTGGACAGTTAAAACGTCCTGGAAACAGTTCCTATTTTCTCCAGCGTAAGTTCCAACTCTGACAATAATTTCTTACGCAATTCAGTTGATTTGCAGCAGTCCACCACTTGGTCCCATATCATCTCGTTTCTCTGGACTTCGTCTTTGAAATCACATCCCAGAGATAACTTTGACAACCGCACAATGAAATTATCCACTGTTTCGTCGTCTTGTTGTTTAGCCTGACGAAACAAATGTCTTTCAAAGGCAATGTTCATTTTTGGTTGAAAATATGTGTTGAGGGCTCCTAATGCTTCAGCGTATGTTGTGCCCGTATCTTGCAACGTTTCAAATAGGTCTTGAACTTCTTCCCCTGCAACATGAAGAAGCAGCGCCCTTTTTTGTTCATCCTTTGTTACATTCTGCGCTTTAATATAGTTATTGAATCTTTTCGCGTATTGGTCCCATTTCTGTGCTAGGTTGGTTTGTTCTCCTAACATTCTAAATTGTCCTGGACAATTTAAATCCAATTTCATTGCCATTGTGCACAGTTTTTTTTCCTTACAAGTTAACAGAGTTGTAATCCACTTTGTTTCCAGTTGTTTTGTTTTTGTTTTGCTTTGTTTTGTTAACTTGTAATGATTGTTTTATCACATTTTATTTTCCTTAGTTCAGTGTTTTTCCACTATTATTTACTCGTCGCCAAATGTAGTGGATTGAAACACGACAATGTTGGTTACATACATCTAACTTTATTTACTATCAAAGTATATCTGAATATAACAAGCAATCACATGTAAATAATAGGAAAACATAAGCTTCGCCTACAATGCCAGTATGCCAGCTTCTCAGAATCAGAGGCGGTCCCTAACAGGTAAACTCATGTTAATATTTCAATGTACTACAATATGATACTTGCAAAACTAATTATACCATCTACGTCGATAGGCACAGGAGAGTGGTCCATACATAATGATAGACATCTGGTCCATACATAAGGATAGACATATGGATAGACGTAAGGATGGATAGATATATCTACATACCAAAAGTGGTGATACTCTATGCCCCATTATTATAACTGGCAGAAGCTTACCTATGCAAATAAATGCATTATTATACATAGTTGCCATAACGCTACACACAGTCAACATGTTCTTACCTACATTCTGCTGCAGGACAGTAATGTGAGAAATAGATGCAAGGATCCACAACACATTTATATCGCATAACGTTGGGTGGACATTCTGAAAAGACACAAAATGAATCATATTAGCACATATGTTAGCACATCTGGTGGCACTCATAATACTGTTTCTACCCCTGTATACAATAACTGTGCTGTTTATGAAAATGCATCGCCATGGAGATGTATAGCCAGAGATGTTTGATTGGCCTTTCAGAACATCCTGTTGTTTGATGAAATGTAGTATTGATATTGCTCATGGCATCAACAAGAGAAAGTTTAGATATAACTGGAGTGACATTGGCTTGAACAACTGATTATGTAGTAAAACATATCTTATAGCATACTTATGTTATTCTTACTCTAAACTCAATATTGCGGCCAGATGAATTTATCAAGAAAAGTATGCACTTTGATATTAACTACATAGTCACTGTTCCACCATTTCGTACATGGTATGGTTGGTTATACATATTGAGCTAGGAGTAGCATTAACATATAAATGTTTAATATTGTTCCCTGTGGAATACAAATAAAGATTATATTTTATACTGGAGAAAAAACAAACTAAAGTTTCTTACCAGTGCTGAAGCAGTCTACCAATTTGTTCTCTAAGTACCAAGTGGCTTTACATTGTCCGCAGCCATCAGGTCTGAAACACAAATGACAGAAACATGAGTGAACTGATGTCCTATATCTACGTTTCAAAGTATCATTAAAGTATGTAGCCTAGCTGTGTGTCCACATAAAGATAACAGAGGTTACTTGCTACTTATTGTATTAGGCAACAGGTAATGTATAGTTAGATATTATTCTTGAAGTCATTTTCTGTTTCGTTTAAATTGATTACTACTTAACAAACAGGTGGTTATAGATCGTTTTTGGTGTCTTAATCTTGCATATTAGCATAGCAGCATAGCTCTGTAACTCTGTTCTATCATCAAAATTCATGGATACAATTTTAAAACAGTATTCACCAAACTGATATGACCATACATTTATTGGTGATATCTATACTTAAAGTAGTGAAAGTGGTAATATTTAAAATTTATGCACTTTGGTTCTACACTCATTCAGATGATATTATATAATGTGACAGCATGATGATATAGCTACACACTATGTTCTTTCATAGTTAACAGAACCTTAACTTTTAATGTCGTGATGAAAGTTAATATAATACTTTGCCAAACAAATATTTGAATATATGCGTGTTTATGTATTATTGAATTTAATCAACAAGTTGAAGAAGAGGGATATAATTTGAGGCTTTTTATAGCCATTTTATAAATTCAATAGTACAGGAGCACAAATATTAGATTATATTTATCATATGACGCTACATTATTTTGAAATCACATTATTTGCATAAAAAGATAAAGAGTTTACCATATATACGCGACGACTTTAGGGCGTCATTTCATAACGTTCCCATAACTGTAGTTCATAAGTGGTTGATCAATTATAAACATGGCGTTCTATAATTACCACGTCATATGATACTATGTTTTTTTACAAACTGATACTTGCAACCAGGTAAATTTAATCACTTATAGTTGATTTTTGCAGTCTGATTGAGCCACGACATGATATTTTCAACAATGTGGTATATGCGACCAGCAAAGCCTCAGATCAACCTGCGCATACGTGCAGTCCTATTTGAGCCTTAGATAGTCGCTTGAATATAATATAAGTGTTAAGCTACTGATTGAACACCATTTGGAGTTTCTAAGCTTAAAAGGAGGCTGCACAGGCTCGTCCAAGTCTAAACTTGTCAAAATGTCACATGGTCGGAATTCACATATCGTGAATGAATTTTATATGTTTCTGGTATGTTATTGTGATATTGTTTGGAGATTGGTGATTGGAACTTACCAATACTACTTTATTCTAATGATTTTCCTGAGGTCCCTTTTTGAACTGACTCACCTACAAATGGCTCCTTTGTAATTTGGACATGTCTGCCCCAGACATACATCATCACTACAAGGCATCAGTGGTTCCCCACCAGCACAGACACGCTGGTTCCCCGTGAGTGGATCAATGGGGTCCATTGCAATTGGAGGTAGCACAGCTGGAAATAGATATAGTGATATCAGTCTCTACAATTGAATGTCTTGTCAAAGTGCACACAAATGGTATTTACATCTAAATCGAGTCTGTTCGTATTCAAGGTAAAGTTGTTTTATTAAGGGTCTTAAACAGCTTTCATTGTTTGACAATAAAACTGTTTTAAGACCTTTATAAAATAACCATTCCTGTTCTACATATTCCATATTCTATTTTTTATGAGCCTAAGCCTTTACAACATGATATAATGTTAAAGCTTAATACTGCATTAATAAAAAACTAAATTTTCGTAAAACTAAATTTCCGACTGTATAGCCAACAATATATCTCCCTAAATGGCATTTTAAAGACAGTTTTTACCTTTATTTGCTAGAAAGCTACAGTGCAGGCCTTTAGTGTGCCTTTAAGAGTGCGTACAAAAAGATTAATTAATTTTATTATTTCTCAACCAAAACATATGTTATGGGGTATAAAAAACCCCCGTCTCATTGAGACGGTTCTTTTGAGTACCAAGCCATATGTTAAAACTAAGGGGTAAGAAAATATTTACAATTTTACGCTCTAAAATTGTGTTTATCTTAACCTATGACTCCAGCGTCTGTGTCCACTGTCCGTTATAAAGTAAAGATTATGTTGTTGTTATTCCTTGTTTGTTGTTGCTCTCACTGTTAAGGGTTTGTGCATATTCATGGGGGTTGGAGATACAGTAAAACCTGTCTAAAACAGTCACTCAAAAATAGACAAAACAAAGGTCTCAAAGACAAATGGTCGCTTAATGAAGGTCGATAGTATTGAAGAATGCTCTCTTGGAGCATTCGACAATACTTTTGAGTTACATTAAGCAGAAATCGGTCTTGAAAACCATTTTGGACTTCTTTTTAGTGGCAGCTTAAGACAGATTTTACTGTAGTTCTTTTTGTCCTTCTAGTTTGCAATCATGTCGATGAGGAAAAGAGAGTCTGTTGTTTCATTCATGTTTTATTCTTGAGTCTATGTGTGTCTTTGTTTCATGTCTCTACCTGATTGTGACATTGGTTGGTCAGTGATCTGTTATTATGAGATTTCCGGGTCATACTCACTTCTGTTTTGGTGACTTTTAAATGACAATCTTAACCCATTTAAGCCAAATGTAATTTCCCACTGTTATCAAATGGACCAGTCAATTTCCGTTTTAAGGGTTGTTGGGAGGTATTTTACATTTTAATTCAATTTTTTTTTTAAAAAAAACTATTGAAAGCAAACAGTGGAGACCCTGATTAGACGCCGCATTCCGCGGCGTCTGATCTGGGTCTGCACTGTTTGCCTATGTCCCACAAAAAGGACACTAGGCTTATATGGGTTAATGACAAATTATATTTAAAAATGTTTAAATATATCGTAATGACATTTGTGAATATTTTGACTTTCAGTGCAACATATTACATTTGCATTGTTGGTGACAGAACGTCTGTACAAACCACCTGAGAGGTACGTGTGTGTGATTACTGAATAACAAGGCATAGCATTGCAAGAACGTGTCTGGTGTTAACATACCTCCAGTGTAGCAGTCGACTGGTCTGTTACCAATGTACCAAGATGCTCTACATCTGTTGCATCCATCTGGGCTGAAAATATTTTGTTTTACATATAATGACACAGAATATAATATCATACACTTATTAACCCTTATAAGCCTGGGATCCTTTTTGTGGGACATAGACAAACAGTACAGACCCAGGTCGGACACCACGTTTTGTGGTGTCTGATTAAGGGTCTCCACTGTTTGCTTATATAATGTTCTACCAAAATTTGAATAAAAATGAAAACTACCACCCAACAACCCTTTAAACGGAAATGGACTGGTCCAATTGATAAGAGCGGGGAAATTCCATTCGGCTTAAATGGGTTTAGAAGTTCAATAAACAAATAAGATGTGTTTGTGAAACACATATGCGCCACAGAACACATGCAATTCTCCAATGTCATTATTTGTAACTATATCACAAGTAGGTCAAAAATAGTAAGTAAGCATGATCCGGAAATACCACAATCACAAACCGCAGACAACCCCGTGGCACCGCGAGGAAGAGCCACTCAACAATCACGAGACACCAGGAAGACAAATTAAGCAAAGCAACCAGCTCTCTCTTCCCCATCAAGATGATTGCAATACTAGAATACACATAAAGTAACGTACAACAAAACATAGAACAATTACAGACTCCCACAATGGGAGTAACAATAAACAAAAAGTCAACAACATCAGAACCACTGCCTTTGAACGGACAGCAGCCTAAGCCACCGGGGGGGGGGGGGGGGGGTAAATGCATTTTACTGGTACCAAATCTTCGCCCTAGATTCTGCTGTTGTTGAAGTACAGGAAATGTTCAGCTCGCATGGAGGCCATCTAACTAATGTAATGTATCATCATGGAGAAACACTCTAATCAAATTAACACACCATGATGAAACAAAGAAAAGGGCTCATGACTAACAGAAAGTCAGAGCTAAAGAAAACCGGTGGGTCCAGCTACAGATAAGCATCAGGCACCAACCCACCGATTAAAGATTTTTTTCAGAGCCGTCGTAGAGTCTGAGGCCTGACCCACCGTCGTGCAATTAAATAGGAAACCATAGCTATAAACCGTGATTGGGTTTAAAACCAGGCATGCAGACTGTCGCATGACATCCAAGTTATATCCAACCCTTATATAACGTTTTACAATCTTTTTTAATTGATCACTAAAATTAGATTTTCCAACAACTCGTTTGAATTTATTAACTAAATCACCATAAATTGTAGGTTCTGATATGCCTTGTTTTGAATATTTGAAAAACTCTTGCCTTAAGGTATGCACATATGAAATATCAAAGCCAATCTTTAAGTTTACTGCACGCACATACGCAGACAAAAAACAATATGCCCTCTGGATCTTCAATACTGGTAGCAAAATACTGTCCGTCTGTACTTACATACAATCTGCTTGTGGGAACTCTGGACATCTCTGGTTATCACAAATGTCTAAGGGACACGGAATATGCATACATGCTTTAGAAGATTGTTTAAGAACAACTGCGTCAATAGGAAGTACTTCGCCTAAAAGAGAAATGTATAGAATCACATTAAAACAATATTAGGCCAAAGTAGATATATCTTTCACAATAGTTTGTGATCGTTATGATATGCATTTACACCATTTCATAACAAGAAATCTGCATATGGGTACATTGGCTAATAGTTTAGACCGAGATAATATGCCACAAAACGCAACGTTTCACCAGATTGCACTTTTTTTAAATGAAAACAATATTTAGGGATAGAATACGGGAATTATTATTTTCGACCCGCAAAAATATAACGGCTTCAAACTTGTATGACCATCAAAACACGAGAGTTATTCTTGTTGTTTTTATTCTTTTTCTATCCTAGATTTCTTGCTTAGTCAATTGTTTCTGTTTCAATGTGCCATCCAAATTTAAGCTAAGCATTTCTACGAATCATTATCAAATTTGGTATATGGTATGATATACAAAATAGCTTTTACAATGCATTATGTATAAAATGACCTGTTTAATTTTTCAGTTATATTCACTAAGCCACGATTTGCCTAGAAGTTGATTCACAGAACCAAATAGCCAAAGCAAATGATTATGACAAGGAAATGCCATAATCAAAGACCATAACCGTCCTATGGTACTGAGAGATAGAGAAACAAGAATATGGTTGCAAAACATGTTATATATACAAGAAAGAATTAATAAATAAACAATATTATTACCAAAAAGTAGGTCAACGGTCAAAGGCAATGTCATATAGTTTTGGGCATTTAGAAAAGGTGTTAGAAATATCTAAAAATTAACATTAATCTTGATGCTAGTTTCTATTTAACCATCAAAGCTTTTATAACGATCATATAAATTTTGTTTAATGTTATTTGATTATTTAGTGATATGAAAATGCTCAATTTTATTGACACCTTTAACAACTAATTTCTCACCTGTAAATCCTGTTGTAGATCTGGGACATTTTAACCACCTATCACCAATTAAATACTCAGCACTACATCGACCACAATATCTCTGTCTACAAGTAGAAATAGAATGACATAACATTTTAACCACCTATCACCAATCAAATACTCAGCACTGCATCGACCACAATAGCTCTGTCTACAAGTAGAAATAGAATGACATAACATTTTAACCACCTATCACCAATTTAATACTCAGCACTACATCGACCACAATAGCTCTGTCTACAAGTAGAAATAGAATAACATAACATTCTAACCACCTATCACCAATTAAATACTCAGCACTGCATCGACCACAATAGCTCTGTCTACAAGTAGAAATAGAACGACATAACATTTTAACCACCTATCACCAATTAAATACTCAGCACTACATCGACCACAATAGCTCTGTCTACAAGTAGAAATAGAATGACATAACATTTTAACCACCTATCACCAATCAAATACTCAGCACTGCATCGACCACAATAGCTCTGTCTACAAGTAGAAATAGAATGACATAACATTTTAACCATCTATCACCAATTAAATACTCAGCACTGCATCGACCACAATAGCTCTGTCTACAAGTAGAAATAGAATGACATAACATTTTAACCACCTATCACCAATCATATACTCAGCACTGCCTCGACCACAATAGCTCTCTCTACAAGTAGAAATAGAACGACATCACATTTTAACCATCTATCACCAATTGAATACTCAGCACTGCATCGACCACAATAGCTCTGTCTACAAGTAGAAATAGAATGACAAAAAAACAAACATAACAAACTATCAGCAATCAAACTCTTGGTGTTTGGTAGGGTAGATTTGACTATAATTCATATAGCATTATAAGCAACCATCAGCAACTAAATGCTTGGCACTGTATCAGTCGCAATAGTTCTGTTTGCAAACAAAATTCAATGATATTAAGCCTTTTAGCCGACTATCAGCAACAAAATGCTTCGTGCTGTATCAGTTGCAACAGTTCTGTTTACAAAAGAATACAATGGCACAACAGCAGCGGAAAACTAACAGCAATCAAATACTTGTCACTACATCAGTCACAACAGTTTTTAATAGAATACAGTTACCTTTATAAAGCATTTTAGGCAACTATTAAAAATCAATTACATGGCGCTTCATTAGCCACAACATTTCTGCTTACAAGTGGAATTCAATGTCAAAAACCATAAAAAAAACCAACAGCAATCAAATAATTGGAGCTGCATCCTTATTTCCTATAAATTATTTTAACAAAAAACTTAATTAAAAAAGTACAGCGTTGACTATGCTATATGTACCAGTAAAGCAGAATGAAACTAAAACAATCATTTCTCAATTGTGTCATACATGATTGCAGTTGTGTTGTATTCTATACAAATGCTCCAAATATGATATCCATGTGTATCGTCATATAAAACATAGTGGACCCAACATATGACATCAGGGTCAATGTTTGCAACAGCATAAACGATTTTCAACAACCGTTAATTTTAATGATTATAACGCGGCATCTCATTTAAAAAAGTAAACTCCTCAAATTTAATAACTCAATCAGGATGGACTATTTTAATAAATATACAGTAAAAACTGTGTATAACGGCCACTCAAAAATAGACAAAACAAAGATCTTTATGACAAATGGTAGCTAAATGAAGGTCGAAAGTATTGAAGAATGCTGCAATTCTTTTGACCTGCATTAAGTGATTTTTTTAAAAAAAAATTGCATTAAGTGATAATTAGTCTTGAAAACAATTTTTGGCCTTTTTGAGAATAAACGTTTTACACAGGTTTTACTGTACACAGGTTTAAATATTAACAGACAGTCTCAACTCACCTGCATGGCATGTTTGTGAATTCCGGGTGACTACAAGGCCATCTGCAAGAATCCACCTTACAATGAACAACCGGTTCGCCACCTGGACACACTGAAATAAGAATAAAAATAGTTTTGGACCGGGTACAAAATATAGATTATAACTTAATGAACAAAGTATATCGTTGAGATTTAGTTTATATTTTCAAACAATCGTTGGGAAGCCTTCTTTTTCTAATTAATTCAAAAAATAATCAAACGTTATAAAAGAGTGGGATATAACATGGATATTATGCGACAGTCTCCATGTCTGGTTGTAAACCCAATCACGGTTTATAGCTATGGTTTTCTCTTTAATTGCAGGACGGCCCTGACCTTAACCATTTTAAAATATGTTGGTTGGTGCCTGATGCTTGTCTTTGGCTGGGCCCAGGCCCAACTAGGTTTTCATTTTAGCCCTGAGGTTAGAGCCCCTTTCTTTTTTCATCGCTGTAAGATTGATTTCATTGTTTCTCTGTGATGAAACATTGCATGCGTTAGGAAGGCTAAATGCGAGCTAAACAATTAAATCTAGGGCGAAGATTTGGTCAGTAAAATATATTTAAGCCCCCATGCTCACCGACCCTGGTAGCCACAATTCACTCTAAATAAAGAAAAAATAATCATCCTAGAAATGAACACCAAATTTGATGGATTTGCTTTCAACTTACGCTGAAAATTTTGTCTTGAACCACATTGTGCTCTTGTTCCATCAGGTCTATACCAGACTTGTCCACAACCTTTACATTGGTCTAAACGTTCCATCCTGCAATAAGATAATTCAGCCACGACATGAGATTTCAAAAATGTGCGACCAGCAAAAGCTCAGATCATACGCGCAGTCTGATCAGAGCCTTTGCTAGTCGGTTGAATAGTCTATGACTGTTAAGCTACTGACCGAATTTTCAAGCTTAACAGGAGGCTGCACAGGCTCGTCTGATAAGGTCTACGCTTGTCAAAGTGCCACGTTGTTGGAAATTACATGTAGAGGCTCAAATATAAGAAATACGTACGCAGATTTATATAATTTTGCTTAGCAACTTTAGCACGAAATATCTCGTGATGTGAGGTCTACACTGATGTAGGTGGTATAAAATAGGTATACCATGATTGTCCACATGTACGTAAGATAATCCACTCGCTAAAACTCGTGGATATCTCCACTTACAGGCGGACAACCCATGGTATAACTATTACGTATACAACCCACTATATCCGGCATGGTGTGCCTTTAACCCTTTGAAGACCCGAAACCCCTTAACGGCTACTTTGACAAAAAGTGAAGACCCAGGTTAAATGCCGCACAATGTGGCATTTCGTCAGGGCCAGCAATGTTTGCTTAGATAAATCCTTCTTCAGAGAAAGAAATATAATATCTTCAGCGACCGCATGGGCAATCCTGATATTATTGGGAAATCCCATTGATCTGAAAAGGGTTAAGATATAAACAAAATCTTTGTCATGCGCAATATGTATTCTCATCCAATTTCAATACACTATATGTCAATTTTGGGATATATCTTTTCAGTTGCTTTCAAAATATGGCGTTAGTATATCCGTCAGAATAGCCATTAACAGTCACTTTTCAACCAGCACAAATCCGTGTATTAACATGGCAATTCACGTGCTGTTGGTGTACAGATTTGGTACCTTGATTATACTCGTTCCATGCTGTCCATTCTTACATAACGAATATCTCTTAAACATGGATAGTGACTAAAACGTCGAACCACGTGTTGACTGTGGAATGGTGACAGAATATAGTCCCATTTTTCACAAAGTACTATGAATATTTCGTTACTTTATACAACAATTAATTTATACAACAATAGCAATCAAACATGATATTTCAATACATTAGCATTTGCCAGTTCCCTAGGGGGAACATTAGTACATGAATAATCATGTTTAAATCCTATATTAAATGTTTGACATATTTCAGTTGCTAAACCACTATTTAGGTAGCGCAACTCCGATAGCGTGGTCTATCAGCTTGCATGAAGATGATGAGAGTATTTTTGAAAGTTTAGAGAGATTCAGTGTCGATGTCATCATCGAACATACATATATAAAAGTTCTGTATTAGAATAAAAATAGAACAAGGAGGCATTGGACATGATGCGATGTCGATCTGAGAATACCAATATTTAGGAGCGATGTGAAATATTTTATCATGCCAATATTGTGCGAGATGAAATAGTGTTAAACGTATCCACGTGAAAATACCAAAATTGGGCGAGATGCATGAAATATTGTTAATGTACCCACGTGAGAATACAAATATTGGCCGAGATGAAATTTTGTAAATCTGTTCACGACATTATACCAATATTGGCCAAGATGAAATATTGTAAACGTGTCCACGTGATAACACCAATATTGGGCTAGATAAAATATTGTTAACGTATCAACGTTAGAATACCAATATTGGCCGAGATGAAATATTGTAAATCTGTCCACGACAGAATACCAATATCGGCCGAGATGAAATATTGTTAACGTGTCCACGTGAGAATACCAATATTGGCCCAGATGAAATATTTGAAACGTGTCCACGTGAGAATACCAATATTGGCCCAGATGAAATATTGTAAACGTGTCCACACGAGAATACCAATATTGGCCCAGATGAAATATTGTAAACGTGTCCACGTGAGAATACCAATATTGGCCCAGATGAAATATTGTAAACGTGTCCACACGAGAATACCAATATTGGCCCAGATGAAATATTGTAACCGCGTCCACGTGAGAATACTAATATTGGCCAAGAGGAAATATTGTAAACGTGTACACGACAGAATACCAATATTGGCCGAGATGAAATATTGTTAACGAGTCCACCTGAGACTACCAATCGTTGCCTAGGTCAATATTGTATTCATAAGTCGACATCACATCGTGTCTAATGCCCCGACAGTTTAAAATTGGTCAATGCCTCACTATTTGCCTGAGATTGTGAAACTGCTCACCTACAGATAGCTTCTGGGTCACCTGGGCAGCTGCCACCGAATCCACACGTGTCCATCAGACATGAGATCCAGTAGTTGGATGGAAAACAACCTTGACCTTCAACTGTGAATAAAGTAAGATTTAAAGAATAGGAGCGAAGTTGCACTGATATGAGTTGGAAAAGAACAAACATAAATTCATAGATAATATGAATTAAAATCATTGTCTGATTAGATTTCCATCGGAAAACTGTACAATCACAGTTTGGCGTCACGAGGAAGAGACTGCAACACTTAAAAATAATATCACTTGAAAGCTGCAACACTTGATAATATAACCACGTGTAAACTGCACCACTAAGAAATCTCAGCACTGGAAAAACAAGTGAATATGAGCAGAACGCACAAAGATCACAAACCAACAAATAACACCACGAGGTACTTTTCTTTATAGTTTACTAGAAAAGAGCCCACGCAAGCGCGGAAATATTTCATGATTGTCAATTTACCTTTATTTTGCATTTAAAAAAGCTGAAACTTGTATCCCCCTTTCATGTGTGTTAATTTTTCACAGCTTTATGAAATCTTAAACTTGTATTGGCGATTCTAGTCGCCGAAATGACCATGGGCCCAAATAGGTATGGGCCGAAATGACCGGAAACCGGCGAGTTTTAATTTTTTTTACAAAAGCTGATACTTGTAAACATGATTATGCTTATATCTTCTCATCTTGAAAATCACTAAAAATCTTCAGCGAGGTGACTTTTACTATATTTGTTTTCCTCCAAACAATGCCAAAAATCGCTCAAATCCAGGTTCTTATTTCTGAACAATGCACTTTTTTAAACAGATTTTATTGATAGCGTCATTGCCTACTGCGTCAAGTGGTACGACCAAGCCTATCAATGTAAGCTGTTTAGCGACCTTGAAACTTAGGATTATTGAGCGTGAGTCAGAGAAAGGTGTCTTGAACTTTCATAACTCTAGTTGCCATCAATGGTAGTAATTAACTATTTTATAGAAGTTCTGTTTGTTTTGTTACTGTTTTGTGAGTCCCCCCCCCCCCAAAAAAAAGTCTGTACTTGTTTAAAGCTAGTGTCAATTTAAGTTTATACTAAGGTCTGCTGATTATTATAGTTTAGTGTTGTGTTGGTTACTGGTACTGTCCAAAAATAGGGACAATGTCGGAAAAATTAGTCTGCAATTTTTTAAGTGGTAGCTGCCCAAACCAATAAATGAGTGGTTTTCACACTCAAAATGCAAAGAAATACAATATTTAAGGAAATTTTTGTATACCAAATTATCTTCTTCAAAGGCAAACCTGGAAATGTCGTTACTTTTCGTGGTTAAAAAACAAACTTTTTCTCCTTATTTTTCTTCCAACTTCTGTTGGGAATTTTACTGTGCCAATTGGGAAAAAGGAGGTGTTTCGCCTTTGGGAGTGGGGCCGAATTTCGCCCCCCAAAATGGCCTGAAAAGGAACACTGATGCCGAAATGGTTTGGATTGATTGGTGTTTTACGTCCCGGTAAACAATTTTTCAGTCATGTTGAGACGGAGCCACTTCTTCCTGGGTATTATTAGTACTTTGGGAAGGTGAAAGTGCCTTTCTCAAGGACACTACACAGCGGTCGTGGGGTTCGAACTCGGGGCCTCTAGGTCCCGAGTCCGACGCTCTACCACTGAGCCACCGCGCCTCCATATGCCGAAATACACTTCCCTTTTTACGACCATTATAGGCGAAACGGAGCGGTCTGGGGCGAAGTATTTCGCCGATTTGCCCACAAACTGGAACCCTGCTTGTACCTGAAAGCTAACATATAAAATTTGGGTTTGATTGGCCCATCAATTTCCGAGAAAAGCCAGTTTTAATTTTCATATACGTAAATGACCTTTAGCCAAGGTCAAGAAATGACCTCGGCCTTCAATACTCACAATTCTTCATTATTTCAGTTGGTTTCAGGTCAGAGGCTGAAATATTTGTGAAAAAATCAACAGCTTTCACTTTTTCCTGTAGAAAAGCCTAAGTTAACAAATTTGACCTTGTTGTAAAATTGGTCAAGGTCAACCGTAGGTCATCATTTGAACAAAGTATGATGGGCAGAGTCACCACTGCTACATACCAAGTTTCGTGGAAATTGGTTCACCGGTTCCGGGGAAGAAGATTTTTGAAGGGTTTTTACCATATATGGGCGTGGCGGCCATCTTGGTCATGTGACCCAGATGCAACAAACAAACTTTCGTTCCCCCTACCCAAAGAGGCTCCACATAAAATTTGTCTTTGATTGGTCAAATGGTTTCCGAGAAGAAGATGTTTGAAATTGTTGACGACAACGGACCATGGGCATCCTACCTATAAGCTGACATATGCTGCTAAGGTGAGCTAAAAACAAATTCAACCTCAAGCCCTCACCAGTAGCTTGCACCTGACCGTTCTAAGGTGGTGATTTTGGTGTAGTTCTTACTTCGTTATTTGCATACCTGTCAACTTTTTGAAATCTTAAAGAGTGAGATTGCGCGCGACGCCCTTAAAATGGTTATTTTCTGCTTGCATTTACCGCGCGGACCAATTTTACCAAATTTTTTAGGAGTGAGATTTATTTTTTTCTAAGAACCAAAAAGGGATTATTGGGCCGAAATGACCATGGGCCGAAATGACCCGGAACCGACGATTTTTTTTTATTTTCTTTTTACAAAAGCTGATACTTGTAAATGCGGTTATGTTTATTTCTTCTCGTCAAGAAAATCACAGAAAAACTTCAGCGAGGCGCCTTTTACTAATAATATTTGATAGCGTCATTGCCTACCGTGATATAAGTGGTACGACCAAGCCAATCGATGTAAACAGTACATTATGCGCAGCGACCTTGACACTTAGGATTATTAAGCGCGTGTCGAAGAAAGGTGTGATGATTACCGCGACTAATAATCAGTTTTGATAAGGGATTATTTAAAATTACAGCCATATCTTTTTTTCTTTGGCGAGTTTGGCGGCGTTTTCCCCATTGTTGTTTATAATATGGCCGACTTGACACAGCATAATACACATATACATATGACATATACACAAAAATTCGGAACGCTTCGGTCATCTCCATTCAGTTTGTATTGGAAACCCAATCGATCTAAAAATAGTGACGCGTGACCATGAACGTGACATACACTAAATATAGAAACATTCGCCAGAGGGCGCAGTTCTTTTAGAAAACACACTTAATTCCAAAATTCTCTAAATCTATGCTAAATGAAAACTCATCCTAACCGAGATTATCAATGAAAGCAATATCTTAAAGTAACAGTAAAGAAATCAAGCATGAAAATGACCTCGATTTTTCAGTTTATGCGGTAATTCGTTTATTTAGTATTATAGATTTATTTGTTATTTAAAGAATCTTTAAAGAGACTAAGTCTGCAACTATGAACATTTTTCGAATTTTTTCTTTTCTTTTTAAATCATTTGTAAAAGTAGAATTCAGTTATGTTTTCACAATTAATCTGTTCACTATAGCTGAAAACTGCACGGAAAAGTGAATTATCTTATAAAAACAGGTGTGTTGGTAATTATTTGCGTCCCTCCAATATTTATAGACAGTTAATTTTAACGTAAATGCTGTTGTTTTGATACTGATAATTTGTTAAGATTTACGAATTTGGTGAAATGTATACCTGAATTTAGTTTTTTTACTGTGTTCTTGAAAAATAGAAACATTAGTTCTAAAATTAAAAGATCAAAAGTTACAGACTATGCAGCTTTAAGGAGGCGTACACTTAATTTCAGCTCAATTAGGCATTCTACCAAGTGGTCCTCTATAACAAAACTTTATATATCAAAACATTATTTACAAAATGCAAATGTTTTAAAAAGGTAGACATATTATGGATGCATTAAACAGTTCATGTACACGAAAAAGCTCAAAATAGCAAATTAAACTAATTTATGATTAATAATGACATTGGTAGTAAAATGCATGATGTAGCCACAACAATCACCGAACATCTATCATATATACAGAAATGGCTAAGCTTCCATGCCCCGCTGATTACTCACAAATGCAAACAGTAGAAGTCGTCACATGTAACAGATCTCTACGTGTGAATAACTGGTACCAAATCCTCACATATGTGAAACATTGGTACGAAATTATCACCGAGGTGAAGAACTGGTACTTAATTGTTACTGATATCAGTGACAAAACTGCGTTAAATTTGTATGTTTTTTTTAAATATAAGATAAGATGTAAGGATTTGCCAAGCATCTTGTCGTTTTTCCGCATCGAGTTTTGAATATTAATATCAATAGAATCTTAGCACAAATGCAAGGTTCTATGTATCATATGAATTTGGCTTGACCCGTCATGTTTAAACCATTTGTTTTCTTTAGCTCTGGATTACACTGAGTGTTAATATTGATATCCACGAGGCATTATTTTATTGTTTTATCATAGAACCAAAGTCAGTCCGTCGTCAGTCAGTCCGTCCGTCACGTTTCTTGCAAATGCATCCCCTCCTAAACCCTTGAACGTAGCAACTTCAAACTTTCTAGGTGCATATAACATGATGCAAAGGTAAATGGGCGATATTTTTGTGACATTGACCCCAAGGTAAAATAATGGTATTTTCTGGTAACTGTATCTCCTTCTGGTTGCCACTTCAGACTTTGCAGGTGCAATTATTACATAGTGAAGAGGGTAATTGACAAAATTTCGAATGACTTGACCCCAAGGTCAAGATTGGTGTATCAACGACTAATTGGGGGTAAAGGTTTAGGCTTTCCTAAGCTAAATCTAAAACGTCATGAGAAAACCTGACTTTTGCATATGCAAAAAACAACAACAACGCACAGCAGCTTTGTAACCTCTCAGATAGATTAGTACCTTTGTTTTACGCTACACATATTAAATGATTGCTCAAAATTCCCAATCCGAAAATAAAAGACTACTGTTTGTTTCTGTATCTACATGAACGTAAACTGGTTGATCTGGACCAGGAACCCCAAAGAAACATATTTTCGCGACTTGGCGCATACAATTCATTTGATTTTGAATATTCTAACTCTTGTCCCAGAAGTTTCAACTGGTAAACTTATCAAAATTTTCTGTTTACTGTTAAGTTTTCCTTCCACGTTTATAAAATTATGCCACGCGTGTAAAGAATTGAAATCGAATGAAAATGCAGCAGATTTGGGGGGGGGGGGGTAGGAATGCGCATGTATGCTATACGAAATTTGACTTCTTGTGTATTATTCACAAAGTGTGAGATATCGGTGACCTATTTGATGCCAATTTTTCACATGATGTGAGGAATAAGTACCTATTCTTCATTGTGTGAAATTTACGAAGTGTTAACGAAGTGTGGAAGTATTTTCTGAAAAGGCAGCAACATTTGAAATTGTCGTCTCCTGCAAATTATAGGTGGCGCTTAAAGCAAATAGTTTATATACCAATGGTAGAATGTCGTTGTGTGGCTGTTGTGGTTTTATCTACGTAAAGGGACTATTTTACTGCGTCACTCCTACGCTGTCATTAATCAGACGACATTATAGCTTAAAGGTGAGGAAATATGTGGTCAGTAAAACCCATTATGCGTATCTTTGCTGTCAGAATCTCACAGTTAGCCCTTAAAGCGCCACCTATAATTTGCAGCAGACGACAATTTCAAATGTTGCCACTTTTTCAAAAATAAAAAATAAGGCATAATATTTCGTGAGAATCGTCTGCTGCCAGACGATTCTCACGAAATATCATACCTAACTCTTTCAAAATAAATTAGGAAAGATGTCTCAAAATTTGTCGTCTGCTGCAATCGTGATTGGCGCTTTAAGGGTTAAAGCAGATCCGCTAAAAATGAGCTTTTTTCGTCGAGACATATAATCAAATAAAACAAAGAAAAGAGAAAAAAATGGGGTTTTTTTGCATTTTTTTTAACAAAACACTTATGCATGTGCAAGAATTTTAAAATGTTTAGCATGACACATGAACATGTTTACTGTTTAAAGTTAATCAACATACATAAATATTTATCTTTTCCTATTAAGCTGAGTTAACGCCCATTTTTGTGCAATCGACATTCTAAATAATAGTCATACCCAACAAGAATACAGCTTCGGGCCGCTATCGACCCACCAGCGAAACGCCATTCAAATGGCGTTTAGCTGGTGCGCCAATAATGACCCGCTTATGTTTAATAGGATGTTAATAATATAAAATGTTTTTGATTGTTTGTTTGTGTTTCTTTGAGTAAGACATATTTTATCCTAGCTTAGTACTGGTTCAACCCAGGAAGACCCGCCCCTGTTTAACTGAAAGATTGTGCATGGGACGTAAAGAATCAAATCAAACAAAACAAACAAAAAATTGTTTGGGTCGAAAATGCTAATTTGCAACGGACGTGGTGTCTAACCGATTCAAAAAAGTGAACAATTCCAATACATGTAGTTTTCACCATCACACTCTAAACTGCATGATCATTCTTCTTCAGATTAACTTAATATTTCGAGGCCTTTTATTCTGTATAGCCAGATGACGACCCACTGTTGGATTGCTGGCTGAGAATCCACTCGCCTACGCCCATGGATTATCTTCCCGTACAGACGAACAAACTATACAATAATTCACGCTCGTCAGATTTGTTTATTTGGCCAAGCTTTTATTAGTGCTAGCTGCTAGTAATATACTCAGGGAAACAATTGAAGGATATTACAGGTCTATTTCAGTTTTAACATTCAATAAACAATGAACTCATTTTAGCATGCATGGTATATGCATGCATTTGAAAATTTCAGATATCTGCTATTCAATTACATGTTTAATTTAAGCCACGCATCAATGGTTAAAATACAGTACAGTTCCAAATGGTCTAACCCTCTATACTAAATGTTCACAAATAATTAAAAATGATGAAACCCAATTCTTATTGTTGGTATACTTTAATGACTGGCTGCAAAATCATTTCTGGCTCTCGTTCACAAGTTTGAAACTAATTTCCCAGTCTATTTCAACGTTTACTGCCAATCTAGTGTCATATTGACTGGTACGATCATGTTTAGAAGTTTTCGCTTTAAAAGTGTTATGACTGTTAAAGAGGTGTGAAAATAAGCATGGGGTAGAATTAAAAAGTAAGTGATGGTTGGGTCATGTTTACAGCAAAAATTCTATTGTTTGTTAACTTTTGGTAGAGAGAGAGAGTTGTTATATTTGGCGAGGTACTTTGTCAATACCAATATTTCATTTTAGTTCTATCAGATACATTTTTTGTCGAAAATGTATTCTCAAATGTATAACAAAATATATAGTTTCAATATCCTTCGGTTTTTCTTCTGACTACATATATATTTGAAGGCTTTATTTGTTGAAATAAGGAAGAGAGAGTAACAGTTTGTTTGACTACATTAACATTAACTTACCTGTATAACTTATTAAACCAATAACAAATAAAGAAGAGAGAACAAACATGGGGATATCCATGATTCGAAAATACGAAAAATCACACGAAATATGACTGAGTAATACTCCAGTCTCTATAGCTTCTCTTCTTAACCTTTCTTATTTATTTACAAACTAAAATATTAATATATAAACAATCGTAAGCCGCGCCATTTTAAAGAGTATATATTGCGTTGAACAATTTCAAAGAGTCAAAGTATGCAAACTATACATTTGTATACAAAATCTTAAATTATTGCTCAATGCATGCTATAGACACTCTATAAAACGCATAGCATCCATTCCGGAAACAAGATTTCAGGTTATATTATGAAAGCTGTCTGATCTGGGTTTCTTAGTCTTTTCCCATAGTCCGACTATAATGATGAATTTAGCCACAGCGTGTTGGTATTTTAAACTGTTGTGTGTTTCTCTTTCGCCCGCTGGGAACTTTCATTAAGTAATTTTGTCAATGTGCAGATACAGATCAGCTGACTTGTGTAGATATTTAAGCATTGTCAGACATGAGAAACGAATTTGTGAGCAACACAAATAGCTTACAGAAGCTGTTCATGTTCATATCAAAGCAAGTATACAATTTTAATTTCTTCGACAGTGCAACCGTTATTAACTAATTGTCTTTTCATGTCATTAGATGACGCAGATATCGAAAAATATATACGAAGCTCCTCACCAAAAGGGCACGGCTGATATTTGTGGACATTACATCAGAAACAGTCTCCATATCTGTACAGGCTTATAAGAGGCTTCATTGTAATTTAAAAAGATGCATTTCCAAAATGTGTGTTCAAACATGGTATAAAAAGGAATACTTGAGTGAATTGATAATGACATCGGTTGGCAAAGGGCCTTATTCGACTGATCCGTGCCCAGGTATGCGGCTGTGACTGCTTTAAAGGTTCAAATACATTGACCAATGAAAATACGTTTTCATATCTATATTGACCAATGGCAGCATATACTATCAGAGTCTCTGCTTAACAATTAACCCGCCAATATGTTGATCTATGGTTTCAAACAAGATTTTTTTTCTTCAAGATTTCATGTTTTCCCTATATAAGCATATGTAAAGTAAATAAGGGTGCAAAGATCAGGAGTCGATACAATCAAGTACCACACCCGACCCAGGATACCAATGGGAAAGTTACAAACTCACAGTAAGACACCACAAACGAGAGCCAAGAGGTCAGCCCTTTCCCAGCAGGTGACCACAAAGCACATATAAACAGACGTGCACAAAGACATAGCAAACACAAGACAGAACAAAAACATAAAAGATCCACAAAAGAAGTACCGCCTTGGAACGGTCAGTAAAATATTTTACTGGAGGGCTTAAACCGATTTAACGGCGCGCCAACCTAACCTTTAATTTAGATGTGGATCAAGACACATAGATATTTGGTTTGCATGAAAGACCCTTAACTTATCAATGCATCATCATGCGATCCCAGCGCGAAGCCAGTTTTGGCCCCAGTGGCATAATTTAACAACTTGATAGAGGTTTTACATACCTAATAGCAAGGCTCTATGCCTTTTGGTTTCAGACCAGTTGTTTTAGTTTTTATCTCGCAAATCTAGTTTTAAGACAATGTGACCTAGATGTGCAACAAACTGGAACCATTTAATCAATTATTAAACGATAAGGATCATTCATGCCAAATTTGTTAAACATCCAGCCAGTTGTTTAGGGAGGAGATGTCCTTTGAGCAATTGTTGACGATGCACGGTTTCTAGAATACTTTTCTTCGTCTGAGGCTTAGTTGAGACAAAATTTATGAAAACAGGCCCCGGGGTTATAGACTTTTAAAATACTAAAGGAATATATGAAACCTTTGTCGAAAGAAAGTGTTCCATATAAGACAACTCTTGTTGCTTTGCTTTTGCTTACGATCTTAAGATTGTCACCCTTTGGTTAAACGTCGTAACATGGATTAATAAGACGCTTGTTATTTAGACCAGAGACCAACCCATGTCACCACGAAGAAGAGACACATAAAAGAGACAGCCACATGACAGCAAGAACAGAATTTAAGTAAAGCACTCAGCTCTTTTCCCCAGCAAGATGATTGTAAATAAGACAAGGAACAAACGTAAAAACGCCCACACACAATCGGAGCAACACAAAAAACAATGAATCACTAAAGAATCACTGCCTTAGGACGGAAAACAACCGAGGCCACTTGGGTGCTCTATAGACTTTACTGGCATATAGTTGCCCTAGATTGTGATGTCGTCAAACGGAAAGCAACCAAGGCCACTTGGGTGCTCTATAGACTTTACTGGCATATAGTTGCCCTAGATTGTGATGTCGTCAAACGGAAAACAACCAAGGCCACTTGGGTGCTCTATAGACTTTACTGGCATATAGTTGCCCTAGATTGTGATGTCGTCAAACGGAAAACAACCAAGGCCACTTGGGTGCTCTATAGACTTTACTGGCATATTGTTGCCCTAGATTGTGATGTCGTCAAACGGAAAGCAACCAAGGCCACTTGGGTGCTCTATAGACTTTACTGGCATATAGTTGCCCTAGATTGTGATGTCGTCAAACGGAAAACAACCAAGGCCACTTGGGTGCTCTATAGACTTTACTGGCATATAGTTGCCCTAGATTGTGATGTCGTCAAACGGAAAGCAACCAAGGCCACTTGGGTGCTCTATAGACTTTACTGGCATATAGTTGCCCTAGATTGTGATGTCGTCAAACGGAAAACAACCGAGGCCACTTGGGTGCTCTATAGACTTTACTGGCATATAGTTGCCCTAGATTGTGATGTCGTCAAACGGAAAGCAACCAAGGCCACTTGGGTGCTCTATAGACTTTACTGGCATATAGTTGCCCTAGATTGTGATGTCGTCAAACGGAAAACAACCGAGGCCACTTGGGTGCTCTATAGACTTTACTGGCATATAGTTGCCCTAGATTGTGATGTCGTCAAACGGAAAGCAACCAAGGCCACTTGACTTGAGGTGCTTAGATACACTTTACTGGGAAAGAAGAAAGGCCTAGAAGTATTACAGAAACATGAAAGCTTGACACGACTAGAAAAACTTAGAAACACAGAGGCGAATCAAGGATTTCTTGGTAGTGTTTAATTTTTCCAGATCCTTCTGAAAATTCTCCATGAAAATGAAATATTTTTGTCTCGAAGTCGGGTTCGAGTGAACTACCAAGAAATCCTTGTTCCGCCCCTGAGTTTAAAAGTTTTTCTAGTCGTGTCAAGCTTTCACCTGTCTGTAATAGTGCTAGACCTTTCTTCTTTCCCTCCACTTAAAACAAGTGGTACTATCACATCTCGTGAAAGCCTGAAACGATAGGATAATGCTTGTCAGAAAATTATCAACAATCATGTGGATTGGATTATACCGTATATTATCTTTTGTTGTCAGCTTTGAACCCAATGTTCTCTATAACAATGTCTCTGAAAAGGTGAATCCCAAGCACAAATACATCGGTATCAGCTGATCAGATTATTGCTGGTTTACCTGTTGGATTTTTTTGCTCTGGTATTCAGTTTTATTTACTATTGAGTCCTTATCTTTGCTTTATCTCCTAGTTATATCTTAATTTATATTTTCTAGGAGATGATACATTGATAAGTTAGGGATCTTTCATGCAAACCAAATATTTATGTGTCTTGATCCACATCTGAACTAAGGGTGAGGTTGGCACCGTGAAACCGGTTTAAGCCCTCAGGTTAAATATTTTACTGACCATTCCAAGGCAATACTTCTTTTGTGGATTTTTTTGTATTTTTCTGTCTTGTGTTTGCTATGCCTTTGTGTGCGTCTGTTTCTATGTGCCTTGTGGTCACCTACTGAGAAAGGGCTGCCCTATTGGCTCTCGTTTGTGGTGTCTAACTGTAAGTTTGTCACTTTCCCATTGGTATTCTGGGTCAGGTGTGGTACTTGATTGAATCGATTCCTGATCTTTGCACCCTTACTTACTTAGCATGATGGTCGACTGCAGCATCATTGACAAAGTCTTATGTCAGCTACGTCCTGAGTGGAAACAACTCATCAATAATTTTTGTGTCTTCACATGACACCTGAACATTCTTTGGTGGTCTCCAAATCAGATGTATCAGATGTAGATCCCCTGTCAGTTCCACCTGGGAAGTAGATATCAGTCCTTGAAAAACAAAGTTATTGAAGTTATTTCAGTTGTCTTTGCTCTTGGGGTTTGACCAGTTGCCTTCAAACTACGCAGGAAACCATAATCTCTGGCTGTCACTGTTACTTCCTACGAGTTCCGATGTCGCTCTACACCGTTTACATACTCCAGACTTAATGGATTCCTCAAAGTCATAGCGATCTGAAACTGCATTTACACAATTGCCTTTAAAGAATCTTCATTTGATGAATCTTATTACTTCAAATACAAGCTGTGCTTAAAGTCTGAAAGACAGTCATGTAGTCTATGAAACAGCAGTCTGGACCCACATTCTCTCTGGATCATCAATGAAACTATCTGAGATTGTGATGGATGGTGCATACGCTTCAAGGTCTCTTATTGGCTGATAACTATGCGGCTAAGAGCCAAGATTGTGCTATTCCTGATGCAAACATGAAACTTTCTACACTTGTTAAGGTTGGTGAGCTGATGATTTTTAGATATAGAACCACTTTGAAAAAATTCCTCTGCGCATGCGCAAGGCAAAATTCACTTCCGTTATAGAAAATTTGGTCTCACTTGACTACACAGACCAATATATGCGTTTAACATGGCAAACAATTGACCCACTATATCTCTAGATGTCCTAAAAGACAAAAACAAATAGATTTTAAAATAGTTTTCATAATTACGCATGCGCAAACTAACTAATACTACCGGTTATCTCGTTTAATGATGTCAAAATGGTAGATACCATTGAATAAAAGGAATACTTATATCTTTTGACTGGGAAATAAATGTGTTTCTGCACAATCGTCTATCCAATCATTTTTGCTGCGCATGCATTCATGCTAGAGAGCCACTGTACTAGAACAGTGCAGTCATCACGGGTCGGTTGCAGTCGATGAAGGCACACACTATATTGCTTTGGTTTACTGTGATCCATTCTATGAGCTAGTTCTTTACAGCTATTTATTTTTATGATAATGTTTTCATTTGCAATTATCACTTAGGTATTGTAGTCCATTCTGGGACAATTGGAGCCTTTAAATTCTAAAACTAGCTGAGAACCAGCCAATTTCTAAATAGCCAGTGAGATTTTTATGTATACGAAATGTGTTCACAGATTAATGAGACATTATTTTAGTCATTAGTTATGATTTAATGGCATCACATATTGAAGTATACAAATAAGTGAATGAATAGAATGTTTTGCATATATCTGCTTATTTTTTGTGAAGTTGCAAACCATTTTGTAACTGTACGCAAAATTTGAGTAGCCAAGGACATTGTACTAGTAGTCGACGGTCTAAATATTATCAATTTGTATGCGATCTATGACCCGGTCACTGGACCATAACAGCCGATATATGTAGTACTATGCGTACAGTATGAAAGTTAGAAAGGGGTAAAGATCAGGAGTCAATACATCTGACCAAGGATACCAAATGGGAAAGTAACAACCACACAATTTAACAAAACAAACGAGAGCCAAGAGGTCAGCCCTTTCCCAGCAGGTCACCACAAGGCAGCAATGAGCAGACGCGAAAGCATAACAAACACAATACATAAATAACACAAATGATCCACTAAAGAAGTACCGCCTTGGAACGGTCAGTAAAAGTAGTTTACTGGAGGGCTTAAACCAGTTTCACTTGAATAACTTTCAAAATGCCCTGCCCTCAGATTTCGAACTTTTGCGCAATAAAGTACTAATATTTTGCATTTTATCTAAACTAACTAAGGTAAGCATATATTCCAGAACATAAACAAAAATCATTAAAACGCCTTCCATCCTTTTTTCAGGAAAAAAATATCACCTTTTTTGGCATAACTCAGGTGCTGTATCGACAAACGCTTAACTCACATAAATCTTTGTTAAGCAGATACACAGTGGGTTATATAAGTGACACTAATAAGCACTGAATATGTTTAAAAGTAAATATTGACAAAAATATTACCCTTTTCAACTAAACGGTATATTTGTGCCCTCGTCGACAGCAGCCAACCCGCGGTGACCATGCTGCTTGAGTACCGTGGTTCTCTAGGGCAGCATTTGACATGAATGAATTTCTCTTGTTATGCTGGGGACATGCATGGTTTACCCATCATGTTCTTGAATGACCACATACCGCAATATAACTTCGACTGTAACTCATGATATAGAGTTTACTGAAGTGTTTGGCTGTCTTTTGGTCTTATGTCTATGCATTGTTATGCGTTTATTTTTGGTTACTTGGCACCTGGGCCAAGATGACAAGGTCACGTTGATCTTATATACAAACATATACATTTTCAAAGTGACATTTAACAAAGAGAGCTGGCAATATGTGCCATAATCTGTATGTAAGCTGACACAGCCTTCTCAAAGGATTTTCAGTTATTTAAAATTACCAATTTTAAAAACAATCATCAATTTACAGAAATGTAGTGTTCAAAGTTGCCACCACAGACACAAAAGGTCGTACACTGCAGAGCTACATTTTCTGCAGCCTTGAAGACAGCCATATCTCACAAGGTCAAGAGAAGATATTGATACTTGTGGTATGGTGGTCCACAGTGGACTGTACATTCCAGTGTCTAGTTCTGTCTGTCACAGTTTGTTGGACTTGGTAATCATTTCCCCTGTTCTAGCGCTGACCCACATACATGAACCTTGATACGCTACCTTTAAAATGTGTTGGTACAAAGTCACCTTGGTAAGGTGTCATATCATCGAACAAACCTTTTTGGTAAACAAATGTTATCTAGCCATGTCTATGTTCATGTAGGTGCTTGCTTGTTCTACCATACAGTACTGTGATGAATCGTTCAATGGTGCAGAGGCTTTTCAGAGAGAAAGTTCAGTTTTACAAAATACCCAGTTACAGCTGGAAAGCTTACTAATCATTTTCCACATCTAAGGAGTAAGGATGTTTTATTGCACCCTGTGAGTGATTGAAAAAAGCAAGACAATTCGATTTCACACCAACGATAGCTGGAGATTTTTGCCAACCCCACAGTTCATCCACTGACAATCGTTGCACCACAGGTATGACCAGAAATACTACATCAATTATTCTCCCATAAAGTGCAGGTTTCTCCCTAGAGTATTGTTGCACTCTCCCTGTGCAACACATGATCTCAATCTGTGGTTATTGTTTCTAAGTTGGCATATCGTATGTCCAACAAACACAGCAGTTGGAAAGATAGAGATATAGTTTATTGTCATCTTCTCACAAGAAATCTTACCAGTTTTTCGGTACGACAGTCATTTGATAGAACGACCCGCCGGTTGGTGTTGTCTCCTCGTTTTTCCCTTGTTGATGCTTTTAAACTGTCTGCCTAACATGTATCCCACACTAAATCCACTCGATCAACTGCATAAAAAGCGGATATTGCGTAACGTTCTAAAACATCGTTTGTATACTGCTCACTGAACAGTGCTAGACCCTACAGCTTTAAGTATCTGAACAACAGAGGCTCCATCCAAAATGACAACACTGAATCCAAGTGGGAAATCTTTTATAGGAGGACAAAATGCCTCAAAGCCAGTCAGTAGCTTCATAACCAAACTATGAGGCATATCAGGCATCCCCCCACAAAAAATGTAACAGTATCATACCCAAATAAAATAGACTGGTGTAGACTAACTAATGTTTGGTATGGTTCGTTAACGGAAAGTGAGACACTTGAAATATACATATACAGTTCACTGACAGTTTGGAGACAGTCCATGGACAGACAATGATATGAGGTCTGTGAGCTCAAGCACGGCAGAAAATATATGTCTGCCTACTTGTTTGTCTGTCTGTCTGTCTGTGAGTCTGCCCGTTTGTCTATCAAAAAGATATATTGCCCTTGGCTCTATAAGCTACGTCAATGCCTTGGCTTAAAACATACATCTTTCATAGACGTCCCCAAGTCAAAACAATCCAAATTGGTCAACACAAAGAAAATATGTGGTGGTGACATTGGACCTCCCTGGTAGCACAGGTGGTGAGCGTGTCTGTCCAGTGTTCCAAGGGCTGTGAGCTTGAACAAAAGAAGTGATTGCATGTCTGTCTGTCTGCTACAAGCCTTCTATCCTCTTTTCTTAAAACTTGACTTTTAAGTCTAATAACAATTTTATATATGTTTAGCAAGACAGAGCTTTTTTGTGAAAGCTTATACTTGAAAACAAATGGACCTTTGTTTATGGTCTAAACAACAAACCAGCAACAGGTTAAAAGAAACCCACTGCGCATGCGCATCTAAACAGGTATGTAGGTCCCTATATCATGTATACAAAGACTTGCTTTGGTCCTTTGACAGGGGCATCGGGTTTTGCGCAGTTTACAATAAAAAAGAAACAGAATATGATCTTTGTACAAAATTTAAATTATTTTATGTGCATGCGCAGCAGTTTAAGAATGAAGAGGACTAAACTACAAACAATTAACATCAGTTCTGCCACATTTTGTTATTCTACAGACAACATGACCCCTTCACTAAAGTCAAATTGTATGAAAGCTCCATGATAACAGCCTAAACTCAGAAAATGCATTGCGCATGCGCAGTAGGCATTTCCCAGTGTGGTTTCATATCCGATTCTGCTTAGTCAGTCATGGTCTACAACTGTGCCAAATTTCATGCTTGTATCCGAATAGCACAATCAGGCCAAAATTTGGCTCTTAGCCGCCTAGCTATGAGCCTAATTTGTTTTTGCAAATGATCTGGTATTGTTAGCTAGTGCCAGGGATACACTGCATTGCTCACACTCTAAAAATCTGCAGATCATTTTTTGGATATTTAGAAACAATAAGAACTGTTCTCTATCAGAATCAATATATTTAACACTGTATGCTGACGGTGCTTTCTTTGTTAGGTGATCATGTTGAAATGTCTTCAATTTAAATCTCTTGTAAAATGAGATAGACAGTGATACTCCTCGCTTGTTCATGCTTACTGTAACAAAGTCTATCATTGTTTTCTGCTCTATTGACTTGGCATTTAGACGTAATGTGTCAAATAAAGTGGTACCATAACCCCTGTAGCTATGTTAATTAAGGGTTCTGGTGTTTCATCCAACCTGGGTGCTGGTCCACATATAGATAATGAATTTCCAAATCTATCTGTGATTACCTGCGTTATCTTCTTGATTTCACTTCACATTTAGTGTTAGCCTTCTTAAGATCTCGATGACCCCCATCTATATTCTCAGAAAGACCACACATAGCTTTGAAATTTCTTAAGATCCCACTTCTTTCGTAGATAGTGAGGTGACATTTCAGTTCTGCTCGCTGGATTCTACTGAAACCCTTGTTTAGATGTAGAAACTTTCACTATAGACTGATCCAAGCCTTACTCAGACCATACACTGTTAAAACTTGAGTGAGAAGACATAGTATCAACATGTTTATCCCTTTGAAATTCACAATATAAGTAGATAAAGCACATTGTCCTCTAAAATGGCAATGATAAAATCTAGTAATATTCTGTACTGAGTGGTAAATAAGTGGCTAACCCTAACCCTATGGTTCCAAAGCGGCGCTGTTTTCACCTTTTGCTGGCCAAACTTTAAATGTTATTTTAGTATCTGATTATAAATCTTATAGTCCAGCATCAAATAGTGATGGGATGCTGCATTTTGTAACAATTGGGTTTTTAGAAAATCACAGACGCCTTGCCAAGTAAAGAAATCTTCAGCGTTCATGTATACTCGTACAAGTCTACTCACACTCAGAGACTACATAAAACCATGAACATTTGGATATAAAATGTCTTGCTCTTACATTTCGAACTAAAACGGCCAAGCTGGTACTTGTCATCAATAGCTGGGGAAATAATAAGCAGCCAGATAAAAATGAAACATTACATTGGTTAAGTACCTTGTATCTTAAATTGAAAGAGCCCAGATATATTCAATAACTTAAATATTTGCACAGATGCGTTTATTGTTAAAACTTGCATAATACATGCGACCAATTATGTAATGGTCCGTAAAAGGAAAAAAAGGAGGAAATAAGGCAACAATCAGGAATCAATACAATAAAGTTTCAAAAAATGCGTAATTTAGACATGTGAAATATCTCACGTATCTGTCACATCTGTTTTTGACTACTAAAATAATACATATAGATTCTTTAAAGATGTGATAAATATATACTGAAGTCATTTGGAAACGCCTAAACTAGCTGTAGATCTAAACACGAATATATTAAGACAGGAGAAACAAAAGTTATGACTTTTAATTTTAATTTCTTATCACTAAGCGTTCAATGCATTTCCTGAAAAAAACTATTTCGCTGTATGATACTTTTCAGGTCGACACAACAATCTCGATTTTAGATAGGGGTCATCGATTTCATGTGACATAGGGATTTAGCCACTTTTGCTTTTTATCAGACACGAGCAGTTGGCAAATAAGATTTATTTGGCCATATTGAATTCGCCTCTATACTGCAGAAAAGGCCTTTATAATGTTTAGAAAATTTCTTTATGTCCTGTTGAACGAGAAGACTTATACTACCAACTGTTTTGCATTGTGTTTGAGTAAAAATTTAACTTCATGGCTTTGCAAAGTGCAGTATTCTTATAGTTCTTCATTTGCAAAATTTTATATCAATTAACCAGCTTCCGACGATTGCAGAGGAAACACAATCTGTCTCGTGTATTGGATAACTAAGAGGGATAATGTTAACTTACAAAACAAAGAGACGCAGTCGTAGAAATCTTATTTTAGCCCCCATGGCGTAAGGCTTATGGGAGAGTTAAAAGTTTCCCAATGGTGCCTTTGTTCGTGCGTAAAAATTATAAAACATCTTAATTCTTATTTGGAACCACTGGACCAAATGACCTCAATTTCACATGGTGACTCCTTAGGGCACACTAGTTGGATCAACTCCGCCTAGATACGAGATTAAGATAACCGCCACGTGGGCATGTATGGTAAATATTTTTTCTCCAGAACCAAAAAATCAATGACAGTTGGTCCTGGAACATACTATTGGGAATGCCAAACCTTTCAAGCTTGTTCAAATGATAACCCTATGTCGACCGTGGCCTACTTTTTGACAAGGCCAGATTTGAGTCGTACATATGCCACATTCACAGAATAGAGACCAACCAATGGTACATAGAAGTTGGCACGTATAACAAAGACAACATACGCAGACCTAACTGATGGTACCTAGAAGTTGGCATGTATAACAAAGACAACATACGCACACCTAAAAGCAAGAATACAATTAAAGAAACTCAACCAGCCATTTCTTCCTTAGCGAGATAAAAGACAACCGATTTACAATAAACCAGTCTAAAGCGGCCACTTAAAACGACCCAAAAATGCTCATAGGAGCATTCTGCAATACTTTCGACCTTCCTTAAGCTACCATTTGTCATTAAGGTATTTGTTTTGTCTATTTTTAGGGACTGCTTATGACAGTTTTCACTGTAGTTCTTTGTTGTTTAATGTAAATAAAAACTCTGCTAAGATTGTTCTTTTTCTCTGATCTGTTACAACTGCCACCAGATTACGAGGTTGTACGTGTATATCGTAAAACAACCAAATATTCAAAACGTTGCAAGTTTGAAAATGATTTAGCAAACATGGTCATTGGACGGCCCGCTACCAAAGTAGTTCCAATTATAAAGGCATGTCAAAAATATGACCGTCAGGGTCATCCGCCTGTCAGTTCATATATCTATCCCGTTAGACAATGATCAGATTTGAAACAGTCTTATTTGATTTTTATTTATCTGTTATATTTATTAATACAATATTTTTGTTGTAAGCAAAGCTCAACGTCCAAGCCAACAAATTGTCAGCAAATTGTCAGCAGTGTCAGTACTTACTTACTTACTCCTGTCGAGTGACCAGCTACCGTTGACGTCCTCGTGTTGACATGGCTTGCCACTGAATACAGTTCCCCATGCAGTTTACTACTTCTTCTATGGTGTTGAGCCCAGTGTCTTTAAGAAGAGTGTATACATAAGATGTCGTTCCCCGTTCTTTCTCCCGTGGGTTGGCTACCATAGCACAAGTTGACTGGCTGCAAGCTCTGAATTCCGGTAGCAATGGCCAGCAAACTTCATCCGCCTCTGTTTGATTTTCGTGGACAGCTTTGGAAGATTTCCATGTACATCCCGGTTTGTGATGTGGTCTCTCCAACTCACCTGATGTACGACTCTCAACATTCTAGTGTAGACACTATCGATAGCTTTGGTTGAGTTTGCTGTCATCGTCTATGCCTCACAGCCATACATCAGGACTGACTCCACTGTAGCCAGGAAAAGTTTCACCTTCAATTCCTGGCTTAGTCTTCAGAACCACACATTTTTCATCTGGTTGAGTACCTTCCATACCTTGCGTACCTTAAAGTCAGTGTTGGAAGCTTTTATCCATGATCCAAGGTACTTGTCCAATTGCCTCAGTTCCACATAACCAATAGTTTTCAGTGGTTCATCTGGAAAGTTGAAGGTCATGTATTGTGTCTTCTTCAAATTTAGACGTAATCCGACCTTTGCGCATTCTGTCACCTCTCTACTCAGTAGCTCTTGTACCTGTACCATTCCATCAGAGATAAAGGCAATATCTTCTGCAAAATCGAGGTCTGTGAGAATCACTGGGTGGACTCTACGACTTAGTCTAGGGGTGATATCTTCTCGCACTGGCCTGTCGCAGTGCATAGTCAAGTACTATTAAGAAGAGGTATGGCGCTAGTGTGTCACTCTGTAATACTCCAGCTAGTAGCATGAACTGTCCAATTTAAACTACTGTCCTATTATCTGGCACTTTTGCAGCAAGATTAATACCGAAAAGCTAGAGAAATTACAATATAGAGGTTTGAAAATTGTTTGTAATTGTTATGAGCCTTCCTTTGGAGAGCTCAAACCAGAGCCAATTTACCAACACTGCACCTGAGAAGACTCAGAACAATTGCTCTAGAAACATACAAATGTATAAATAACTCTGCTCCCAAGTATATCAGAGACTTAGTCAATCTAAAGCAGTCTTCCCACTCTTTCAGGTATGAGAATACACATACAAATACCTACGGTAATAACTGTGGCATATGGACAGAAATCTTTTCGCTTTGAAGCTGCCAGGGTGTGGAACAGCCTCCCAAACGAACTGAGAAAAGTTTGAGCTTTCAAGGACTTCGAGAGGCTTATTCGCACTTGGACTGGCCCAAAATGCAACTGTGCTGTATGCCACAGTTAACCTGCTTTTATAATCCTGCTGGCTTTACATTTGCTTTTAAAATGTTCATGTTCATTTTAATTTCATATTACGTTTATACCCTTTATTCAGTTTATTTTATTTTATGTTCTATACCTATCCCATTTTTGTTTATTTTATGTCAAGGTCAGATATGTTTTAGGAGGTCACGATTATCTGTCGATTCTCTGTCAAGCAAATCTTCTGCCTATTTTGAATTTTTCGAGCAAGAGTTGATGATTATCACTGCTTTTTCTCTTACGGTTTCTTTCGACTTTCGCCAACTTGGTAGAAGGCTCGTTTTACAGGACTCTTTTATGTAACATTTTTAGTTTAGGCATCTGCCTTGTACTTTTATATTTGCATTTTCTGACAGATAGAAATTGACATGATAATGCCCCAATGGAGGTTTGGCTATGACAACCTGGAGGTTGGATAGCTCCGACGCAAGAGCTCATAGTTAATTATAATCTGACCTGAAGATTGTTGGCTCTAATAATTTTTCAGCGCAGTTCATTGAAATAATTTCCCATTATAAAAAGATAGGCTATAACATTAATGTATTGCAACAGACTGCATGCTTGGTGGTCAACCCAATCACGGTTGGAAACTTTGCTTTCCTCTTTGATTGCACGCTGGTGGGACAGACTTCAGACTCTATGATGGTTCCGACTTAAAGACTTACCTATTGATGAGATGGTAGGGGCCTGATGCTCTGGCTATATCTTGATTTATATGTTTTAGGAGATAATGCATTGAGAAGTTAGTGGTCTTTCATGCAAACCAAAATCTTTGTGTCTTTGTCCACATCTGACTTAAGGGTGAGGTTGGCACCGTAAACTGGTTTAAGCCCTCCAGTAAAAGTATTTTACAGACCATTCCAAGGCAGTACTTCTTTCATGGATCGTTTTTGTTAGTTATAGGTATGCTTCATGTTGGTGTGTTTTGTGCTGTGGTGTTTGTTTCTTGTAGCCTTGTGGTCACCTGCTGGGAAAGGGCTGACCTCTTGGCTGTTGTGTTTGTTGCGTTTTGTCACTTTCCCAAATGTGTCCTGGTCCACATCTGAACTAAGGGCGAGGTTAGCGCCGTAAAACTGGTTTAAGCCCTCCAGTTAAATATTTTACTGACCGTTCCAATGCAGTACTTCTTTTGTGGATCTTTTATGTTTTTGTTCTGCCTTGTGTTTGCTATGTCTTTGTGCACGTCTGTTTATATGTGCTTTGAGGTCACCTGCTGGGAAAAGGCTGACCTCTTGGCTCTCGTTTGTGGTGTCCAACTGTGAGTTTGTCACTTTCCCATCGGTATCCTGGGTCAGGTGTGGTACTTGATTGTATCGATTCCTGATCATTGCACCCTTACTTACTGTGGGTGCCGGTCAAGGCGGGGGTCGTCTAGTGCAGACGATCTCTGTTGGGACTTGTACCTACAGGTCGGGTGGTCCTTTGAAAAATGTTAGAGTACCTCAATGACAAAGAGTGGGGACACAGAGCGGCCTGTTCCAGAAGGGAGCAGTCGACCTGGGTCCACACTGTTCGTCTCTTTTATTTATTTATTTAATTTTTAGTATTTTATCTGGATTATTTTTAACGGCTAAACCGATCGATCATCTTAACCTTATGTAAGTATTGAATCACTTGTGATGACAGTGCGATGCATCTTAGATTTTATTTTCTTGTCCTTTGGGATCATGAGTTTCATTGTGGAACTTTGAAACTATCAGAGGGTCACTGATGAAGCCTAAATGGCAGAAACTAGCCCAGGAAATATGCACATTATAGTTTCAGTTCTTTGGTGCAGTCTTTGCTTCCAAAGGATACCCTTTCAAGAACATATTTGTAAATATCCGCCTGTGATAAAGTTTTTAGTGATAATGCCCGGTGATATAAGAATCCTTTTTTCAGTATTTTAACAACAAGAATCTGTCTGCTACTGTTTTATCTAAAATGCTTTTCTTTTACAGCTTATTTTTACTTGTTGAATATTAGCTTTATAATATGTTTCGGTTCTCAGGAGAATGTGTCTCTGTCAGTAGATCATATGTCTCACTTATAGCAGCTCTGGCACATTTAACCCCAGGATGGTTTGAATAGTATACATGTTTCTCCCTTTTCCGGACAAGGACTACTTTTTGTTGTCCTCCTTGTTCGCCTGCACAAATTGTTTATAGCGATCCGTAGGATCCTCATCTTCTTGGAACAGCTGGAATCTGTTTCACACTTCTCGTAATTCAGGTCTGGCGTTGTTGAGAATGCCTTCCAGTCATGCTCAACTTTCTTACCTCTGGGCTTTGGGGCTCTTAGGCTGAGTCGTAGTTTCATACTGACAACCCCGTGATCTGTAAATACACTGGAGAATCTGTTGTATGCTTCAGCATTCATTACACTGTTGCGCCACTTATTGTTTACAAGAATGTAGGCCACCTGTGTCCTGCTGCCATTTGGACTTAACCAGGTCTATAGTTTATTCAGTATTTAATGTTTTTTGGCTGTTTTCTTGCATCAGGTCGACCAAGTACTAAGCGATGATGATAAAACCGTTTGTTCAAGGAGAAACGACAACATTCCGATAAGGCGTTTCGTCAACATTATGATCACCTTTCCATGTAAAGTCTTATTGAACTTCTAATAGCTGAAGCGATAGGCATTTATCCTGACCTTATAAACAGTAATTCTTGGGTATCGACCCGGGGCCCTAGTAACCGACCGAGAGCCCGAAGGCCCACTTGCTGCTATTACATGTGACTGCTGTTTTTTTTTTGGCTTGGGTCATCTAGTATATGTTTAATAGGATCTCATTTAACTTTGAGCCAATAGCTTAATGGGACACTACTATGGGAATGAAAAATATTTCTTAACCTAGTTTATTTCCCTTTAGGTTTTTTGGCACATGTGAATGAGGAAGTTTTCTTCAAAAGTGACCAATACGTACGCATGACGTCGCTCCGCTGCAGAAATGATCACAGCAAGTCTGTTCAGCCTGTCTTCGCAAGTTAATCAGAATCGTAGCTGTAAAGAGCTGTATGAGGCAAACCTATATATACTATGCACAATAAGTTTAGCAATTGTTTTACCAAACGCAGCGGCTGTGCTAAAGTGACGTTAAGTTTTAAGGCTAACGGGTAACGTGGGTATTTCTGATCATTGGGGGAAGCCAAAAACATTTTCAAGCGATTGTTTGGTCACTGAAACCAAAAAAAAGCATAGCAAATGTTGCAATTTTCTGAACTGTCTAAGAGAAATAAAGGACCAAATTTTCACAATTTGACGTTTTTATTATTGCTTAAATACGTTATCGCCTTTAAACGGCGTTTCTAGTCGTTTTTTCTTAAACCACATTGACAAGTGAAACTGTATTATGCTTTCTAACACATTCAGAAAAATAATGTTGAATGAAACATCTACACGGCTATAGTGCACGAGCCGAAAGATAAAATCTAACGTCACCATTATCTCGCAAATGAGTCGCACCATTTCCCGGCAATTTAAGATTTTAATCAACCATAAGATCAATTACATTGTAAGCCTATGCCATCTTTGTAAACTGAGTCTCTGTTGAATTGGCACGCCAATTAACATTAGAAGTGTAATCAAATGATGACTACGTTTTGACGTCATTGGTGGCAGCTGATTTTTTCAGCATGGAATTTCTATCACATCTGTCACACTACCAATAGTTTTTATAGGCGTGTGATGCATGGGGAAGATGTAAGACCACTAAACGAAAAATCACATGCTTATCATTTAGTATTACTTACAACGAATGTCTTTTTCGCTTACTGAGCCCACTTGCGATTCTTGCTCTCCGCAAATGCATATTTAAAGGATGGCGTCTGTAAATTCGTGATTTCATTATCCGCAGATCCTGTTCTCGTCATTGCAATTAAAATTGTTCGACATTGCACAAAGATGAGCACATAAAGATGCGAAACATAAGAAATTGCTAAACTAATTGTGCATAGTATACACTGAACCGAAGTTCTATGTAGCCACTTTTCAATTTCTGCTTTTCTGACTAAGCTCTAGTGATATTGAAATGATTTTTTGCCCAAATATGTGCATTGTCATGGGCTAAAGTTAAGTGGTGTTTTGGAAGAGTTTTGCATCATTTAACTATTTTGGGGTTCAAAAATGCATAAATCAACTTTTTGAAGAAAATAAGCGTTTCGAGTGCAGTTTTTATCGAATTCAAGTACAGGTGATTGCAAACCTGCCTAGTCGATTGAAAAAAAACACCAAACACTTGACATTTTGCTTAGGACAGATTTTTTATGAATTTTTAAAAATTGATAATTTTCCGAATTTTCCGAAATTTTCCGAAAATCATCAGCTAAACATACTTAAATCATTGTATGTGTTTTATTTTATGTTAATATGTTTGCAAAACATTATGCAACTTGATGAGCCTATTTTCTAACGACATTTTTTACTAATTTGGTATCCACTTCCGATTTTAACGTGAAACTTTAAAGGTCCTTTAAATGGCATTTTTTACAGATTTCTTTTAATTTTTAAGCTGAACAGTGACGCTAATTCTTAATGAAGGACCCCTAAAAATTGCACTGCTGTGCCGCAGATAATAAAGCGCACAGAGCAATGCAAAGTGAGTATGCAAACTGCACGGTTAAGCTAAAAATCCTTTGATTAAGTTGTTGACCGTGGCTGTCTTTATGTTAACGTAGAAGAGAAAAGGAGTTTTCAATTGTCAAAAAAACTTTTGATTCTTTTCATCTTATATCACAGCTGTTATAAACATCTTCAAACTAATTTAAATATAAATGGATAACGTATCTGATGAATAGTTAATATCACACTAAAAAGTGTGACTTTTTGAAATGATGGTACCTTTACTCAGACCTCGTCTGTACAAGGTCTACCAGTCATTTTGAAATGACATAATTTGCAGAGTCTCAACAAAGCCATGGACCTTCTTATAGAATTTAAATTTTGTGAGAGCGATTTTTATTTTCTGAATGGGAGCACAAATTGTATGGTGGCTACTTATAACTTCGGTTCAGTGTATTTTAAGAGTCCACGGCGAAAATCGTAACTCCACGTGTTTGTTTGAACACGTGTGGTGAAAGGACTTTTGGGAGTGACACGAAACATCATAAAGTAGCAAGCACCTTAAAGTTGTCATATTTTATTGCAGGAAATATGATTATTATCGCAGTTTACTAAAGCCCGCTTCCGGGCATCAGTATGTTCATGTATGATTTTGTAGACATTGACAGGCAATGAAGTTGTTTGAATGCACGTGCTAAGCTTGGTCTAAGTTATCAAGATATACTTGCAGTTGATAGTTATAACTCTTTCCCATTAGTATCACCTGCTGATATCATTTGCAAACAATTTGGACCCAGATCAACCCCGACAAAACGTCGGGCCTGATCTGGATCCAAATGGTTTGACACTCTGATGTTATTTCTGAAAGATGCAGACGGAAAGAAAGCATGCAAAATTACCCAGCATGCAAAGAGTAAACGCTGCTGTTGTGTTAGTGTCAAGCTGATTGATTGACTCACCGGTTATTCCACCTTACAGACATAAAACTGACATACGTGCTTTAAAAATAACTCAGTTGGCCCGCAGGACATCACCGTGTTTAGCCCTGATTAAGTATTTAAACAAAACTTTGATTCCATAAATAAACCAAGGTCTTGCCAAGACCCTACAAGTCATTCCATTATAGCACTTTTCATATCAATATTAAATATTCCACAGAAACATTACCCATTTACATATTTGATTGTTTGAAGATGGTATGACAGTCATGATTCAAGATGAATATGAATCAAAAGTTTTGGCACGATTGGACTTGCCATTTGGTTTAAACATATTTTATTCAAATTAATTTGTACATGGTAAATACAAATTGAAACAATAAGATGAGGATAAGAACGGAAGCATGTAGCTTATATAGTTCTTCTCCAATTCGAAATAAGCTGTAAGTGGAAGGCAGATCATATAGAATACTGTACATTATAATATAGAAGTCAGTCAATGCTAACAAATATAAGTGCTTGTTGAGTATGTCCCTATCAGCATGCAGTGGTGCAAGTCCACTGGTGGAATTTATGATTAAATACTCCAAGTCTTAAACAAGACACTTGGACTATCCAATGTAGTAAGCAGGACTCAGATTTAAGCATATTTGTTAGCATTGACAGTACATAAGCTTTGATAATAAATGAAAAATAGGATGTGCAAGTGTAGGTTGGAGAGGGAGGAGGGGAACACCGATACCAGGCCAGGCCTATATGCGATAGGCAAATTGCAATAGTGGGTACCGTCACTAACTACATCTTCACTCTTATTATGTCCTGAGGCTAAGAGTAATTGAGATGGATATTAAGTAAAACGCTGTGTGTCTGATATGTACTTATGTACTATTTGAAAGATGGCAACATTGGTTTCATATGAGAGTGAACTACTTCCATATAGTAGCAAATTGAGAGAAACTGGCTGATGCTTGGAAACCTCGTTGAAGAGCAATGTTCTGTGTTCATTGTATGGAGGGCATCTTAAGAAGAAATGCTGAGTGTTTTCAATGCTACCACAACTGCATAATGGAGATTCAGATATGTTTTTTAGGAACAGATCATTATTTAATGAGCTACAGTTTGTTCGTAACCGTGTGTGTAAGATTTGTGATTTCCGATTGCCTGTAAGATAGTATTTAGGAACTGGAGTAAAATCTCTGTTGAGGTAGTTTTTAAAGGAGCAAACACTATCTAGTTGTCTGACTACGACAGGTAGTTCATTCCAGTCCCTAATTACAGATGGCAGAAAGGAGTTATAGTAAAGAGTTGTTCTAGTAGCAATAGGCCGGAGATTGTGAGAATTACGTAAGTTGTAGCTGGATGCATGATCAACAGATTGGGGCACTAAGGAGGAAAGGTATGATGGAGAAACATTTGTGCTCATTTTAAAGAATAGTGTGAGTTTGTGATTCTTTCTTCGTTTTTCGAGTGTATCCCACCCAGTTTCTTTGTAGAGAGTGTTGATGGATATTAATTTTGTGGTACCTGTTGCTATTCTTGCTGCCTCTAATTGGATTTTTTCAATTTCATTTTTTTCATACTGAGCACAATTATCCCAAATTACATCACCATATTCGAGTATAGGTCTGATGAACGCTGTATAAATTATCTCAAGTGACTTTCGATCTAATTTGAACTTTAATTTTCTCATTATGTTAATTCTACACCAAGCTCTTCCAAGTATAAAATTTATCTGCTGATGCCAAGAACCATTATTCGAAAGATAAAGACCCAAATGCTTATGACAGTCTACTTCTAAGACTTGTTGATCATTCATATAAAGGGATGGGTGTAAAGGTTTGTTAATTTTTCGAGAGATGATGAGTGATTCAGTTTTGTTAGGATTAAATGTTACCAACCATGTTTCAGCCCATTGTAATATTTTGACTAGATCAGCATTGAGCCGTTCTGCTGAAGCAACAGGATCATCTACGATGATAAAAAGACTGGTGTCATCAGCAAATAAGCGTATACAAGAGCCAATTTCGTTAACAATATCGTTTATAAAAACAAGAAAAAGCAATGGGCCCAGTATAGAACCTTGTGGAACACCAGCGAATATTTTTGACCAATCAGAATTGACACCAGGAAGGATTACACGTTGTTTTCTGTCTAATAAGTAATTTTTGAACCAATTAAGAAGTTTCCCAGTGACACCTGCAGCTTCGAGTTTACGTAGTAGACCAGCATGCCAGACACGATCAAAGGCCTTACTAATGTCACAAAAGACAACCCGGATTTCTTTGTTGGCATCAAGAGCCTGACAGAATATATTGTACAAGAAGGTAAGTTGATTCACAGTAGAGTCGCCTGGCATGAAACCAGACTGTAGAGGGGTAAGAAAACTGTTTTCCTGCAAATGGTTAAACAGGTGTTTGAATATTAACCTTTCAAATACTTTTACTTCTGCATTAAGAAGAGATATTGGTCTATAATTATTCACCAAAGATCTTTCTTCCTTTTTGTGTATAGGACACACATTAGCTTCTTTATAAGAGGAGGGCAACACGCCCTTACAAGGGAAAAGTTGAAGAAGTTGCAAAGGGGTAGGGCAAGCTCCTTTGATAGTTCCTTTAATATACGGTTGTTAAGTCCATTTGGTCCAGAGGCTTTGCCTGAGGCAAGAGATTTAAGAAAACTTTCAACCTCAATAGAATCAAGAATGATTGAGTCAAGTTCTGAGATGCCATTAAAGGGGGCCAAATTTGGTAAGTTTGCATTACTTTCGTCTAGATGTGTTTGTTGGGTAAAGGAATCATTTAATAGTTGGGCTTTTTCAAACTCATCAACGTAGATAGTGCCATTTTTTTCCAGAGGTGGTATGGTAGAGGATGATTTAGGAGAAATAAATGACTTTAATGTAGGCCACCAGTCCCTAGAAGAGATAGATCCAGACTTGAGTTTGTCTGCAATGCTTTTATGAAAGGATGATTTTGAGTCTCGTATCAGTGATGTTACTTTATTTCTTATTTTGCGAAATTTGGACCAAAAGTGTGGTGAGTCTGTTTGCTTGGCTTTGCGGAATATTCTTTTCCTCTTTCTAATATATCGTTTAATTGTTGTAGTGATCCATGGGGGATCTGAAGGTCTAATTGTCACAACTCGGTTAGGAATACACTCCTTAGCAATGTGTAAAATTTTATTAGTCAAATTTAGAGCACATATATTAACATCGTCGTCCTGGAGTGAGTGCCAGTTGGTAGTAGAAGCTAGTGCTCTCATGTGATCATAATCACCACGATCGTACTGCCAAATGTGTCGTTTGTAACATTGAACTTTGGGTTTTGTAAACTTACAGATTCCAAAAACAGGACAATGGTAACGTATGTTTTGATCAAGAAAGGGGTCCCCAACACCACTTGTTGTCACATGATTTTTGTTATTAACGAGGATTATGTCCAGCAAAGATGATGAATGCTCAGTAAAATGAGTTGGTTCTGTTATCATTTGATAAAGGGAAAATTGTCTGCATAGTGCTTCTATTTTCCTTGAGTGCTGTGCATTAAGAACGTTAAAGTTAAAATCCCCTGTGATTATGATATCATTTATGGATGTGTCTGTGGCTAAGTGAAAAGAGTCTTCAACTGAGGAAAAATATGTAGAGTCAGAATTCGGAGGTCTGTAAAATACCCCAAATAATACATGCTTAGTCTTGTTAATAAGTTCAATCCAAATACATTCTGTTCTATTAGGTTCAAGATCGTGTCTGCGCTTGTAGTGTAGTCCCTCTTTGACATAAACCATGACACCACCATGGCTATCAGCTGGGCGGTCTTTCCGCTCTGGTTTGTTAAAAGAATCTAAGAGAAGATCATCTGTTGGAATATCAGGGTTGAGCCATGTCTCAGAAAAGGCTAATATATCAAAGTCCAAAAGTTCACTGTAAATTATATCAAGTTTAGATGATATGCTTTGTACATTGTAGTGTACAAAAGACTTGCCATTTCTTTCTGTAATAACACGAAAATGTCATACGAGCAGCTTTATCTTAGAAATCCAGCATAAAGCTTGCACTTTAGGTACAAATTTTTTACTGCTCTGTATGCTTTATTATCTGCTGTATGATATTGTCATTTTCAGTGATTATTCATTTTTACTAGATGGCACTGTTCTTTGTTTGAAAAGTAAAAAAAAATGACAAATGCCGCCAAACTAATTGTTAAAACCGGAAGTGTGGTAAAGTCGTAAAAGATTTACCGCCGCATAATAGACTGATCGAGCATTGTTTGTGCTTGTCTACCATGTTCAGATGAAATAAAACGCATACATTGATTTAACGTGTGCTACGGACGATTTTTAGAAATCTCGAAATATGTGGGTTTTTTTTTTAATTTTTAAAGAGACGTAAAAAAATCTGCCATATATCAAACTGCAAATGTTTGGTGTTTTTTAGTCACCTGGGGACCAGTTTGTACACACTTGCACTTTAATTTGATAAAAATGCACCAAAAGTACTTGTTCACCAAAAACATTAATTTTTTGAACCCCAAAATGTTAAATGAATGAAACTATCCCAAAACATTTATAAACTTTGCTAAATTGAAATGCTCATGATTAGGTTAAAATTCTTTCATTCATTGGTACCTTAGTCAGAAAAAAATGACTTTGTAAAGTGTTAGTCTATAAGCTTGCTTAAGTGTATCAGCAAAAGTTAAAAAGTAGCATATCTTTGCAACAATGGAGCTAATTTACTTACGTTGTACATGTACAACACACTAGCAGGACTAGTTTTTAAGCCGAAATAAAACCTAAACCACTTTTTGTAAGCTTATCGCTGAATGCCAGTCCAATAGACAAATATATATTTAATGGCCAATTCTACTGACCCATAGAAAAGTTTATATTATTTTGGAGGGTCGACTTAAGGTTTCTTTGGATTGATAAAAAATTGTTCATAAAGACATGTTTCTTTCTAGTCACCGTTTGGTATACCGATAATTTTAAAAAACATTGATTAAAATACACAATGCGGTTCAAGAGTTATGAGCATTTTCATTAAAATACCTTGACCAACCAAAATGCAGCTCGGCATACCCTTGTCACCGTTTTGTATACCAGTGACAGGACAATATTGAAATAAATAAATATGCAAAATTTGATCCAAATATCACATGTGTAACAAGAATTATGAGCATTTTACTCACTGACCGTAAAAGGCTCAGCAAACCCTCACCCATCAAAAATATGGTTTCGCATGCCAGTGGTTAGGGAATGTTGACATGCATATATATGCAAAATTTGATCAAAATATACCATGTGGTTCAAGAGTTATGAGCATTTTCACTAACTGACCACGGACGGATGGACTCACATAGTGATTATAGTGCTGACCCAAGGGTCTAGCAATTTAATACCAATTTACAACCAATACAACGCCTGCATGCTAGTCTGTTGCTATACTGTGTTGCTTTTGAATTTATTTATGTACTTTAAAAGTATAATGAAAATAAATTTTTGACCACTTTAGAAAGAGAGTGCTTCAACGTGATCAGGAACGACAGAAGATGGTGTTTAATAGAGCAAGACGAGTATGACAGTCTCTTGTAAAATAATGTTTGATGTTGTGCCGATGACTTGTTAAGTGCCAATAAAGCTCGTACCATAGGATAAACAAAGACGAATACAATCACATAATTATTAATTACTGCCATAATTGAGTGAAAATTCTGCAATAGAGATACAAATAGTACATATTGTGAGAGAGAAGATGTCCTTTTTTCAACTTTACCACGCATAAATGAAATCATCCTAGTTAAAGCCACATTTTGTTCGTGCGGACGCTTTGGAAAGAAAAAAGTGAAACATTCTCGAAAATGAAAATTCTTCAATTGTTTATTGTGCTCTAAATATTGAATCAAACCTACCTGTCGACATTCGGCACAAAAGGCCGTTGTTCAAACTATTTGTTTTGTTGAAAACCATGGCCGCCAGAGCATGACTACACGGGTGCGCATCAGCGGAACTACCGCGAAATCGCATAAACGTAAATTTGTTCCTTCGACACATCCGGGACCTTCCGCGGTAGTGGCATCGTCACGGAAAAGACAAACACAGGTACATTGTAGGTTCTATCGCTTGTTTTGATTTTTTTTTTGTAAAAGGATGAGCTGACTATGTAAAGATCGGGCAATGCTATTCCATGTAGAAACGATTTACCTTGCTAAACTGGCCAAATGCTGGGTTCGATTTGGTTACGGTCCTCATCTCAAAGCAAAGCTTTTTTCAAAACCGCGTTTGGCCTGTTTAGCAAGGTAAATCATATCTACATGGAATAGCATTGCCGCATTTTATATAGCTATCTCATTCTTTCACAAAAAATCAAAACAAGCGATAGTACCTACCTTTGTGTGGCTTTTTTGTGACGATGCCACTACCGCGAAAGGTCCCGGATGTGACGAAGGAACAAATTTACGTTTACGCGATTTCGCGGTAGTTCCGCTGATGCCCACCCGTGGACTAGTTTCCCTATGCAAATTAATGGAAAACTTAACAATATTTATCACATAAGACTACACTGGGTCGATTTGAAGAGTACATAAGATTGGCATAAATGGTCTTACATGGTCATCATCTACTATAATTGTTTACTTTATTATGTTTCATCATTATTTGTTTTATTGAAAATACATGAATTGTGGCATACGATTTTAGTCGTAAAATAAACGCATTGCCCTGTATTCGAGTACTGTCTCTATATGAAATAGACATGGGAATTGACAAATTTTACCACATCAGCACCGTGAGGAAGAGAACTAGACACAGAACACAGACAGCAACAACACAATGAAAGCAACCAGCTCTATCGTTCTCAGCAGGACGAATGCTAGACTAGAAAGGCACCAAGAACCACACTACACCCCAACACACACAATGGGAGCAACAATAAACACTTGTAAAATAAGTTATAGCAATCCGAAAATTAAAAGTCTGACTTCTAATCAGCCACTGGAGGCCAGCACGTTTGAAAATTAAATTTATTTCCTGTAAATTTTAAAAAGCCATTTCATCGCTAACTGTTCAGATTATTTGTCAAAATAAACTATTCAACAGAAGAATCAATAAAAATGCAAACAAAGGTAAAATGAGCAGCAAGAAACTAGATATTCTGTTTATGCATATTTGTAGGACTGTGTAAGGCGTCTCAGACTAAAAATTGTTACCCTCCATGGCTTTTAGTTCCATATTATACAAACATCTGTAGCTATCTTATTTTTTTATTCAATTTTGGTTATCTTTTTTTTTTTGCATTTTGCTATGTTTAACTAGGGGTTTAAATTTCAGATTCATTTGCCTTCGATATTGCTGTCCCCTTTAACCTCGTAATTCTTGAGTGACAAAGGAGGTCTTAAGATATCAATGGTGTCACCAGAAACTGCCTGACTGCAGCTCTCCTGGCTCTATGTGACTGGGTTTGTAGCTGGTCTGGCTGCTGTTTGACATTTTCCTCTCTGTCGATGATATAAGCATGAGTATTTACTGCAAATTTAATGCTAGCACACAGAATTTCTGCCATTATCATGGGTTATGGGTTGAAATGTTAACTCTGTAGGAGACCTTGAAAGACACAATGCAGTCGATAGTCAGTCGGGCTGTATAAATAGCCTTCGGTCCAATCGTAGCTCAAAGCGTGGGTATCCTTGATAGGGATCGTGAAAGACATCTGAGCCACAATCGAATCCTGTCACAACAGAGCGTATCGGTTCGAGATGAACGCATCAGAACGTTTATGCGCGTGCCACATCGTCTCAAATTGGGAATCCTGATCGTGATGCTCGTAACAGGTCTGCACACAATCGTGAACTCGATCGGGACAATCTTGTCCTAACGCATCTGATCGTACCTGAAGGAGAGACCAGATCGTGGCATCAGAAATTGAGTAATCGTGATCATATCGCATCCAAGCGCAACATATCGTATCAGAACATATCGATCCGCATCACTTCGTATTTAAACCTAAAATTTCAAATAAATCCCACGATCAGTTACGAATGAACAATCGTGGCGTTCGTAACAGATCGCACGACAGTGGGAACGCCGCATTACTGACAAAACTTTGTATCATACATGTATGCTTATAGACTTGTATATATGTTAAATATATGTAAACATTTTTAGAGGGACGCATGTTAGACTAGCGTTGATCGCTAAATGTGCTGTCTTCTTTAAATAAAAAAAACCTTTCAAAATGACAACCTTATAAGGCTTTTTGTCCATGATTGTGTTTGTATTGTCAATTTAAGGAAAAGGAGGTTACAGTGAAACTTTAGAATGACATTTACGACAAGGATGCTTTACAAATAAATGGGTATGAGATTCCAACCTGTCAAATACAATATGATGCAGCTGGCAAGGAAACGGACCGAAAAGATCAAAAATAGTAAGTGAGTATGATCAGGAAATACCACAATTACAAACTGCAGACAACCCCGTGGCACCGCGAGGAAGAGCGGCTCAACCATCACGAGACACCAGGAAGACAAATTAAGCAAAGCAATCAGCTCTCTCTTCCCCATCAAGATGATTGCAATACTAGAATGGACATAAAGTAACGTACAACAAAACATAGAACAATTACAGACTCCCACAATGGGAGTAACAATAAACAAAAAGTCAACAACAACAGAACCACCGCCTTAGAACGGACAGCAGCCTAAGCCACCGGGGGGGGGGGGGTCGGTGGGGGCTTCAATGCATTTTACTGGTACCAAATCTTCGCCCTAGATTCTGATGTTGTTGAAGTACAAGAAATGTTCAGCTCGCATGGAGGCCATCTAACTAATGCAATGTATTAATGCTGCTTATGCTTTAGAAGATACGGTTGCTTAAGCAAAAGGGCATTATGAAGAATACATTTATGTGCAATTATTTTGAATTTAGGCCAAGATTTGCTTTAAGATTTTTTTTATATATATTTAGCTCTGGTGGTCAAAATGAAATTTTTGTTTGATGGTGCAAAACCGTTTGACAGTTTGGCTATAACATTAATGTATTGCAACAGACTGCATGCTTGGTAGTTAACCCAATCATGGTTGGCAACTTTGCTTTCCTCTTTAATTGCACGCCGGTGGGTCGGACTTCAGACTCTATGATGGTCCCGACTTAAAGACTTATCTATTGATGAGATGGTAGGGGCCTGATGCTTTGGCTGTTTGTCGGGCCCACCGGGGTTCACCTGTTGGATTTCTTTTGCTCCGATATTCAGTTTTATTTACTGTTGAGTCCTTATCTTTGCTTTATCTCCTTGTTATATCTTGATTTATATGTTTTAGGAGATGATGCATTGATAAGTTAGGGGTCTTTCATACAAACCAAATATCTATGTGTCTTGATCCACATCTGAATTAAGGGTGAGGTTGGCGCCGTTAAACCGGTTTAAGCCCTCCAGTAAAATATTTTACTGACCGTTCCAAGGCGGTACTTCTTTTGTGGATTTTTTTTATGTTTTTGTTCTGTCTTGTGTTTGCTATGTCTGTGTGCGCGTCTGTTTATATGTGCTTTGTGGTCATCTGCTGGGAAAGGGCTGACCTCTTGGTTCTCGTTTGTGGTGTCTACTGTGAGTTTGTCACTTTCCCATTGGTAAGGTGTGGTACTTGATTGTATCGATTCCTGATCTTTGCACCCTTACTTACTTTGGTAGAGACTTTATAAGGATTTGGTAGATGGCCTTATGAGATACATTTGTGAGAAACTATTTTGGGCCTATTTCAGGAGGGAATGCTGTCTCAAGATTTTTTCTGTTTTTATCTCTAACGGCTATGAAAAACATTTGTGTGGAACTATTTTGAATTTGCTGGTAAGCAGTTCAGGAGATGTTTGTTTTGTTTTAAGCTTCGGCAGCGTAGCGGAACCGTTTTGCACTTTTTAATAGAGACTTTGATACAGATTAGCGCTGTAAAACCAGTTTAAGCCCTCAGGTAAAATTATTTTTACTGACCGTTCCAAGGCGGTGCTTCTTTTGTGGAACGTTTTTGTTACTTATGTTTCGTGTTTGTCATGCTTTCTGGTCTGTCATTGCAGCCTTGTGGTCACCTACTGGGAAACAGATAACCTCTTGGCCCTCTTGTGTGTGGTGTTTTATTGTTTTTTTGTCCATTTTCCGTGTGATGTTCTAGGTCAGGTGATTTTATCGATTTCTGATCTTTGCCTCCATACTTACTTTTATAAGGAGTATTTATATGTTATTATTTTGAAATCGGACCAGCAATTTAGGAGGCGATGTCGTTTACGGATGTTTTTATTTTAGCTCTAGCGGTCATTTTGTTAATTCGGACGAAACCGTTTTGAGTACTGGTGGAAGTGGGCCTCAGGATCATTTGTGTTAATCTATTTTAAATTTGGGCCAGTAGTTCAGGAGCAGATGTTGTTTAAAGTAGTATCTATCATAGCTCTGGTGAATATTTTGTTAAGTGGAGAAAACCCGTTTGAATACTGGGGAGTAGTGGGCCTCAGGATCATTTCTGTGAAATTATTTATAATTTTGGCCAGTAGCTCAGGAGCATATGTCGTTTAAGGATGTTTCTATTTTAGCTCTAGCGGTCTTTTTGTTAATTTGGACGAAACCGTTTTGAGTACTGGTGGTAGTGGGACTCAGAAACATTTGTGTGAAATTATTTTAAAGTTGCCGGGCCAGCAGTTCAGGAGCAGATGTCGTTTAAAATTTAACGCTTTGTGCAGCGGAACCATTTGGGAATTACTGTCCTGTAAACCAAGAGTGACAGCGACGTAATGTTTTGTTTACAACTGTTTAGTAAAACACTAACTTGTACACACCACGTGAGCTAAGGCGAATCGATAGATCACTTCTGTATTAATCCTATCCGCAGGATAGTATTAATACATAAGTGATCTATCGATTCTAAGTCCCTGATAACTTTGTAAACAAAACACGAGGTCACTGTCAATTTTGGCTGACAGGACAGTAGTATCAAACATTTGTGTGTTGTTGTTTTTAAATTTAGGAAAGCAGTTCAGGAGAAGGTAACCCCCATGATTATTGTTTTAAATTATGCAACATTTCTGATGATTGCGACATGTGCAAAATGCTTGTGGTTGGGGAAAATTGTGTAAATTCTAGTAAATCTGTTTTTAGAAACAAATGTTCAATGGGGAATCACCAGCTAGTTTTATTACTGTAATTCGTAATTTCATTTACTTACAGTCATGCACTTTTAATTTCGATTGCGACGTGTGATTAATTAATGGTGTTACAAAATTTTTGAAGTATCCATCTTCATCTAATTTAGTAGAAAAGAAACAAATGGACATACTTAACTCCTTGCATGCTTTTGTTATCGTCTGCAGACTTTTTTTCAAAATTAACTTCAAAAAAAAAAATCTTTCAGGAGCACTATCAGAGTGGCAAACAGTTTGGATCTTGATCAGGATCGACCATTGGTCGAGCCTGATCTGGGTCCAAACTGTTTGCAAAGGTTAACAGCAGACGACAAAAGTTGCAGCTAACAAGAATCGTCATTATCGCAGACCATAGACCTACATGTACATACGTAGACCATATTATATAGAATATCAAAAGGGGTACTTACATCTGTGCTCACGCATGAATTTTCTTTAAACTTTGCATATAAATAACTCATTATATACAAACTATTAAAATGTATTTATCGAATTAGATAGTTAACAATAAGGCTTAGGAAGCAACCCTCACGTACTCCACCTTTGAGGTGGTACCTGTCTCTAAATTTCTATGTCCAAAATCTATAGTTTTGTTTATTTCTATGATTTGTCATCTAAATTGAATCCAAAATACCATAATACCACAAACCGTTTAGATAAATTATGGTTTACGTTTTCTAAAGAAGTGTTTATAAAATTTCAATATTTTATCTCAACAATTTACAAAAGATTCAACATTCAATTCCAAATATAGATATGTTCTAGTCTTTGTCAAGATATCATATTATCACAAAAACATGCCATATATATGCTGCTGATCTGAGCCAAATTTCATGAAAATCCAAAACCGGTAACGTGGTCATTTCCTACCCCTTATGTGTATAGGTCAGTTTTAGCAAAATTGATTATTTAGTTGAAATGAATCAATAACTCGACAGAAGGAGTTTGTTTTTAAATCTACTTCCACTTTTCTTAAAGAAAGACATATTGAGACAATTTCAAATGATTCAATGGTTGGAAATGCCGAAGGTCATGGCCCCATGTCATGGCACTATGGGGCCAAGACAATGAGTATCACTTTCCCAAGTCCTGCATGATATTGTTTAAGAAACATCATATCATAACAATAAACGTGTGAAAACAAAAGACCAAATAGTTCCTTTACATCCCAACTGAACTAGAGTAACCACAGTTTGGTGCTGTGACCAGGATAAAGTGTAACAGAGTCTTATCAAAGGTATCATAGAACAGTGTTCTACATGAATAAGTGAGGTCCAGAAACTATTCTGTCTGCCTAGAATATACAGCCAGCTAAAGTATAAATTGCTAGTTGATGGAAAGAAGCATCAGTTTACAGAAAAGAATGATCAGAGAAGATTTAAGCATTAATTTAGCAATACCTTTGGGACCAAGAGTTCTCTGTGACCAAAATGGTCAATTTTAACCAATAGGTTTGACAGGGTCTTATTTCTATGAACCAGGTTTATTAATGAGGCTTACAATTACAAAATCATAGATATAAGGTTCTTCTCCTGTATGAAGGTTTCTCTTCTGTATTAATTAAAATTCTTAACAATGTTAAATATTTAGTAAAACATTGGTTAGATATAGTTTTAACGTTAGAAACTAGATGTGGTAAGTACAGATGTCATCATTTTGGGCAATATTATTGTGAAAGCACTTCATTAAATAAGAATTGTGGCACTTGATATCAAAGAATATTGTTTATTCTTCTGCCAATCCATAAAAGGGAAACACTGACCATATCAACTTCTACAAATAAACGTACTAGCATGATGAATCAAACTAAGCAAGTATTCAAGTATGTTTTACACTGAAACATAAGTATTGTTTTTTTTACATCTCGGTGAATTAGGGCCATGTGTTTACATCAAGTTGAAAAAACATGTTACCGGTCTTTGAATTTCATGAAACTTGGCCTTCATATTCTTAATGTACGAGTATATGGATAGTTTATATGTGACAAATGCCGCAACGGGTAAAAATAATTCCAAATTTTAATGAATACAAAATATACAGTTGAAAATTAGAGTACCACGTCAAAAAAATGAAAGCCTAACCACTGTCCTAATACAAACTAAGCCATTTATATTATCAACGAACTAATCAATGATATAGTTATTTAATAAAACATTTCTGCGCCCGTTACATGATATGTCAATTACTTTAGAAATGATTATATCTGGGTACCCTAAGGTATTGTAGTGATATCATACATCACGTCATAAATAAGCAATGGAATTGCATATTAACAAAAATGCACCATAAATATAAAAGTCATACCCCAGACAATTAATAAACATACTATTATCAAATTCCAAGCGTGGGCAGACTCCCATGTTAATTTCCCATACCATGTAAGAGCCACTTTTATAGTTTTATGAATCTGCTGATAACCTGTATTCTGGTAGTATACCTGTTAAAGCTTGTTTTCGAGAGAGAAAAAAATAGCAGAAGACAAAATAGCATGCAGTATTACCCAGCACACAAGCGGTATTTTTCTTCCTTAACCTTGCTTTTTAAGTGATTCGTCAAACCCCTATATTATCTCGTTTCCCAAGTCCTCTTGAAGATGTGAAAGTTTTAATTTAGGTGTCGCTTGAATACTTAACGTCGGAAATTAAAATAGAAGCATACATCATACATTGAAATCAAAATAAATCATTTCGAGCCGCAATCTTGGAAATAACCCTTTCTGGCCACACTAGACAGCGTTATCACCGCGTGCCTTAGCTGATCTGGACGAATCGCTAAGCGCCTGACCTTGTTTGAGAAGCAACTGTTTGGCGCTACATTTGTAACATGTTTTGTAAATTGTGCATTTGCGGTCGATTACACAAATTGAAACTGAAAACAAAGAGTTGTTTGTCAGTTAGATAACCTTGAAGGCAATTGTTGGTCATGTTAAAAATCGAACTCACTAGAAACCGACTTTAAGCAAATATTCAAATGACATAAAGCACATAACCGCGTCTCAAGATATGGTTGTAGGCTTGAAACCTTTAAAACAATATTGTCCATTCATTATTTTATAGACGAGTCGGAAAAGATGATCAAGTTTACTGTTACATATACAAGCCTGTACTTTGCTCAAGAAAATATAGAGTTAAAACATTGATGTTTCATGCATTAACGTTCGCCTGGTCACGAGGGAGATGTTAAAAACCGAGGGCGAAGCCCGAGCTGAGGGACCTGGCAAACACTAATTATTGAAAATTCATGTTTGGTCGCATAAATCAACGAATATTCATCTACATGTACATACTGCTAGCTTTGAAACACTTCTCTGATTTTGCTAGGGTTCAACTCATATTTGAACACCAGGCCCCGAGGTTATACAAAAAATTTCATGCTCAAATCAGCTGAGCATGAACTTTATTCTGCTCAAAAATGTTAAAATACCAACAATTAACATTTACTAGCATGATAGATACAACATCTGAGAGACTTAAAGCAAGAAACGTCTTCAATTTTCGGTATTTTAGTTTTTATGAGCAGTTGAAGCGTGCTCAGTTTAGTTGAGCATGAATTTTTTTTATAACTTCGGGAGCTACCTGCTACAATGACACGCACACAATAATCAGGAACCGTGTAACGCACTACTTTGTATTCTTGAAAGCTAATATTCGAACAAACTACACAGCTCAGCCGACTAGTAGTCTCATTTGTCTGTAACACGCAACAGTTGTCTTGACACATGAAGACATCAATTTGACAGCCATACAGAGTTCTTGTTACAGCTGTGCTGAGCCATTTTGCATGTCTTAGTTACACAATGCTCCAACAACCGTCGCGCTTGCTTTTCCTAGACTTTTTAATAGTCTGCTAATAAAAGGGATGTAAAATGATATATTTTGTTTCTAAATGGTTATATTCATTAGTCAATAAATGCAATTGTCTTCAGTGGAGTTGTATGATTGTTATACTAGAACTTAGCAGCAGCCTATAGACTAGTAGGAATATTCTGTGTATGAAACCATTATTTTAATAGTTTAAGGTCTTAGGAAAGGCTATATTTTGTTCCTTTTTGCAAGGAGGATTTTCGGCAATACTGAAACGAAACGCCAGCATTGTGTGGGCTTATAACAAAATCGGAGTTAGTTTCTAATTGGATCGCCTCAGTTCTCTTAAAACAAATGTCTATCACCTTTTGATATAAGTTAGTTGAAAATGAAATGTTTAAGTCATGCTCTCAGCAGGGCATGAAAATTCTGTTGCCGAAACAAAAACAAAACATAAAATCAAATGGCTGGTCTCTCTCTCTCTCTCTCTCTCTCTCTCTCTCTCTCTCTCTCTCTCTCTCTCTCTCTCTCTCTCTCTCATGTCATCATATTCATGATCAACAACTTCTCTGTCTAGCTTTTAGACAAATTTAAAAGATAAACTTATGCATTTTACTTAACAAGTATAAGATGCTGCTCGAAGCAAATGCTTTAAATTTAAGTTTTCCTACAAAATGTTCGAAGTTTATGCGCCAATCAGTAACCTTCACCAGATCTTACCTGACTCAGTTTAATATCATATTGATTGAAGACTGAAAGGTTGTGACTCCATTAGGCATTAGGCATTTGCAAGATGAAATGTTGTTTTATTCATTTGACATTTTGTATATATGAATATATTTAATGTTTTTTATGGAGGACCTCATAGTAGAATAGCCGATGGGATAAATGAGTTTACCCTCTGAAAACATTGTAAATACTACTACTACTGCTTATAATAATAATAATGCAGGGCAAAAGGGGGAGCATTTTGCAATACTTTCGGCCTTCATTAAGCTACCATTTTAGCTCACCAGAGCCGAAGGCTTAGGATGAGCTTATAGGATGGGACTCGAGCCGGCGTCCGTCCGTCCGTCCGTCCGTCTGTCCACAGATTGAAACATGAATATCTCTGAGAATAGCTGACTGATCGTAATTAAATTTCATCTGAAGCATCATTGGGGTGGTGGATTGGCTGCATTAGGTTTTGGGCCAGATCGGATTAGAACTCTGCTTTCCATGGATACATTTGATAAGTTCTCTCATCCAGTGGTCCTATATGAAAATTATTTCATTTGCATATTCATGAATATAAATGAAACTTTAGTAATGAGAGAAAACATCTTTGAAATTAAGGGATTTACATATAAAATTACCTATGTTTCAACTACCATGTGTTCTAGTGTATCAAACCGAGTGCCAATTCAATGCTAAGACACTGTATCTTTACCTTAAGGTTAAATATGAAAAATATTTATCATGAATATTCATGAATTTAAATGAAAACAGAAGAAATATATGATAAAAATGCAGAAAAATCAAGGGGGTGCACTTCCAAAATTGCTCACATCTCAGTTGTTAAATGCTCTATAGTGCTAAACCTGATTTTAAACTAATGCTTTAACACAGCATGTTTACCAAAATGATCCAATTCATAACACATCTAATTTAATTTCTCATGAATATTGATGAAAACATGAGAAATTAGAGAAAAATACAGAAAAATAAAGGGGGTGTATCTACAAAATGATTCATATCTTAGCTTTCAATTGTCCTATAGTAGCAAACTTTGTACCATATAAAACAAAGTTTGTACCATATAAAAAGTTTTTTTTTGAGTAAAAAAATAGTATAAGATTTATAGCAGTTTAAATATGAGCAATTTTGTAGGTACACTGCTATCAATATGTATACATTTTATCTTGTATTTTTAAGTTTTTATTAATATTGATCTTATACAAATTAGATAATTCTTATATCTTCCCATTAGGTAAAACTGTTATGCATAGACTTGAATTAAGCATAATGTTTGCTACTCTAGGGCAATTAGCAGCTGCGATATTGGTAATTTTGTAGGTATACCCCTTTATTTTCTCGGCCATTTTTCTCTTTGTTCTAATGTTTATGTTAATTTTCATGAATAAGTAAATGAGTTAATGAAACAAATTACCGTTGCGATAAAGGGCTGTGTCATAGCAATAAGTTGGCACCATGTTTGCTACTTAAGGGCTATAAGCTGCTGAAATAGGAGTAATTTTGTAGGTGTGACTAGAAAAGGCTCTGATCAGACTACGCGTATTAGTTTTCAAGTATCTTTCTCAGAATGCTCATGGTGTCATCAATATTCATGAATATATTCGTATGATCATTTTAAAATTCGATCATATGTTAAACATAGTATTGTCTTAGCATTTATTTAAAACCAAGTTTGGTACTCTAGGGCACTTAGCAATTGAGATAATATTAGATTTGTCAGTACACCCCCTTGATTTTTCCTGGATTTTTCATTTATTTTTACTGTTCTAATTAAAATTATTTATTATTCATGTTAATTATTTTTCATAGCTGACCTTAAGGTAAAGGTATTATGTCTTAGCATTGACTTGACACCAAGTTTGATACACTAGGACGCATAGCAGCTGAGATATTGGTAATTTTATACGTACGCCCTTTAATTTTTCTGAAATTTTATCTCTGATTTCTAAAGTTTTCAATAATATTCATGAATATACTTTGCGTATCTAACTACCAAATTAAACTGTTATGTCCAGGAATAAGTTTGGTACCATGTTAAGTAATCTAAGATGAGATGCTGTTGAGATATGAGTATTTTTGTACGTATACCCCCATTCTTTATAGTCGCATAATGGGTTGCCACGAAAACCATGAAATTTCATATAACCAAAGAGCATTTATTTTTGAGGACAATATTTTTTTTGCATTTAAGTTGTCCCAATAAACAAATTTACACCCATAATGAACTGTCCTTTGTGTTCAATTTAGGTCTGATTACCCCCTTGCATACTATAGTTTAGCCATGTTTTTCCCACATTTTTTTAATATTTCATTAATACTCATGAATATGCAAATGAAATATTTTTCATATAGGACCCCACTGGATGAGAGAACTTATCAAATTGAATCACTGATTATATTAAAACTGGCAACAATAGTGGTTTGAAGATGTTTTTGGGCTGAAATATGTTTATTTATGGGTTTTTATTATGATTTGTTTAATTTTTAACGTTTACATTAATATTCATAAATATGCAAAACAGTAGATTTACATATCTGACCACAAGAAAAAAAGAAATGTGTCTAAGCTTTAATTTGACACCAATTTTAGTGCTCTAGGATAAGTAGAACCCTAGATATGATTGAATCTGTAAGCCTAACCCCCATTCTCGAAAACCATATAAAGGTGTTGCCATAGAAACCATGCATTTTCATATAGCCCATACCAAAATGTTTTAAGGTGTACCTCGTTTCGCATTTAGAAGGTCTCATTGAACAATTTGGCATGAATTTAAAAGGCCCTAGGAGTGCAGGATAGATCGTACCTAAACCCCTCCCCTAGGCTTATAGTTTTTACGTGATTTTCCCTCATTTTTTTAACTTTTCATGTACATTCACGAATATGCAAATGAGATATTATTCATATAGGACCACACGATGAATGGACTAGTCAAATTGTACCATTTATTGTATCAAAACATGCAACAATGACAATATTGGGATGAAATCAGCCTATTTATATTTTTAATGATGTTCCCTTATTTTTAGCGTTTTTATTAATATTCGTGAATACGCAAATTATGCAAATATGATAACTTGCATTTTTGATCATGAAATCAAAGACCTATGTCTTAGCTTTTTTTAGTACAAATTTCAGTAATCTATGGCTTAAAGCAGCTGAGATATTATTGAAATTTAACATATAACCCCATCTGTGAATCACATTTTTAATGTTTTCATGAATATTTATGAATATGTAAATTAGATCATTTGCATATGCAATGGGGATAATAGGCGTATGTCTAAGCTTTAATTTGGTATTAAGTTTAGTAGTATAGGATAAGTAACAGCTGAGATATGAGGAATTTTGTAGGTATACCCCCATTCTCAAATCCGCTATGGGTTGCCATGGAAATCATGCCATCTCAACAGCATCTCATCATGCATTTTCACAGAGCCCAAACCATTTTCAGGACACCTTCGTTTCGCATCCAGGGGGTCCCAATGAACAATTTGGCACCCCTGAAAAATTGTCCTGGGGGTGCACAGTTACCTAAATTGGATGCCGGGGTATTATGGAGTTAGCTGCCCTTGAGCATCTTAAAAATTGATTGATAATGTTGTGACCACTCTAGCGCCTTCATTTTTTATTGGATCTTCTTCATTCTTGCAGGTAACAAAGACAACCATGTCAGATGGGTTCGAAATTCGGCCAGATCAGACCTTGGACTGTGGAGTTAGCTGCCCTTGAGCGTCTGGAAAAATCCCCATAGACTTATAATGTGAGATATGTTTTTCTTGCGGATAAGAAGTACAACTATAAAAGCTTGAATGAGTATGTATTTCTTCACGATCCCATCACCTATAATGCCCTTGAGCATCTTAAAAATTGATGGAGAATGGTGTGACCTCTCTAGCACCTTCATTTGTGATTGGATCTTCTTCATTCTTGCATGTAACACGGTCAACTATAAAAGCTTAGATGGGTTCTAAATTCGGAGAGATCAGACCTTGGACTGTTGAGTAAGCTGCCCTTGAGCGTCTTAAAAATCCCCATAGACTTATAATGGGAGAAATGTTGTGACCACTCTAGTGCTTTCATTTTTTAATAAATCATATTAATTCTTACAGATAAGAAGGACAACTATAAAAGCTTGATAGTGCGAATTCCATCATGATCCCATCACCTATTATGGAGTTAACTGCCCTTGAGCATCTTTAAAAATGATTGATAATGTTGCGACCACTCTAGCGCTTTCATTTTTGATTGGATCTTCTTCATTCTTGCAGGTAACAAGGACAAACATAAAAGCTTGGATGAGTTTAATTCAAAGTAGAACCAACCTTAAACTGCTGAGTTAACTTCCCTTGAGCATCATAAAAATCTGCATAGACTTACAATGGGAGATCACTCAAGCACCTTCATTTTTGAATAGATCTTCCTCATTCTTGCAGGTAACAAAGAATTTCATAAAAGTTTGAATGAGTTTGATTTTCAGCCACACCCATTTACCAGCTACAGAGTTAGCAGCCCTTGAGCGTTAAAAATATAATTGTATAACTTTGTGACCACTCTAGCAACTTCATTTTTCATTTGATTTTCTTCATCCTTGTAGGTTACCATAAAAGTATGGATGAGTTTGAATTTCGGTCAGATCCCATCACTGACTTCGGAGTTAGCTGCCATTGAGCATCTGAAAACTACACTTTCACCAGGTTTCCTCTGCAATTTGTATTTATATCTTTTTAATACTTGCAGGTAACTAGAACTGGGATAATATCTTATATTTTTAATTAATTCCTGGTCACTGTTGAAAGTTCAGAGTTATCTGCCTTTGAGCATCGTAAATTATGGTATCTCCAAACATTATGCTGGCTCCCAGGTGAGCGATCGTTGCAAATTGGGCTACTTGTTCATTAAGACCTTTGTTTTGTTTATTTCAATTGCCAGCTGAGAGGATTTGGGTACTGATCGCATATGTGTAAGTGAATCTTTAAACATGCTTGCACAGCTATCTAGTGAGACTAGAAGCCTAACTTTTGACCGGGACCTTCATCTACAACCCTACTATGTTTTGGGGAACAGTTAAGTCTTTGAAGAGACTACGCTATTGTACATCGCAAATGCGATTGCTACCCAACTCATTAGATGGCTTGTATGATCTAAAGTCTGCTTCCATCGTGTGTGCGCGCGAACAGAAGTGCTTAGCCTCCGCTGATCGCCAAGGCAAAAGTATCATTTTCATATGCGATGGCTTTTGTTTTCGCTATTCTGGCGACAACCTATTGTTTCTAAACATCAACTTTATGACTCTCCTCCCTTTATTATCCTGACAAAGGTAGCAGCAGATATGTGAAATATGATGTTGATCATTGTTATGCAATAAAAGTAAAACGATTAAGGTGTCATACAGCCGACTAAGAGTGATTATTTCACAAGGAACATAAAGAGTATGTTGTTGTCGCCACTAGTAACAATGTCTGTGATCGTGCTGTTGCACACTGTTACATCAGCATCACATCATATATGAGCCGTGACATGTGATTTCTAACAATGTGGCATTCTGACAAGTGTAGACTCAGACGAGCCTGTGCAGCCCTCTTTTAAGCTTAGAAACTCCAAATGATGTTCAATCAGAAGCTTAACACTCATAGAATATTCAAGCGACTAGCAAAGGCTCTGATCAGACTGCGCATATGCGCAGGCTGATCTGAGGCTTTGCTGGTCGCACATACCACATTGTTGGAAATCTTATGTCGCGGCTCAATTATATTTACGTTACATGGTCACTTTAACCTATGGCTTGATAAATCGCATGCTTCTATTACATAACGACATGCCTTACCTACATTGTTCTTCTCATAAAACTCGTACCTGCATTCGGAAAACCTCGGCCGATACCGTGGAATCAGCCCTTTGATGTGATAAATCCGCCATAGGCATAGCAAATTCAATTGTAGAGAAATAAACTGCTATGTAGAGCCACAAAATGCTCCATACACAATATGCTCTCTCGAGGTGCATATTGTGTACCCTGCATACACAATATGCTCCCCCTTAAATCGGGAGCATATTGTGTAGGACATGTATCATACCTACACAATATGCTCCCTAGCTGAGGAGCGCAGTCGTGGTAGAGTGCTTGACCCGATATCGATGGGTTGCGGGTTCGAGCCTCACCTGAAGCACTGCGTTGTGTTCTTGAACATGACACTAAATATCCTGTGCTCAGTACTGGTTTCCCCCCGATGAAGTCGGAGGGATATTGTTTTGGCGTCGGCCGTCTATGCACCCGTCTGTCTGTCCACCTGTCCTTCCAGAAACATACCTAAGTACCTATTAGTCAGATTTGGTGCATTCTCTGCATGAATAGATAGTACCATGGACAGTCCCAAGTGCGGATCCAGAGGGGGGGGGGCAGGGGGTCCGGACCTCCTCCGGAAAATCACAAGTTATATATTTTCTATAGGAATAAGCAATTGGAACCCCCCACCCCGGAAAAAGTTGGAACCCCCCCCCCCCTAGAAAATGTTGGACCCCCTCGGGAACCTTGAAAAATGATAGTTTTCTTTGAAATTAACCATTTGCGACTGTAAAATAAGCTGAGGACTAAAAAAAGGTTGTCAGAGCTTTTTTGTCAGATTGACCTGGACCCCCCCCCCCCCTGACAAAATTCCTGGATCCGCGCATGACAGTTCGAAATCGTATAAGTTTAGTCAAGATCAACTGATAAACTCATTATTGCTCTGGCACTTATAATGCAAAAGTTGTAATGGCTTTCTTTGAGTAATGATCTAAACATTTCCACAAAGCTGTTATGTATAAAAAGCCTGTAGATAAGTATGACGGTGTAAAATGTAAAAATAAATACCTCGCCCACTTGAATCTTTAGGCAGGGTCAAAGGTCAAATACATTAATTTGGTAATAACTTAGTCAATTTTCAATATTATTACCGAAACTTTGTATGCAGACAGATAAAAAACAACAATAGATTTGAAATATATCAGACTGGATATTTGATTGGATGCCTGGGTCCGATCCCCTGGGTAGATTTAGGGGATGGGGCGAGTCCAAAAAGAAACTTATTCTGAATATTGTCATGCTGCATATAAAATTAAGGGAACAGCACATGACAGCAACATGATAGCAATTATTTAGCACGCAGAGACACCATTGACCACTGAGGAAGGGGGTCAAAATGTCAACGCATTTTCACCTTGAAATTAGTCATGTTTCGTAGAGCACCTTAAAAACAAGCATTCTGTCCTTACATACACCCTAACCCCTTGGGTAGTGGCAAAAGGTCAAATATTCATTTATTGAATATGGTCATGCTGTATATCAAATAGAAGGGACTTACGCATGCAGCAACATGGTAGCAAGTATTGTTCCAGAAGACACACCGCGACTTCGGGGTGGGTCAAAAGATAAAACATTTTTTTCTGAAATCAATCATGTTGAAGATCAGAATGGAGTGTATAGCACACTGAAAGTACAAATGTCAAAGATCACCGACACTAGATCAAATTAAAGGGGGGAAGTGTAGATTTACTTTAAGGTGGCCAATCACGTGGTCTGACTGATTGGGTTCACGGACTGCACAAACCAGTTATCGGACATAAAAAAGTAAGGAAAATTTGCTGTTGTGCATTATATGCTCGAAGCATATTGTGTACCTTACCTACATAATTTGCTTATATTATCATACTACCAAGGTAGCATATTGTGTACCTTACCTACACAATATGCTCCGAATATCATAATACTACTGAGGTAGCATATTGTGTACCTTACCTACACAATATGCTCCGAATATCATAATACTACTGAGGTAGCATATTGGGTACTTACCTACACAATATGCTCCAAATATCATAATACTACTGAGGTAGCATATTGGGTACCTTACCTACACAATATGCTCCGAATATCATAATACTACTGAGGTAGCATATTGGGTACTTTACCTACACAATATGCTCCGAATATCATAATACTACTGAGGTAGCATATTGTGTACCTTACCTACACAATATGCTCCGAATATCATAATACTACCGAGGTAGCATATTGTGTACCTTACCTACACAATATGCTCGGAATATCATAATACTACTGAGGTAGCATATTGTGAACCTTACCTACACAATATGCTCCGAATATCATAATACTACTGAGGCAGCATATTGTGTACCTTACCTACACAATATGCTCCCATTATCAAGATACTACCAGGGTAGCATATTGTGTACCTAACCTACACAATATGCTCACATTACCAAAAGGCTACCAAGGTAGCATATTGTGTACTTTACCTACACAATATGCTCCGATTATCATATTACTACCCCATTATCAAACTACCAAAGTAGCATATTGTGTACCCTACCTACACAATATGCTCCAATTATAATAATAGTACTGAGGTAGCATATTGTGTGCCTTACCTACACAATATGCTCTAAATATCATAATACTACTGAGGTAACATATTGTGTACCTTACCTACACAATATGCTCCCATATCATAATGCAACCGAGGTAGCATATTGTGTACCTTACCTACACAATATGCTCCCATTATCATAATATTACTGAGGTAGCATATTGTGAACCTTACCTACACAATATGCTCCCATTATCATAATACCACCAAGGTGGCATATTGTCAACCTTACCTACACAATATGCTCCGAATATCATAATACTACTGAGGTAGCATATTGTGGACCTTACTTACACAATATGCTCCAATTATCATAATACTACTAAGGTAGCATATTGTGTACCTTACCTTCACAATATGCTCCTATTATCAAGATACTACCAAGGTAGCATATTGTGTACCTAACCTACTCTATATGCTCACATTACCAAAATGCTTCCAAGGTAGCATTTTGTGTACCTTACCTACACAATATGCTCCAATTATCAGAATACTACCAAGGTAGCATATTGTGTACCTTACCTACTCAATATGCTCCAATTATCATAATACTACCAAGGTAGCATATTGTGTACCTTATTTACACAATATGCTCCCATTATCATAATACCACCAAGGTAGCATATTGTGTACCTTAACTACACAATATGCTCCGAATATCATAATACAACAGAGGTAGCATATTGTGTACCTTACCTACACAATATGCTCCAATTATCAGAATACTACCAAGGTAGCATATTGTGTACCTTACCTACTCAATATGCTCCAATTATCATAAAACTATTAAGGTAGCATATTGTGTACCTTACTTAAACAATGTGCTCCCATTATCATAATACCACCAAGTTAGCATATTGTGTACCTTAACTACACAATATGCTCCGAATATCATAATACAACTGAGGTAGCATATTGTGTACCTTACCTACACAATATGCTCCAATTATCAGAATACTACCAAGGTAGCATATTGTATACCTTACCTACTCAATATGCTCCAATTATCATAATACTATTAAGGTAGCATATTGTGTACCTTACTTACACAATGTGCTCCCATTATCATAATACCACCAAGGTAGCATATTGTGTACCTTAACTACACAATATGCTCCGAATATCATAATACAACTGAGGTAGCATATTGTGTGCCTAACCTACTCTATATGCTCACATTACCAAAATGCTTCCAAGGTAGCATTTTGTGTACCTTACCTACACAATATGCTCCAATTATCAGAATACTACCAAGGTAGCATATTGTGTACCTTACCTACTCAATATGCTCCAATTATCATAATACTACCAAGGTAGCATATTGTGTACCTTATTTACACAATATGCTCCCATTACCATAATACCACCAAGGTAGCATATTGTGTACCTTAACTACACAATATGCTCCGAATATCATAATACAACTGAGGTAGCATATTGTGTACCTTACCTACACAATATGCTCCAATTATCAGAATACTACCAAGGTAGCATATTGTGTACCTTACCTACTCAATATGCTCCAATTATCATAATACTATTAAGGTAGCATATTGTGTACCTTACTTACACAATGTGCTCCCATTATCATAATACCACCAAGGTAGCATATTGTGTACCTTAACTACACAATATGCTCCGAATATCATAATACAACTGAGGTAGCATATTTTGTACCTTACCTACACAATATGCTCCGAATATCATAATACTACTGAGGTAGCATATTGTGTAAGTTAGGTACACAATATGCTACCTCAGAAGTAATATGATATTTTGAGCGTATTGTGTAGGTAAGGAACACAGTATGCTGCCTTGGTAGTATCTTTATAATGGGAGCATATTGTGTAGGTAAGGCACACAATATGCTACCTCGGTAGTATTATAATAATTGGAGCATATTGTGTAGGTAAGGTACACAATATGCTACCTCAATAGTATTATGATATTCGGAGCATATTGTGTAGGTAAGGTACACAATATGCTACCTTGGTAGTATTATAATAATTGGAGCATATTGTGTAGGTAAGGTACACAATATGCTACCTCAGTAGTATTATGATATTCGGAGCATATTGTGTAGGTAAGGTACACAATATGCTACCTTGGTAGTATGATGATATAAGCAAATTATGTAGGTTGGGTACACGATATGCTCTCTTGGTAGTATTTTGATAATGAGAGCATATTGTGTAGGTAAGGTACAATATATGCTACCTCGGTAGAACTATGATAATTGGAGCATATTGTGTAGGTAAGGTACACAATATGCTACCTCGGTAGTACTATGATAATTGGAGCATATTGTGTAGCTAAGGTACACAATATGCTACCTTAGTAGTATTATGATATTCGGAGCATATTGTGTAGGTAAGGTACACAATATGCTACCTCGGTAGTACTATGATAATTGGAGCATATTGTGTAGGTAAGGTACACAATATGCTACCTTAGTAGTATTATGATATTCGGAGCATATTGTGTAGTTAAGGTACACAATATGTTACCTTGGTGGTATTATGATAATGGGAGCATATTGTGTAGGTAAGGTACACAATATGCTACCTCGGTAGTATTATGATAATTGGAGCATATTGTGTAGGTAAGGTACACAATATGCTACCTCAGTAGTATTATGATAATTGGATCATATTGTGTATGCTAGGTACAAAATACGCTACCTTAGTAGTTTTATTTTATTGGAAGCTGATTGTGTAGGTACGGTTCAGTATAATGGTACTTAGGTAGAATCATTGTGATGGTTTACTATTCAAAGTTAGATAACGCTATATGTTAAGAATTTGTAGAGCAAGAAACTACTGCGCCGAAGGATAATATGAAGTAAGTGCATACATTAAATCATCACCATAAAACTGTCAGTAGCAAGCAAATTGTCAAAATGCATTATTCAAGTTTACTCAGTATTAGTTCTGATCATAATCTTAAAACATACATACAATAAATGATTCGCCACCTTTATAATGAATCGTCTCATATCTTTGCGAGCGCCAGCTTACTAGTAAGTGTCAGTGCAGAACATTGTATGTTTCTGTGGTCAATACCTGAATTAACCGCGTTCAGAAAGTCTCTTTTCCCATGTTAGCCCCATGCATTCCAACATGTTTCAGTATAACCTGACATACATGCATGGTTTAGAGAGCTATGCCTTTTGAAAAAATCAAAATAGTTGCCATAGGAGCCAAATTGGATATCAGAATAGAATGATTCAAGCAATTCTGAATGTCCATGTTGCCCCTATCCCTCAAACCAAGTTTAGATTCAATCTGACGTAGGGCTGGGAAAAGATGGTCTTTGAAGGATACCAAGATGGCTACATATTATATATTCCAATGGAACAGGTTTAGCATTTATGAATATCCATGGTGTCCTCGACTCATACAGGTTCATTACATTTCTACATTTAACCCCCGGCGTTTCCCCATTTTTCCTTACTACGGTTTCCAAAGGTTTATTTCATGTCGGGAAAGAAGCCAAATTTGGAGACAATGTCTCCAAAATGTTGTTGATGGGGATTAAAGACCTCTATAATACAATTATGATGCGGGCATGGCTTTAGACATAAGGTTCGTAAGATAGACAGATGGATGTCGAGAGGACAGTTAGAAAGAAAGGCAAATACCACGAGACATGTTTTCAAGAAGAGCATATTGTGTACCCTCGGACGACCACTGAAATAACATATGTATCGACCCTACACAATATGCTCCACTGGTAGCATATTGTGTATGCAGGGTACACAAAATGCTCCAGCGGAGCATATTGTGTATGCAGGGTACACAATATGCTACTAAAAGGAGCATATTGTGTAGGGGAGCATTTTGTGGACCCACACTGCTATGTACAACATACAATGATAAACTGCTATTTACAACATGCAATGATAAACTACTACAACACGCCATGATAAACGTCTTAGAAAGGTAGATATCGTAGCGATATAGTATGGAAAATACAACATACAATGATAAACTACTACAACATGCCAGGATAAACGTCTTAGAAAGGTAGAAGTCTTAGCGATATAGTATGGCAAAGTTTACCTAACAATAAATTTTTATTAGACTGACTATATGTGCTACTGAATTACTTTCCTTACAAAACTCAGCTTTTTTATACGCCTTACATACATGTAGATCCAAGGTCAAATATGAAACAGATTTGAACTTTTCATTTTATTAGAAAATAAGAGCAAGAAAATATAAAACACATAAACAAACAAACAGAACGGACAGTAGACCTACAGGCAGAGAACATGAATAAGCAGAGAAGATTACATAAGAAAGATTAGCCTAATCATTTAGGGTTTGGGCGAAACAAGGAAAATAGGTCATTTAATCCTTTTGCCTCATGTCATCGAACGGCTGAAGATACAAATCGAAAGCATATTTAAAGAAAGGGATAGTATGGGATAGTATTTTTGAAGTCACAAACTTTCGACTTCCCCACTGATTCATAAAAGACAACAAGTATTAATAACAAGTATTAATTTTTCATAAAAGAGATACTCCCCCATGGGAAGTCTAAGCAAACAAGCAAACAAATGCGACCCACTGCTGATTCTTTTATAAGAAGTGGATGTCTTCTTTTCATGTATTTGTACACTTTTTGTAAAACGTGGAGTGTAGTGGAGCATGGAGTGGAGTGCTATTTTTGGATAGGTGTCTTTTAGTTTCTCTAAGATCACTTCCCAGTCACATAGAGGTCAACGTCTGACCTGTTAGAAAAGGGACTGAAGTCTATTGTAGTTAGTTCACAAAAACCAGATACACCCTAAGCATTTTGGTTGGAAAAATGTCTAAGTTCAACTCCCTTCAAAAATAAGAAAATATTTATTAAATGTGCACAAAATAAGTGGTGCACATGTTCAATGTATGAACAATCATTATGCAAAGTTTGAATATAAAGGAATGAAAATTGTTGGAGTTACATATTACACAACCAGACATACACCATCTAAGCATTTTGGACGGAAAAAGTCTAATTTCAACACCCGTCAAATAAAAAGAAAATATTCATGAAATGTGCACAAAATAGAAGGTGCATATTTTCAATATAAGAACAATCATTATGCAAAGATTGAATAAAAAGAATGAAAACTTTTGAAGTTACAGATTGCACAAACTGGGCACCCCAAAAGTGACGGATGGACGGATGGAGTGGACCCATAGCTAGACCTGCTTTCACTAAAGCGACGCAGGTAAAAATGAAAATTACTACCCAACAACTCTGGAAACTGAAATGGACTCGTCCTACTGACAAGGGCAGGTAATACAAGTTGGCTAAAACGGATTGAAAGACGTCAGATTTCAACTGAAGATTCTAGTTTTATTATATACCTATAACTGATACGACTTTAGAACTGTCTGTTTTCTGGCCATCTGATACAGAAAGCCGGATCAACGAACTGAGATTTTCTGAATCCATATCACTATCCTTTAAAACGAGGCTAACGTCGGTTGCCTGCTTTTGTGGCGACGTTACGTAAAGTAAATTGCAAGCTTGGAACCAGAGACGGAAAACATTTTGACGTGGCGTCAAGAAAGGTAACGTTATGGCAAACGTTCCCGCAGTTTTTCGGGATTAAAGACAAAAACAAGTTTTAAAATCAGAAAGAAAGTCAGAAAAAGGCATATAATAAACATATTATCATAATAGTAACGTGATCTGGCGTACAGTATCACGTCTCGTGGATGAGGCCATACTATTATGATAATGTGTATATCTTTATCTTTTGGTCCAAATATCCGTAGTAGACTTATCCAAATATCAGCTGTCAATTAGCCCCATAACCATTCTCTTAAATTTATGGAGGAGTCGAGGCTGGCTATGAGGAAGGGTGCTGTACCTGCTGGTGCAATGATTCATTGCATGTTAGTATTGGTTCATCTTTCAGGTGATCTTCTGTTTTAAGGGCTTCATTTTAACTATCTAGACCACCTTACATTATATAAATTATTAAGAACAAGAGCTCTAACAGACATCTAAGTACATGTACCTATACGACTACAGAAGCAGTTCCAAAGAAACACAAAAACATCATAATACAGTTATTTTGAGTGTATCAGGACAATTTTAATCTGAAAATGAAACATATTTTCGTCATATGCCATGAAGAAACACTTATTCAATTTATAACAAGAACATGATAACATGTTATATAACATGTTTTAAGGATATAACATGTTATATAGAAGTTTATGATTGATAGAAGGTATTAAAGCAGAATGGTTTGAGTAACATGAAATTAACATGATTGGTAATGCCATTGAATTATCAAACATTTGCAAATTTCATTAAGTTTCGGTCTAGAACATATTTAATTGAAGAGTTTGGAACATATAATTCGCAGAAGAGTTAAAACTGCCCCCCTAATTTGCTGTAGCGATATTGACTTGTCTGATCTTGTTATCACGTATTTTCAAAGATACTGAACATTGCCGAAGGCTCTTGGTAAGCTACGAGGGCTGTTCAAATATGAATGCAAGTAGCTTCATAACTTTCTTCACATATATGCTACGACAAAATATCATACCTTTCTGGAAAGAACTATTTGTTGCCTTCAAAATGTCACCAAACTTAACGAAACACTCACTATATTTCTCGAGTTACAGACCCTTATATAAAGGCCATTCCTGTATACTGAAGTTTTTCTGAAGCAAATTGCAATGCACGTTTTGGTAAATGTGCTGATATAGTGTCATATCTTTGTAAGTTTTAGACAAAATAGCACCAAATTTTAGATGCAAGTTTAAGTAACACTTCAAAAGTTGCTTGCAGGATAAAGTTTATATAATCTTGTCTCAATCTCGAGTAAACAGGCACGTTTGTGACGTCATTAATTTTATGATAAACGCCATTTTGATTTATCTACTGGTGATGTAATAATGAATATCGCTGAGTCGTCTTCTTTGCGTTTTGCTGAAAACATGCTAAATATGTTATAAGGGAGTTTTCAAAACGCGCCGTCCTCTATTTACAGAGTAATCATATCTTATATCATTTTCAAGCATTTTTCTGCCTCTTAATGACTTATTTACATTAATTAAAATATGTTCATTATGTCTAGTCCTCAAGACCAGGTGAGCAATTTCATTGTAAATAATGCCTATAGTGGTCAAACTTAAAGTCTACTTTCAAATTTAGAATAAAGTCGCAATGTTATGACAAAATTATGCATAAATTCTATAACCCCCTCACTTAAGGCATTTTTTTACTTAATAAAGATGCTTTTCAGCTTTTAAAAAATACCCACTATCCATCAATAATTTGTAGCAACAACTCAGTATGAGCGATCAACATATTGTCTTTGGGTTAAAACTAGTTTAAATGTTGCTTCGTGCATTTTGTTAGAGATAAGTTTAACTGAAAATTAAAAGGTGGTGTTTTGTTTAACCCTTTTTTTGCTAACATAAGGAGACTTTAGTGAAAACTATTCGTTGTAATTTAACAAAAGCATGTCGGATTTTCGCAACTTTCACAGAATCATTATATAAGAATATGGGGATACTTACTTTAAAATTTCAAAAAATTTCACCTGTTTATCGAAGAATTATACGCTCGTCTATATCACTGGTATATGTTCGAAGCATTGCGGTTTTTAGTATACTAACGTGACCCTCAATCAACGGGCTATAGCTCGATACGTATACTGTATTTTTCTTAGGGTCTGATGCCAGTTTAAAGGTGACATATAGTCCTTTATAGAAACGTTTGCCATTTTGTTGTAACATATATGTGAAGAAAGTTATGAAGCTACTTGCATTCATATTTGAACAGCCCTCGTAATAGTCTGCTGCCCGTCTTTTGTCCGGCGTATACACATTATAACAAGGATATCTCAGAGACTTGATAGGTCACGCTGACGGATGCGGGTCCCGTCAGCCGGCGTCTGTTTCAAGGTCATCGGCCCAGTGGTTCTGGAAAAGATTTTTTAAATATATTTTTACCATATCTTTGTCAAAAGACCAGAACCTCACGAACTCACTTTCGTTACCCCATTGAGACTACATATGAAAGTCCCACTTGATATAATTATTAGCATTTCCCATGCGCAGATCCAGAGTGGGGGGACTGGGTGTCGGGACCCCCCCCCCCTGAAAAAGTCACAAAAATATAGGGTTTCTTAGTAATACTTGCCCGGATCCCCTAAAAACCACAAAGCTATCAAACCAGCATTCAATGTTAGGACATCATCGGCACGAGCATAGCCCCGCTTATAGCGGTATTTTGACCCCCCTCCCATCATTAACTTAAAAAAAACGTCAGAGTTGGACCCTCATTGACAAACCTTTCTGGACTCGCTGTGTGTTTCTGGCGTTTAAAGGAGATTTTGCGCATATAGGTCAATTATCAAAACCTCATGTGTTGGCACAGATATAGATTTCTATATAACATGGGCGTGTTAGATGTTCTGGAGACAGGTTTCTCCCGAATATTCATACATCTTAATTAGACGATACACTGACAAATGATATATGATTACAACTGGACAATTGTTTAAGCCAGACAAGATAACGTAACGTTAATGAACCAGTTACGTCAGCTGACGTAATCATCAGACAAGCGTTTTAACGTTACAACTTGTTTAATGTCGCAAAGTTTTAACAAAAATGTACTAGTGATCCACTAGTAAAGACAAGCCACAATATAAGAACAACAAAATACACAACACAACATTCAATTTGTGCCCCTAATATACTAGTATATTATGCACTTAGTATGTTAACACCATAGGGGAAGGGGTATTCTTGAAGCAGCAGGGTTTGGTCGATGTTTGAGTGCCGGTAATAGTGTGTATACAGTAACAATAGACTCGTGAAAAAGCGTGTAACGCGGGCGTCATGATATTTTTTTCAGACCGATCTGCCAGGAATCTCGATTGAGTTATGCTCGTTTACTTACATTCGGCAACAAAAGAATGCTTTCATAGTCTATTTGTATGTAAGCTATATTTTGGATGCTGAAATAACATTCTAATTCGACAACCGTTTTCATAGTTTTAACAACAGTTTATCACATATACAATATAGACAAAGCATTGCTTAACGGGTTATTTTTTTATTCTAGGCCCTGCCAGTCTGGCCTCCAGTCAGTAGCCTATTGAGTAGGACACACTCATTAGAAGATGGGATGCTGTTCCAAGTGTTTTCCTGTCCAATAGGATTTACTCAGGGACTTACCTGTATACAGCACAATTTCTTTCACTAAGATAGATATCAATATTTTATCAGAAAGATGATATTTTATTGCCACCTGTAAGGAAATAATAATCACCTCATAAAGATTAGCCTTCGATCCGTCTGGAAAAGCTTTCATGCAGTGGTACCACTTTAATTGTCTAAAAATTTAGGGCTCAAATGACATTCACCCGGTACGCACAAACCCTAACATATTCTACTCGTATTCTGCTCGTCCCTGTTTGAACTTTCAAATAGCTATATGATAAAACATCATAAAACACAATCAACCACTTGTACAAATCTACCAAAGAAAGTCAAACACCGTGTCTATCCATTTACAGCACTGATGTAAAAGACTATAATTTTATACCAAGAATCAGTTTAGCTTGACTTTAAATACTAGTGAAGTGTTTCTATTTAGGGGGAATTCAAATGTTGAACACTCAAGATTGTAATGCAGACGGTGCATGCGCATGATGTGCTTAAGCTTTATGGGTTGTGTGTCTGTGTGTACGACATTTCTATTTGAGTATAGCTTTTGTTTTCATGATTTACCCTTTGCCTACTGAGGAATTTTGTAGGCTTTTTGGCGCCTGCTGATTTTTTTCAAAATCAACTTATTTGAAAAATTCTTTCAGGAATACCATCAGAGTGTCAAACAGTGTGGATCCAGATAAGGCCTGACGTTCTGTCGGGCCTGATCTGTGTCCAAAACGGTTTACAAAGATAATCAGCAGAGGACACCGGCATGTAGAGTAAAGACTTGGGTTGGGGTGATAACGGTGTCACTTGTACTTAACGTACCCATAACGTTATATCAAAGAAAATGAGGACATCAAGAAATTAGTTAAAAGTGATTCGAATCTATCATATGTTGTAATAAAATTGATGGTCCGGACGACGACAAAACCGACAAGCAAGCCTGTCAAAGAAACTATAGCTGCATATCTCACATATTGCTAAACTTAAAATGGGAAAAAAACGCTTCCACGTCTGTGGTTCTATCAAGAAAACAGTGATAAATAAGACTGCGTAAATGAATAAACGATATCTAACGTGGAATTGGGTCTGTCATACGGGCGTACTTTACGTTTTGTAGAGCGGTCCGTCGCGTGCCATTCCGGTCATAAATTAGCCTTTCACCTTTTACCTTCAAACGTGAGGACTGACTGTCAGCGTTCGTGACATGTCCCACAAAAACCGGCCTTACCATGTATGAGACCAGAAAACTGCTGGATCAGAAAGTATAGCAGTTTTAAAGAAAGCAGTCTCCTATAAGAGTCAATGTGCACTATATCCGTTTGCAAATTTTGTTCAAACATAAAAAATATACAAATGTATGATTATGTAAACGAAATGCTGGAAATGTGGGGTCAATCAATTCAACGTTTTATACCGATGCTCATGTTAACGTGGCTGACGACATTCGACGTATGAAATGAAGCGTATTAATATTATACTAGATACTTGGAAATAAGGACTGTATAACATTTTCAGATATCGGTGCCACAGGTCAGACTGTGCCTCCACTCTGGGATGATCAGAGCAGAATGTGGTGTGTCAGTTGGCTTGATATACTAGTTTTTAAAGTAAAACGCACACAATCAGTCGGAGTGAATTCAGCTAGATTGGCTTAGATGAGTTGACAAGACTCTTTTCTAATGACATGCCTTATACCTTCATCCGGACGATCCAGAGGGCTAGAATGGAAACGCACCGTGACGTCACATAAGATGGCGCTATAAAGCAAATACTTAAATTAGACTTCATTTAGGCTGTTCAGGACAAGGCAAGCGGACCTATTTAGTGGACGGTGCCTTCAAATAGTGGACGGTGCCTTCAATGAAACAGGATGAGGGCTCTTCTCGTGATTCTGATTTTCGGTAATTATTTTTTTTATTATGTCTTCAATTCTTGGATTTAAATAAATGGAATTATTATGATATGGAGATATTAGTCCTAAATAAATTGGTAGCCATAATAAAATTATTTTAATACACGCTTTTAAAATTTACAGTTTAAGTCATTGACGATATTCTTTGGAAAGTGGTCATTTTTTATAATATTCTTGAAAAGGCACAGTGCCAAAACTTTCGCTAGGAGAGTGACATAAGTATTTTGTGGATGATTTCTAACAATTTGAATTTATTCCTGTAAATTCCATTCCAAAACTTGTTTAAGATATGCATAATAATTTCACTGAATTCGAAAAAAGCAAAGCGTATTTTTTAAATTCATTTTGCCAGTGACGTCCTCGCTGAAACTTATGTAGTAAACGCATAATATGTTCTTAAAAGGGTATCCTTTGGAAGATAGATACCTCGTAGTTTGTTTGTTTTTTGTTGAAATGTAACAACATAATTTTGCGTGTCTTAACTTTCATTGAAATTTCAATTAATCGCAAATACACACCATATGCTACAAGCAACTTAGTGCATGTTTTTACGTACACTGGACTGTCCACATGTGAGCACTCGTGGATTATCATTCCGTATAGACGCACACACCATTTAGTCCTTTCACTAGTTTAATCTCAACATGATACTCATGTCTATAAAAACTCAGAGATGTTATATCCGGTATTCAGATAACATCTTAGCATCTTGCAGTTTAGAAAAAGAGGAAAAATATCCCTAACAATTCAAAATATTAGAAAAACTATCACTTGTAAATACTTTCAAAAACATATGTAAATTTCACTGACTATTTTATTCATTATTTAATGAGCATATTCAATTATACGACTCGTATAATATTATTCAAAAATGATTAGACCAGCACGTGGTATTTTTTGTACTTATCGACAGAACCTTTACTACTCGCATGCACAAAATATGGAAGATTGCGTAGCCGCATCTGAGCCGCTACATGAGATTTCCAACAATGTGGCAGTTTGAATCAAAAATCGTTAGAAACAGCGTTTTCGATTTCCATTTGTCTCCCTACGGTGAGATGTAGTGCATGTACGAAGGTTAATGCTACAACTGTTAATGTGCAATACATAAGCATAGCGATCAAATATTGTTTTCCAATGCATTAACGTTCAGCAGGTCCTTCGTGAGATATCAAATGACTCCGGGTTTCGCCCTCAGGTTTAAGCATGTACCTCGGACCTGGCAAATGTTAATGCACGAAAAACCAAATTTGATCCCTAAATATTGATAAGTTGATCTGAATAGAGTAAATTGGTCCAATTTTTATGATTATATTTCATTTTCTTGAGATCGATGGCATTTTTGTATAGTTCAAACGTTAGAGCCCCCAAAAAAATCTTAATAGTAGGACCATTGTTACTAGATTGAACCTGCAAGCATTGAATACAACAGCCTCCATTTAGCCAGTTCATGAAATTTTAGCAGTTATCGCATATACGAAGACTCAGACTAGCTTACACGGCTCGCATACACAATTCATGGGGTATAAGTGACAGAATCCCATGAGCTGGCGAGGGCTATTTTTTTTCAAATGGCCACTAACGTGTAAGATACGACATATTTCAAATCCTTAAATTGTTAATGAATGCGACATTCCTCTCCCCCATAATACTGACTTGCCCCGTAAACGGCTCCCGCCATTTCGTATAAAAATACTGCTGATTATATCGGTAGTCGTGCTAAACCATTGTTAAAATTGAACAATTTCACGTACCCTTAGAATATATTGAAATCACCACAAATTGCAACTGTAGACAACTTGGTGCCAATTTATGGTCTGTGAGCTTTAGACCTAATGGTTCAGCTTCCTTTCTGGAAGTCTTGTACTTAATGCAAGCAATCATTTAGATAAACATCATCACGAACCTACACTATTTTAATTAATATCGTTTGCTTTGTTATGCTGCTGTCTGTTCTAAGGTGGTGATTCTGTTGTTGTTGATTTATTGTTAATTGCTGATTTCATTGTTTGTTTGCGTTCTGTGCTTGGTCCTTGTTTTGTGTCCTTTCTTGGTTTGCAATCATCTTGATGGGGAAGAGAGAGCTGGTTGCTTTATTTTAACTGTCTTCCTGATGTCTTGTGACCTTAAGTGGTTCTGTGGCTTTTCCTCGCGGTGCTGTAGGTTAGCCTGCATTGTTTTTTTTTGTCATACTCACTTTTCCCACCATCATATGTGTTGTTTAAGCATTTTATTTGATTTCTAGCCATGAACTACGAAATAAAGTGTCATTTTTCTGCATTTCTAGCTGTTTGAATTATGGATGACCACAGTTACGTTTTGGCTGAGTTTCTCAACAGGGACACCTCGATTGAGTTATTTCTTGAACGGGTAAAGGAAGTTCAAATAGTTTACCTGTCATATTCTAACAGATGGGAAATTAAAGACCTACGTGGCGTATGCAATCAGCATAGTTGCTTCTGAATTTGTTGAAAACTGTTTAACGATGTTATTGCAAGTTATTTGATGTTGATTGATGCAATGGGATGTTGATTGATGCAATGGTCGTTTCAAAAATTTTAAGACAACAAGCATTTGATAGTTTCAGGCTGATTGATATAAATGTTCTGACTCGTCATTGCTCTCAACTTATAGTACAAATAGGTAGTGGCTGTTTACAACTAGCCGTACAAATAGGTAGTAATTGCAAATAACTGACCGTACACATAGGTAGTGTGTTAGAATGAGCAATCAAAAGACATATGCATTTAGTGACATGTAAATTCACCACCTTCATGCATTTGAGGCTTGGTGAATTTGAAAATGTAAATTATTGCCTTGAGATCAGTTGAAAGTAAGTGACACCCCAAGGGTAGGGTAAAGTCAGGTTACTTCGGACAGCCGGTAAATTCAGACATACATTTGCAAACAGTGAAAATCCAGTTGAGTCTCATCAGGATTTTCACTGTTTGCTTAGTTAATTCAATTATTATTCCAATAACTGAAAAATGAAAGAAACAATGTCGCTGTCCGAATTTAGCCGATTGTCCGAATTCACCCGAAATACGCTCATGGCATTCATGAACCTCCAAAAAACGAATTATATCTCCTTGAAAGTTTTTTAAAGAAGAAAAAACTGCAAAAAACAATAAAAGCATGCAAAACTTATCTAGGATGCGGTGCTGGCCTGTTGCACTTTCTATAATTTTTTATGCAGAGACAGCATCAAATCTCTATTTATGTAAAAGCTTTTTATGCACCCCCCCCCCACACACACACACATACACTAGTGGTACGTTGGCCATGTCCGAGCGTGCGTGCAGTCATTCACCTTTTGAATAGCAACTCCTCCAACATTTTTAGTTCGTTCTTTTGGAAACTTTGCTAATGTTTTGTTTTTGATCTGAAGATGTGTGTATGTGGTTTGGACATTATCGTCTATTTGTTTTTGTTTTTTTTTCTTTTTTTTCAACTTATGACCCTCAGATACCATGAGTGGATGCTTTGTGGACACAACTTTTCTTACAGTTTTTGTCTGATTCTTTTTTTTCTAAACTTTACAGTTGTTTCGTTCTTGGTCTGAAGTTGTGCATGTGGTTTGGCCATTATCGTCATTTTTGTTGTTTTTTGTTTTCCATTTTCAAACATGTGAACTAATTCATTTTTTTCGTTTATCAGATGCAATGAGTGGGTACTTTATGAGCGCAACTCCTCCGATATTTTTTAAACTTTGCATCTGCATTATTTATGGTTTGAAGATGTGCATGTGGTTTGGAAATCATCGTCATTGTTCAAGGTGTGGACTAAGTCGTTATACAATAAGTGGATTCTTTATGATCGCAGCTCCTCGTACAGTTTTGGTCCTTTGCAGTTGTTTTGTGCATAGTCTGAAAATGTATTTGTGTTTTGGACTTAATCTTTGATAATTTTTTAATCAAGTTGTGAAATTAGTCATTTTCCGGCATCTCAGATGCAATGAGTGGGTACTTTGTGACCATTACGGTTACAATTTTACTCCCATATTTGTTTAAACTTAGTACTTGCTTTCTTGAGTGTCTGAAGATATGTGCATATCTCAGATTGATATTTAACAGATATTTTTGTGAGGCTGTTCCTTTGGTTTGTATGTAATCCCCAGATTAACTTTTGTAACTAGTAACTACAAATATACACTTTACTATGCCACAAATTGTTCATGGCAGTGACGTAAGGTATATACTAAGATCGATATCACTTAGATATACTGACAATTTAAATTTAGTATCAAAATATATCATGACCCTCACAGTCGGATTCTCCTTCCTCATTGTATTGATACATTCACTGTATTAATCTATATATTTATAAATCTTGTGAGGGATTTATTGAGGGATTTATACCCCCCGCCATTAGAAGAATGGTAAAATAAGAAGAAACGGGCATCCTTGTCCACTGGACACGTTTCTAGTTTATAATCAGTTTGCCTTGCGGTGTGGTTTAGCTATCTTCTAAATTATTTTCGACGATAGGTCAGCCAGGTAGTTGACATACGGCCATTGAAAGTGACAGCTGAGTCTACTTGATTGACAAGTAGTGTCCGTTTCGCTTATATCAAAGCAATAAAGCTGACAACCTTGATACACGAATACACCAGCTATTGACGGCTCAGTCCTTTAATAGACCTGTCCATTTATATTGGCCATCAATTAAACAGCGGTAGAAATATGGCCACAAATAGTGTATTGTGCTAAATACACGTGTTTTGTTGTGTATTTCTGTTGTCGTAGCATTATGTTATCAATTTGTATCTTCGGTTAACAGCAGTTATAAAAAATAACACATGTCTTGTGTTGTTGTTTGGCTGCACCGTTATATTCATTAAAATCTCTGTCGATAACAATCATTCCCATCTTTTGCCGTTAAATCTGAACATGTGTAAGCATCCTGAAAACACCCCTGTTGTTTGTGTCATGTGGTGCGGTGTGACAAGGTGGAGCGGGGCGGGGCGATGATAGATGGGGCTTGCTTAAGGATCTATTTCCGTGAAGTAGGAAATCTCCCTAATATTAAGCTGCAACACCTAATTTTTCTGATATTTGTAATGCGTCGGGAGAAAACGGTTTGAAAAGCTCCTAAAGTGTACATAACACATGCTATATTGTGAATTATCATCTGACGTCTTGTCTAGGAGTGAAATAACGCCATACAATAAAATTTGTAAACCACTAGTGGTTTATCAATTTTCGGGAAACGTTATGACGTCCATAACAACGTTGCGTACACAATGACAAAATTATAACGTTTTTACGCGAGAAATTAAATTTCAAAGTAATCTTAACATGCTTAATGTCATATGATAAATAGAATCTAACATTCGTGCCCTTGCATTATTGAATTTATTAAACTCGTTGCGAAAAAGAGATAAAATGCTCGGCAAGCCTCGTATTTTATCGTTTTTTCCCAACTCGTTTAATAAATTCAATAAAACATGAGCACTCATGTAAGATCCTCTATATAAGAAATGTATACTTCCGCAAAATGCTTTGCGGCGGAACAGTAACAGTAAATGTGTTGAATGAATCGAGGGTCATTTCTTAGTGGTCGTAGTAGAAGCATAGATTGATTTGCTACTAATGGCGTACTATTATGTATATAAGTTATACCAGTCCATTTTAACTATTAAGAAAGTACGTGCCATAATACTCACTGAAGTTCAAAACCACGAATATCCTAGCTTAGTACTGGTTCAACCCAGGAAGATCCGTCCTTATACATCTGAAAGATTGTTGATGGGACATAAAGAATCAAATCAAACAAAACAAACAAAACCACGAGTGGCTCAGCTTAAATTTGGTCATAGTGTATACACACTCTTATCTCTCCAGCCGCAATTTATCCAACTTTTCTACAGTGCGGTGTCCACATATGTACACATAAACTGCGCTAATTAATTGAGTTTGTTGCTCTTAACATCTAGGGGGGCTGGTGATCAAATGGAATTATTTGAGTTAAGAAAGTGCGCACAGATCCTATCCTGATTCCCCTACATGTTATTATTACTTTGCATTTATTTATGTATTGTACAACTAATTCTGTAAGATAAAACTAAAGGTGCAGTCTTTAAAAGAAGCATAGTGTTTCACTCAGTGTGCCGAGGCCATTGTTTTACCCGTCACAAGTTTTACCCGTCACAAGCTATAACAAATAGCGTTGATTATATTGGGGCGCGTCATTTAGCAGGTTATGCACCAGTTGTTAGTTTGAAACAAATTCAATTTTTTATATCTATTTAAATAGAATAAAATCTCACAATGAAGCTAATGCATGTACTATTGTTTATTTTCAGGACTAGGTCTAGCGGCAGCGTATGGTAAGTCAGTTTATATTATACAGTAAAATCTGTGTAAAACGACCACTCAAAAATAGACAAAACAAAGATAGATCTTAATGACAAATGGTAGCCTAATGAAGGTCAAAAGTATTTCAGAATGCTCCCCTTGGAGCATTCTGCAAGACTTTTGACCCGCATTAAGTGATAATTGGTCTTGAAAACCATTTTTTGGTCTTTTTGAAAGTTTTCATTTTATACATGTTTTACTGTATTGTTCTCCGTCTTTAACATTGATTTTCAAACAAAATGACTGTTTTGCTTTGATATAACATTTCTACAAATCATTCTATTAGTATACCCAATTTCCATACTTTTGAAAACAGATATTGGGGTCTCATTCAATCCTTTTCTTGAATGAGTGCAAGTGACAATTTAATTATTTGCTCTTATAGCTACCAACTATTTCATGCTATTGTTTCTTAAAGTGTTCATCTTTCTTTAACCATTCAATATATTTAAACACTACCTAAATCAACCATGAAATATATTTTTAAAAGAAGTTTGACTCATTTATTGCTCACAACTGACTGTACAAATATGTAGCTATTGCTAATACAATGTATGATAATGACAAATGAATTGGTTAAAACATTTTTAACACAATTTTTAAAAAAAGAAAAGTTAACATTTGATTAGTAGCTGCATAGATTTCAAATAGTTTATGCCCAGTTTCGATTTCAAAATTAAACGATTACGCACACTTTTTATGCCTTTAAAACCTTAACAATAGTGCGGAAATCGTTTCAAAAATCGATGAAAACGTCACCATATCTATAGATCATATTTTGTTTTGCTTTACTATGCAATGACATAGGCAAGAGTATTCTATTTTAGCATTAAGAATTTAACACATCTTCTCTTTTAGGCTTCGGAGGCAAATACCGGCCTAGAAAGTATCAACCTCCCCAAAAGTACCAACCTCCCCCGAAGTATCGACCACCCCCAAAAAAGCAGAGACCCATTATAATAACAAGAACAAAACCGGTTTATATAGACCGACCAAGACCTGTTTATGTCCCAAAATATAAAGACAGACCGAGTAAGATAGCACAATGTAGACATAACTCGTACTCCAGACAAGATATACGTGGCAAAATATACTAGGCAATATATACGTGGCAGAGATATGTAGCACAAGCAGCAGTTATGGTAATATCGACAGATAAATCCAGGCCCCGAGGTTATAAAACTTTTTCATGCTCAAATCAACTGAGAACGAAAATTATCATGCTGATAAATGTTAAAATGCCAACAGTTGTTGGCATTTTAACATTTATGAGCAGGATAAATGCAACATCTAAAAGACTTAAAGCAAAACACTTCATTATATGTTGGCATTTTAGTTTTTATGAGCAGTTGAAATTTTGTCCTCAAATGAGTTGAACATAAAAAAGTTGTATAACCTCGGCGCCAGGTTACCTTGCAGCTATTATACTTTAACTGTTTTTATTCAATAAATATTCCAAAAGGACTTTAGCTCAACATAAACACTATTTCTGTCACATGGCAAATATGTTGTTAGTGACAAAACTATTTGTGTTTATCTTTAACTCTTTCCATGCTAGCGGCGACTTTTGTGGCTATATCACAAAAATGTCACAATAGCCACTCTTGAATATGTTGCGTATCTTTTACCATGGAGTACATCGGGTTGTGTAGCAGACAAATCACTATAAACAGCTTCCAGCTATCACTTATAACCTGCTACATCGGGTTGTGTAGCAGACAAATCACTATAAACAGCTTCCAGCTATCACTTATAACCTGCTACATCGGGTTGTGTAGCAGACAAATCACTATAAACAGCTTCCAGCTATCACTTATAACCTGCTACATCGGGTTGTGTAGCAGACAAATCACTATAAACAGCTTCCAGCTATCACTTATAACCTACTATATCAGGTTGTGTAGCAGACAAATCACTATAAACAGCTTCCAGCTATCACTTATAACCTGCTTAGCTATCCCAGCTTCACATCTATAATTGCTTACTGTACTGGTGAATTAGACAATTGTAAAATGATATAAACAGTTGCCTAACAAATATGTTCAAGAACAGTAGTCATATATATATATATATTGCACGCTTTATATGTATTTATGTTATGTCCTACACACTGAAAGCATTTTGTTAATTGATCCAACACATGCTTCTTATATCTTAGCCTTCATCGATAGTAAACACAATAAAACAATTATTATTATTATTATTATTATTATTATTATTATTATTATTATTATTATTTGGCAACACAAACAGAGACAGAGACATTTCTTCCTTCAGTTTTTATCACAATTAAGTAAATAGTATTTCATATTCATTTATATCCCATTTCTGGTGCATTGATTTAGCTATACATAATAAATGGTATGATATCTATATGGCCCTTATTTGGTTTATAACTTGGACTAAACACACCAAAGTGTATACATGATAATCTGTTTTTCAATGTTCATATATAAAAAACTTGGACTAAACACAACAAATAGTATACATGACAATCTGTATTTCAATGTTCTGATATATAACTTGGACTAAACACAACAAATAGTATACATGATAATCTGTATTACAATATTCTTATATATAACTTGGACTTAACACAACAAATAGTATAAATGATAATCTGCATTTCAATGTTCTGATATATAACCTAGACTAAACACAACAAATAGTATACATGATAATCTATATTTTAATGTTCATATATATACTTTGGACTAAACACAACAAATAGTATACATGATAATCTGTATTACAATATTCTTATATATAACTTGGACTTAACACAACAAATAGTATAAATGATAATCTGCATTTCAATGTTCTGATATATAACTTGGACTAAACACAACAAATAGTATAAATGCTAATCTGCATTTCAATGTGTTGATATATAACTTGGACTAAACACAACAAATAGTATAAATGCTAATCTGCATTTCAATGTGTTGATATATAACTTGGACTAAACACAACAAATAGTATAAATGCTAATCTGCATTTCAATGTGTTGATATATAACTTGGACTAAACACAACAAATAGTATAAATGATTATCTGCATTTCAATGTTCTGATATATAACTTGGACTAAACACAACAAATAGTATACATGATAATATGTATTTCAATGTTCTGATATATAACTTGGACTAAACACAACAACTAGTATACATGATAATATGTATTTCAATGTTCTGATTTATAACTTGGACAAAACACACCGAATAGAATACATGCTAATCTGCATTCAATGTTCTGATATTTAACTTATACTAAACACTACAAATGGAACAAACTGATCAGATTATATACTGTTTTCTTACAACCTAAACCAGTGTTACCTAGTGTTACCAATTTATTATAGAAGACATATGAGCCGTGATATGTGATTAACAACAATGTGGCATTTTGACATATGTAGACTCAGACGAGCCTCTGCAGCTTCCTGTTAAGCTTAGAAAACTCCAAATCGTGTTTTGTCAGTAGCTTAACTGACACAGAATATCCAAGCAACCAGCAAAGGCTCTGATCTGTCTGCACGTATGCGAAGGCTGGTCTGCAGCCTGCGCCTTTGCTGGTTGCATATACCACAATGTTGGAATTCCCATGTCGTGGCGTATTATTGTTAATATCATATCTATAGCAGCGTAGAGTTAATTCTAGTTTTAATCAAATTTTAAACATCTATTAACACTCTGTTATGCAACAATAATCGGTCTAAACTGGTAAATTAATGATTTTTAAGCCTCAATCAACTATTCGTAATTATAAAGTTTTGAGTTTTGATAGATCATAATTTCCTTTGTAGGCCTAAATTAGCTAAGACAATAAAGCTTCCTTGGAAAAAGATACATGATGATTAATTATATTGTCACTTATTATTGCACTATCATAACAAAGTGATTTCATTATTAGTCCTATCCGTATAATAGTCCAATCAAATCTCTTTTCCCGTATTACAATGTAGCTGTCAAGAAATAACACAACCTTTAAGTTATTAGATTTTACACATACAGCCTCAGATAGCAGTTAAAGCATAGAATGTGTCCTGAAAGATTGAAATTCAGGTCACCAGATATACATAGATTGACAAAAGCAATTAAAGCATCTGGTGTGTCTTGAGCTGTTATAATCTCCACGTCTTCATTTATACACATAATCACTAATACAGCTTTTTTTGTCTTCAGATGCGTCCTGAAATATTATAACTTAAAGTAATAAGGTGTACAAAGAATGAATGTTGCTTTTAAAGCACCAGATGTGGCTTGAAAGATTGTAAACTTCAAGTCACCAAGGATACTTTGAAACTGTAGCGTTTAAGTTATCAGATCCGTGCTGCAATTTTATAACCTGAAATTTACCTAGTATATACAGAATGACTATAATTTATAAAGCAATTGTTGGTCCTGGAAGAGTTATAAAGGCACAAAGAATACACTGAAAAAATTTTACGTTAAGTCATTAGATGTTTCCTAAAATACTATGATCTTCACGTCACTAGGTTTATTATAATCTTCATTTCACCAGGAATGCTAGTGTATCTTAAAATAGTAATTCTTCATGTCACCAGGTATAATCATGGTCACATGAAGATATAATATTTTAGGAAACATCTCAGGATATCTATTGCTTCATGTCACCATGTATACACAGAATGTATATTGCTTTTAAATCGTCTTCAAGTCACCAGGTATACACAGAAACACTGTTTTTAAGTTATCAGGTGTGTCCTGAACTAGTTTTTTTCACTTTAATTCACCAGATATTGTAAAGGATGACTATGTGTTTTAAATCTCAGCTGTGATATTCTTGTACCTTTCTATGTTGCTTTCATGTATATATGTGATCAGTGGTTGAGATATTTTCTTCTCATACTATTGGTTCTTTTTATTTCCAAAGCGTCTCATGTTTAAGAACCTATATTTTAGCCTAAAAGTGGCACCACTGTTGATTACTTTATGACATTACTTTATCTATATACTTAGCACACCAAAGACTTGTCCTAAGGTGGGGATTATAAGTTCTCTGTATGTGGTCATAAAGAGGCTCTTGAAGGGTGCTGCTGTTGTGAGCAATTTACACATACCTGTATACGTATACTAGATATATGTGATAGCTATATTTCCAATAAAGGGCCCCAGTCACTCTGTTTAGCTATTCTGGTGTACTTGTTTAGATTGGAGGCAGTCTTTTATTAATTTATAATAATCCTAAAAATATATTCATGCTTTATACATAGATAAATGTATATAGTGATTCGTATTTTACACGCAGGCCCTCTTTCAACATGATTTAACAAACGGTAGTTTCCTTTTGATATCTCTTGTATTGTTGGTAGGATTAGATTCATACTTTGGATACAAGTATATTATCTAAAAACGCATGTCAAATTCCTTGTACTATTATCCAACCATTTATTACTGGAGTTAACTTTTCAACTTAATTTAAGTAATGTTACCGGTGTATTATTATGTCTTTAGTAGACTGTTTCTTTCATAAATTGCTTGCAATGTTGTTTCATTTGATGAGCCCTTAATCCATATAAGCCTAGCGTCCTTTTATGGGACAAAGGCAAATAGTGCAGACACAGATCAGACGCCGCAAAAGGCGGCGTCTGGTCAGGGCTCCACTGTTTGCTTGCAGAATGTTCTATTAAAATATGAGTAAACATTAAAAAATACCACACAACATCCCTTAAAACAGAAATGGACTGTTCCAATTGATTGGAGTAGGAGATTCGATTCGGCATAAATGGGTAAATTGAGCTTGGCATTTTGGCTTGGGTATTGTTGAATTTGTGTTGTTGCGAGGCGATGTCATATGTCGTATTTGGGCATATTCCTATGTCGCTGATCATGCTCGTTCCAGCCTACCTGCAGTTCTGTCGTGACTGGTTCGGTTTGTTAAAGCTACGCTGTGACCTAGTCACACGGATGCAGATATCTGACACTAAGCACAGACTGCTTAACGCCAACAGGCTATCACTTGACTAGAATCCGTGGCTGAACTTCAGATTAATTGAACCAAACATCTATGCCAAATGTCATATAGTTCATGACATCTGTATTCTAGTGCTACACTAAACCATTGGAATGTGTCTTGTTTGCAGAATAAAAATAAAATGAATACATCTAATTTCTTACGATTTAAAGAGCCTCTTAGATATGGATCAATAGTTCACACCATATGTAGACCATAGTTCACACCTAGACCTACCGACTACACATAACTATAAAAAATTGAACTTAAAATATGCTTCCTCACTAGAAATGATCAGAGACAGCTTAGCAATTGGCTGGTGTCGCAGCCTTCTGTTTGGATCACTAAAAACAAAACTGCTGCACTGACAGTTTGTGCTTCTGTACAGGACTTGTTGAACTCCTAACGTTCATTTAATTGTCTAAGTTGAGCTATTAAAATTATTGTAACATCATCTAATTACAACTTCGTTAGATACGACATGAATTGTTTCTTTCGCACGAATTTCATTTCCCATCATAAACATGATTTAAACTGCCACCTTAATGTTTTTCAACAAACGCTAACACGGCAATAAGTAATAATAATTTGTTCTGATTCTTCAGTCATCGTAAAGCTAGTGTATGTGTAATGTCGAATAAAATTTACCTGACAAACATAACCTTCCGATGTTAAAATGGTCATAAATGTCGAGATTTATGGAAATGTACGATCGGCTTATATTTCATGGCGGAACTCCTTCCGATCACTTGATATATTCTTCCGTATAACATATATTGACAGTTCGCTAGGAACGCATCTAGAAATAACTGACCGTCCTTCAGCTTGTCAAAATTAAATTTATTGCAAACCTTTGAACAGATCAAATTCGGGTTAGACGTCATTGCAGATGTTTTCTCTGATCACTGCTGATCTGTGTAGACTTAGTAGAATCTGAATAATTCACACTGTCTTTTGGAAATAAAACGATTTGATTAAGCGACTAAGATTTAGCTCATTTTAACACTTCCCTACCTCGATATATATTTCCTTTTATTTTCTCGTATCTGTCTTCGTAAATCAAACTGCATTGGTCAGTTCACGGTAATTTGCTAATGTGCTACATCGCCTTTGAACTGACAACAAAATATGAGTTCTATAAATGTCACATCAGTATCGACTAATCAACATTAATATATTTATCTTGAAATACGATTATGTCAGCAAATTCGAAAAAATGGTAAAGAAAAAGAGAACTAACCATTATAAGCCTAGCGTCCATTTGTATAGGACATATGCAAACAGAAAGCGGCATCTGATCAGGATCTCAGCTGCTTACAGAATTATTTATTAAATTTGAATAGAAATGTAAAGTACAATCCAATAGCCCTTAAATTGGAAATTAACTCCTTCAAATTATAAAGATTCAAAAGTCCATTCGGTTTAAATGGGTTACAAAATGAGCAACAAACAAACTCTGGAATTTTTCAACTATAATAAGCATGAATAACTTGACTTTTCGATGACTGTAAAGGCGGCGCCTCATGAATGCGTAACCTTAGGCATAGGTAAAAGCTGAAAAGGAGGCATGGCTTTATTCAAAAGTAACTGTATCATCTTGTGCCACAACCTCAGTCATTATTTAGTCCTTAAAACGCCAGCAAAATAACTGCATCTGAAAATGTCTATTTAACACAAGCAGGGAGGCAAACATTGTGGAACCAGATCAGACTGCTCCTATAGGAGCAGTCTGATCTGGGTCCACAATGTTAATCTATGAGGCTCCAAATAGATAAGTGGACGACAAAAACATACATTTTGTGAGTATGCGCTTTAAGGGTTAATAAATGTGAGTTCAGTGTGTATACGGTTAAGATTTTCATGAAATGCACGCACGTTTGCGCGGCTCAAAAAGCTTATTTTAAACTCTTACCAAATTATAAATAAAACCTGATTTTCATTTCTTAGCAGATGAAATAGCCGAACCACACCCAGATATGAATATTAAAGTTGCCGCCGTTACAGTAAGCGAAAAGTCAAGACATATATGTTAGCAGCACCTGCTTTAATGCTTCTTGATTATGTGTAATATATTGTTATTGTGCTTTCACGCTTTGCTTTGCTTGTTTGTAACGCACACTACACTATTTACAGGACCACCACCTAAGGTAACGTTTCATACAACCAAGGTGATAGAGAAAAAAGGTAAGTTACGTTATTTATGTTACTGTTAAGTGGTAAGTTACGGTACTAATGAGTGGGAAGCAACGTTACTGCTAAGTGGTAAGTTACATACTGCTGAGTGGTAAATTAACTTTCTGCTAAATGGTAAATTAACTTACTGCTAAGTGGTAAATTACATACTGCTAAGTGGTAGGTAACATCGCTGCTTAGTGGTAAATTAATTTACTTCTAAGTGATAAATTAACTTACTGCTAAGTGGTAATTTACATACTGCTGAGTGGTAGGTAACATCACTGCTAAGTGGTAAATTAACTTACTGCTAAGTGATAAGTAACGCTACTGCTTATGAGTTCCTAGACTTTAACTGTAATAATATGCCTCATTGTCAATGAGTACCTTAACGCATATTTGATGGAATAAGGGCTAAAGATTGTCAAATTAAATACTGTTTTGTTTTATTGATACAAAACCCTGGCTTCCCCATTTTGGCTACATTAAAGATTCAAACTTTAATCACATCAACACAGAGATTTTACAGTACTGATATGTTTTCTAATGATCTAAACTTTCGTCTTAGATATATATTATTATAAAGATATCAACATCGTCTCCGTCCCCGTGAGGTGCGTGTCTATGATACAATTAACTAAATTATAAATGACATTCTTAATGAAAGAAACTGAAATACGACACTATTTATTGAAGTTTTCCCATGATAATACTTTCAAAATTCAATTTATATATAATTCTCTGGTATGATAAAATGGGTCTCAACGTGAGAAACTCTGATTTTGTCGCATGCGTAGTAAGTAACATTCCCGCTTAGTTGTATGTTACACTACTGCATCAGGGCAGTCTGATTAGCGCATTCGTTATTCATACTTTAAAAAAGAATAAAAGCTACACTTGCGAAATGTAAAATTCAAATAGTTTAGCTAGTCTCTGCATCTGAGCAGTCTGGATTGGTGGCAAACTCCAAATACAGGATTTTCTCGCTACATACATGTATTACATACATTGTTTCCAATGTTGTTACAAAAAGTCCGGTTCTGAGGGTGGTATTTAAGGTCGGTAAAGGCCTATAATCATTAATCGATAAAATCATTTCTGAAAAATGAACATCGATATTTAAAAATTTATTGGCTTATTCGTCAAATCATTAGCCCAAAAACAATAGTTTCTAAAACGAAATAAGCCATTAACCACAAATCACAAAAATATGACCATAAATCGCTCATCATTAAATCCAATCTAGGCTGTGATATTTGAACTGAAGTTAATGTAACATTATTACAGATGTAAACGTGTGTCATATAAAACTCGATAGGTACTTGACCTATACAATTATTGACCAGCTGATTATAGCTAGAGAACTTCAGTTGTCCGTCTAATTAATTAGTTTACATGTTTAACAAGCTGACCACTACTATGTGCAGGTGTGAATCTGTTTGATGTCTTTTGTAAAGCTATATGTTAGACTGACAGAAACCAGACGGACCACAAATTGATTGATGTGTCTGGACTGGCCCCTGACAATGTTGTCACCCTTAAAGCGCCAATCGCAACAAAAGTCGTCTGCTTTTCTCGTCTGCTGAAATGTTTAAGAAGCCTCTATGGCAAACTTTGTGGACCCATAGGAGCAGTCTGTTTTGGGTCCACGCTGTTTGCTTCTATACTTAATTTTTCAGTAATGTTAGGCAATTATTTGCAGCAGACGACTTCAGCAGACGACATTTTCAGATGCATTTTTTTCTTGGCGCTTTAAGGGTTAACAAACCATTTATAGCCTTAAAAATAATGTGGCGTTAATTTATGCAAATGACTTTTTTTCTATTCCGATAAAATGTGTAGTAGCTGATGTTTTCATCATCATATTTGGGGTTTCTTTAAAACACCTTTTTTAAACTAACATTATCTGTTATTTATATAATATGAAAGTAAAACTATTGAAGATAAAGGGGAAATTACGTCACTACTTGATATTGACAATGTTGTATATACAGGGGATATGTCATCCTGACACAATAATATGGGATACTGTCAATGTTATATACTCGTATACGGATAATTGCAGTGCTACATGCCAGGGGATAATGACTATGTTTTATATACAGGGTATAACCGCAGCAGCAGCGTTATACATTTATGTCGAACACAACGATTGACAGCACCATGTTTTTGTCTGCTTTTCAAGTCTGAGTAGGTGTCCCTCATTTACATCCGTTACTCTTTTAAAACATGAGTAACACATTTGTATTGTGTCTTGTATCATGAATTTTGGGCAGTGAGATTGAAGTATCTTACACACAACAGCATATACAATTGTTGTGCAAACATTAAAATAAGCTTTCTTAGTATATTCTGATTACTTTATTTGCACAGGGTTTTAAACAATATAAACGAAAACAATCAATCAACAATATTGCTACACTGCTAAAATATTTAAAGAAATACCTAATATTTTCTATAGGTGATAATTAAACCCTGTCTAATAAACAAAACATGTATTTCACTGACAATGAGGCAGAAACCCAGTTATTATTTGCTATCTTTGCTAAGATAGCCAAAGGATTGGGTCAAAAAAGTTTTGGATAAAACAATCGCTGCTCAAATCCATGGCTCAAATTTTGTAATTCTTTATTATCTTGAAAAAATGATGACTTTTTCTGGAAATCTGTAGAATCTTAGGAATTTGTTTATGGCGTGGCCTAATTGTTTCTGCTGCGTTAAAACTTTATTTGATATACAGAAACGGTGCTATTGTCGTGTTTGACTAAAAAGTTCATCTTAAAAGTTAATTTTGAAAAAAAAAATGTGTTTTTTTTAACAAAATTCTTTGTTCATGGAGATTTCTGGGAAGGGATTACTGCATTCTTATCAAAACACATCATCCTTGATGTGTCACCAAACTAATAACAGGATGTTTTTTATCTTATAAAACTAACTCTCGCCATGAGCCTAACTATGAGTGTTTTGCATTGTGATAAATGGCAAAACACGTATTGTTCCTTTAAATATTTTGAGCACTGTATTTATCAATGATACCTAGCAAAATTTAGGCATACCTTTCACTGTATACTCGACCCAAAGTCATTCACTTCGTTAAGCATCAAAAGAAGATTTATTCTTCCTATTGAGAGTGATATGAGCCGTGACATGTGATTTCCAACAATTTTGGCATTTTGACAGGTGTAGACTCAGACGAGCCTGTGCAACCTCTTTTTAAGCTTAGAAACTCCAAATTGTGTTCAGTCAGTAGCTTAACGGTCATAGAATATTAAAGGACTAAAAAGGCTCTGATCAGACTACGCATATGCGCAGGCTGGACTGAGGCTTTGCTTGTCTCACAGACTACGCATATGCGCAGGCTGGACTGAGGCTTTGCTTGTCTCACAGACTACGCATATGCGCAGGCTGGACTGAGGCTTTGCTGGTCTCACATACCACATTGTTGGAAACCTCATGTCGTGGCTCAATTATAGTTTTCTGTTTATTTGCATGAATTTGATGCATATAGTATGTTATATTTAATGTAAAGCTATGTTAAGATATAGTGGTCGTTTTATATTTTGCATATTTTGGTGAATTTAAAAGTATAATAATAATATTATTATTGTAGTATTTTGGGATTAAGATTGATGTGAATGAAATTGCAACTAGAACAACAGTGTTCCTTTTGTTTCCTCCTCTTAGCTTGACTGATTTTATCTTTCAAGGTTCAACCATAAAAAGGGCACGGTCTCATTATAACAAATGGATCAGCTCATGACATACTTGTCGTTTTTATGAGAAATATAAGATTCTCGCCCACTTATCGCTCAAGACAAACTAAACTGTTCCATAAGCAAAACGCCGCGTTGGATTTCCTTATCCCATCCACGTGTCCTGCTTATCCCATCCACGTGACTTCAAATTATAACAATTTAGGTTGATTTCAGAGCAATTTACGCCAAAATATTGTTGTAGAAATATCAAAACGGCAATATTTGCGTCCGTCGTTTTCGCATTGTTGAATGTCGTCAAAAAGATTTCTGACGTCATTAAAATGCAACAACAATGGGACGCACCTTATTGACATAGTTTGGTGCCACGATATCTTTGCCAATAGATACTGATACCAACGTTAGTTTCAAAGTGAGTAAGGGTGCAACGATCAGGAATCGATACAATCAAGTACCGCGCCTGACCCCAATAAAACGAAACCAACGCTTGGAATGCTATTCTGCTTCCGTTTTAGGTGCTAAACTGCGTATATACCCATTTCTGTATCTGGAAAATTCTTTGGTGAAATTCTCTTTCAGATTAGAACAAACGCAAAAAATCTAAAAAAAATGTGAAAAAAGTGTGTGGAACTGACAGAATTCATATAAAACCTTAAAAAATCACAAAGTGGGCGAGAAAAAGTATCCATCATGATGTATTTTTGTGGGACAAGGAACTCCCACCATCGGACCCGATTAATTTCGTCAGACTCGGCAGAGCCTCGTTTCTGACGAATTATTCTGGTCCGAGGATAAAATTTCCTTAGCGTCGTTTCTGACGAAATTATTCAGGTCCGAGGGTTGGATTTCCTTGTCCTACAACAACACATTTGAAGGATACTCTGAATCTCTCATGAATGTGAGGATTAGATTTAAAAATCTACCACGAGGATCACCGTTTAGCATAACGGGGTTTGTTATCACCGTTTGACATCACGAGGCTTGCTGATTGATGACAAACGGGATCCCTGAGGATGGCATTTTCTATCCCATCCTCACACAAATAATGGATTCTTGTCCTTGCTCACCATTAAATTTCGCGTTTTTTTATTTTTAAAAAAGATCCCTGAAGTTCCTGATAACGCTGAGATACAGCCTAACGTTGTGACGTCACTAGAAGATAATAGTAACGTCACTTGATTTCCGAAAATGTCACGTTTAATTCACATTCTTCGTCCATGGGCCATACATTCTTATGTCCTTAAACATGCATGCTCAGATATCAAGATGGGCTTGAGGCATATGAATAGACCGGAGCCTTTATCTACGACCCAACTTTGCGTCTACAATAATCTCTTGTTCTAGACCCAGAATTACAGCCATTCCTAAAAGTTAAGTGTTTCTTATGTTAGGTATTGCTTTAGTGCGTGAAAAGTGACATTTGAAGGCATTAAAATTGTTTCATGCATTCTGAAGAATACAATGATCACTTCAATCGTTTGCACTGCACCCAACGAGCGAATATATATCAAATAATCAAAATATGATATTGAATAATTAATAGTTAACTAAGAGAATTCTTAATTCTTAAAACGATTTACAGTAGCTCTGGGTCCTGGTTCAAAGATTCTGGGTCATCGGTGTCTGTTGATGTCCCAGTTGTGCAACGTCTGGCATAAATAGATTAAATTATGTAACAACTTGTAGTTAATCATTAATCATAACAACTATAGCTCAAATAAAGCATTATAGTTGTCACATTTCTGTCTTTAACTGACATTTTAACCTTATATTGTTAATATTGAAGCTTATCCATTATATATTCAATTGACTTATGGTAAGAAGAGCAACAAAAATTATAATAGTTACGCAGACAGCATACTTCCAAGTAAACATATAAAAACGGACCACTATCGGACCGCCAGCAAAACGCCATTTGAATGGCGTTTTGCTGGCGATTCGATATTAGTCCGAGACTTATGCTGGCTGGGTTCGTCTACATGAGACGTTGGGATTGCGGAGGTGTTCAAATACCTGATGCAATTTCTATGGAATTGAGTATCAGCTTGTAATTAAACATATTTTCTAATAGGCGGTTCCAAGCAATTGACGCAATGCCTGCGGTGTTTTAGTATTAGTTTTTAATGTACATTGATGGATGGGTTTTATACTAATTTATCTATTATTTATTTAATATTATCTCTGTTTTCAGTTCCGGTCCATGTACCGTACCGTGAGTATTCAAAAATTTGATTTATTTATAAACATCAAACAACCCTTTACAGTAGTTTATCATAATCTGATAGATGGCCATTTGCATTTTCTCAACGTATGGTTTGTTTCAGAATAGAAATACTCATTAAGGAGACGTTATTGTATGGTTTGTGTGTCTGTAAAGCCAGTAGACCATATCGCCCGTACAAACACAAAAACATACAATAACTTGCTTTTTGTGCCAACATGCATTTTCATTCTGTGTATCGCGAGATATTTGACGTAAAACAATCAATTGCATTTCAATGAAAGGTGCAATAACTAACTTGACTTGAACAACCCCTAAACGGGTACTACTTTTGCAAACAGTAGAGGCCCAGATGAAATGTTCCCATTTCACCAGGTCTGCACTATTCGCTAATACAAAATCGGTCACCAGAGAAAAAATACAATCTTATTTGGAAAGTTTGAGCTGTAACCTCTCAATACAATCAACCATCCTGGCCTAACTGTATCAAACTTCAAACATGGCATTGTTCTACATCTCATTACTGTAATTGCATTGACTAACATTCTGATAGTTATCCTGCTGACTTCAGTTACAACAACAACTGTTCTTTGCCAGTCCATTCAGAAGTCTGCATGCATCAATCTCAATGTGTTTTCAGGCTGCACGGATAACAGTGTGAATTCTGACTTCGCATACCTATATCTTCACTGTTTTCAAGGAGAATATAAGAGATATCAAAAGCAAAGCAACATATCTGCCTGGTATACATTAATTCAAAATAAGCACATAGTTGATATTGTGGCCCTAAATTCATTTTCTCTACACACCAATGTTTATACGGGACTAGGATTTCTAGAAATAAACTTAGAGCATGTGTACTTATTTAATATGGCTTATAAGTTTGGATAATCTTCAAATGAGAGAGAGAGAGAGAGAGAGAGAGAGAGAGAGAGAGAGAGAGAGGTTGCAGCAATAAAACTAGCACATGTGTTTCTCGCTGTTTTATTAATAACATTGCCGTCAGATAATCTCATTCAATCACGTAATATATTTGTTGTACAAATTTCATATACATTATATGACATTGTTTTTATCTTCCATTGCAGCTGTTCACGTCCCAAAACCATGTAAGTATATGTTCAAATTTTTCGTTTGAAAGGTCTATTAAACTGTACTAAGGGCACATTAAATAGTTTTTTATTTTGTAAATGTAGATGTGACTCAGTCGTTTTCCGATAAGCTTAATTTCTGCTGATAATCACAAATAATTTTGAAACTATTCATGTCATCTATTTATAACCGAGTTTGTTATTTTTCATCTTTGTTTACTAGTGTCCATTTTCAAATTATTTTTTTAACTCTTAACCTGTCAATATTGTTTTGGGTCCAGAAAATGTTGACTGCCTTTTACGCCTGCTGTATATATTTAAATGCACCCCAGATTATCATGGATGCAACCACTATGACCCACTAATAAGACAGCAGCTAATCTGGGTTCATATTAATTACGGTATCAGCTACCAAACTACATAAGCAGACGAGTGAGCAAACGACAAAAAATCGTGACGGTCGAGGGAATGTTTATTTTTTTATAATCGACAAACTTCTGTGGCTATATTAGTGTGTTAACCCTTAAAACGCCAGCGAAAAAATCATCAGAAAATTATGTCTGCTTTTGTCGTCTGCTGCAAATTTTTGCTAACATTATTTAACAAAGTTAAGTAAAGAGACAAACAGTGTGGATCCAGATCAGACTGCTCCTATAGGAGCAGTCTGATCTGGGTCTACACTGTTTGTTGGAAAGGCTTTTAAAACATTTCAGCAGACGACAAAAGCAGACGGCTTTTGTTGTGATTGGCGTTTTAAGGGTTAACTTCATTGAGTTGAAAAAGAAGTAAATATTATATGATGTGATTCAGACATTCTAAATCCTTTATATACGTTAATTTGAAAAAAAAAAGTGAGAATAAAACAGTTCATATCTTATACGTTATCTGTTAAAATAATCAGTTGACATATAAGATAATTATTTTGTTTATATGAATGTTGATCATAATGATGTTTTCTATTTGTTTCTAGACCCAGTAGTAAAACACGTGCCTTATCCCGTCATTAGACCAGTACAGGTTATCAAGCATGTTCCAGTGGATAGACCATGTAAGTATTGTCTTCACAAATCATGAGGTATGGGGACTTATAAATATCTAAAATATGGACCTGACATCATTACAAAATTATCATCATGTACAATTGTAATCTCATACATACAGTAAAACCTATGTAAAACGACCACTCAAAAATAGACAAAACAAAGATCTTTATGACAAATGATACTTAACCAAGGTCATATAAACGGGGACCTGATATCAGGCAACATGAACAGTAGTGACATTATAGCATAGCCTATCAGTATATAACATCACTTTGTATCATACAGCAAACAAACTAGTAATATTTTAACATCCTTTTACACACGTATATAAACAGTGATTTGATATTTGTGAACAAACGAAATACTGACAATATACCATTACTTATCAGTATATAAACAGTCACTTGAAACCATGCAGCAAGTCACGTGACATTTTACCATCCCTTATCAGTATATAAACAATGGCTTGATATCATTTAACAAGTAAAAAGTGTTATTATACTAACATTATCAGTATGCTAACAATGACATGATATCATGTCACAAGCAAAAAAGTGACGTTACACCATCACTTATCAGTATATATACAGTAACCTGATATCATGCAGCAAGCAAATAAGTGACATTATACCATCACTTATCGGTATATAAACAGTAAACTGGTATTATGCAACAAGTCAAATAGTGGCATCATACCCTCACCTATCAGTATATAAACATTGATTTAATACCATGCAGCAAGCAAACTAGTGACCTTATACCATCGTTTATTATTATACTAATAGTGACTTGATATCAGTCAGCAAGCAAAATGGTGCCATTATACCATCTCAGTATATTAAAGCTGCATAGTCTGTAACTTTTGATCTTCTAATTTTAAAAATAATGTTTTTATTTTTCAAGAACTCAGTAAAAATACTCACAATCAGGTAAACATTTTACCATTTTCGTAAATCTTAACAAGTTATCACTATCAAAACAACTGCATTTATGTTAAAATTCAACGGTCTATAATTATTGGAGGGACGCAAATAATTACCAACAAGAGAAAAATATACCTAGTTGATAAGATAATTCACTTTTCCATGCAGTTTTCAGCTGTACTGAACATTTTTATTGTGAAAACATAGCTTAATTCTACTTTTACAAATGATTTAAAAAGAAAATAAAATTTTTGGAAAAATGTTCATAGTTACAGAGTATGCAGCTTTAACAGTGAGCAAGCAAAAAAGGGACATTCTACCATCACATATCAGTATATAACAGTGACATGTTATCAGGCTACACGTGTTGATCAGATGCCACAGGAAATACTACAGAACTAGTGTTTGTGATCTAAAGGTTTTACACTCACAAATAACATAATAACGTATGCAACCTAGAGGAAGAGACGCTAGAATACAGACGATGTATACACACCAAAAACAGAGTGCAATAATTAGAGATTATCTCATGGCGTTTTGGTTATCGCCGGAATATCAACCTTAGACCCCATTATCAGCCCGAGAGCTTTAGCTCGTAGGCTGATAATGGTCGAGGGTTGATACTGAGGGCGATAACCAAAACCCCATGTTATAATCTGTTTATCACATATTTCATTTCACTATTTCAACGTATTTGACGTAAAAATGTAAGTTAACAGAGGAATGGCGTTCATATTGCGTTACGTCACGCCACTTGTTCACATCTGACGTCATCAAATGATCAACCTTACATGCCAGGCCTCTCTCCTTTCAAAATACATGACTTCCGGTTATCATCACGGCGGGCTGATAACAAGTTGGCGGGAAAGAGCATATCGCATATGCAGACTTTGGGTTATCCCGGCAAGTAGCGTCCAGAATATGTGATAAGCAAAATAATCATCTCTCTCTTTCGCAGTAAGATTATCATTAACCCATATACGCCTAGCGTCCTTTTAGTGGTACACAGGCAAACAGTGCAGAACCAGGTCAGACACCGCAGAATGTGGCGTCTGATCAGGTTCTCCACTATTTGCTTAAAGAACGTTCTATTAAAATTTGAATAAAAATGAAAAAGACCACCCAGCAACCCTTAAAACAGTAAATGACTTGACCAATTGATGAAATAGGGAAACTCCATTCAGCTTAAATGGGTTAAATAAGAAGGACACAACTCAAAACGTTACAAGCCCCACACACGTAAGTCCAGCTATTCTCACTATAATTGTTTTCTTTTTGTTTCTTTACAGACCCTGTTATAAAGAAGGTTCCAGTTGTTAAGCCAGGTATGTATTTGTTATTCTTACTGTATCCCAAGCCTTTTTAAAGTCTCTCAACGCTTGTTGCTATTATTTCATTATCTGGTAAAGACAGATGGTGTATACCATATTGGGATTTGATTGAAAAACTTAGGTTGGAGTCCCCATCCCTGTTTCCACTTCCGAGAAATAAAGCTGCTTTGATAGTTTCCAATATAATTAGTACCACAATCCGTATATGCTTATATACATATCTATTTCATTAATAGATATAGTCCAGGATCTAATTTAGCTTACATGTACCCCAGGATATTTTTTCATGGGTGACAAATTGTTCATTAGGACCACCCAGCTGCGAAGCAAGGCCACCCTCAAAAATAAACCTGTCTGGGCTATGTTTCCATGGCAACCCATAGCAGATACGAGGATGGTGTTGTGCCTACAAAATATCTCTCAGCTGTTACTTGTCTTAGACAACTAAACTTAGTACCAAAATAAAGCCTATAAACTGTTCCTTTATACACATGGAGATAATTACAAGCATGACTCATCTGATTTGACACCTTCTTATAGTATCATGATTATATTCATATCTGTTCCTGGTGTTCACACAATAATATATCAAATAAAAAAAGGTGCATTTTTGTATCCACCTTTTTAAAAAGTAAACGAATTGAGTTACGTGTTACGTTTATGGCGTTTGTGATGTATTGTGTTCTAAATTTCTCAGTGTGTACGCTTATGTATTGCATAGTAAATTTTCGTAATTAAATATGTGAACGATGACTAAACTGCCAAATACATACTTGGTGAATTGATCGTTAACTGCCCAGATTTAAAGTGAAGAATGGACATTAGATCTTAAGACAAATAATTCACCAGAGAAATTAAAGCATATGACTACAATATGTAATTATGATTTTTTTTTCAGTGCACATTGCAGTACCTGTTGAAAAGATTAAGCATGTCCCTGTTCATATTCCCAAGCCAGTGCCAGTAGCTGTTCCAGTCAAGGGTAGGTAAAGCTTTAGTATTTAGACATACGTTCAGATAAACATCAAACTTAATTGAGCCGCACCATGTGATTTCCAACAATGTGGCATTTTAACATTTGTAGACTCAGATGAACCTGTGCAGCCTCATTTTAGCTTATAACTCAAAATGACAGTCAGTCATCAGTCAAAGAATATTCAAGCGACTAGCAAATGCTCTGAACAGTCTTTGCATATGCACAAGCTTGTCTGAGCTTCTGCTGGTCGCACATACCACATTGTTGGAAATCTCATACCAAGGCTCAAGTTCGAAGATTGCGAATACTTTCTTATCTACAAGTATTTACCAGTAACCACAATGTATGTTTGGTTGAGAAATAATATAATTAAAATTTAATCATCCACTGTTATCTAGAGGTTTGATTCAACGTTAAGATACTAAACATGCCATTGGTAATATTCTATAGATATAATGCAATAGCTTCTGTTTGCACTGTTATCTAGAGATTTGGTTCAAAAGTGAAGATACTAAACATGTCATTTTTTGTATATTATAGGCATATTGCAATAGCTTCAGTTTGCAATTTCTATCATCAACTGTTATCTAGAGGGTTGATTCAAAGTCAAGATACCAAACATGTCTTTATTAATATTTTATAGACATATTGCAATAACTTTGGTTTGTAATTTTGGAAATTTTTAACTTATGCCTAACATATGTGTTCATCACAAAGTATTTTCTGCGATATATAAAGTGTATTAGTTCTAATTATTATCTGTATTTATCAGTTCCAGTACATGTACCAAGGCCATACCCAGTCCATGTACCTAAACCATACCCTGTCAGAGTGAAGGTGCCAGGTAGGCTACATCTTTTTTACTTATTACTATGTATAACCAATTAACAATAAAAGAATCATTCATAAAAGAAGTTGCAACAATCCTCCATGCACATTGCGTCATTCACCTTTCTGGCAAACCTGAACAGTAAATTATTTCGTTTAATTTTGTCTGTTATCATCCAAGCTACCAAACGCAATGCCAATGATTGTCAAACAGCAATGCCTATCATAGCCATACGAGAACCATAACTGTGATTAATAAGTACTATACAAACATGCCATTGGCTAACATCTACTTTTAGATAGTTTAATAAAATGTGGTGCTGCATGGAAATGAACTTTGCTGCAAAGTTTATCTATAAATACTTTACTATAACAGATAGGGACCAGACAGTCTAGCGTAGCAATATATCATTTCGATAGATTTTATTTGAATAGACTTTATCATATGACTTCGTGTCTAGAAGAGATTTAACACCATGGGTTTAAATCTGTAGACCACTATGTAACGTTACAAAATGGCGCTTTAAATATAGAAAAACCCTGAAGTTTTCACACGAACAAAAAGGATTCCAAAGTAAGTTTTACCATATGATAAAAAGAATCTAACATTTGTGCTCCTATATTATTGAATTTATCAAACTCGTTGCAGAAAAGCAATGAAATTACCGGAAAGCCTCGTAATTTATCGATTTCCCCCCACTTGTTTAATAAATTTATTAAATCATGAGCACTCATGCTAGATTCTCTATAGAAAACAGCCTTATTGCATGAGGCATGCTTTAAAGACTTGACTGGTTTGTGTGGTATAATATAATAAAATTATTGCCAACTATTTGACTATTTCCTCAATCAAGATTTTTTTGTGTTGATTCTTTACATCCCTGTAAACCATTTTTCATCTATGTCGTGATGGATCTTCATGGGTTGAACCAGAACTAAGCAGAGGATAAAGTGTCTTGCTCAAGGACACAATGCAGTGCCTTTGGTGAGGCTTGCACCTGTAACTACTTGATAATTTTATCTTCTCCTTAAAACTGGTTCAACCCAGGCAATCATTCTGACATGACTGAATAATAATTGTTGAGTTGGACGACTTAAGGCACCAACACACCAAAATGGGCTATTGAGCCTAACTGCTTATTATTCAATAATCTGGTGGATATTCCATACTATTCCATAGCATATTTTGTTCCACTTTCAGTCCATATTTTTGTTTTGACCAGGAAGGTATACATTGGAAAAGATAAATGAGCCATGACATGAGATTTCCAACACTTTGATATTTTGGCAAGTGTAGACTCAGGCGAACCTCTGCAGCCACTTTTAAGCTTAGAAATTCCAGATGATGTTCGATCAGTAGCTTAACACTCATTGAATATTAAAGCAACCAGGAAAGGCTCTGACCAGACAGGCATATGCACAGGCTGATCTGAGAAAATTATCTGGTAGCACATAACACATTGTTGGAAATCTCATGTCGCGACTCAAATAAGTATTGTTTAATTTCAGTGGCTGTACCTAAGCCATACCCAGTTGTACAGGTGAAGAAAGTTCCAGTCGCTGTACCAGTTAAAGTACCTAAACCTATTTTGATAGACAGACCAGGTAGATATCAGTTATATTTTAACCATAATGGTGTCTTTTTACAAATAAGATTGAGTTATTTCACATATAGTGTATAGGAGCCACCGTGGTGTTGTGGATAAACTGCTCGCCTTGTAAACCAGGGGTCGCAGGTTGGATTCCTGGCTTCACAGTCTGTCGGATGAGACTTTTAAAAGCTGTGGCCCCGTCTCCATATGACCTAAGCTGTTGGTGGGACGTTAAACTCAAACACAACAACAACATATAGTGTATATCGCCTCTTAACAGTTTTGTCTAATTTAATGGTGCATTCGACTGATGCGAATAAATACCAGACCTTCAAATTTACAGACATTACCGGAATATTACATGTTCACCAAGAAAACTTTCTATCTGCCTCATGCCATTTCCATACTTTGAAAATATTACAAATGTTCTTTTTATATGAAATGCACTTATAAATATCATGATGATGAACAAAGTATGTTTGGAGCACTGGTCAGATGAAATAATACATACTTATTTAATCATTTAACATATGTTAAATGTAAATATTTAGGGGATAACTGTATTCAAAATTCTCATTTGGGGAGGTGACGATATACGGTCTGAAATTTAGTTTTAGGGCAGTACGCCATAGGAGGCGTAAAACGTGATTTCAGACCGTATATCCGACAATATATCTCCCCAAATGAAAATTTTGAATATGGTTATCCCCATTCTAATGCATTTCTGCAGTTTCCTCTTAAATTGGAGCGTTGCAATCCACAAAAAGCCGCATGTCATCCGACGATATGTGACGTAATCAATGACGTCAAACTGTTTCAGATAGTTTATCCCAGGATATATACTGTTGCAAATTTTTGACGTTGTCCAATTAGACGTCGCGTTACAAATTCAAGTACATTAGAATGAATCATGAGCACTGCTTTTAAAACAGTAGTGGGCAGATAATCAATTATGGTTCTTAACACATAACTGTTAATACGTTCATCTTTAAACGCATGTGCTCAGCTTTTAATTGCAGCTTGGTGTGTAGAGTTTTGGCATTGACCATGTATTTGTCATAGCCCAAACAAGATGTATGAAAAAAATAAAAAGAAGGCTTTCATTGGTCCTCTATTATATAAATTATAATGTCGCATGTTTTGTCTTAGATATTTAAATTCCAATAACACATTACCTATAATTGATTGTCCAAAAGCAAAAGTGAAAAAAAAGAAAAATGTAGTAAATGAACTTCCATAATCTTTTTTAGTATACAGTAAAACCTGTATTAAGCTATCATTCAAATTAAGCACCAAAAATAGTAAGTGAGTATGATCAGGAAATACCACAATCACAAACTGCAGACAACCCCGTGGCACCGCGAGGGAGAGCCGCTCAACCATCACAAGACACCAGGAAGACAAATTAAGCAAAGCAATCAGCTCTCTCTTCCCCATCAAGATGATTGCAATACTAGAATGGACATAAAGAACGTACAACAAAACATAGAACAATTACAGACTCCCACAATGGGAGTAACAATAAACAAAAAGTCAACAACAACAGAACCACCTCCTTAAAACGGACAGCAGCCTAAGCCACCGGGGGGCTTAAATGCATTTTACTGGTACCAGAAATTGTTTTTCCATACCAATTATCGCTTAATGCAGATCAAAAGTAATGCGGAGCATTCTGCAATACTTTTGACCTACATTTAGCTTCCATTCTCCATTAAGACTTTTGTTTTGTCTATTTTAAGTGGCCGCTTAAGACAGGTTTTACTGTATATTTATATTCTACTATTTGCTTGCAGTTAAAGTGCCAGTGAAGGTTGCTGTGCCCGTCCATGTATTACATGTACTTGCTCAATCTTCTTTAGTATGTATTTATATTCTACTATTTGCTTGCAGTTAAAGTACCAGTGAAGGTTGCTGTGCCCGTCCATGTATTACATGTACTTGCACAATCTTCTTTAGTATGTATTTATATTCTACTATTTGCTTGCAGTTAAAGTGCCAGTGAAGGTTGCTGTGCCCGTCCATGTATTACATGTACTTGCACAATCTTCTTTAGTATGTATTTATATTCTACTATTTGCTTGCAGTTAAAGTGCCAGTGAAGGTTGCTGTGCCCGTCCATGTATTACATGTACTTGCACAATCTTCTTTAGTATGTATTTATATTCTACTATTTGCTTGCAGTTAAAGTACCAGTGAAGGTTGCTGTGCCCGTCCATGTATTACATGTACTTGCACAATCTTCTTTAGTATGTATTTATATTCTACTATTTGCTTGCAGTTAAAGTGCCAGTGAAGGTTGCTGTGCCCGTCCATGTATTACATGTACTTGCACAATCTTCTTTAGTATGTATTTATATTCTACTATTTGCTTGCAGTTAAAGTACCAGTGAAGGTTGCTGTGCCCGTCCATGTTCCTCACCCTGGTAAGTGGTAATATACAAGATGTCATGTTTTCTCAACTATTTAAACAAATATATTTGACAATGCATATATATAGACAGGAAAGCATTAATGGCCTCAATGTCAGAATTATTGACACCTGTCGAAGATGTCGTCATTATTCCGCTTTTTAATTACTTACATATTTAACAATCACTATCTAGCATTTATGTCTAAGATGCCAGGATTAACCCACCATGTAAACTGTTAACATACAAATATATAACTATATAATTACTATAGGTATATTTCCTTGACTTTAGTGTTGTTTCACTATATAGATACAAGACCTTAGTGTTTGAAGATAGATTTTTCTTAGTAATGAATATACACATACTTTCTTACAACATACAAAATAAATAAAGTGTATATACTTAACATCACTTGTCTAGTATACATATTTACTCGGGTATAAATTTATAAGTGGACCTGTACTTTAATCTGTTTTAGTTTAGGTGCCAGTAAATATATCAGCTTCTTTTAAATATTTCTCCGTAAGGTATCTGAATGTATAAAAGTTTAATTGTATATTTATGGTATTGGGCACAAACAGGTACCAATTTATCTCGTCGAATTTGATTATGAGTAGGGTTTATGTGCTTAATTCTCTTGTATATTTTGCATAAAAGGTACCAGATAATACCTCAGTTTCTCTTTTATATGTATAGTTAAAGTAACAGTTCATACACAAGTTTTTTCTTGTGTAGTTACAGTAAAAGAACCAGTACATATACCAATTTTATTGTATATTTACAGCTAAAGTATCAGAAAATGTAGCAGTTTCTCTTGTATATTTACAGTTAAAGTACCAGTTTATATGCCAGTTTCTCTTGTATATTTACAGTTAAAGTACCAGTACATATACCAGTTTGATTGTATATTTACAGTTAAAATATCGGTACATATACCAGTTTGGTTGTATATTTACAGTTAAAATATCAGTACATATACCAGTTTCTCTAATATATTTACAGTTAAAGTACCAGTACATATACCAGTTCAGGTGAAGGTCCCTGCACCTTACCCAGTAGAGGTCAAGAAGCCAGTCCCAGGTAAATATGAGTCATAGGTTCGCTCTTGTTTTCCAGTTTAACTCTCTGCCTAGCAATGTTGTCTGCTTAAAACCTTTGAAAACAGTTCGGACCTAGATCAGGCCCAATAAAACGTTAGGCCTGATCTATCATAGGTGTAAAAGCTCAATGGAAAATAATTTATCTAACCCTTTGCCTGCTACCGAAAGAAGTGCATCTGAAAATCTTGTCTGCTGAAGTCGTGTGCTGCATGTAAATCCTTACGCCAAGAACTAATGAAGGCATACAGAGCAGTCTGATCTAGGTTCACACTGTTTGCTTCAGAGTCATTTAAAATTGACTAACAGGCAAAATAGCAGGCTATATTTAAATTAGTAGCTAATGAGCTTTGGGATGATTGTTTCTGCCTGTACTTCAAAGCCATATTCTTCACGTTTGGCACACGCTATTTGAACTTATATTTGGTCATGCATATAAAATTATATTGTTTGTTTACAAAAGTAAACCACAAAGAGCCCAATGAGATTCTATATTTCTGGTACACCTGATCAGGTGTCCCAGTACCAACCCAAAGGAACAATAGAAAACGAACAGCCACATGTCGATCTGTGACATCATTGTAAAGTTAAAATGATGCCACCATTTCACATGCATGTTGCATCTCATGAACTCCTGGATACATTTTATTTTTATTTTATTTTTTTGGGGAGTGGGGGTTAAATTTAAAAAAAAAATGGTATTCAATGGCGAGCAAGAAAGAGAATCCATTATTAGTGTGAGGATAGGATGAAATAATTGGTCCATCTCAATCACTGGTTGTCATCACAAGCCTCGTGAATCCAATCTGGGATCCTCAGGACGGATTCTTCTATCCCACCCTCACACTCACGATGGATTTTATAATCATCAGAGTAGTCATTATTTGTTGTAATAAAAACCATATTCAGAAACCAGCATAACTTAGTAAAGAATGGCCAACATCCTCTATTTGGGCCTTGTTGCGAGAGAACCTGTCTTCGGGGTTTCCAACAAAGCGAGACTCAAACCACTCTCCTCAGCTACAGAGACTAGCTAGAAAATTGAAATTTTGCTCATAGCAAGCTTAGATATGATTCTTTCTAAAACGCGAATAACAATGGCGCTGATCAGACTGCGTGGATGCGCAGGCTGGTCTGCACCTTTGTTGTTCGCAAACCACCAAAGACAGGTTTTCTCACATCACAGCCCATTTAATACCACATGATACACATAAATGTGTCAATTTCAGTTGCTGTACCAGTAGAGAAAAAGGTGCCATACCCTGTACATGTACCAGTAAAGGTTCCAGTTGACAGACCATACCCAGTTCATGTGCCAAAACCAGGTAAGAATGAAGCAACAATAGTAGTACATATATCTACATTTCCATAGCATACATTTTCTTGTACATGGGCATGTCCATGAAATATAAGTACCTGGCGTATGGCGTAAGGCCAGAATATTTTTAATAGCTGATTTACGGGAAATTTTTTTATAGATTTAGATTTGGGGGGACGAAAAAAAATCAATCTGAAAATTACCAGTTAACTGGTCATTTTCAGAGCTTTTTTTTAATATGTCCAGAAAAAAGTCAAACTTGTAAGGCTACCCAACAGTCTGTATTAATTTTTTAAATATTTTATCATTAATTTACTAAAAATCTGGACAGGACAATCACTTTTAAAAAAGATAATTTCTTTTCAATGAAACAAATAATATTTAGACCCAGTGGGTAAAATATAAAAATAATTTTGGAAATTATTTTTTTCTACTTTCCGGAAAATTACAGTAGGAGGGTTCGTAAATCAACTAATAAAAAATTCTGGCCTAAATAAACTTGTTCAGTCATAAATAGGAGCTTAATGATTGCACTCAATATTCAACTGCGTTAATGTTTTGCTAGTGTGGAAAGAAATGACTGTTACGTTGCTTCTTTGATAGGCAAGTTAGTCTGAGCCATTGCTATTCGCCTACACTAAAGGATATAAATCTAAAAGATATAAACCTGCCCTTACTATTAGTATTTAATGAGGTCAAGTTCTGGTTAAACTGACAAGAGTTAGGTTAAACTGATAATAAAAAGTGAAACAGACCAAAATATATTTACAAATAGAAAGACAGCAAGGATCATGAATCGATACAATCAAGTACCACACCTGACCTAGGATACCACATGGGAAAGCAACAAAATTACAATTAACATGACAAACAAGAGCCAAGAGGTCAGCCCTTTCCCTTCAGGTGACCACAAGGCATCAATGAACAGACGCGAAAGCATGACAAACACAGGACATAAATAATACAAATGATCATCAAACGAAGTACTGCTTTGGAAGAGTCAGTAAAGATATTTTACTGGAGGGCTTAAACCCGTTTCAAGGCATGCCAATCTCAACCTTAGTTCAGATTTTGATCAAAAACAGCTATACTACTATTAGGCTACCATAGTATTTTGACTTGTACATGATAGTTTGTTACTTGTTTTATGACTGGAGAGAATCCTGTCTCCTGACTGGCCAAATTTGTATTCATAAATCTCTATGACTACCTGTAAACTTTTATTTGTTTGGTTTAATGCTTTACGTCCCCCCCCCCCCCCAAAAAAAAAAAAGAAAAAAAAATGGTCTAAACTGGCCTAAAGATTGATATAGGATAAAACCCAGCTGAAACTAGTTTCATGAGATTGATATTTTGACACGTTCCTTATATCAACCTTTAAAGATAGCTACACCTAGCATGATAAGTATGAAACTAGCATGGGCTGCAACATGATTTGCTGTTTCACCTCCCAACATGAAATTAAAGATTTTAAATGGATTTTAACAACAGTTTTGTTTGGTTTGTTCTAACTTCTTTGTTTGAATAATTCAAATGTAAAAATAATGTTTTATGATTTACATTTCCTATTTAGAGAAGGATGTATATCCATTTCGAAATGCAAAATACTACATATCATTTTAAAACAGATGATTAACTTGTGAGACAGTCCTCAGGTTGAACATGAAAAATACAAATCTTGTTACAAAAGTAACAGTATATAGTCACAGTCATATGGCAAAACATTTCTGGATTTCAATTTGGATAGACATAAGGATTTATCTACTTTTCAACTGAGATTAACTGAGGCCGCATGGCTGAGATGAATATCACTTTTAAGTGTATATTAATCCTCATGTCCACCTCAATGAAGTCAAAAATTGTATATTATCCCATATACTTTAAGTAAGAAAAAGGACAAAGATCAGGAATCGATACTAGCATACCTTTAAATACGCATACGATGATATATAGTGGGATAAGATCCTAAATCTTTTGTCAAGACTGGACCTTCAAAAAATGAGGCTTGTATAGGGGGGTACCAAATATCCCATATCCCTTGAAGTAAACAGGCAGGTATCCTTTATAAACTGCCAAATATCCCCATAATTAATTTTCTTAAATATTCAATATCCCTGGTAGTAACACAAATACTGAATACAGCATCCTACATCCCTGGAAGTAAAATGGATAGTATCCTATATCCCTAGAAGTAAAATAACAAATATCCTGTATCCCTAAAACCCCTACACAAGCCTCAAAAATATAGAACTTACATCATTTGTAAACAGCATTTTCTTGAGATTGAATGGAAAGTGCAACGAGTTTCAATCGCCTAGCGTCAGCATAAGAAGTATATTGCTTAATCACAGACCCTACTGTTTGTGATGAATCAGAATGAGAAAAAAATGACGGAACAGAACTTTGGCCTGAGCATTTTCTGCATCTTTACTTTGTGTGTTTAAGCAGCCAATGCAATGGCGAGTCTTGCAAATTTGCACAGGCTGACCTGAGGTTTTGTTGCTTGACAGTGTGATAATTACCAAATATGAATCAACTTGGTCATACCTAATAATATCACCACTGATATAGTTTTATAAATAGGATCTTACAAGAGTGATCATATTTTATTGAGTTTATTAAACGAGTTGAGAAAAACGATAAAATGCGAGGCTTGCTGAGTATTTTATCGCCTTTTCCCAACAAGTTTAACAAATTCAATTATATGCAGGTGCAGGAATGTTGAATTCTATTTATCAGATGACATTAAAACTACTTAAATTGCTCTTTTGGTGTGACGTGACCACATCAAGATTTTACCATCTTTTACGCAATTTTATAATGGACATCATTACGCTACGTTACTAATTCTGTAAACCACTAGTGGTTTATCGATTTTATTGCATGACGTGATATAACTCTCAAAGGCGACGTCATATGATAAATATTTCTACATACTATATACGCATTCATATTGGATAATGCATATTGATATGGTTTGATATTGCTCTATTTCAGTCCATGTTCCCGTTAAAGTTCCAGTTCACAGTATGTGTTTTACTTTACTTTCCCATATATAAGACTTTTTAAATAATAAAAGAAAAATATATATATATTTGACAAATGTTAATCTTTAACTTTGACATTTATGTATACATTTAAATAGTAAAAGAAGAAAGAAAAGTATATTTGACAAATGTTAATCTTCACCTTTGACATTTATGTATTCATTTAAATAGTTAAAGAAGAAAGAAAGGTATATTTGACCAATGTTAATCCTCACTTTGGACATTTACGTATATATTTAAATAGTTAAAGAAGAAAGAGAATAATATAATAATTATGACAAATTTTAATCTTCACCTTTCAAAACTAGTATGTATATACCTTTTCATAACTTAAAATGACATTGTATATGTTGCATATTTTGATTAAAATATTTCAAATACTAGGTAAAGAAACAAAAGCAATACACGTTTGCTGGTCATCTAATCATATTCATAACAAATACATACTTTTTCTATGGTATATGTACTTTTAAGTTTCTATACTTCACTAACCCTTTACTCCATGCTAACCCCTTTTGACGCCTTTGAAACAATACTGTGTGTATTTGAAAATATTATGGAAAATCTCCTTTTTCCATAATAAATTCAAAATTATTCAAAACTTATTTTTTCAATGTTGTCTAAAAATAGAAAATGGTGTCATGATCTTAAAATAGCCTATGGATTAAAATGCTTTTAAGATGACAATATAATTATGATTCAGTTTAATTTTGAATTCCTCTAACACAAATAAAAGTTCTGGGTGTATCTTAGGTAGCCATCAAGCTTATACATCATGTTTGTTATATTATCAGTTCCAGTAGAAGTGCCCAGACCTGTCAAGGTTGTACAGAAGGTTCCAGTACCACAACCCTACCCCGTTGAAAGGCTTGTACCAGTTAAAGTTGAAAAGAAAGGTAAGTCGTCATCCGCAGATCCAGAAAGTTTTGCCAGAGGGGGTCCACCTTTTTTTGATAAGGGGAAAGAGGATCTAAATAGCACTAAAAGCGGGCCATTTATGGCGTATCACTGGCAGGCTGATTATGGCCCAACATTGAATGCTGGCTTGTCAAACAAATGTTGATAAACAAGGAGAGCTATTGGTTGACATAGACGTTATTCCACCTAGAGGCCACCTAGAGGCCATTCAAATGGAGTTTCGCTGGAGGGCCGATGATGGCTCAACATTGAATGCTGGCTTGGCAGCTTTGTGATTGTCAGCGGATCCAGACCAGTATTGCCAAGAAACTCTAAATTTTGGTGATTTTTCAGGGGTGGGTCTGGACCCCCTGTCCCCCCCCCCCCCCACTCTGGATCCCCACATGGTCGTGTGTCTATATGGCCTATTATTTACATTCTCAATGTAGCTGCCATAGTTGAAGCCATAACTCCTAGCTGCTTGCATTTCTCTATGCAAAACATTGAACAGTCACGTGGTCTAGGCCGCGCCTCTAGGTGGAGTAACGTCTACGTCAACCAATAGCTCTCTTTATTTATCAACATTTGTTCGACATCATTTACGCATCACCACGACGTTATGTACAGGACTTTTGCTCGCTGGATGTTCCCAACACCTCCGTTACAAATATAATAGTTCAGGGGATTTGGATGGAAGATGATTAAATATATTTTATTGATGATATAAAATGTAAATATAAAAATGTTTTCCGCAGGATATCCTATAAAAACAAAACTAGAGTGTGCATATTTTCTGGGCCAGACTCAGCTAGTTTCGGCCATTTGTTGTGTGCTTTATTACAAAATAAATGAAAGAACTCTTTACTATTTATTATGTGATTTATCACAAAATAAATGAGAGAACTCTTAAGTTTATATTGTGTGCTTTATTACAAAATAAATGAGAGAACTCTTAAGGTTATATTATGTGCTTTATTTAAAATAAATGAGAGAACTCTTAAGTTTATATTATGTGCTTTATTACAAAATAAATGAGAGAACTCTTAAGTTTATATTATGTGCTTTATAACAAAATAAATGAGAGAACTCTCAAGCTTATATTATGTGCTTTATTTAAAATAAATTAGACAACTCTTAAGTTTATATTATGTGCTTTATTACAAAATAGATGAGATAACTCAAAAGTTGTTATTATGTGCTTTATCACAAAATAAATTAGATATAAGACTTAATTTTTTATTATGTGCTTTATCACAATATAAATGATTATTTCAGTTCCTCATCCAGTACCTTACCCTGTAATTAGACCAGTGGTTGTAGAAAAGAAGGTCAGTGTACCAGTTGTTGTACCCAAGAAGGTCAAGGTTCCTTATCCTATGCCCTACCCAGTACCAGTTAAACGTAAGTAACTTCTGTTTTCTAAACTAGTTTCTTCTTGCCACAAAATATGGATATTTGAACATATTATCCTGAATCACTGGTTCAAATTCAAAATATTTTCACAAAAATGTTCCTAATAATACCATCTACCAAAATTGCACAAACAGTTCTGTTCCACTGACCAAAATGACAATCAGAGCTGAAAATAAAATATATTTTGACAGCATCTCCTATGGAACCTGCGGTTCAAAATTATAAAAAAATAACAGAAATCTTACTAATAATGCCCTCTAAAAAATAGTACACTTAGTTCTGCTCCACTGAACAAGATGGCCACCAATGCTTAAAATAGAATAATCCTTTAAACATCAACATCTCCAGAACCAAAATTAAAATACGTTCACACATAACTGTTCCCCATAATGCCCTCTTTACAAAATGCACAAGTGGCTCTGCTCCACTGAACAAAGTGGTCACCAGATCTAAAACAGAATAAAATATTTAAAGGGCATCTCTTCCTGAACCACTCCAGTCGAAATAAAAAAATAGTTTCTCGCAAATGTTCTCCATTATGACCTCTACCAAAATTATACATATCGTTTTGATCTGCTGAACGAAAGGGCAAATAAAGCTGGAAAAAAATAGAAAAAACTTAAAAGGACACCTCCCTCTGAAGCACTGACCCAAACTCTAAATTTCCCTCAATGCCCTCTATCAAAATTGCAAAACAGTTTCAATGAAAAATCTAGCTACCAGAGATAAATATAAATTTTATCTCCTCATGAGCCAGAACTCGGGTTAGCAAGTCAGGGCCCCAGTGTCCTCTTGTTTTTTTTAGTTTTCTTCCTAGAGAAGAGAGGGACATAATGACAACTTTGCTTAATGGTTCTTACCTGTACATTATATGTGTTATCATAATACACTGTCCTTGATTCCCATGCTCCTGAATCCATCTGTAATCTATACTTATGTATGCCTCTTGAACATACATACCATATTGTTTTACTTCTAGAACCAGTTTATGTGCCTCAGCCACCACAAAAAAAGCCAAAGTCTAGTGAGTAAACACTGGCATTTTGTGTTGTCTTTCACCCTGAGCTTTAAGCATAATCAGCATAAGCGTGTCCATCACTTATTATAGGAAAGGGAAGGATATTTGAACACTATATCATATGGGCTATGTCTTTGGTGTTCGCCAACAACAAATGCGCAGACCAGCTTGCGCATATGTGCAGTTTGATCAGCGCCTTTGTTATTTTGCTTATTGGAAAGTATAATATCTAAACTTGCTTCATGTAAAATTTCAAAATTCTGGCATGTCATAAGAAAACCTGCAGCAGAGGTTCAGATCAGTTCCACACCAGATTGGTGGCAATTGAAAATGCTCTTTACAATCGACGAACCCAGATAAAAAAATCGCTAGAAACAGTGTGTCGATTGTCATTTGCCGCCAGTTGGGTGACAGATGACAATCAAAAACTGTTTCTATCGATTTATAAACGTTCGTCGATAGTATTAACGTTTTCGATTGTGGCCTATCTGGTGTGAGTTCTGTATTCTAATTTGTGTCATTGGTTTTTACTGCCTGGACAGAAAACAGACTATTTCATCAAGAGAACAGCTAATCTGTAGCTGAAACATTTGGTCTTAGTCTAGCTTGGTCAGAAACACCAAAGACAGGTCTATCTAGCAAGGAAGCTTAGTTACTATCTCCCAAGGCTTTTGTGCTTAATGTTGTGTTGTGTCTTTGATGTATGCATTGTTCTAATGTGTAGTTAGTGCTTCAGCATGTATATCTTGTCCAAAATGAGTAAACTATCATGTTGTTATTATTTGGAGAAAAAAAATGTTTATGTTGTATATATGATGTAATCTTGTAAGATTGCTAAATTGTATGCTATATGCTTATTCTGACACATGTACTTTACTGGAAATCAGAAATTTTCGTGAGAATTTAATTTGTGTAAATTGCGTTAAAAGGCATATTTGCAACATTAATAATCGTGACTGATTTACCTACATCAGTAAACGGCAGTATGATTTTCCATTTCGTGAGATTTTCGTTAATTTATTGTGAAACTTTATGTAAGCGAATTTTCGCAAAAATAAAATCTTCATGAACATTTCTGAATTAAAAGTATAATCACTCACAGCAATAAGATTTTATATTATTTGCTCCTTAAGCTATTGCTTAATCTTTACCTTTTATGCACTAATGGATTCCTCTTTCTTGTTAGACACAATAAACTTGGGATGATCCATTGTATAATTCAAGGGCCACAGGTTATTATTTCCAAATAAAATTGTACTTCTTTCTCTGAAGATCGTTTTTGTCTCAGCAAACAGTGTATACGCAGATGAAATGCCACAGTATACAGCATTTTATCTGGGTCTTCACTTTTTGCCAAAGGACACATTTAGGAGTCACTGGTATATAAAGGGTTAAACAGATTGTTTATCATGCTGCTTTACCTGTGTTGTTATCCTGATTCTTGAGAGTATAGCATTTGCATTTACAGCTCAGATAGTACATTATTTAGCAGAAAAATACATTTATTCAAAACACTCTAGATTTACTTCATTCTGTCTAGTTTTTGACTGGTTTGCATAACTGTTTACATTCTTTTAGAAAATACTTTTTACAAAAAAAATATCTAAGACGTTAGTCAGCAACGCTGTAAATAGGCACAATGATATGTTCTCTCCAAATAGACATTCTACATGTTAATCCTTTCAACACAACATACCTGAATAAGGTCCAGGCAAACAGTGTAGATCCAGATGAAATGGCTCATATGAGCCATCTCATCTGGATCTACATTGTTTGCTTACTCATTTTGCTTTTTTCTTAATCTCAATTTGGCTGTATTTTTCATGATTTGGCTAAATGTTTTGTAAGATAATGGGCTCTTCTACAATATGAAGTGACAAAAAGTACATCAAAAAGATAAGGGTGAAAGGATTGACTCATATACACATATTACAATACACAGCGCTTATAGTTTACTGTTGCACTTGGTAGCACGCCAGCTTTAAATCACTTCACTTGGGTGTCATTGTGTGACCATGTCGTCCACAACTCAATTCTAGATATACTCACCAATAAAACCTCCTCAAAGTAAAGGTTATTGATGATAGGATATCTATGACTGAAGGTAAGGTAAGTCCAAGAGTAACATTAGCAGAGTGAACGGATATAAGTATCATATGTTTACTTTGCGCTTGTCCTAGCTTATTCTTAAACGTTTATTTTAGAACCACAGAAGTACCAATCTGGATACCAATCTGGATATAACCAAGGAGGATATTCACGTAAGATATTTACTTTCTAATCAACTAATTGATTGCACAAACTAATTTGCTGGTAACTTTAATGGCTATGTCCAGAGGATTTTTTTTCAAATGGTTGTAGATTAAAACAAGTCCCTTTACAATTTGAAGGTATGTTTCATGCAGTAATAAGTAGAGCACTGTAACAATTGACATGTTCTTACGGACTTAACCCCTGGAAGCGTCAGCAAATATTCATCTGAAAATTCCATCTGCTTTTGTTGTCTGCTGCAAATTTTTGCTAACATTATTTAACAAAGTTAGGTATAGAGACAAACAGTGTGGACCCAGATCAGACTGCTCCTATAGGAGCAGTCTGATCTGGAACTACACTTTTTGTTGGAAAGGTTTCTAAAACATTTCAGCAGACAACAAAAGCAGACGACTTTTGTTGTGATTGGCGCTTTAAGGGTTCAAATACTTTAATGTCCAGTTTACTCAGAAACGGTTTGGGAAATAGATCTGCCCAAAGTGGATTATTTATTAACAAGTACCGCCCGCAGGACCTGAAAATGCCTTTAATTTATTGGGTATATGTCAGAAACCCTGACCCAACCCATGCTCATTGACAAAAGTAATCAGTGGTTTGGTGTTTTGTTAATATTTGCAATTCATGATAACAAAATCGTTTTTGTGCGTTTGAAGCATTTTTACTATTCACTTTAATAGCATCATTTTTTTCTAAAAAAAATGGTATCACGTTTTCTTGTAAAATCCTACCTTCAATATTAAAAATGTCCCTCGTGCGCATGCAAGCTGACTGTATGGGAGGGATGATGACTGTTTTCACTGTTAACAACATAGGAATATGCCTTAATGAATTCATTACAGAAACCAAACGCCTAAGATAGCTTCTTACTTTACATCAACTTGTTAATGAACCGAAAACCAAAAATGCAAACGTTGTCATTGCATTAAAGTCGGTTTGCATGTAGCATAGAGATGACATTGAACTGCTTACGAAACTCCTTATGACAACTGCAATAGTTGGTGATAGAGATGTACTTAGATGTTTACCATATAGCTCTTTTATCACAATAGAATTATGCTGTTGTTTGTACAGGTCTACGTGCATCAGTTTAAATGTTAAAGCACTGAACTCTAGTTTTGTCCAGGTAATTCATATTTTGATTTTAAAATATAATAAAATGTTTTTCACTATAAGCGGAAATCAAGATAGTTTAATTTTAGTTTAGAACAATTAAACTGATCGTTAACATCAATTATCATGTTATTACTGATATAAAATTGTTAAAGCTTAGCTTTAAGTATGCTATATTTTTGTTATTGTACATGGCTTTTAAAATTTTATCTGCATGTTTTGTTTTATGATTATTTTGCTAAAGTCATAAACACATGCATGTATAATTGAACACTGATTCTATACAAACGTTTGTGATATGCTGATGATTTTACCTATATTGCTGTGCATTTTGAAAATCCCAGGTTTACTTTCAGATATATTGGTTTATGATTTTTTTTCATATAATACCTAGTTTCCGTTACTATGCAATTTGTTTTTTAATTGTATTTCTATACTGAGGGACTTTAGAAACGCACCATTTTACATTCACTGTCTCTTCCACATGATTGATTTGAGGATGTTTTCTATATTATTTTTTATCCTCTTGCAAAATGGATCATGATTCGCCATGATTTCGATTTGCTCATGCTGTTCATTCTGACGTAATATCTATGTAAGTGATTTTCAACAATTATCGTCTGACAATTTGAATTTGATTCGATTTGAAAACAAACTCTTTTAGGTGGTAGCCAGATGTCTTATCAAATGGAAAAACACAATTTTTTTGGAAAAAATCGTTTTATTACACTCCCAGTCGCAGCGTGTCTTTGCTAACGTCAGTGTTAATTTTTCAAACATCAATAACAGACCGATGACGTCCGCGCATGTCGCGACACTTTCTGTTTTTTATGCAACTGATTGAGGAGTATCTGTTGGCAATAAAAAAAAATGATTATTCCTGATCCTTAGGATATGAACGGCCTTTAACGTAAAAAAATCAATGACGTCATGTAGACGTTATGAGCGTTGCCAGAAGCCTTAAACTTCATGATTTGATTTTGTCTTTTGCATTTAAGCAGGTGGTGTGTTTTTAAAATTCCTTCAGTATATTGAAAAACATAACTTTATTTAAGTATTATATTATGGATACAAAATGCTATTGGGATCAGTCAATGGCTGACGTCCAGTGTTGTGTGATGTGCATCGTAATTTGTTTGTTGTCAACAATTGGCTTTTAATGAAAACTCCTCCTATAACACTGTGGCAATTTTCGCCAAACTTCACAGGAATAGTCCATATGTGACAAGAATAGCTAACACAAATTTGATAAGTTGAAATACATGGCCACTGAGGGACGTGCATTATTGCAGCTAAGGAAAGTTTTCAAATCGCTGTTCAACATTTAAAATAATTTAGCAGAAATAGTCACTGCATGACTGAATTTGATATGTCTAAAACATGACCACTAGGCGTGCAGTGTCAGTTTCCCTTATATAGATCTATAAGAAGCATTTCTCTGGAACCGATGGTCTGATTTGAAACAATTTAGCAGGGATGTTTACTAGGTGATGCTCTAAAAGGAACTAAAATGAATTGATCAATCGAAAAACATGTCAACAGGGACGTGTATAGTTTCCAATAGATACCTACATCAGAAGGTTTAATCAAGCTCAGGAGAGCGATCCATAGCACTTGGTTCACTTGTTTTCACTAACCTCAAGGCCAAACATAAGTCTGTTCTACGCATTTATAAACATGCTGTATTCAAAATATGTAGATGGAATTTGTTCTTGGCATGACTTAAATTTTCAATTTCATTCCCATAATTTCATGGTATGAAAGACTCTTGAATAACAAAGTTTTTTTTAATATAGGTATAAAGTGAAAATAACTTATACACATAAGATTATGTGTACCTACTATTTACAAGTATTCTACATTTGTACTTTGCTGGCAATCGGTCCAGCACATATTGTTTTGGTATGTGTGGCATATGCACAAAATCCCCCAACAAAGGCCAATGTTGTTGTATCTAGTATGGCTAGTGATAAAGAATTTTGTTGAAGTCGCCATTTACATCCATACTTTGTGTATGTGAGAAACGAAAGCTCCAGCGAGTATGTACAGGTTCATCTAAGCCTTTGTTATTTACCAATGCAATAATTACCAATATTTCTCAACAACTTGCCAATTATTACTGACCTGCCAGCCAAGACTGACAGTGAGGTCATGTTTTGTTTACAAAGTTATCAGGGACTTAGAATCGATAGATCACTTGTGTATTAATCCTGTAGTGATCTATCGATTCGCATCAGCTCAAGTTGGGTGTACAAGTTTTTTTTACTTAACGATTGTAAACAAAACACGACGTCACTGTCACTCTTGGCTGACAGGACAGTAACTTCACAACTGTTTTTGCATTTTAAATAAGTATTAAAGTGGTGTGCATTTTATTATTTTTCAGTAGAACCTTCTGTAGTATGATAAGTTTGCAATCTAGAAACATTTTCAAATATACTGATATAAACCCAGTTTAAAAGCTCTCTTTGAATTTAAAACTATTTTTAACATACAATTTAGAATTTTCTTTAAATAAAAAAGTAAAATTACAGTAAAATACAAAATCTTTGAAATCACTCCGCATGTATAGAATAGCTATCTAACAAATATTTTCCAATTGAAAATGCTATGCAAATCTGAAGATGCTTATTTAGAATTATTTGCCAGGTATACAGCTGTTAAGCAGGGTTTTGAATAAAGTAAGGTATGCGGCTGATATACATAATATTATAGATTTGTGCCATTATTTTAATATTTCTCAATACCTTCATCTTTATAGAATGTGAGTCTGATATATTTAGCCTTAAATTGCCAACAATAATACATCTGAAAATGTCATCTGTTGAAGTTGTCTGCTGCAAACAATAACCGAACATTACAGACTGATATAAGTATAGAATCAAACAGCGTGGACGAAGATCAAAATGCTCCTATAAGATTTTTTCCTATAGACAGTCTGATCTGGGTCTACGCTGTTTGTCAAAGTGGCTATTAAAGCATTTCAGCAGACGACAAAAGCAGACTACTTTTGTTGAGATTGCTGCTTGGTAATTTGTTAACGTTGTTTTGTATCTTTTTTTCAGAGTGGTAAACAACAGACTCTAGGCAGAGAAGTTTGGTTTGAGTAATCAAGTACAAGGCGGCTTATTTCAAAACGAGGCTTTACTCATGTGAAAGCTCTACCTAGATTTGTTTAGATGGATATGTTACTACCTTCACACATTTACTCATCATTGGTTTCTGGTCTCCAACATATTCATCTGCAGTACTCTGTGACTCATCAAGTGCTTGAATGTGACTGAACGATTTTATGAGTGAACTATCTAGATAATTGAGTTTTATTCTGTCTCCATTGAAACATGATTCCTTACCATTGTTGCCTACAAAAAAATCAATTTGAATGAATGCATTCGAGTACGTCTTTTTTGTTTATAGAAATAAAAATATTTATTCTGAAGAAAACATGATAATTTAAGATATCATGTGATCAGATTTCGCCATTTCAAAAAGTTTTACGAATAAAAAGTTTTCTTCCAGCAAACGACCGTGCAAAAATGAATATATTAGCTCAGAATGATATCATTTCACATAAATAATAAATTTAAAAAAACTATCTATATTTATATTTGTTTCTTTCTTTTTGTAGTTAATAAAGGAAGAGAGCAATAAATGACAGCATTCATGACGTCAAGTTCATGTTTCAAAACAGACAATATATTAAACTATTTCGTACATTTTATTTCTAGGTTATTGTTTCTTATATCGCTTATTTCATTGCAGTAGTGACTAGACATTAGAGAGCTATCGTGCCGAGTCTTTCATTCTAGCGGACAAAGCATTTCAAATAATTCGCTTATTGTTAGGAGTTTGTCAGAAAAACAAACTTTAGAAATACTTGACTAAAATAGAAAAGTTATTGTTTACGAATATTAAGCTGTTTTGTATTTTAATATTTTGTAATAAATGGTTTAATATTGGTAATTGGGTGTTTACTGTATTGTTTGGTAGCGCTATCTAGCCTATAAAGGCATAAACCTGAACTTATTTTATATATAGCAAACCACTTCACAAGCTGATATTGTCGTGCCAACCAAGAGTGCCAGTGACGTAATACTTTGTTTACAATTGCTAAGTTAAAAACTAACATGTACACTTCACTTGAGCTAACGCAAATTGAAAGATCAATTGTGTATTAATCCTGTGGATAGGATTAATACACAAGTGATCAATCGATTCTAAGTCCCTAATAACTTTGTAAACAAAACATGACGTAACTGTCACTCTTGGTTGGCGCGACAATAGATTAGTTATTTTATTCACAAACAGAAACAAATGAGGAGCGCAGTGGCTCAGTGTTAGACTTGGGATGAAAGGTTATCTCGTTCGAGGCTCACCTAAGTCAAAGTAAGAAAGACGGCAAAGATCAGGAATCAATACAATCAAGTAACACACCGGAACCAGGATACCACATGATTAAGTGACAAAATCACAATTAGACATCACAAAAAAAGCCAAGAGGTCAGCACTTTCCAGCAGGTGACCACAATGCAGCAATGAACAGACGCGAAAGCATGGTAAACACAAGACATAAATAAAACAAATGAAATACAAAAGAAGTACCGCCTTGGAACGGTCAGTAAAAATATTTTTCTTGAGGTCTTAAACCGGTTTGAAGGTGCCGACCTCACCCTTAGTTCTGATGTGGATCAAAACTCATGTATTTTGTCTTTGGTCAAGAAACTTTATCCTCTGCTTAGTACTGGTTCAACCCAAGAAGACAGGAAACATGAGTTAAAAATTGTTGACTGTGATGTTAAGGTTCAACACAAAAAAAACAAGTAAAAGGTGAATCAGGCTAAGAAATGTCATAATCAGAGCCTACATATTGAACCAAGGGGATAAGCTACAAGATACATATACAAATGAGCCACGATGTGATTTCCAACAATGTGGCATGTTGACAAGTATAGACTCAGACAGCTCTGTGCAGCCTCATTTTAAGCTTAGAAACTCCAAACGATGTCCAGGCAGTAGCTTAACGCTCATATAATTTTCAAGCGACTAGCAAACACTCTGATCAGGCTGCGTGTATGTGCAGGCTGGTCTGCGCCTTTGCTGGTCCTAAATACCACATTGTTGGAAATCCCATGTCACGGCTCAAATATGACCAAATCAAGTCGAGCAACCAGGCAGGCCTCTTATAACTCTTCCATGGCAAGATAATAGCCAACAAGAAAGCTATCAAAAAGTCATACTGAAATGCGACAATCACATCTCACAGACCAATACAGAACACTAACAGCCACACGACAGCAAGAACACATTGAAGTAAAGCAATGGGCTCTCACATCATTACCTATAGCGAGATAGTAGCCAAACAAGAAAGCTATCAAAAAGTCATATTGACCAGGAAATAACAGAATCACAGACCACATACCAACTCGTGGGACTACAAGGAGGAGACACAAAATACTGATCAGGAAAAACGACAATCAAAGACCACAGACGCATTCATGTGACAGCATGGAAGAGACACAGAACACTAACAGCCACACGACAGCAAGAAACACAAATAAAGTAAAGCAACCAGTCCTTACTGCATTAATATAATAATTAATCTACTCGCATGGAGGCTTCATAACGTATGCGATGTGTAATTGCATGGAAACTATCAAATCAAATTGATTTACTTTGAGAAAAAATGGCTCTTTACTTACAGACAGTGACACTAAAGACTACCAATAGTTGAGCCAAGGTGGGCACAGCCAAGCATAAACATTATTCACTAATCCACCAATTAAAACTAAAAATCAAAATACAACGCTAAAAACCTACATCACAAAATCAAATTATCCAATTATGATAAAATACAAAATTATCAAACACAAACTTCTACATGCAATGGGAGTTACAAATATAAACACGAGCACATATGCTATATCAATAGACTCGATTGGATAGATTGGAGTAAAAAAAATGCAATGATCAACATTTTTTTATTGTTTTAGATATAGAATTAAATTTAGGTTGCTTTAGTCAGATATATCTGAAACATTTTGATCGTAATCTACAGCATGTGTTTATGGACTCAGACGATTTACTTTTTACTCATTTGGTAAAAAGTAAATCACGCATAAATCACACCTATATATACATCTTTATAAAAAATCAATAGAAAATAGTTATGTTAAATGACCAAAGATGATTTTCCTTAAAACAAGTCTTAATCTCGCAAATACATTAAATTGGATGTCCTAGGATTAAAATGGGCTATTCTGAGTAGAATCCTAAATCAAATTGGCTCACAAATATTTATATGTAAAAATATAAACAAAAAGTAAGTGAGTATGGTCAGAAAATACCACAATCACACACGGCAGACCAACTCATGGCACCACGAGGAAGAGCCACAAAACACTTATAATAACAATACATATGTAAGACAATATTAGCAAAGCAACCAGCTTTCTCTCTTCTCTTCTAGATGATTGCAAACTAAAATGGACCCAAAGTAATTCATAACAAACAAAGACAAACACATATATCCCACAAACAATGGGAAGTACATTGCACAATAGATCAACAGCAACAGAACAACCGCCTTAGCACGGACAGCAGCATAAGCAACCAGGGAGGGGGGGCTTAAATGCATTTTACTAGCGCTGGTTGCTTTGCTATTATTGTCTTACAGATGTATTGTTACTATAAATCTCTAGTCTCGAGATTCGACTATAATAGTGAATCAGATTGAAAGGGCTCATAACATATAGACAGTTGACGTTAAATATAGATGGTAATTGAGACATACTCCATAACCATTAACACATATCCATGCAGGTTGGATAGTTTGTACGTTTTAAGACTTTTATAAACATTTTAAAGCGCAGATCAAAGTCACTGAAACCTATTCAATTAAAATGCATCATAATGAAATAAGCATGAAATCTATCCCATTTTTTAATTAGGATCAAAGTCACACAAAAACTCTTGGTCCTATAAACTTCATCTCATAATCAATGCAAGTTCAGTAGTAACTTATCCTGTATTAAAAAGCAAAAATGCGTTTATTCACGTGTGACATTAAACGTAGATGGAGCTATGTAGTGTGTTTGAAATTCAAATGTCACATATGCAAGCGTGTTTAATAAGAATGCATAAAATACTTCATGAGGTTTAAGTTTAAAAGTTTTAAAAATTGTGAAATTTCCTGGTCATACTCACATATATTTTATAAGGCATAGTCCCCCTCCCTCCCCACCCAAAAAACACACAAAAAATGAAATTTCAACAAGCAGAAATTAAAATAAATTTTAGATGACACTGTGCCATAGATTATGAACAAATCCATGCCCAAAACAGGGGCTTTCTCACTTACCATTTGGTCAAAATGATTATAATCAATATTCAGTAAGTTATCTAGGTATCTTAAAGTAAATTGAACGCCTCAATAACATCAGCTTGATTATTGTCAGAAAGAGACAATATGAAGTCTCTCTCATAACAAAACAAAAACACATCTGCATCAAGAGGAACATAATGAGTACCATTGGAGTACCTACAATTTGTCTATACAATTTAGAGCCAAATCTAATAAAATATATTCATCACAAGCTTTCTAAAAGACCCTGAATTTCTGGTTGTTCTGAAGTGAAAAAAGCGTGCTGTACACCATGCCACAAGTGTCTTCTGACTCTCATTTACTGTCCTGCCAGCCAAGAGTGAAAGTAACGTCATGTTTTGTTTACGAAGTTATCAGGGAGTTATAATTGATAGATCACGTGTGTATTAATCCTATCCTACGGATATGATTAATGAACAAGAGATCTATCGATTCGCGTTAGCTCAAGTGGAGTGTACAAGCTTATGTTTTGCTTAACAAATGTAAACAAAATATTACGTCACCGTCACTCTCGGTTGGCGCACGACAGTAAAATCTATACTTTTCCAAACTAAGAAGCAGCGAAACTGGCAAACAACATACTCAAAAAGTAAGTGAGTATAACCAGGAAAAGTCACAATCACACACTGTGGACCAACTCACGAGACCATGAGAAAGAGACAGAGAGCACCAACAGTCACATGACACCAAGTAGAGAAGAAAATGATATTAAAGCAAACATCTCTCTCTTCCTCTGTGAGATGATTGCAAAATTAGAATTGGCACTACATACCAAACAAGGACCAAACACAAAATCTCCACATACTATGAAAGTCTGTTCTACTCATGTAAGTGAATGAAAAGTTCACAAACGCTAGAACGCCTGGTATGAATGAGTCTGTGAGCTAGATAGTTATAACCCCCCCCCCCCCTCCCAAATTAGCATTTTGCATAAATAACCTATCTACAGAGCAGCGGTTGCTGCATCGATAAGATATATTTTCACACCTTACTCTGTTGATGTGAATCATTTTACATACCTGTAACATACGTTGCATTAGTTAATTCTTACAACCTGTGATTTGTTGATTTTAGCCATTACATACGTTACATTATTAAATTTGTAAAAGGTCAATTTAAATGTATGGTATAATTACAAGCATTTATTCTGAATCAATAATAATAAAAGTATAGTTTCGTGTGGCATTTCATCAGGGTCTGCACTGAACAACATTCAGAAAGAGAATTACATCACAATTTAGAAAACTCGTCCTGTGACCCCTTAAAGTGCTAATGGACAGTCCCATATTTTGTATCGATATGAATGATATCTATGCTACAAACGGGTGTATTTAAACATATGACTGGCGTCCTGTTGCATGGCGTACAAACACAAATTAAGTTATTAGAATGAAGGGAAATTGCAGCAAACACGATTGCTCTTACTATCAAAAGATATAAAGCCAAATAAAACCACTATCTTAGCAACATTGTGCCTGGCAAGATACAGAACACTGGGCATCAACTGTTCAAAATCAAAGCAGACCCAGTCAATAATATTCTATGCAGAACGCATATTACACTGAACGAGGGAAACACCAGCATTTATGGATGTAATAAGTGCCTTTTCTCATGCTTACTTAGAGGGTGAACGTAGCTTAGTTTGTGGGTTCCTTAAAATTTGGCTAAATATGCCTGCTTAACGTGAGCTTTTACGAACAAAACAATATTAAAAGCCCTTTTTTGTTTCACCATAGTATGTCAATTTGATTTGATTGTTCCTCTATGATGGTGCTTTGCATAAGATAGGAAGCCTCCATGTGAGCTAACAGTTTGTGCCTTAACAAAAGCAGAATCTATGGCGTAGATTTGGCCAGTAAAATATGTTTAAGCCACCACCCCATCCTCCGATTCTAAGGTGGTAATTCTGATATTGTTTATTCAGTGTTTGTTTTTGCTCCCATTGAGTGCCAGGGTTTTGGGGTATTTTTAGCGGTGTAGTTCTTATTATATTTCAAGTTTTGCAATCATCTTGCTGAGGAATAGAGATTTGATGCTTTACTTAATGTTCTTGTTGTCGTATAGCTGTGTTCATTGTTCTGTGTTGTGCCATTGGTCGGCTTGCGGTCTGTGGTAGTGGCATTTTCTGAAAATATATTTACTTTATTTTAATATACATTAAAAATAGTGAGTAATTTCAGAAAATACCACAATCACAAACCACAGACAAACCCATGGTACTACGAGGAAGAGCCACATAACAATCACGAGACACCAGGATGACAAACTAAGCAAAGCATCCAGCTCTCTTTTCCCCATCAAGAAGATTGCAAAACTACAATGGGCATAAAGTAACGTACAACAAAACATAGAACAATTACAGACTCCCACCATGGGAGTAGTCAACAACATCAAAATCCACTGCCTTAGAACGGACAGCAGCCTAAGTAACCAGGGGATTAAATGCACTGTATTGTATTGCATTGCTACCTGTGTAAAACGGCCACTCTCAAAAAGACCAAAAATTGGTTTTCAAGACCAATTATCGTTTAATGCAGGTCCAAAGTACTGCAGAATGCTCCAATGGGAGCATTCTGCAATACCTTTGACCTTCATTAAGCTACCATTAGTCATTAAGATCTTTGTTTTGTCTATTTTGATAGGCCGTTTTACACAGATTCTACTGTAATATTTACTCTGTAAGGAATAAAATGTTTTTTCATTGGTTAGTTCTTCAGATAAATCAGATTTTCTTTTAATAAAATTGTGCAACTATTCATGTGGTCAAAATATTTTAATTGTTCCCTGAAGTGTATGCATTTGATATAACTATTTTACAGTAAGTAAACCACATCCTCGTTATATAACAGATCATAACAACTGAAACAACAAAAACATTTTCATATAATTCGAAGTGAGCTTTTGGGATCAGTCACGGGCGGTATGTCGTCATGATTTGCTTTAGATGACAAATCGTACTATACCACTGGGTACAAATGGCACAAGCCGACCACAATACCTTCAATTTTTCCGAAGATGGGGGCATAAAAATTCGGCAGAAATTGTCACTGAGCGACCTTCTACAAAAGTAGCAATTTGATCCTATAAAAATATAGAACATTTTAAACGTTTTCTACACTGAAACCAATGATCATATGCAGAATCTATTGCAAAGATTTGGCGCCAGCAAAATGTATTTAAGCCCCCAGTACCTTCGGTTGTTGTCCGTTCTAAGGCGGTGGTTCTGTTGTTGTTGATTTGTTCATCTCGCTGAGGAAGAGAGATTTGGTTGCTTTACTATAATTGGCTTCTTTCTGTTACGTTACTGTTATTGTTCTGTGTCTGTTAATTTAAGACACTTAAAACGTCTACTCCTTTGCGACCAATCGTCAGAATTAAAAACAATTTTCAAAATGTAATCAATGACTTAATGACGGCCCTGACGTAATGCTTTAATCCGATGGTTGGTGCCTGATGCTTGTCGTTGGCTGGGCCCACCGTAGCTCAACTTGAGGTTTTCTTTAGCTCTGACTATCTGTGAGTCATAAGCTCTTTTCTTTGTATCGTCATAGTGTGTTAATTTGATTTGATTGTTTCTCTGTGATGATGCATTAGTTAGGAAGCTTCCATGCGAGCTTAACAATTTTGTGTCTAAGCAACAACAGAATCTAGGACGAATGTTTGGCGCCAGTCTTATGCATTTAAGCCCCCCCCCCCCCCCCGGTGGTTTAGGCTGCTGACCGTTCTAAGACGGTGGTCCTGTTGCTGTTGGTTAATTGTTTAATGTATCTCCCATTGTTTGTGGGAGTTCTGTGTTTGTCTTTGTTTTGTTATGTATTACTTTGTGTCCATTCTAGTTTTGCAATCATCTTGAAGAGGAAGAGAAAGCTGGTTGCTTTGCTATTATAGTCTTATAGATGTATTGTTACTATAAATGTTCTGTGGCCTTTCTTCACCGTGCCATCGTTGACTGGACCCACCGTAGCCAACTTGAGGTTTTCTTTAGCTTTGACTATCTGGGAGTCATGAGCCCTTTTCTTTGTATCATCATAGTGTGTTAATTTGATTTGATTGTTTTCCTGAGACTATATATTGCATTATTTAGGAAGCCTCAATGCGAGCTAAACAACTTTAAGTTTAAACAACAACAGAATCTAGGGCGCAGATTTGGCGCCAGTAAAATGCATTTAAGCCCCCCCCCCCCCTCCCGGTGGCTTAGGCTGCTGTCCGTTCTAAGGCGGTGGTTCTGTTGTTGTTGGTCTATTGTTTGATGTACTTCCCATTGTTTGTGGGAGTTCTTTTTTGCCTTTGTTTTGTTTTGCATTACTTAGTGTCCATTCTAGTTTAGCAATCATCTTGAAGAGGAAGAAAAAGCTGGTTGCTTTGCTATTATTGTCATACAGATGTAATGTTACTATAAATGTTCTGTGGTTTTTCCTCGCGGTGCCGTTGGTTGGTCTGCAGTGTGTGATTGTGGTAATCCCTAATCATACTCACTTACTTTTTGACAGAAATAGTCATTAGGTAAACTTCTACAAAAATACTTAAAATATATTTGATCCGTAAAAAACATGGCCGTCAAGGGTGTGGCTTATAGCAGTTAGGAAAACTTTTTGTTTTTAATTATCTCCTTATTTTTAATTGTGATTTTCAACTGCACATTATATTGGGTTGTGGTCAGTGGGCTTATTCTAGGGTCATCTCTATGAGATATTCTAGATAGTACCACAACACAAGCAAATTAAGAAATGTTTGGCTCCAATTTTATTGGAGCAAGAATTTCCTTTGCAAAATAAAGTGCACACACACACTGAGATCGGAACAATCGTTAACTCATGATTATCACATGACCAAGCGCAATTGTGCATCTGGTGTCCACGGTACCTTGGGGCAATAGCTTTGACTTTACCAATAACAGCCATGAAATAACTGTTTATAATATACATGTGTTTTAGGCCACTGGCTGGATATGGTTTACCTCCCCCCAAGGGGGAATTTTGTAGACCATATTTTTCATAAAGCCCAATGTCTGGCGAGGATTTTGCAACATGTTAGCCCTCTGACAATGGCAGGGTTAAGCTGTAACAGCCTGTTACATACGTTACCCTACAAAATATTTGATAATTAAAATTCTTTTTAAGACTTCAGAAAAGTACAAAAGATAAGGTAAGATTTCCAAATTGGTTATATTTTCTAAGTAAGCCATTATTGGGCCACAGATATTGACATTTGAAAACAAATATAGTCACCCCCCATGTAGTGTAAGTTACATTTTTTTCATTGAACCCCCTTTTAAATGATAAATGAATCAAATAAAGTTTGTCTTAGATTTTATTGAAACCAGTTTTTGTTCATTAATTTGGTTTTATATTAAAGAATTTTTATTTACCTTTTCAAAACTGCAAGCATTACGTTTCTATCTTATATACTTTTTGAGTTATTAGATGTTGAACAGGGTAGCCCCATGTCACACAAAACTGTAAAATGCAATTATCTAGGCCTTGTGCTGGCTATAGACCCCACCTCCCCCAGGGGGAATTTTGTACACTATAATTTCCAGATACCACATTATATAAGCCACAAAATGAAATATGTTAGCATTCTGAGAGTGGCAGCGTTAGCGGGTAACATCATGTTACGTACGTTACCAGCAAAATAACATTAATTTTTCCTGATAATGTCTCCACCCTGACATATTCACACTTTTTTGAAGTCTGGCACAGGTTTAAGAACTTCCTATAGCACAGTTACATAATTTTAGCATTTAGTTTATAAATGTCTCGAGTTTTAGCCGTTGTATATGTTACTTAGTGTTTCATATGTTATTTTCAAGTGTAAGTATGGCAGTTATTGACTATACATGTATTACATCCATCAGTGAATATAGCAAATCTATAAAGCTTCTTTTCAAATGGATTTAAGTTCCTTATTATGGTGTCTTACACTATTTTACAGCCCAGGTTACATACGTTACTCTCTGAATACCATTAAACGTTCAAGATATGGTCTCCAACACGACCTGCTTGTACTTATTTGCATGCTGGCACAGGTCCATGCTCTTCTTATTACTCTGGCTCATTTGCTGAGGAAGTAACTCAAAACACAAACTACCATAAACCCTCTTTTCTTTTATAGAGACATCAAATATAGTTAACATAATACTAATGGAAAGATTGAAACATACAGTGCAATGTGCGAGCATCAACTTAAAAGTTCAAAGAAAACCCATCAGGTAGTAGTTATAGAGCTGTTTCTTGCCAAGCTAGCAACTCTTCATATATTATCCAAGGGTTTATAGAATTTTCCAATACAGCTTACTATTAGGAGCCACAGTGGTGTAGTGAATAAACCGCTTGCCTTGTAAACTAGGGGTCGCAGGTTCGATTCCCGGCTTCACCAGTCTGTGGGATGAGACTTTAAGCCATGGCTCTGTCTCCATATGACCTTAGCTGTTGGTGGGATGTTAAACACAAACGCAACAACAACAATACAGCTTATTACTCCTCTATCAGATTCATCTTGCAAGGATTTTGCAATATGCTAGCACCATTACCTTGTAACAGCCAATTACATATATTACCCATCAACATCTTTGATAATTTTAGTAAATCACATGACTTCTGAAAAGTGCAAACCATAAGGTAAGATTTCCAAATTGGCTATATCATCCAAGTAAGCTATTTTTGCATTACAGATAAGGACCTTTGAAAACAAATACGCACCCCAAAGGGTTACGTATGTTACATTTTTTTCATTTTTCCTATATAAATGATTTATGAAACTAATATAGTTTGATATTTTTTAATGTGAATGTGCTTACTTATTCATTTTGTATTAAAGAATTTTTATGTACCTTTTGGAAACTGCAAATATTATGTTTCTATCTTTTATAAGGTTTGAGTTGTTTAGTTTTGAACATGGTAACCCCATATCACACAAAATAAGAAATATAATTCTGTGGCTCTTTTGTTATGGTACAATCAAGTTTTCTTTCACACAGAGGTACTCGATTTCTTTCCCATTTATTTTTCACACATTTTGTCCATATCTGTAAAGTCTGACATGTTTTGATGGAAAATACTTGATAGTTCAATCTTTGTATGTACATCTTAAGGACAGTAAAGCAGGGTGGAGGAAAGCTCATGTTCATGTTATTTGAAAAAGTCAGTATATGTGTATGGCTTTGGTACTTTTTTTTCGGAAACGTGTTGTACTGCAGCTCATTTACATCTACATTAATAGCACATGTTAGGGCTTCATGTCACTGATGAGTGCCTAGAACAATTCTTGGTTTGTTTTCCTACCCTGCTTAGAATGTTGATGAACTAGTAGGGGAGGGGTTTTCTATCAGTTTGATAGGAACAACCTTTCTGTGGTACGAGCACATCGGCACATTGGTAGTGTCACAATCTGTTAAATAGTGTATTACTGTATATCTCTTCCCCCATATTCTGGCTAATGTTGTTGACATTCAGAAGGTGCACCTTTTGTAGCATACACCATAGTTGAATAAAACACCCAGGTTATCCTCTGCGATAACGTTTGTAAGACTTTATAGACTGCTGCTTATACATTGTATATATGTATCAGTGACAAAACCAACATACCCTGCCTTTAGTGCCTGGTTGAATACTGGTGTCATTAGATCCTTGAAGGTGACAGGAAAAGCTATTATTATCTGTAGTTACTGCATTACCATCAAAATTATGTCCAGCACTACATGGCCAATATAATGCTGGTTCAATGCTGAAGTTTGGACTTGTCAGTTTAGGTGGAAGTTGTTAGTGACCATGGTACAGGTCCTAGAAGGAATGGCAATCCCACTTAAGGTCAACATTATGTCCAATAGAAAGGTCATGCTGACCAAAGACACTCCTTTAAGCTCTCATCTGGCTGTTTACGTTTTGTATATTGGACAATTTCTACTAGCTTGACCTTGCAAGCCTCAAAACTTTACTAGCTTCTAGCATTTTATGGGGTTAAGAAAGACAGATTTTTTAGCTAAAAATGAGTCAATGAAGTCTGCAACTGCCTTACTGTCAATGTCATTAGCCTCAATAAGATCCTTAGCTATGCCAGGCTTAGCAGGAACACCGAAAGACAAAAAGTACAGTTCATTGTCTTCAAAACTATAACTAAAAGGATTGGTGAAGCCTGACAATGCCTCTAGAACTCGTTCTACTTTGCATCTGAGCAGAATGAATATTTCATTTCAGTGCATCGAAGAGTTGGTTCAATATATTGAGCTCTGATGTGATGAGTAATAAACCATTCCACCTGTAGTACGAAGCGTTCTAGTTGCTGAAGCCTATAATACATCTTTATTGTTTGCCTGATAGTTATGCCAAAAGCATTTCTCAAGCAAAGAACCAATGGTTGTGACACACTAAACCCATTTTGTTCAAGAAGTTCTTTGCATCTGCAATGTGTATCAGACAAATTTATGAGTGTAATCAGTTACACAGGTACATATTGTGCTTAGTTGTTGTGATCGTTTGCAATGAACATTGGGATTAAGGCATACAGATACAGCTGGCATGCAATTCAAAGTTGTTTTCCTTGTAGGCCTAATCAGTGTCAACACCATCTGAATTATATCCATAAACCTTGCCCAGAACTGAGCTGTTTCACAGTGACTGTCTTTCAGAACTTCTGATTTGAATGCATGGTATATACTGGTTATATGAGCAAACAGCAAAGGTTGTTAGATCACATTATAATATTAGTTTATGTCACCATAAATTAATAAGTAACTTCAATTTATTTCAGCCTTATAGATTTCTAAATTCTCTGACAGACTTTATACATGTATAGTCAACAACTGCTATACAGATACATGTACTCAGAATAAAAGTAAGTAATGGTGCAAAGATCAGGAATCGATACAATCAAGTACCACACCTGACCCAGGATACCAATGGGAAAGTGACAAACTCACAGAAGACACCACAAACGAGAGCCAAGAGGTCAGCCCTTTCCCAGCAGGTGACCACAAAGCACATATAAACAGACGCGCACAAAACATAGCAAACACAAGACAGAACAAAAACATAAAAGATCCACAAAAGAAGTACCGCCTTGGAACGGTCAGTAAAATATTTTACTGGAGGGCTTAAACCGGTTTAACGGCGCCAACCTCACCCTAAATTCAGATGTGGATCAAGACACATAGATATTTGGTTTGCATGAAAGACCCCTAACTTATCAATGCATCATCTCCTAAAACATATAAATCAAGATATAACAAGGAGATAAAGCAAGGATAAGGACTCAACAGTAAATTAAACTGAATACCGGAGCAAAAGAAATCCAACAGGTAAACCCCTGTGGGCCCGACAAACAGCCAAAGCATCAGGCCCCTACCATCTAATCAATAGATAAGTCTTTAAGTCGGAACCATCATAGAGTCTGAAGTCCGACCCACCGGCGTGCAATTAAAGAGGAAAGCAAAGTTGCCAACCGTGATTGGGTTGACTACCAAGCATGCAGTCTGTTGCAATACATTAATGTTATAGCCAATCTTTTTATAATGGGAAATTATTTTAATGAACTGCGCTGAAAAATTATTAGAGCCAACAATCTTCTTCAACTTATACACCAAGTCTCAACAATGACTCATGTATCATTTGGTGACATACATAACAGTAAAAGCTCAAGGTATTTATTAAATGAATACTTAAAATAGATAAACTTTGTTAAAATAAGTATATAAACCAGTGCTAGCATAGAAATAAGTATAAACAGGGCTTGTTAGAGACATAAACTTGAATGTTTAATGCTTTTTTGAAGGTAACATACATAACATGGGCCTGATAAATAGTGTAAGCGACCATAATATAGTACTTTAAATTATTTAAGTAGCAGCATTATATATTAACTATATTTTGTGACAGATGTAATACACGTACAGTAATAATAAAACCATACTGATACTCGGAAATAAGGCAGGAAACACTAAGTAACGTATACAACGGTAATAACTCAAGAAATTTATATAAATTAATACTAAAAATATGTAACTGTGTTATAAGAAGTTCATAAACCTGTGTCAGCATACGAATATGTACAAACATGTCATTGTTGAGACATTATCAGGGACATTTAATGCTATTTTGGGGGGTAACGTATATAACGTGGTGTTACAAGTTATCGCTGCCACTCTCAGAGGGCTAACATCTTTTATTTTGTGTGTTCTATAATGTAGTTTCAGAAAATCATAGTGTACAAAATTCCCCCTGGGGGGGGAGGGGGTCTATAGCCAGCTCAAGGCTGACCTCTTGGCTCTCGTTGTGGTGTCTTCTGTGAGTTTGTCACTTTCCCATTGGTATCCTGGGTCAGGTGTGGTACTTGATTGTATCGATTCCTGATCTTTGCAACCTTACTTACTATATGTGGTAAATATTTCTGGTTTCTTTGGGCTGAAAGAGTCAAACAGACAATGTTAATCCGGGGTGCTCGAGCCTGCTTTGTGCTTAACTACGAAGCAGTGGCACATAAACAGGACTCCGCTGTGAATTATAATTAAGAATAGAATATTAGTTTGGAATTTGGATATTTATTAACCATTCAACAGAGGAAAATCTCTCATGTAGTAAGTATAACAATATTTGTCTTTTGTGAGTGCTCAGCTTTAAAATAGGGTAAGCTTTGATACATTCTAGCGACGTACCACCCAGTTATGGCAACAATGAACCAAAAAGAAACGCTATGTAAACACCAGCAATATATTATCAAATTATAAACGACAGAACGAGCTTCTTTGGTCCTTGGTTGTCAACCTTTCATTGTGTGTCTTCAAATATTGCTTTTTTTCTAACTTATAGGCTACATTTTTTTATCAAAATTGGTAGGAAAAATATTTATATGGCCATCTTTAATGGTTTCAGTTTATTGCATAAGAAGTTCATAAAAGCTCAAAAAGATTCTCGGAATGAAAATTATGATAAAAATCTTCGTTGCTACATGGTATGTAATAATACCTAGTGGACCTCTATCAATTGTGTTCAAATCATGATCTTGCCCCAGGGGTCACGTGTTGTACAAAGGCTTACAATAGAAAAAGATAATAAGTATTGTTTTAAATCACAATGCCTAGATGTTTAATATTCAGTACCTATGCCAAGTTCGTTCAAATATGGTCTTGTGGCCAAAATATGGCATAGTGTCAGGGGTCAGACACTATTTAAGCCCTCCAGTAAAATATTTTAACTATCCGTTCCAAGGCGGTCTTCTTTTGTGGATCATTTATGTCTTGTTATGCCTTTGTGCGCGTCTGTTTATTTGTGCCTTGCGGTCACCTGCTGGGAAAGGGCTGACCTCTTGGCACTCGTTTGTGGTGTCTAACTGTAAGTTTTTCACTTTCCAATTGGTATCCTGGGTCAGGTGTGGTACTTGATTGTATCGATTCCTGATCTTTGCACCCTATACTTATTTTTATATAGAGAAAATCAAAACAATCTTCTGGGCCTAGTTCCTTGATAACTAGTATGTAGCACCACCTAGTGGCCTTTACAACGTTATTTCAATTTTTTGGTTTTTTTGGCCAAAAATGGCCCCACCACCCGGTTCCGATATTTTACACTAATTAACATTGTGATAACATAAAATATCTTCTTGTGTGGAGCACTTAGCATTGAGCCTGTGAGTGAGGTATTTCCTGATCATACTCGCTTGCTATTTTGGTACATAGCGTCACTAGTGTGGTTCTGGTTTTAAAGTTGTTGTTTTTTTTTTTAAATTATGGCCCTGTGTCAGTTTTCAATAGATAAGTTTTTGTTGATTCGATGCTGATTGCTACTCCTATTGTGGGATTCTGTAATTGTTCTATGTTTTGTTGTGCGTTACTTTATGTCCATACTAGTTTTGTAACTATCTTGATGGAGAAGAGAGAGCTGGTTGCTTTACTTTGTTTGTCTTCTTGGTGTCTCGTGATGGTTGAGTGGCTCTTCCTCACGATGCCGAGGGTTTGTCTGCAGTTTGTGATTGTGGTATTTTCCTGATCATACTCACTTACAAGTTTAAAAAAAAACTCTTGAGAGCGTTCAATGACCACATGCCCCTCTTATTAAAAGGTTTTCCTTTCCAATACCACTTGGCCAAACAAATCCAAATTATATGTGGTGCTTCCTGGGAAAGATGAACGAAAGTTTAAATAAATGGTCCAGTTCACATGACAAGATAGCCGCCTTCTTCATATGGGTAAACCCCTTTATCATATGACGTTACGTCAGTGGATAACGTCATATCATAAATAATGTTATGACCACACGTTACATAACACTTTCGGCGGGAACAAGTAACGTAATGACAACTTCCGCGACGTCTGTTACAACAATGCAAAATTTTTTGGAAATAGAAACTTTGAAGGCGATAAAATTGCATTTAAAAGGTCATTTGATAAACAGAATCTTACACTCATGATCATTTCATATTAAAATTTATTAAACTCGCCAAAGGCTCGTTTAATAAATTTCATATGAAATGATCACTCGTGTAAGATCCTCTATTCTATTTCAAAATCGTCTACCGAGCCAGAAATCTGATATGGCTTTAACTTGTCTTCTTTGCCTACCTCTCACCTTTGTAACGTTTTGACTTAAGGCCTTCAAAGCTGATAAAAATGATGATCTTCAAGTGACCTGGACTTATTTTACGATCAATTTTGGTACCGTTTGCTTTAATGAAGTGAAATCCTGAAACAAGTATCAAATCACGGTTCAAATGTAATATCGTGAAAATAATAACAAAGGGACAATTTTTTTAAGTATAAGACAATTTTATAAGACAATCACCATACTTTTGTCTCCTACCGCCACCGGCCCCTGTCCTGGGACAATATTTATGCATAGGCTTGTAAGCAGGTTAATCCTCTTCTCCTCAGAAATCAATGAGCAGATGAAATCAACTTTCTTGTGGAACCTCTTAGCCCAGTCAGAATGAAAATTCATATAAAGTACCAAAGCACATGACCAATATGGCTGCCAGACTTATATAATGTAAAACACTTTAAAACATTCTTCTTCAGAACCAATGGTCTGATGATCTTGAAATTTGGCAAGTAGCACCAGGCTCTCACAGTAATTAAATGATGACTATATATTGACATTGACAAGTTCAAATTTAGTCACATACGAGTTTACTGTTTCAAGCATCTTCTTCCCACAAACCACTGGAACAAGATTAAGGTAAAATTTCTTTAAGAACTTCGATTCAAAAATATTAAAAGCAACGTTATTAAAAGTTGGTTATAACATGGATATCATGCGACTGTCTACGTGTCTAATTGTAATCCCAATCACGGTTTATAGCTATGGTTTCATTTTTAATTGTACAACGATGGGTCAGGCCTCGAATGCAATGGTAGCCCTGACGTTAAGCTTTTTAATCTGTGGGTTGGTGCCCAATGTTTGTTTATAGCTGTGACCAACATAGCTCAACGTGATTATCTTTGAGTCGTGAGCCAATTTCTTTGTTTCACCGTAGTGTGTTAATTTGTTAAAAAGAATTGATTGTTTCTCTGTGGCGATACATTGCGTAAGTAAGGAAGCCTCCAGGCAAGATTAACAGATGCTTCATGTTTTAACAGCAACAGAATCGAGGGCAAGTATTTAATACTAGTAAATGCATTTAAGTCCCAAGGGGCTTAGGCGGCTGTACATTCTAAGACGGTGGTTGGGTTGCTGTTGATTTATTGTTGATTGTTGCTCCCATTGTTTGTGGGGGTTCTGTGTTTGGTCCTGGTTTTGTTATGCAGTACTTAGTGCCCTTTCTGGTTTTGCAATCATCTTGGTGGCGGCAGTGACCTGGTGGCTTAATTTTAATTGACTTCCTGATGTCTTGTGATTGTTAGTGTTCTGCGACTCTTCCTCATTGTGCCAGTTGTTGGTCTGTAGTATGTGGTTTTGGTATATCCTGGTATTACTCACTCATATTTTTGTTGCTAGACTATGTTATAAGAACCAAAATCTCCAATGCTAGCCCAGATAATGTACAGTAAAACCTGTTTAAAAAGGTCACTCTCAAAAAGACCAAAAATTGGTTTACAAGTCCAAATATCGCTTAATGCAAGTCAAAAGTAATGTAGCAGGCTCCAAGTTATTCAGAATACTCCAAGGGGAGCTTTCTGCAATTCTTCCTACCTTCATTTAGCAACCATTTGGCATTAAGATCTTTGTTTTGTCTATGAGTGGCCGTTTTACACAGGTTTTACTGTACCTGTACATTGCATAAACGAAAGAAAACAATGACAATTCTAAAGGATATAACAATATCTAACACAAGGCTTAGATGTTGTGACGTTTATTGTCATCATAACAGTTTAAGAAGTAACTCAAATATTAACATGATGTCCTCTGGAGCAAACGTTTGTCCACCAAATTGTTCAGAGCCTTCACACTTTACACGAAGAATATTTAATGGCTAAAATTTTGAAGGCACTGTTTTGGCTTGGCCAAGTTTCGTCAGCAGTTTAAATCCATTATATGTGCAGGAATAAGGAAACTTTCATTAAAGCACAGGCTAACTAGCTACTGATAGTGGTAGGCGCAAAAGGGACATAGCAATATCTCTTCCTTCTCTTATTAATGGCCTGAAATATACACAAATAAACAGAATTAACCCTTAATGCGCCAATCCCAACAAAGTCGTCTGCTTTTTTCGTCTGCTGAAATGTTTAAGAAACCACTATGGCAAACAGTGTGGACCCAGATCAGACTGCTCCTAAAGGAGCAGTCTGTTCTGGGTCCACACTGTTTGCTTCTATACTTAATTCGTCAGTAATGCTAGGCAATAATTGGCAGCAGACGACTTCAGCAGACGACATTTTCAGATTCATTTTTTCTTGGCGCTTTAACGGTTAACTCCAATATCACTGACATGACAATCCATTTAGTAGCATGCTATGCACTTTATACTATCATCAAACTACATGTATATTCTCTGTTATAAATACCAAATTAACTTAGATAGAATACCATATTCACTGTCATAAAATACCATATTCGATATCATAAAACACCATATTCACTGTCATAAACATCATATTCACTATTATGAATACCACATTCACTATCATAGAATATCAAACTCACTTTCAACAAATGCTATTTATTCAATGTCATAAATATTCATTATATCATAAAAATGCATAAAATATGGTATCATAGTCACTTTCATGAATACCATTTTCATTATTATAGAATATCAAACTCACTATCAACAAATACTATTTTATCCAATATCATAAATATTCACTTTATCATAAGAATGCATAAAATATGATACCATATTCACTATCGTGAATACCATTTTCACTATTATAGATATCATAATCCCTATCATTAAATACCATTTTCACTATTGTGAATACCATTTTCACTATTATAAGTATCATAATCACTATCATTGAATATCATATTCACTATTATAAGTTGTAATATACACTGTTATAAAAAAACCATATTTACTTTCATAAATACCATATATACCATATTATTATCACTAGCGACACTGTATAATCTAAAAATAGATCCTCCAGATATATGCTTACATGTATGTGCAAGCTTGTCTTAGATTTTGATGGCCCCTTATGCGATAGACTGGCTAATTCAAACGCCTATTACAAGTATACAAGGATGCCTCATAAGGAAATAAAACTAAATAACTGACAGTCCATAAAACATTCAGCTCAATATGACAGTTGGTTAAGAAGTTCATGTCACAGTTTTCTTTCAATGTAGCCATGTGGTGTCCATATTGGATGTTTCAAAATCTTAATTGTAACAATCTGAATCTAGCCAATGACATGATGACTATATGGTCAATACAAATTCCACTTCCATCTCATCAGAGATTTGAGAGGAGTAAAACTTAAATTTAAAAGTCGACTGAAATTTTAGGTGACCTGAGCCATACGTGGACTTTTGTGACCAGTCTTCGTCGTGTGCCACGCATTATGCATCGTCCGTCGTTCATAAAGGACAAGATGGGTACCAGAGCTCTAGATAAGAAATATTTTAAAGCGGCATCTCCCCCTGAACCACTAGTCCAAATTTCAAAATAATTTCACAGAAATGGTCCTCATAATGCCCTCTAAATGGTTCTGCTCCACCAAACAAGATGGCTACCAGAGCTGTAGACAAAAATATGTTTAAACGGCATATCTTCCTAAACCACTGGTCCAAATTTAAAAATAATCCACACAAATGTTTTTAAAAGGCACTCAGACATAATTGTTCAACCTGTTCTGCTCTGCTGAAAAAATGGCAACCAGAGCTAAAATGAAGATCTCTTTACACAACATCTGATCCATTGGTCCAGATTCAAAATAACTTAAAAAAATGTACGATACTCCATGTTCCTAATATTGCTAAAATGATTCCACTTTGCCTAACAAAAGTGCCTCCAAGGCTATGAATTCAGGTGAGCGTTCCATGGCCACCATGACCCTTTTGTTTAAAAAACTCATATTCAGTGGCTACAATTTTGAACTGATTCAAGTGACAAGAGAAACAAAATGCAAAAAAACATCAAAAAGATTAACCAAGTCAAAAGTTAGGCAAGTTTAAAAATTGTAGAAATTAACAAAATAACATCAGCCCACACTATTGTTCTGACGTAAAATTTTATGTTGTCTAATTCCTAAGCAATTAAAAGAAATGGAAATAAACTTTTATATGGAAATATTTGTTTTATAATGCATCATTTTAAGCAAATAAAATATTAAATAATTTTGAAATAAATGAAAAATATTTAATATATCAAATAAATGAAATGACACCATGTCAGTCTCTTGTCTAGTTTCACCTAATAAAAAATTAAAGTAAGAAAGGAGGCAAAGATCAGGAATCAATATAAAATCAAGTACCACACCTGACCAAGGATACCACATGGGAAGTGACAAAAACACAATTAAACATCACAAACAAGAGCCAAGAGGTCAACACTTTCCCAGCAGGTGACCACAAGGCAGCAATGAACAGACGATAGAGCATGAAAAACACAAGACATAAATAACACAAATGATCCTCAAAAAAGTACCGCCTTTGAACGGTCAGTAAAAATATATTACTGGAGGGCTTAACCTGGTTTCATGGCACCAAGCTCACCCTTAGTTCAGGTGTGGATCAAGACACATAGATGATTTGTTTGAATTAAAGACCCCTAACTTATCCATGCATCATGTCCTAGAACATATAAATCAAGATATAAAAAGAAGATAGAGCAAAGATAAGGACTCAACAGTACATAAAACTGAATACAAAAGCAAAAGAAAGCCAACAGGTAAACCTCAGTGGGCCTGACAACAGCCAAAGCATCAGGCCCCTACCATCTCATCAATAGATAAGTCTTTAAGTCCAAACCATCAAAGAGCCTGAAGTCCGACCCACCCACGTGCAATTTAAGAGGACAGCAAAATTGCCAACCATGATTGGGTTGACCACCAAAATGCAGTATGCTGCAATACATTAATGTGATAGCCAATCTTTTTAATATTGGAAATTATTTTAATAGGCTGCGCTGAAAAATTATTAAAGCCAAGAATCTTCATCAATTTACACACCAAGTCACCATAGAACTGAGGTTCCGAAAGTCCTTGGCACAAGAGAAATTTAAGTCAAACATGTATTTTAGATATCAGATCGTAGTTTTCATCAATTAAATTTAGAAAAGGTTTTGCTAAGTTTATGATTGCGATAGCCTTGTTTAAGAAGTCTCTGAGTTAACAATTTATTGCAAGTGTTGAAGTCAGCAACATGGCTAGATGCTCTAGCAAATCGATTGAGTTGAGAGATATATACTCCCTAGGATGTAGAGCGAGGAACATCTTCACCTAAAAATTAACAACTTTAAATCAAAATCGTCACGTTTATCATATATTTTCGTAGAAACAATAACATTAGAAATGGACAAATTCAAATAAAACCTTCTTTAAGAAATAATTTCCAACCTTTATATATGTGATAAAGACTGTGGGATGAGTTCTTTTCGACTCAGTTCCTTTAAGATGGCCATTGTAGTGACCATATTGGATGAACAAACAAGATAGACTTTCCCTTTCATGATGATTTTCAATGTTAATCATAACTTTTCATACTGAGCTTATAGTTACCATGTCCTAATGAACCTCCAGGTTTGCCGTGACCCCCAGCACCACCATGACTCCCACTGCTGCCTGGTCCACCAATAGATAAATGACTGCTTATATCAAAGTGAGCACCGCCCCCTCCTTGACCTCCAGCCTTACCATGGCCTCCAGCTCCTCCATGAGCTTTGCCACCACCTGCACCACCAGCGCCACCATGACCACCAGCGCCACCATGACCTCCAGCGCCACCATGACCTCCAGCTGCTCCAATGTCAATTGGAAGACCTCCAACACCAAACTGATCCAAATTAAAGGGTGCATTAGCATCTAGGCTTATGACTGCAACTGAAAAAGATGCAATTGTTCATCTCATTAACTACTTACGTTCAACTTTGGCCCAGCCACCATGCCATTTACACCAAATATATAGATTGTCTTGATAGTTTTATTAACTGTATGGGTTTCTGCATTTTTAGCTTCAAAAAAGTAAGTCAGTAGGATCAGGAAATACCACAACCACACACTACAGACCAACCCATGAAACCGTGAGCAAGAGCCACAACACACTAACAGTCACAAGACAACAGGAAGACAATCAAAGTATATCAACCAACTCTCTTTTCCCAAGGACATAACAGAAAAGGACCATTTTTCCATGTTATGATAAATCTGTAATATTAAGCTGAAGCTATATATGGTTCCGCACAAGAGACTTTGGTACTTATTTGGCCAGGACTTTAGTTAAGAGTGCGTAACAGAATTTTTTTTTATTTCTCAACCAAAACATATGTTGTTGGTACTCAAAAGAACCGTCTCAATGAGACGGTTCTTTTGAGCACCCAAAACATATGCTAAAAATTATGGGTAAGAAAATATTTACAATATTACAGTGAGTATTTCTGTTTATCTATACATGTGTATTCCATTCTGCAAATGTCTCTTATAAATGTCCATGCTGACATATCCATCGGTACTAGAGTTCTACATTTTGTTTAGGGTCATCATCTACATCCAAACTTATGTATGCCAGCAGTTACAGCTTTGGTGAGTCTGCACATTTGCCCAGGCTCCACTGAGTCTATATTGCTTGAAAAATTCATGTGGCAAAATCTCATGTGTTGGCCCATATGTTTGTCTCATTTAACCCTTTCCTTCATGAATATTCATGCTTAGCTCCACCCACTATGAATAATTATGTAAACAAACTTGCATGTGTCCGCCCATAAATTTGTCTCATTTAACCCTTTCCTTCATAAGTATTCATGCTTGGCTCCACCCAATATGAATTTTTTTTGTAAATTAACTTTCATGTTTGTATATAGATAAAAATGGGTTAGCTTGAACAGGAGCTCTTGGAAAGTAGAGACATTGTTCCTATCATATGGCTGAGATTTCTGGATTACATTTTCAGGACATTCATGCTGGTGTTGAATCATTTATAGTACATAGAACAAAGAAATTACTTGTCAGAACCACTAGCGTACGATCATATCTAATCATCTTTCAAAAAGCAAACAGAGTAGACCCTGATCAGGCAGCTCTTACAACAATTGCCTGATCTAGGTCTATTCTGTTGGCAAAAGTGTTAAAACGTACCTCTAAACATTAATTCTCCAAATCATTCTGTCTGTAATAATTGTATGCAATCATTATGATTAGAAATAAAATACCTGGAGTACCCTCCAAGAGTCCGTTATTTGCACCCTGTGCCCCAGAGGCACCGCCAGCACCTGGACCAAACCCAGGTAGAAGGTCTGATATTGCTGCCACATCCAATCCCCCTGCTCCACCTGAAATTGTTGGTAATCAGTTACCATTCATATTAACTGCTTTGTTGTACTTGACCTGATAAACATCATCTATCTCACTACATGTATCTATATCAGGTCAACACGACATTGTTCTTTTTGAAAGACGTGGTCAACACGAAGTTGAATCAACACGAAAATCAATAATTAAATCATAATCAATAGTTTTATGATTGAACCAACGTGTAAACTGATAAATAGCATACTAGTTTCGAGTCTTCTTAAGTAAACCAGGTTCAACTTCGATAATGCATGTTAAATCGCTCAGTAGGGCCTTGCTACTAGTATTTAACAAGCGTTCTAAAAGTCTTCCCTGATAAACTAGATAGCAAAAGACGAGAACCTGGTATATTATTTATCAGTTTACCAATTCTCTTCACACTGGCGATTATGTCATAGTTATTTCAATTCAACTTCATCCGCCTCATTCAAAAAGTGCATGTCATAATGACGTGATAAAGATAACAGAGCAGTGAGTTAGACAATGTTTATCAGGTCAACGTGTAACAATGCAGTTAATATGATAGGTAACTGATAATTAATGATTTAGTACTACTGCAAGTATTATTAAAGTTATTTTGAGTGTAACTTGAGTATTTTAATGCATATGACATGTATTTATCAAATCATACCCAGCCAACATAATCCTTTGGCCACCATGAGCCCACTAGCATGTACAAATTTTGGCTAGTGAGCCAAAAGTATCCTACTTTTCTATGCTAACAATGTAAATATCACCCAACTACCACACTGAAATTTTGTTAAACCCCTGTCACACCAGAGCAGCGGCGATCCTACGTCATCCAACAAATATTTAGATTACTGAGGTTCACGCAGTACGATTGCAAGCATCTAGCAGCAACGCAGAGGCATCGCCAGTAGAGGCTGTGGGATTGATAGAACGCCAAACGATAGCATGCACTTTGAACAAGCTCATAACAAACACTTGGCTCGGAGTTCTAATACCTGCGCAGTGGGCTCGGCATAGGGTTGACATAGTCACACGGTAAGGTATTATAAAACGCAATAGGAGCTCCCAGGCAGGCACAAGGGTCGTTGTGCAAACGATGTGGTCGTCTGTGTTGTTTTTACAGACATTTGTACGGCGTTCTTTGAGATGCCACTGTGTCTTCAACATGCCATCAGCGCAGTGCAAACACTGTGAATGTGCAGTTCACGCATTGTGAGTGCCGTGAAAGCGTCGTGAGAGCGCAGAGAATTGCCAACAAGAACTCCGCTTAACGCAATAGAAAGTCATGCGAGCTTCGTAGCAACGCCATGGTTGCTGTAAGCACGATGTAAGGACGCCACGACAGGCCTTTTTCACGAAAATATCAGTGTTTTCTTGCAATCTCACGGGCCTCTGAAAAATTAAACAACTCCATGCCAACACAGTGGAAACGCGACTTGTTGTTTTTCAGGGGCTTTAGAATGTCATAAATGCAGGTTAAAGTATAGACAAGACATTGATTTCCAAATTATACTGCTTATATAATTTATGCGTAGAGTGATACATATATAATCATTTAGGTATCACCAATTATTTAAGCATATCTTTTTTTTTACTCAATTATTATTCAGCATGAATCGTTATTGAAACAAAGTCAGTGTGTAAAGATCAGGAATCGATACAATCAAGTAACACACCTGACCCAGGATATCAAAGGGAAAGTGACATACTCACAATTAGACACCACAAACGAGAGTCAATCGGTCAGCTCTTTCCCAACAGGTGACAACAAGGCACAAATAAACAGACACGCACAAAGGCATTACAAACACAAGGCAGAAAACATAAATGATACCCAAAAGAAGTACCGCCTTGGACTGGTCAGTAAACTGCTTATATAATTTATGCGTAGAGCGATACATATATAATCATTTAGGTATCACCAATTATTTAAGCATACCTTTTTTTACTCAATTATTATTCAGCATGAATCGTTATTGAAACAAAGTCAGTGTGTAAAGATCAGGAATCGATACAATCAAGTAGCACACCTGACCCAGGATATCAAAGGGAAAGTGACATACTCACAATTAGACACCACAAACGAGAGTCAATCGGTCAGCTCTTTCCCAACAGGTGACAACAAGGCACAAATAAACAGACACGCACAAAGGCATTACAAACACAAGGCAGAAAAACATAAATGATACACAAAAGAAGTACCGCCTTGGACTGGTCAGTAAACATATTTTACTGAATGGGCTTAAACTGGTTTCACAGCGCCAACCTCACCCTCAATTCAGATGTGGATCAAGACACACAGCTATTTGGTTTGCATTAAAGACCCCTAACTCATCAATGCATCATCTCCTAGGACATATAAATCAAGATAAAAAAGGAGATAAAGCAAAGATAAGGACTCAACAGTAAATAAAACTGAATACCGGAGCAAAAGAAATCCAACAGGTAAACTCTGTCTAGCCTGGCAAACCACATGCAAAGTTTATTTAATTTCTATTGTAGCATTCATGGCTGGTTTTTACTCCATAATAAAGTCTAAAATGGGTAAGTTAGATAGCAGAACATATGTCTAAACTAAGTGCACATCTTCAGACAAATATATAGTCTCAATTCTCAGTTGATGTGGCTGTGGCTGTTGCTGTTATGAATTTTATGATTGCTAATTCACCGTAACCTGGTTTTGGATAGTTACCTGCAGCACCAGCACCATGTCCAGCCTTTCCACCATGACCACCACCTGATCCATGACCACCACCTGAACCATGGCCACTACCTGCTCCACCGCCAGCGCCACCACCTGCTAGTAGATCCAAGCCTGCTCCAACCCCTATTCCAGCAAGTCCAGTATCAATTATTGTGGGTATACCTCCTGCTCCACCATGAGCACCACCTCCAGCACCACCAGCGCCACCTCCAGCACCAGATCCTCCACCACCTGCTAGTAGGTCTAGTCCTGTTCCAATTCCTAATCCAGCCAGACCAGTATCAATTATTGTTGGTATACCTCCAGCTCCACCATGTGCACCACCTCCAGCACCACCAGCGCCACCACCATGGAGGTCTACAGCAAATCCACCTGCCACTCCCCCTGCTGCTGCGCCACCACCTGATGGTCCTCCACTAGTAAATGCGGCACTACCAGCACCAGTAGCGGCACCAGTTCCACCAGGACCTACATCCAACATTAAAGGTATTCCACCTGCTGGTCCCAAGCCTCCTGTAAAGCATTCATAATCAAGTAGCTTTTGGCTCTTTTTTCTTTATCACTGGGTTATGAGTTCTTATCTTAGTTTTATAGGCCAGTCCAGGTAAATCAAATATGGGTCTGACCCGGACAAAATTCGAACAGAAATGAATCATACAGCATTGAATAGGGAAAACACTCAGCTATTACAGAAAAAAAGTCCCAGAAAAAAATTGGGTCAGACTTTTTATTTTTGGGTTTAAAGTTGCTTTTTTGTTACTTTTTGTGAATTTTGAAAATCCTTTAAAAATATGCTATTTTAGCAAAATATTAATTAAAAAAATAAATTGATTAAGCAGTAGGTACATTTTCTACGTATATTCATGGTGAAAGTTATAAATAGACCTTTAATTATCGGATCATACACGTAATTTTCGTACATAAATAGCCCTTTGAGAGCATTGAGGGTTAACAGTTTAAGCGTGCCAATAGCAAAAGTGTGGAACGTTAGTGCAATATTAAAGGGGATGGCAACCCTGATGATTACTATGTTTTATATAAAAGATCTTAATAAACCATGAATTTTGATACCAGTTTCATCTAAATCGGTTGTAAAACTAAGAAGTTGTAGGTGTTTGAATATTTGCAAATGGACTGTAATGGAAGCGGCCGTATTGTAGACATAGTGACGTCACACAGCCTAATTAAATATGCGTGATCAAAATAAACGTCAAACCAATGGATTACTTGCAATTATCTTTAATAAAACATTTTCCTTATGTATAAAGCTGCATATCTGCTGTAACACTGATGATGTGATAGTATTGATTATTAAAAATTAAGCAGTTGAAAAAATTCTGAGAACTGATTTAATATTCAAAATGATGGCTAAATGTTGACCATTTTGAAGTCTTTAAATGGCCATTACTTCCCCATTTTTCAACCGATTTTGATGATACTTGTATCAAAATTCATGGTTCATAGAGCTGTTTCTGATAAAACATACTTATCATTAGGGTTGCAGTCCCCTTTAACATAATGTTAATATCAATGAATAAAGAATAACTTTGTCATTTGAAAAAGTAATCTGATAGAATAAAACCAGCAAATGACAAATTTTGGGTCCATGTTGACACTGCATTGTATACAAGCTAAAGAGCAGAAAGCAGAGCTTAGCCTGGATACAATTAAATAACAACATTTATCATTTATCATTGGCGTACCTGAAGTATTTTATAGAATACGCACTTAGATTGAGATCTGTGGTTAACCCCCCAGGGGGCAAAGCCCTGTTGGAAAATGGTATAGAGCATTCCATGGGGCTAAAATTAGCTCCAAAGACACGAAATGAATACTGTATGTTTCATTGTTTCCTTCCAAAAATCAAAGTAAGTAGCTAGAAACCCTTTACTGACGGCAACCAGTTGTACGCACTTTTGTTTATTGATACACGTAGATATGCATCTGATTGTTGTCACATGACATTGAATTTGAACCTGAGTAGTGCGCAAAAATACGCAAAAAACAAACAAAAAAAAAAACACGCAAAAATAAAATAAATGAAAGATTGATATTATCAACAATGCTGTACAATTGGAACATTATGGTACCCATTTTTAATTTGATACGGTCCTAGGTGACATATATCAGGAAAAACTACAGCTACGATGCAGCCATATATAAGATTGAGAAACATTCAACAACAATTAAATATCACAAGTAAGGTGAATATGGAGAGTCAAAATTGTGTATTTTTGGGGAAATTTTAACGAAAATAGTATGCCAATAAACAGAAAGGTAACTTAATCTGATAAAGTTAGTCTTGGTTTGAGATCAGAATTTGTCACCTTCTGCTAATACACTAAATGTTTATTTTGCTGAAAAACTATTCAAGAGTTTAAAGCAGAATCACAAAGGTCAGAGAAACATCTTGCATACAAAGTAAAATCGGATTCCTTCCAACAAGAAGTAAAAGCAAAGTGCGTAAAGACGAAATACACTTGGGCAAATGAGGTCCTTGCTCGCATAGAGTACTCAATATATTTGATTTCCTCTAACAGCGCATACCACAAATGTTGTAGCATTGAGTTTAGATTGGGAAAAATACCCAGAAGAAGATTGTTATGAACCCGTTTCCAAGAACAGAAAAACTGTATCTGGTCAAATGTTTGATAATAAACGAGAAGATGCCTTTTTGCAAGCTGTAAATTATTTACTGAAAAATGACAAGGAACATCTTACAATTCATTATTTAATAACAAAAATGGGCCAGCTTTGTAAAAACCTATTTAGCTTTAAACCCATGAAAAGATGATTACTTGATTATTTTGGTAAAAGTTATATTAACTGAAATGAAGAGGAAACCATTATAATCACTCTTAGAAGCATTGCTTCTAACATATTCAGAAATGTCATAGTTTGCTTAACCAGAAGGCCATGAAATACAAAAGTTAAGAGTAATTGAAACTGCAGCAAAGATGACATAGACTGATATAAAGGGGGTAGAGACTAGAAAAGATAGACACCCCTCTGCTGAAAATATATAAACTCCTGAAAAACGTTAAGCTTATTTGCCAGAGTCTTTAAAAAACGACAAATGCATCATGCATATATTCGACGCTACACTTTGTTGCAATATGGAGTGACACATGTTTAAACATTTGATCAGCCCCTTTGGATGAAGGCAAAACACATTTAAGATGCTTAGCCCTCTTCTAGCAGAATTATGAATATTGTTTTGCGTCTTGGGGGATAATACATGGAAATTAGTTTTCTTGATATATTATGACAGAAACTGGATTAAAGGTTCTCTTTCAGTAGTATATACTGAGAACTCTGTACCCCATATATGCTTAGTGGCAAGATAATTGCTAAAGCAATAAGAGCACATACACTTGTTGATTGCAGCAGATTTATTTGATATCAACCGACCTGATAATAATGCAGTAGATATAAATGAAGAAAGAATCAATTGACCAAGCTCAAGACAGACACAATATGGATAACAGAAGTGATGGTATAATTACTCTTGACAATAATAGACAAGCACCACACATGTATTCCAATACAGTGCCAGAAAAAGCCATGAAACTGTTTGACAATCTCATGAAACATGAGGTAGATCTAGCTGATGTGGAGTCCGCTGAAAATGTTAAAACCATTGTACAGTTGCTAGATAAAAAGCTAGAAGATATGAGTAAAAGGACAGTACCTCAAAACTGTGAATTAAAGCACAATAAAATGCTAGGGATTCTGAGAAAATTCGTTTAAGCTGAAATGACAGGAAAATGGATGTTACATTTGCAAACCGTTAGAGATATGTTGTCATGCTTTGCAGCAACTCGTCATAACAGTTATACAAAATCATGGCATACTTATCTGTGAAGGATGGCAAATCTGAAACATTGATGTATATAAGTCAACGTGTGTAGGAAAATAAATTATTAATTGGGTTTCTACACAATTTGATTTCAATGGAAAGTGAAATATTCAAGCATGCCAAAAGTGTTATTGTACATGTTTATGCTAATATATACGCATTTACCCCATTGAAGACTGTCACCCTGCCATGGTAAGGGGGGCTTATGTGCCTTGATGATCTCCTGAGATGTATGGGTTGAATCATAGTATCGCATTCATTAAGAAGAGGTCAGGTGTAAAAGGCCAGACTATTTTTATTTTTATGAAATCAATATATAATTCATTAAATGGGTTATTTGCTGTTTAATATGCATGTGTGCTACCATATATAATCATATACATATCAAATAGTTTATATTGTGTTTGTGGTTACATGATAAAATGTATATTTCATCGAAATAGCATTGCTGCATATCATGTACAAACTCTCGAAAGCATTTTGTGATAAAAAAGGTGTGAATTTTCTATTTTTCTTTAGAAAACAGACTTTTTAGCGGAAATGGGTTTTAATTGACGATTACAATCATAAACATATGTATGACAGACACAAAACTCACAAGCATGGCACACTTTTGGCTTTCACTGAAACAGTAAATAGCTAGGGAAAATATACCCCCCCCCCCCCCCAAAAAAAATCATCGAAATTGCAATTTTTAACCCAAAATATCTCCGATTCGATCTAATTTTTTTCTTGGGACTTTTTTTCTGTGCATGCTAAGCCTTTGCCCTAGCCTTTTTTTATAGGTTTCATTTCTGTTCGAATTTTGTCCCAGTCAAACTGTACTGGGACTGGACTATTATCACAGTAATTTAATATAATTTCACTGTTTCCCATTATGTGTGGTGGCATTACGCATTGTGGTGTAATGCGTTTTCTTTTCAAAATGGATATTCCTCTTGCTTATAAAGAGAATTATGGTTGCTTTGTTTGTGTTCTTGTATGTATAAGTGCTATCATCAATTCACGCTGCCCCCTTTCTGTCAGACCATCTGACCACCCATAAGTCTAAATATCCTAATAATTTAGTATAAACCAATGGTCCTATCTAACAGCAGAATCAATGGCCGGTCTAATTGTGCATAACTAATTCACTGATTTTGGCAGAGTCAAAGTCCTTATAACTATTAAAGCACAACTTCTCTAATATAAATTGGCAAACTTTCACCAAAATGTACAGGAGTAATAAGTGGCATGTCTGTGTGTGCATACAGTAAAACTTCTCTTAAGCGGCCACTCAAAAAGAAGACGAAAAATTAGTTTTCAAGACCAATTATTGCTTAATGCAGGTCAAATAATTTGCAGAATTCTCCAAGAGGAGCATTCTGCAATACGTTTAACCTTCATTAAGCTACAATTTGTCATTTAGATCTTTGTTTTGTCTATTTTCGAGTGGCCACTTAAGACAGGTTTTACTGTATTGTCATTTTATTTAGTGTTAATTGTCACTATGGTTTGGGTGGAGTTACAGCCCTGTGTGGGTTTTATATATTTGTCATCCACAGGCAAACCAAATATGTTTAGCTGTCCCTTTCTAAACGATGGGAAGATATGGGAGACAGACATGATGTTTGTCATTTTTGTTTAAAATAGACTCTGATATTCTTGTAATTCAGTCTGATCTATAATAAGTGAGTGTCATCTTTTCTGTTCATATTTACTCGATTTAGAATTTATAGCAACATCAATTGTGAATCTTAAATATATTTTTTTTCAGCTATCGTCACAATAAATTCCTTTTTTTTATATATATGTGTTTTGTGTTTAATGTCCTATCGACAGGTATGGTCATATGGAAATGGGACCACAGCTTAAAAAAGGAAGTATGATCAGGAAATACCACAATCACAAACTGCAGACCAAACCACGACACTATGAGGAAGAGCTACATGACATTTACAGTAACAAGACATCCAAAAGACAATAAAAGCAACCAGCTATCTCTTCTTCCATGACAATATGCTTTCAAAACTAGAAAGGTCATAAAGTAATGTACACCAAAAGTCTCATCTGACACACTGGTGAAGCTGGGCATCAAACACACAACCCCTGACTTTCAGTTTGTCAGGCGAGTGTTGTATCTACTACACCATAGTGGCTCCTAGATCTATGTAATTGTAATTACTCAAAGTACCATCAAAGCCTGAATTGAATAACAGTGCTGAATAAAGCCATGACCATTTGCTGTTAATATAAACACTGTCAAGAGATAAAGCTTTCAGGTAGCAGTTTGTATATGGGTCTCAACGCAAGAAAACCTGTCTTCTGGGTTTGCAAACAACAAAGACGCAGACCAGTCTGCGCATCCGCGCAATCTAGTCAATGCCTTTGTTATTGGCGTATTGGAAAGTATCATATCTTAACTTGCCACAAGCTAAATTTCAATGTTCTAGCTTGTCTCTGTAACTGCGCAGGCTGGTTTGGGTATGACCTGGCCTCAAGGTTTTAAAACTTGAGTTCATTCTCTGACTCAAAATAAAGCGCAATGATTGGCTACTAGCGGACACGTGTCTGCAAGCAGCCAATCATTGCTCTTTATTTTGAGCCTGAGACTGTGCTCAAGTTTATAACCTCGAGGCCTGGTCAGAAACCCAGAAGACAGGGTTTCTCGCGACGAGGCCTATATTATGTTCTGATATAAAAGTATTTTACCTGCAGCAGCACCTAGGGCACCAAGAGCTCCAGGTTCAAGACCGAGCATTCCAGAATCTAAGCCAAGTCCACTGAGTACATTGTTCTCCATTACCTCTTGTGGGGGACCACCTCCAATCGAAACTGCAATAGTAGTCAATAGAACAAAATATTAACTGGGTCCGTAACGAGTGAATAAGTTGATCCTCGATGAGAGCTAACAAAATTCAAAAACAGCAGATTCAATGAGATTTAGTTATATATACAAATACATTGAACACAAAAATATGGTTGCTAAAAGTTGATAAATATCTTCCCATATATCAAGAACCTAATCAAAGTGCTTTCAATTTTTTTTGTTTCCTAGTCTTCAATCTGTGTTTTAACAAGAGGACCAAAAGACTCGATCAAACTTTATAGTTGAACTGTTAAGTATCATTGCTGAAAATATTTTGCAATGTTTGTCATAGGAACACATTGACTTTAGTTTCGCTTTTTAAGGAGAAGGTCATTAAATGGTCATTTATGCAAAACTGGCCTCTACTCTAATATAATATTGGTTTCAGAGATCAAACTATTTATTAAGCACCAACAGTTAAAAACATGAGAGCCCATGGGTCCTGGATTGCTCATCTGAATTCTTGTCAGGAGAAGAGGATGTTTACCACCCAATATAAATCCCATTCTCCAACACTTAAGTCCATCTTGGTTATCACTCAGATCATACCCAAAGCCTATCAAGCTACTAAGTTCAACCAAATTATATAGAGGATCTTACATGAGTGCTCATGTTTTATTGAATTTATTAAATGAGTTGGGGAAAAGAGATAAAATGCGAGGCTCGCCGAGCATTTTATATCTTTTTCGCAACGAGTTTAATAAATTCAATAATACAAGAGCACGAATGTTAGATTCTATTTATCATATGACAAATACTTTGAAATCTCATTTCTGGCGTAAAAACGTTATGATTTTATCATCATGTACGCCACGTTGTTATGGACGTAATAACGTTTCCCGTAAATCGATAAACCAATAGTGGTTTACAGATTTTATTGCATGGCGTTATTTCACTCCCAGACGCGACGTCATATGATAAACTTATCTACACAATTTCAATATCTGACCTTTTTACCCAAACCAAAAGGCCAGGTGTGTGCATAATTTCAAACAGATAAACTTCTTCAGAAAGTTTTGTCTGCATACAGGAGTTAAGGGTGTGTAAAAGGGCAAGACATTTGCATGCATGGATTTATATACTTCACTTTAATTCATTTGGTTATGCATTATGACTACATTCAGAAAAGAAAACAAATTAACCTTTGACCCCACCCCCAAGGGTCAAGGGTAAGTATAAGAGCAAAATATTTGTTAATTTGTTGTTGTAAGCTGTATTCACTTTAATTTTATATGCAACATGACCATATTCTGAAAAAGTTATTTTTATATTTGGTTTGGCCCCAGGGGCATACTTTGAATAAACTTGATAGGGGTCCATAAGGTAATGCAACATATCAAAGGCCTTGTTGTTTCAGACAAAAAGATTTTTTCATGTTGTTTCCCTATATAAGCCTATGTTAAACATGTGGCCCCTGGGTGTGGGCCCATTTTTGGCCCCAGGGCTATAATTTGAACAAACTCGGTAGAGGTCTACTAGATAATGCTACATACCAAATATCAAGACTATAGGCCTTGTGGTTTCAGGCAAGAAGATTTTTTTATGTTTTCCCTATATAAGCCTATGTAAAACATGTGACCCCTGGGGCGGGACCATTTTTAATCCGGGGGCATTATTTGAACAATTTAAATTATAGCTAGCCTATTTATTGCTCATGTAGGGCTAGATTCTGAAACACGAATATTAATGAGAACGTCCAAACACTTGATGATGCTACATACCAAATAACAAGACTCTAGGCCTTTTGGTTTCAGGCAAGAATTTTGTTTTATGTTTTCCCTATATAAGCCTATATAAAACATGTGATCCCTGGGGTGGGACCATTTTTAATCCGGGGGCATTATTTGAACAATTTAAATTATAGCTAGCCTATTTATTGCTCATGTATGGCTAGATTCTGAAACACGAATATTAATGAGAACGTCCAACCAGTAGATGATGCTACATACAAAATATCAAGACTATAGGCCTTGTGGTTTCCGACAAGAAGATTTTTTTATGTTTTCCCCATATAAGCCTATATAAAACATTTGACCCCTGGGGCAGGGGCATTATTTGAACGAATTTAATGATATCTGGCATATTTATTGCTTTTATATTGCTAGGTTCTGGAACACGAATTAGAATGTGAACGTCCAACCACTTGTTGACTGTGAAATGGCGACAAAATGAAAAGACATACTATTTAGTAATTTTAAGGGAACAAATCACTAAATTTATGGAATAATAACAATCAAACATTGTAATTCAGTGTATTAACAGGAGATTTTTAAAAAAAACTCTGGCTTAGTCCTTGTTTTTAACATCTCCCTCAGGACCAGGCGCGGAGGTTATAAAACTTGAGTTCATTCTCAAACTCAAAAATAAAGCGCAATGATTAGCTACTTGTCGACACATGCCCGCAAGTAGCCAATCATATTTTGAGTTTGAGAATGAACGCAAGTTATATAACCTCGGGGCCTTATGAGTGTTAATGCATAGAAACCATGTTGGATTCCTATATTCTAACATTTTATGAGTAATGGATATTTATCACGTCTGACACCTCCACAAGTATCTGATGACAACCATACAATTAAAGAACACTATTTGACATTTAGCTCCATGTGACATCCATAGTAGAATCATGCAAATGATTAACGGATAATTCATAGCAATAATCTTGAAAAATCTACCCTCAAAAATACAGAAAACCTGTGAAATTGCAAAACAGCAGACTAGTTACATTGAGGCATCAACTCTCTCTCTCTCTCTCTCTCTCTCTCTCTCTCTCTCTCTCTCTCTCTCTCTCCTTCCCTCCCTCCCCCCCTTTCTTTCTCTCTCTCTCTCTCTCTCCCTATCTCTCTCTCTCTCTCTCTCTCTCTCTCTCTCTCTTGGAACATTTACTATGCATATGTGATATTCATGACACAAGAATATTATTCAGTCCTATTAAATTGTTTAACATCATCAAATGGGGTTATCATTGGAACATCGCCATATACCCTCGATTCTTAATTTATGTGTCAATATATAAATAAAGACAACAGAGTATGTCCTTCAAATTTTTAATAGTACCAACCCGAATCAGCATCTGCAATATTTAAATTTCCTCTAATAGAAGATCGAGCATTCATGTTTGTATTGGAGTTCGATGATACACCTGCTACAACTGCAATAAAGAAAAAAGACTAAAAATAAAGTGCAATGATTGGCTGCTTGCAGACACGTGTCCGCAAGCAGCCAATCATTGCGGTTTATTTTGAGTCTGAGATTGTACTCAAGTTTTATAACCTGGAGGTCAGGAATAAGTTGATGGGATGAATCAATGCCAGTTCTATAGAATTGTAATGACAAAATTCATCAGTTGACAAACTGAGTCACTGTCAGTCAGTCTGTTAACACGTTACATTTTTCCATAACCTCAGCAATGTTAATAACACGCTTCTCACCATAGTTCATGTCCTTAGCAATTTTGATAATATGTTGTTCACCATGGATCATATCTTCAACAATGTGGAAGTGCAGTGGCTCAGTGGTAGAGTGCTTGACTTGAGACCGAAGGGCCGCGGGTTCAAGCCTCACCGGCGTCACTGCGTTGTGTCCTTGAGCAAGAACATTTATCCTAGGTTAGTACTGGTTCAACCCAGGAAGACCAATCCCTTTATAACTGAAAATTTGTTGATGGGACGTAAAGAATCAAAACAAACAAATATATTCAGCAATATATACAATGGTTAGAATGATCAGCAATATCAGTAATATGTTACTTAGAGTGGTTCATATCCCTAGCAATATAGATAATATGTTGCTCATCATAGTTCATATCATCAGCAATTATCAGTAATATGTCATTTAGAGTGGTTCATATCCTAAGCATTACAAGTAATATTTTGTTCACAATGGATCATATCCTAAGCAATAAAAATGATACATTATTAATCATTGGTCAAATCATCAACAATAAAAGTAATGTGTTGTTACTAAGAATGGTTCATAACCTCAGCATTAGAAGTAATATGTTGCTCACCATGGATCATATCCTCAGCAATATAAATAAAACATTATTTATCATGGTTCAAATCATCAGCAATATCAGTTATATGTTACTCAGAATGGTTCATATCCTCAGCATTACAAGTAATATGTTGCTCACCATGGATCATATCCTCAGCAATATAAATAATACATTATTTACCATGGTTCATATCCTTTGCAATATTAATAAATAGAGGGTCTTACATGAGTGCTCATGTTTTATTGAATTTATAAAACGAGTTGGGGACAAGAGATAAAATTCAAGGCATGCAGAGCATTTTCTCTCTTTTTGCAACAAGTTTTATAAACTCAATAATACAAGATTCTTTTTATCATATGACATTAAGATTACTTTGAAATCTCATTTTCGTCTGTAAAAATGTTATACATTTGTCATTATGTACCCAGCATTGTTATAGACGTCATAACATTTCCCGAAATCTGTAAACCACTAGTGGTTAATCGATTTTATTTCATGGCGTTATTCCACTCCCAGACGCGACATCATATGATAATATGATGCTCACCACGATTCATTCCTTCAGATTTAACAATGATTTGTTACTTACTATGTGTCATATCTTCAGCAGTATAACTAACCCTTAAAGCGCCAAGTAAAAAATGCATCTGAAAATGTTGTCTGCTGAAGTCGTCTGCTGCAATTAGTTGCATAGCATTACTGACGAATTAAGTATAGAAGCAAACAGCGTGGACCCTGAACAGACGGCTCCTATAGGAGCAGTCTGGTCTGGGTCAACGCTGTTTGCTATTGAGGCTTCTTAAACATTTCAGCAGACGAGAAAAGCAGACGGTTTTTGTTGCGATTGGCGCTAATATGTTTCTTACCATGGTCTGTATCCTCTGCAAAAGAAATACAAAAAAAAACACATTTTAAAGAGTGCTGTTGTAAACACAATACCAATCGTTAAATTTCAAATTCTAGTTTTCAGTTCAATGTTTAGATAGACAGAGTGGAAAATTGTTTAAAGATATTCCAAGCTGAGTCTTCACCTGTTGCTTGTTCGCAAATACAATACATTAATTCAACAAAAAAAATGTAAAAAATAAAACAAATAAATCATAAAGCAACCTATTACTATTATAATAGACACATTCTTGAATTAAAGACAAACTGTAGGTAGTCACTAACTTTTATCATAATAAGAATCACCACATTATGGAATGGGGGTTTAACAGCTGAGATCTTCAGAAGACATCTTAAATAACAACGTTATTGAAATAATTAAAATAATCCTGACTTAGATAGAGGCCATATCATGATGCCATAAACACCAAGGATTCTTTTCCAGTTCTGCATAAAGTCATCTGTATAAGGATTGACAAAAAACTATCTCTCTTTTATATGCTTATTTATTTTTTTCTTCTATATATCCTATAACTAAGACAGCATTACAGAATATGCAGGCGCCATTTTTGTTCCCGTTGTACTTCTTTTACTTTGCTGGTAGTTATGACCATTTTAAGCAAATTGTGTTATTCTTTAATGTAAGATCTATACCCTCTAGATAGAGAATACTAGCTGAGTGTCTATTGATATCAAGTTTACCAGACAAGGCTTCAAGAATGCTTGTTGAAATGTGAGGCTTGCTGAACGATTCAACATGCTTTCTCTTAATCGAGCCTGGTAAACTTGAAACCAAAAGACACAAACCTGGTGTTCTATTTTGGTTCACTCTTCAAACTAGCAATTATGGCGTAGTAATCGATTTCATTGGCAATGTCATTCAAAAAGTGCAACGTCATCATGACCTGATAAAGAGACATGCCGTGAGATAGCAAACATTTATCAGGTCAGCGTGCAACAATGTAGTTGATATGAGAGGTAACTGATAAATTGAAGTTATCAGGATATGTAGAATGAATACCATGTTCAGGCAATTAATAATAGTCTCAATTCTTAATTTATGTGCAATATATTGTTACAAAAAAAATCAGCATCAAATAATGCCAGTAGGGTATTTCAGGTCTACTAAAATAGAGGAGTAAGAAAGTATGTAATATCACTTCGATAGTTCTTTACCTTTTTGTAAACAGATACAGTAATGCTAAAATTTTATTGCTAAATCCTTGCAATTGGCTAGCTTGGATCACTACAACTGGTCTAAATTGTCAATTGGTAATACTCCATACTTTAATGTCATGAGTGTGTGTTGACTTACATGCATTTTAAACGTTGTTCCTTTTGTGAACTTTAGGCAAAATATAAAAGTTGCTAGGTTTCCTTTCATGATTTGTTCAACAGTCCATTGCCATTTTGTGTTGGTTCTTTCTTTGTATTTTATACAGTTATCATATTTTCTTCTGACAGCGTTTTTATAGTCAACATCTGATTATCCTAAATATATTCTGTCTGTCTGGTCTAGATCAAAACACATTATTAAAGTTATTAAAGCACATAAACTGTTAAGACTGCATGGCTCCCCAATGCATCATCACATGGGAAAAAATCAAATTAGCTAACTGTAATGAAACAAAAGAAATTGTTTGCATGGATGGTCAGAGCAAAAGAAAACCACTAGATGAGCCTCAGTAGACCCAACCAAAGAAAGCCACATGAACCAACCAACCGCTGTAAGTGTTAAGACAGGGTTGTGGAGATGTTATTCACTAAATGTTTTGTCAGAATTCATGTTATATTGCTCTGGTGATATATAGTTCCACCATATATCAATATGTCAACCAAAAAGAACAGCTTTGTTTAGTTACGAGTATCTAATAAAACTGGTGTTTTTTTTTTATAAAACTGGTGTTTTTTTAAACTTTAAATGCAGTAAAAACTTGTTAGCAAACTCTGTTTTGTTTTTAAGTGTTCTGGTGTGCTGCTTATTAAGTTTTTTTTTATAATATTCGTCCAAAAGATGAAACCACAGTTAACGTCTTAGTTAAGCAATAAATGATTTGCTTAACAAAAATCCAATTTCCTTTTAAAGATTTGCACCACTCTCGAGAAGATTAAAAATACTTTATCAATGTCATGACTTTACCAATGTTAATGCGTTAAAACATCTGTTGAATCCCCATATTCATAATCCCCTATCAATATATTCTAACAAAAATGTAATAAAACTATTAACTTACGGATCTGGATGTTGCTTGCTACAATAAAAAAGATAGAACATATATTAAGAACTAAGTCTCAAGTATAATGGGGAAGCACTTCAACTTGAATGATAAAAATCAACTTAACAAATTTCGCGACAGAAACTGATCTAAAAGGCATTACTCAAAAACTATGTACATTTGTATTTGGGGGGTTGTTGTTCTACTTGTTGTCATAAAATACATTATATTGTTTAGAAAAATAGATAAACATATTTAATAGTTTTTACAGCAGAGTCTATATAGTATCAAATTGATTGCCTCTTATTTTCAAATTGGAATAAACTAATCTAAGCTGTGAAATCTAAAATCAAAGAAAGGTGATACAGGAAAGAGATAAAGGGGGAAATGTTATATATTGATGTGCAGTTGTAAAATGTTGCAAAAATAGTTCTGAATTGATATGGTTTTAGTGTGTCCTTTCCTGTTTGAGAATCACATTGCTGAGAAAGTAGGAGAGCATTGAAACTGGTTTAAGCTCTCCAGTTAAATATTTTTACTGACCGTTCCAAGGTAGTATTTCTTCTGTGGATCATTTATGTTATTTATGTCTTGTTTTTGTTATGCTTTCGCGTCTGTTCATTGCTGTCTTGTGGAGGGCTGACCTCATGACTCTTGTTTGTGATGTTTGTGTTTTGTCACTTTCCCATATGGTATCCTGTGTCAGGTGTGGTACTTGATTGTATCTATTCCTGACCTTTGCTGCATTTCTTATTTTCTTTGCTTATTAAATTCTTGCTTGTATTGTGTGTTTTGTTTTGCCTTTGTTCTCGTTTATCTTCCTCTTTGTGCCATAGGCTATTCTGTATATAAAGCATGTTTACATGAAATTGCCTGCTCTTTGTGCCATAGATTGTTCTCATTGACGCCACAAAAATAGTAAGTGAGTATGAAAGTGAGCAAAGGTCAGGAATAGATACAATCAAGTACCTGTCTTTAGGGTTTTCGACAAAACGAGACTCACACCAGTCTCCTCAGCTATAGAGATAAGGTAGAAATTTGAAATTTCGCTCGTAGCAAGACTAAATATGATTCTTTCTTATAAGCGAATAACAAATGCGCTGATTAGACTGCGCGTATGCGCAGGCTGGTCTGCGTCTTTGTTGTTCGCAAACTTCCGAAGACAGGTTTTCTTGCGTCGATGCTCAAGTATGTTTACATGATATTCCCTGCTCATATACAGAGGATCTTACATGACTGATCATGTTTAATTGAATTTGTTACACGAGTTATAAAATGCGAGCCTAGCCGAGTAGCTTATCGATTTTGGGCAACGAGTTTAATAAATTCAATAATGCAGAAGCAGTAATGTTAGATTCTATTTATGATATGACGTTTAAATTATTTTGTAATCGAGTTTTTCGTGTGAAAAGATCAAGATTTACCAAATATACGTGACGTTGTAAGGGGCGTCTTTTCATAACTTTGCCTAAATCTGTAATCCAATAGTGGTTTTTCGGTTTTTACACATGGTGTTATATTATTCCCATGATAAACACTTGTATGATTCAACCATATACGTTTGAGGAACTAAACACTGTTATTTCAGTGAAATTGTATAAAAACCATTAACATATGGCATTCATATATTCAATCTGGTAGAGCACAAATTATTTTGTAAAGGTCCTATATTTGTATAGATTATTTATACTTCTATGGGCGCTAACATAAGATGTCTGCGACTTTACAATACTTTTATTTCTCTAGTGGTTTTTTAATAATTGAAAATTTAGCTAGTATAATATATTCGAACCACCACATGAGATTTTGGTACTTATCACACCAGCAAAGGCTCAAGCAAGACTGTGAATATGTGCAGTCTCATCAAAGCCTTCGCTTCTCAGGCACGCAAAGTATGTAATTGGAGAAAAAAAGGCCAAACATTAGACCTCTAACTCAGGCTTATATGTCAGCATATACATTTAAAGGAGGCATTAGACATCACAAACGAGAGCCAAGAGGTCAGCCCTTTCCCAGCAGGTGACCACAAGGCATCAATAAACAGACGTGCATGAAAGCATAACAAAAATAAGACAGAAATAACAGAAAAGATCCACAAAAGAAGCACCATCTTTGAACGGTCAGTAAAAATATTTTACTGGAGGGCTAGCACTTAATCCCTTAGTTCAGCTGTGTATCAAGACACATAGATGTTTGGTTTGCCTGAATATCCCTAACTTAATTATTTTTAAGTTTTGTGTAAGCTTAAACTATTTGCCCCCCTGGGAAATTTTTCATGTTTTTGCCGTCTGCTGATTTTTATTTCAAAATCAACATTTTTGTAAAAAGTTCTTTCAGAAATACCATCAGAGTGTCAGACAGTTAGGGTCCAGATCAGGCCCGAAGTTATGTCGAGCCTGATCTGGATCCAATCTGTCTGTAAAGGTTATCAGCAGACGACACTACTAGGTAATGAGTTAAAATCATTCTTTTCTAAAATATACTACTTACTAACAACAGTTTCAGTTGGACCTCCAGCAGCCACGCCCCCTCCAACACCAACAGAACCTAAAATAGGTAACATTTACACCTTACAATCAGCGGGAAAAATTAAACAAGCTTGGTACAGTCGAATCTCGGAATTTCGAAGTCCTCGGAGCTAGAGATTCTATTTCGAATTATCAGAAATTGGAATTATAGGGAAGTAGACATAAAAGAAATATATACCCCCCCCCCAAAAAAAAAAAAAATAAAAAAAAATACTTTTATTATTTTTTCTATCAAACATACGTCTTTGGCATACGTCTTACACACGTTTCCTTTAAGCGCACAGAACGTATGATATTATAGACAGTTATTAAAATACATCATGTCTGAATCTAGAGTGTCTTAAGTTAATTTTGAATAAACAAGTATTTCGAAAATCGACCATTCGAATTTTCAATGTTTTACTGTTCATGTATTACTGTTGTAGCTATGATAGTTTAACTCATTTATGCCGAATGTATTTCCCCATCGTTATCAATTGGACGAGTCCATTTCCAATTTTAGGGTTGTTGGGTGATATTTTTTATTTTTAATCATATACTCCTCAAAATAATTGAAGGACCAAGATTTTAGAATGCGAGTATAATTAGCTCAAACATTTAAATTCTGTAAAACTTGGCCCAAAGCTTTCTGTTTGTTATGCCCATAAGTCAAGAATCATTATTACTGATTACCATGTCTAATTCTGCCATGACTGTGTCTCAAATGAACATACCCTCAAAAACACACTTTCAAAAGGCAGTGGGTGGGGTAAAGAAATTCATCTGTGGTCATTCGAGTATAATGAAAGTGACATTAAATTAAACTTTGTGATAAACAGTACAGCTTCCATGCAAAACAATTCTTCAAACAGTTTCAATATACTGGGAAGCAATCATTTTCATCTCTTACAATGGAGTTTGATATTGTTTAGTTTTCTGAAAACAATGTGTGTACTTGGCCACCAAGAATCAGATTTTCAATCGTCATTCTATGCCTTTGAGTGTAAGAAAGATGTCCCATTGAATTGTTTAAAGATTGTCACAGATAAACGCCAAAACCAGTTGTCTGAACCCATAGTCTGGCCTTCACGCCGCAGCCAAAAGGGGCATTTTTCTCTCACAGGAAGAGGTGGGTGGTATCGACGGGATTAAAACACCATACAATCATGTGAAAACAGAGATTTCAGCATCTAAAAGCATTTTTCATTCATTTCATGCAGTTCCGTGGTCCATGGATCACACACAAAAAAATGACATTCCAATGCATTTGTCAAGTTTTACAATGACGAAAAATCCTTGATAGTAACATTTTCTACCATTTTCTTTTTGCCGTTTCACTTGGCAATTGGGCGTCAAAGATGTCCGAAAAAATTAGGCTAGATCGTAAAATTGGTTTTCAAAATACGTTCTGCACAAAATGCATTAATGTTATAATTGATAGCATTGGTCCTTCAATTATTTTGAGGAGTATATTTTAAAAGCAACTTCTGTAAGCAAACAGCGGAGAACCTGATCAGATGCCGCGTTTTGCTGCGTCTGATCTGACCTTGCACTGTTGCTGATGCCCCATAAAAAGGACGCTAGGCTTATATGAGTTAAGAAGGTCTCCAAGTCAGATTTGAAATCACAAATATAACAGATGCAAAGTAACAATAGACCATTATTCCTAATCACCTGGTCACTGTTGGCGTATTAACCCTTTGAGGACCAGAACTATGTAAAACAGTGAAGACACTGAGAAAATGCCACAAAATGCAGCATTTCATCAGGGTCTGCACTGTTTGCTAACACAAAACCAATCTTTAGAGAAAGAAATGTTATATTTTTGGAAATTATAAAACTGTATCCCCTCAAAATATACAATGGACAATCCTGACTATTTTGTATGAAGCTTAACTGGAAATTATATTGATCTTAAAATGGTTAAATCTTTACTAATTCTATATACGAGGGTCAACCAATAAGTTTTGATAATGTTCCTATAAAACAAAACCTATTTATCTAGGACGTGTTTCAATGATCTTTACATGTTATTTAGAATATAGGGAATTGAATCACCTGTTCAAATATTATGTTGTGTGTTCTATGATTTGTGCTCACACGTTTCAAAAGCTCTGACAAGAGCAATCACTTTGTACACATACCAGTACATTAAAACCTGTGTTAAACGGCCACTCTCAAAAAGACCAAAATTTGGTTTTCAATACCAATTATTGCTTAATGCAGGTCAAAAGTATTGGAGAATGTTTCAAAGAGGGAGCATTCTATGATACTTTTGGTCTTCATTAGGGTAACATTTGTCATTAAGATCTTTGTTTTGTCTATTTTTGAGTGACCTTTTACACAGGTTTCACTGTACCATAATGACATGAGCTTAGTCAATATATGTGACTAACCCTTAAACTCTAACTTTATCCTACCTGGTCCAACAGCACCAGCAGGGATCATACTGAGATCCCCAAAAGAGCCAAAGTCAGCCATATCAAATCCAACATCTCCAGCTCCAAGGACTAATCCTGCTCCAATACCAGGCGCCCCAAGGCCTCCTGTTCCACCTTGTCCCCCACTCCCTGGACCTCCAAGTCCTGGATCTCCAAGTCCTAGTCCAAGTCCCAAATCTCCTGGCCCTCCAAGTCCTAGATCTCCCGGCCCTCCGAGTCCTATTCCTAGATCTCCACCTCCAAGATCAAGTCCACTTCCTAAATTGAGATCACCAACACCGGCAGTAGCTATTCCTGCACTTAAATCACCACTGATTCCCGTAGCCAGGTCACCCGGACCAGGAATACCTATACCCAGTCCTAGATCTCCAACTCCACCAAGACCAATACCATCACCTGCTGAAATATTTAACAGACAGTCAATTCATTCGTTTAGAATAATACACAAGAAACATAAGATTATTTGCTGCACATTTGTATAAATGTCAAACAACAAACAATGACATAAAACTTAGTCAGTCAATGTCCCTCTTAACGCCCAAATTAGACAACATGCAAATAGACCAGAGTGATGTTTTTGCTTAAAGCAGGTCAAAGGTATTGCAAAATGCTCCATTGCTCCATTTTGAGCTCACATTTTCAGCATTTGATATATCTGGCTCAATTTGTCTCTAGGACAGCTGAAACCATCATAAGAATCAGGAGTCTGAATTTCAGTAGTAGTTTTCCGTCTGATTTGCTACTGCTGTCTTTTTTGACCACCTCTATGCTGCATAATGCACACACTTTCAACTCTTGTGTTGAAATGATGTCAGGATGGCAAGACAGCCTCATGTTGAAGCTGGCACTGCACCCTGTTGGCGACCAGTCGCTGATTGGTCGCCAGTCAGTCGCCGATTAGTCGCAGACTAGTTGCTGAAGATTTCACAATCAAAGTATTCATAGAATAGGTCAGTGACAGATTGGCGATCGATCGGCGAACGTTCGGCGACTTGTAGGCGACTAATCACTGACTTCCCGAAAATCTTTGCAACTAGTCAGCAATTGAAATCAGTCGCAGCTAGTCTTTTTGCATGCTCAAAAGACAGGCCACGATTGATTTTGTATGGCGATCAATTGCCAACCTTGCTGCAACCTTGTAAAACCTTGCAGAGACCTCTGCAAACTTTCTGCAATTGTCAATTTAATTAGTCGCGACAAGGTTGTAGCGAGGTTGCAAGCTCTGTGGAATGAGGCTTTAAGCATCAAAACTTACTGTAACATGTATGATGTCGTTTGATGTAGATTTTACTAAGTTTCTGTTGACCCAGATATTGTTGATAAACAAGTTGTTTACCTTCGGCATAAGATTTTTCTAGAAAAAATGACTTATCATCCACAAATTAGAAATATTCTATCATATAGCATTCTGGAATCTTTGAGAAAAATCTGTTATGCTCTTTTTATACCAATAGAAGCTTTGAGCGAATTCTAAAAGCAAGTAGGAAAATTGAGAAACTTGTGGATATTCCAGAATAAATAAATTTGTTTTATATATTTATTAGCATGTGATATTATAGTTCTTTCCTGATTATTCCAGAGCTTTCTTAAAGAGTATATATACGAGGGTCAGTCATAAATAACTTAGAGTTGGTTAATATGTTTTACTGGGTCGGCAGTTTTGGCTGAAACTTTATACACATATAGAATTAACCTTCCGGCTTCATTACATATAGAAGTTGACGTCTTATCATTTTGAAAGCGCTGTTGAGGGAGCGCAGTGGCTCAGTGGTAGAATGCTTGACTCGAGACCGAAGGGCCGCGGGTTCGAGCCTCACCGGCGTCACTGCGTTGTGGTCCTTGAGCAAGACACATTTATCCTAGCTTAGTACTGGTTCAACCCAGGAAGACCCGTCCCGCATAACTGAAAGATTGTTGAGTGGACGTAAAGAATCAAATCAAACAAAACAAAAGCGCTGTTGATAGGCAACCAAAGACCTTCTCTCAGCGATGTGCGTTCGCACTAACAACACTTCTGACTAAGCAGCCATGAATTTAAAATCATTTCAAATCTACAGCAGAATATAACGGGCCTTTTATCTCTCCAATTATATCAAATAATGTGTTAGCAACGTTTTTGAGAAGTGTAAAATATAGATAGTAAATACAATACATGCAATGTACTTTGCCTAGCAACCAAAATCGATGGAAATTCCAATTTTAAACTAAAAGACCAGATTTTGTTGCTATGGCAACCGTTCATTCCTGGGAATATTCAAGATATGCATTCAGATGTCAAAACCAATTACTAAATACAATAAAATGGTCATATGATATGATACTTAGTTGTTAAAATTGCTCTAAAATGAACCGTAACTGGTGGGTGGGGTTTATTTTGGGTGAAATTTTCAGAGAATTTAGTTAATTTTCCTCTTCATACTGGTCAATGTTAACGCACCGTTGGTTGCTACAACATGCTGGTGGTTGCATTTTTCAGCACAGGTGGTGGCGTAAAAGGTAGACAAATCTATACCTGTTGACTTTATTATCTATTTATAAACTTGCATTTATTTTATTTGTGATGACACCTGGCACACAGACCACCGGTAACATTGCAGTTTATGGCTCTGTCAAGCAATTGGTGATTTAATTCATGGTTTGAACTGCAAATCCAACAAAGTTTTGGAGTTTTGCCGTGACAGGTGCTTTTTTCTAGCGTAACTGCTTAAATTGAGGGAAATCTGCATGTCTAAGCGCAGCTGTTGTCATATTCCCATGAAATAACATCCAAAAAACGATTACTACTTAGTTTGTTTTTTTCTTGGTAAACTAGCAAATGTTTTATTGAGGAATTTTATAACAACGCACTGGGAGCATTTTTAAAGCATTGATACAACGGACTGATGGTTGCACAGAAGTCCTATGGTTGCTGGTGCAGACTCACCACATCATTCGCTGTTCACATAAACGTTACAAAAATCGCCATTTCAACCAGCACATGATATTTCGATACTGTGAAGAAGGCTCAGGCGAGCCTGTGCAAACGTGCAGACTCCCAAGAGCCTTTGCTGCCAGCACAAGATATCTTGATATTTAATACATTCTACAGTGACTGCCTGCGCAAATGTGCAGACTCACCAGAGTATTCGCTGCTGGCGTGAATAGCACACAAATCGCAATTTAAGGCAGCACAAGAGATTTTGTACAGTGACGAAGGCTAAGGTAAGCCTGTGCGAATGTGCAGACTCGCCAGATCATTCGCTGCTCGCACAAAATGGCATTCAATCGCCATTTGAGTCACCACATGAGAATTTTGAACTGTGACGAGGCTCAAACTAGACCAAGCAAATGTGCAGACTCGCCAAAGCCATTGCTGTTCGCATGAATGACGTCCCAAAATAGTAAGTATCACAATCACAAACTGCAGACAAACCCATGATACTGAGAGGAATAGCCACACACCAATCACAACACACCAGGAAGACAAACTAAGCAAAGCAGCCAGCTCTCTCTCTTCCCCATCAAGATGATCTCAAAACAAGAATGGACATAAAGTAACAAAATATAGAACAATTACAGAATCCTGTAATGGGAGTAACGATCAACAACGAATCAACAACAACAGAATCACCGCCTTAGAACAGACAGCAGCCTATATCTCTGGGGTGCTAAAATTGCATTTTACTGGTACCAAATCTTCGCCCTAGATTCTGCTGTTGTTGAAGCACAAAAAGTTTAAGCTCACATGGAGGCTTCTTAACTATTGTATTGTATCATAACAGACAAACAATCTTATTAAACTAAAATTTTTGGGGCCAATCTGAAAAATAGGCGGAAACACTCTCAAAGTGCGAACAGGGCTCTGGGGCGTCTCTGGTGAGGCTACACATTTGCAGAGTCACGCTTGAGCCTTCATCAGTGTACAAAAACCACAAACTCTATGCCTATTGACTGTATGATTTCTTTATAAGCTTGCATTTATTTTACTTTTGATGACCCAATGCGCACAAACCGTCAGAAACATTGCAGTTTATGGCTCTGCCATGCAATTGGCGTTTTAATTCATGGTTTGACAGACAAATCCAACAGTTGTGGAGTTTGACAGTAACAGGTGCTTTTTTTCTATTGTGACTGCCTAATTTGAGTGAATTCTGCATGCCTAAAGACAGCTGCAGCTATGTTATCATAGTCCAATGAAATAATATCCAAAAACAATTACTACTCTCTATTTTTTTCTATGCAGAGAAGGCTCTGGCGAGTCTGTACATTTGAACAGGCTCACCCGAGTCTTCGTCCTGGTAATGAAATATCATGTGCTGGCTCAAATCACGATTTATGTACCGTTTATAAGAACAGTGAATGCTGTGGTGAGGCTGCACCAGCAACCATGGCACATCTAGGCAATCATCTGTGCGTTGTATCAATGCGTCAAAAAATGCTCCCAGTGCGTTTTAATAAAATTCCTCAATAAAACGTTAGCTAGTTTGCCAAGAAAAAAGATACAAAGTGGTAATTGTTTTTTTGATGTTATTACATGTAAATATGATAACAGCTGTGCTTAGACATGCATATTCCCCTCAATTTAGGCAGTTACACTAGAAAAAGCACCTGTCACGGCAAAACTCCAGAACTTTGTTGGATTTGCAGTCCAAACCATGAATTAAATCACCAATTGCTTGGTAGAGCCATAAGCTGCAATGTTACCAGTGGTCTGTGCGCCAGGTTTCATCACAAATAAAATCAATGCAAGTTTATAAATAAATCATAAAGTCAACAGGTATAGATTTTTTTACCTTTTACGCCACCACCTGTGCTGAAAAATGCAACCACCAGCTCGTTGTAGCAACCACCAGTGCGTTATCATTGACCAGTGTGCTCTTATTTATGTAATAAAATTCCATCGCCTCAATCTCAGTTGTTGCATTTCACAAAATACATTCACATACTGTATTTGCAACAAATGCACAAGTTGATATAAATTAAATTGTGTATAGTGTTTCCATGGCAACGCTATATTCCGGCGTGAACGCATGACGTTATTTCACATTCTTCGGTTGCTAAGCAACGACAAACATTACTTTGCATGGTCTTGTATATTGCATATTCTGAAACAGGACAGATCATTGCATGCATGTGCCAAATTTCACTAGTGTACGTTAACTCGTAAGAGTAAATATTCATAAGAGCATCTTTGGAGTAATTTCACCATTTAAAAGTCAAAACCTTTTGTGCTGGAATTCTAGCTTATTATATTTGGATTAATTTGTGTTTCACTTATTTTTTCTTAATTACTTTGTGACATTCAGTGTTGAATTTGGACTAGGTTTTCATTTGGTTTTAACAATATGTCTCAAACTGTTTAAGAAACAAAGCATTCAATTGAGGAAGGATAGTTAATTTATGTCTGTCAGATTTTTTTTAAAAAATGTTTAGCAATAGATTGTTATTCTTCAATCTAGATAAGTGTCTGCTATTATTTTTCACCAATAATAAGATGGAGTGTCAGAAATGAACTTACGTTGTTGTTGTTTTTCAGGAAGTTGCAATTATTGTCAGAGTGAACGTGAAACTGCATAGGTATTTTTTTATCCATTTTTGCTCCTTAACATTTCTACGCAGCAGAAGTAATACGTGTTGATAGTCCTTTGAATGAGTTCCACGTTTTGAGAAATTTAAGCAATAGTGATTTTGCATTGAGTTGTATTGACATTCTGGCAATAAACGCTCTAATCTCAGTTAACTGAAATTTGATGCTTAATTTTGTGAAATTCAACAGAACAATTTTCAAGCAATAACCCTCATCTTATTGGCCTAACGTTTGAGTGTGGGCTATTATGGACTTTTTAACTTTATTATATCTGAAAGGTCCTGGGATCCAAACATCGTTTCGGACAATAGCTCACCGAACCTTGCTGCAGACAAAGTATTCTCTGTGCACTAAAGATTCTTCATGATTTGTTGAGCAATTTTTCTAGCATAAACTGTGCTACAGGAATTGGTTGTATAAAATACTGGCCCTGAACAGGTAGTTGTGTTATAACTTTGGCTCAGTATATATCAAGCAGACATATGAAAGCAACATTTTGTTATATGCTGAGTTCTACGATATCACACTCTGCATGCTTGGATTCCTCAATATTAGAGGAGCCTCTCAAAAACAGTTTACTATGATAACTCGTCGTCATAATATGACTACGTAATTGTTACAAGTGAAGCCAAGTTCAAAACAAATATTGCAAAACACAAAAACCCAAAGAAACAATATAGAAGACATAGCCTACCTCCGAGAGAAATTGATCCTGCTCCTCCACCCAAATCTCCACCTCCATCGATACCAATGGCAACACCACTACCAACACCAAGACCAACTCCACCACCTCCTCCAACAGCAATACCAGCTCCACCTCCAACACCAATACCGACGCCAACTCCAGCACCAAAGTCAGCACCGCCACCAGCACCAAACCCAATGCCACCGCCAGCAACGAAGCCACCTCCAGCACCCAGCCCAACGCCACCTCCTGCACCAAAGCCAACGCCACCTCCAGTTACAAAGCCAGCACCACCTCCAGCTCCATAGCCAGCACCCCTGCCACGACCAATTCCAACATTTCCATTTCCACCCTTGCCTTTGCCTTTCACATAAATTGGCACTGAGGTAAAAACAAACAATATCCAAATTGAGGCAACTAAAGTAAAAGCAATTGTTTTTAAGAAACGAGTAAAACAATAACCCTTAGTAACTATTGTCTCATCTTGCATGTACATTATGCTAACCAAACCATTCACACTATGTATCAACTTGAGATGCATCATTGATACTGGGGATCACCTTGATACTGATTTAAGTATCAAGACTAGAAATCAACTTGCCACAAACCATTGCCACCAGACTAAGGGTAAGTTGGTGTACATCAAGCCAATCAGATGCAAGATAAACTTGGTGTGCATCAAAGCAACTTGGTGGCCATTTAAGCATTTAGACTAACTATCAGTTTGGTGCACACCAATGTAGTTAGACTAGGGATTAACTTGGTGCACACTAAGTCAAACAGACTAGAAATCAATTTGCTGCACACACAAATCAGACAAGGGATTAACTTGTTGTACATCAATGCAATTAAACTACTGTACAATATTGCACTTCAAATGGAACACAGTTTTTCGTTTTTAAAATTTTACATGAAAGTAACTCCACACTGAGAGTTTGCATGGGCATAGAAATAACAAAACCATAACTAGCTTACATCAGGCATGTGTGAGTGGTGTGATCAATAAGCAGACTTATTCATGGAATAGCCTAACCAAGGGCTTTCAAATGAGAGGATTTTTATGGCAGTAGGCATAGATGTTTGATATATTTTTATTTATCATCTTTATGACACGGTTGGAAATAAACAAAATATTGACAACTAGGCAGATAAACAGCAACATACACCAATATGCAGCTTTATTTAAAATTGCAAGTCGTTTATGTTAGTATATACAATGCTTTATGTTTAACTGATAGTCAGTGCAGTGATCCGTTTCGCTCAAGGTGATCGAAGGGTATAGTATAAGGCATGAAATATTTAGGATGTAAAAATTCCATCCTATCACCGCCTTTATGAAAACGTATCCAAACTTCAAAAAATATTTTTGAATATGTTTTTTGGTTTAAATATATTTCTCCAATTGGCATTTTAGATTTAATGTTATTGCTGAAAAACAGTGTTCCATTTAAAGGGCTACACTACAGTAGAGGTCAGCTCAGTACATATTGAAGCACCCGTGCATTTTATCTTCTATTCATTTGATTTTGGCTTCTCTTTAATATATACAACCTATAAAATATGAAAACGCTGTATGCAAAACATAGGTGATTCCAGAAGTGTGAATGTGGATGTAGGCATTTAAATATGCACCTGATGATGACAGGCATATATATGAATGCTTATATTTAAAGCTAGATTGTTGTTGTTGTTGTTGTTGTTGTTGTTGTTGTTGTTGTTGTTGTTGTTGTTGTTGTTGTTGTTGTTGTTGTTGTTGTTGTTGTTGTTGTTGTTGTTGTTGTTGTTGTTGTTGTTGTTGTTGTTGTTGTTGTTGTTGTTGTTGTTGTTGTTGTTGTTGTTTCAGCTGGTCTTATATTGCTTAAGATATTAACAAAACGGGAATACCTTAATTATGAAATCAGAACCGGATTTTTGCATTAGGCAAGATATTGTTCATGCTCAAAATAAGTCGCTTACGTCAATATCATAAACATTTTCCAAGCATTAATGCATATTATCTGAAGAGTTGTGTATGTGCTAAACATGCATACTGTTTGCTGGAAAATAAAGTAAAAGAATGTTTTGGTTAACAGAAAAAAAAGTGAATAGACAAAAATGCCTGCATAAATGTTTGGTTGTTGTGGTTCATTGTTTATTGCTGACTCCATTGTTTATGGGGGTTTTGTGTTTGGTCATTGGTTTTATGCAGTACATAGTGTCCTTTATATTTTTACAATCGCCCAGTTGAGGAAGAGAGAGCTGGTTGCCTTTCTTTAATTTGTAATTTGATGTATTGTGACTGTTAGTGTTATGTGTCCTTTCCTCACTGTGCATTTTGTTGGATTGCCGAATATGGATGTGGTATTTCCTAGCCATACTCACTTACTTTTCAAGTATTAAGACCGTGTGTCAAAAGATAAACTGTCCTTGGGATTTGTGACTTGGTTTTTCTCAAATAAGTGTGCTCACCTACACAGCTAGTGCCAAGAAATTTTTGATGGAGTAAGAAGTATGGCTGTAATGCATAACAATGAATCTGACCAGAGTGCATGCATGACCAGGCTGTTTTTTGTTTTAAAGTTTGTTGTTTGTGTGCACCAAAAGCTCATTTTCCGTCACATTGTCGCTCATCTCATGGTATAAATGGGCCTCGACGCGAGAAACCCTGTCTTCAAGGGTTTTGCGAACAACACAGGCGCAGACCAGCCTGCGAATCCGCGCAGTCTGATCAGCGCCTTTGTTATTCGCTATTAGGAAAGTATCATATGTAAACTTGCTTAAAGTAAAATTTGAATTTTATAGCTATTCTGTAGCTGAGGAGACTGGTTTTCTACGAAAACGTTAGATTAATCCTTTGTATACGGGGAACCCCTAAACGGGTACCTTTACAAATAGTAAAGACCCAGATGAAATGCCACATTATCATTAGGGGTTACACTGCTTGTTATGGTAAAGAAGATCTTCAGACAAAAATATTTTTTTTTAATTATGCCCTGATATCCCTATACACACTGAAGGACTAAAAAACGCGAAAACTGAAATTCATAAAGTTTTCTTATTTTTAATGTGTCAATTTTATTAATTGAGATTTGGCAACAATAAACATTAACATGTCAGCTAAACATGTTTTTAAATTTCATGCCAAAATGATAAATGTTTTTAGGGCAAAAGTCTATTGAATAGCAATACCCTTAGATTCTAAAGTTGAAATTTGAATTTTTTTCTAGAAATCGGACACGATTTAAAATAATTGTATAAAAATGTTTTCATTAAGAATCTGGATACAAATTACCCTCGGAACCCTACTATTCGTCTGGCACTGACGGTACCCAGTAGGAGCGGATATTGTCGTGGCAAATATCGTCGATACACCCGACGTAAGTTGCCATCTTAACGTGCGGGTCGTTATTTTGGTTCACCAGACCTGTGTCGATATTTCACTGTTCCTGTAGCCTGATAACGATCCCGTGACGTCAGAAACACGCACCCCAGCTTGCAACATACCAAATGCGCCAAATCGTTCATGTTCGGAAAACCGTGGCATGATCAATAAAGTTATAAAACTAAAGCTACAGTGTTTTATACAGCTGTGTGAAGTTGGCTGGTAGTTGGTAGTTGGTTATTCAGATATTTATTGGACTTGACAGCCTGACAGCAAAGTATAATGAACAGCTGTTCATTCAGCTTTTAGTTGGTTATTCGTATTATGATCAGAATCGAATAAATAGCTGTTCGTTCAGCTGTTAGATGGATATTCTATTTGTGATTAGAATCCAATAAACAGCTTTTCATTCAGCTGTTAGTTGGTTATTCGTATTATGACCAGAATACAATAAACAGCTGTTCGTTTAGCTGTAAGATGGTTATTCGATTTGTGATCAGAATCGAATAAACAGCTGTTCGTTCAGCTGTTAGATGGTTATTCGTATTATGACCAGAATCCAATAAACAGCTGTTCATTCAGCTGTTAGATGGTTATTCGATTTGTGACAATAATCAAATAAACAGCTGTTCGTTCAGCTGTTAGATGGTTATTCGTATTATGACCAGAATCGAATAAACAGCTGTTCATTCAGCTCTTAGATGGTTTTTTGATTTGTGATAAGAATCGAGGTTAGTTGTATTATGATCAGCATCCAATAAACAGCTGTCGTTTGGATGTTAGATGGTTATTCGTATTATGACCAGAATCCAATAAACAGCTGTTCATTCAGCTCTTAGATGGTTATTCGATTTGTGACAAGAATCGAGGTTATTCGTATTATGATCAAAATCCAATAAACAGCTGTTCCTTCAGCTGCTAGATGGTTATTCGTATTGTGACTAGAATCGAATAAACAGCTGTTCGTTCAGCTATTACGTGGTTTTTCGATTTGTTATCAGAATCCAATAAACAGCTGTTCGATCAACTGTCAGATGGTTATTCGTTTTATGACCAGAATCCAATAAACAGCTGTTCATTCAGCTGTTAGATGGTTATTCGATTTGTGATCAGAATCGAATAAACAGCTGTTCGTTTAGCAGTTAGTTGGTTATTCGTTTTATGATCAGAATCCAATAAACGAATAAACAGCTGTTCCTTCAGGTGTTAGATGGTTATTCGTTTTATGATCAGAATCAAATAAACAGCTGTTCGTTCAGCTGTTAGATGGTTATTCGTATTATGACCAGAATCCAATAAACAGCTGTCCATTCAGCTGTTAGATGGTTATTCGTCTGTGATCAGAATCGAATAAACAGCTGTTCGTTCAGCTGTTAGATGGCTATACGTATTATGACCAGAATCCAATAAACAGCTGTTCATTCAGCTGTTAGATGGTTATTCGATTTGTGACAAGAATCCAATAAACAGCTGTTCGTTCAGCTGTTAGATGGTAATTCGTATTATGACAAGAATCCAATAAACAGCTGTTCATTCAGCTGTTAGATGCTTATTCGATTTGTGGCAAGAATCGAATAAACAGCTGTTTGTTCAGCTGTTAGATGGTTATTCGATTCTGATCACAAATTAAATATCCATCTAACAGCTGAATGAACAGCTGTTTATTGGATTCTGGTCATAATACGAATTCATCTAACAGCTGAACGAACAGCTGTTTATTCGACTCTGATCACAAATCGAATAACCATCTAACAGCTGGACCAACAGCTGTTTATTGGATTCGGGTCAAAATACGAATAACCAACTAACAGCTGAAAGAACAGCTGTTTATTCGATTCTGATCACACATATAATAACCATCTAACAGCTGAACGAACAGGTGTTTATTCGATTCTGATTACAAATCGAATAACAGTCTAACAGCTGAACGAACAGCGAACAGCTGTTTATTGGATTCTGGTCATAATACGAATTAACAACTAACAGCTGAATGAACAGCTGTTCATTCGATTCTTGTCACAAATTGAATAACTATCTAAGAGCTGAATGAACAGCTGTTTATTGGATTCTGGTCAAAATACCAATAACCATCTAACAGCTGAACGAACAGCTGTTTATTCGATTCTTATCACAAATAGCATTACCAACTAACAGCTGAATGAACAGCTGTTTATTCAATTCTGATCATAATACCAATAACCATCTAACAGCTAAATGAACAGCTGTTCATTAGACTTTGCTGTCAGACCGTCAAGTCCAATAAACTTCTGAATAACCAACTACCAACTACCAGCCAACTTCACACACCTGTTTTATACATGTATACTGAGGGAAAAAAGTTTAGCAATTAATTATAATGGGGTTTCCCATCAGCGATCTTTGAAGCATTATATCTTTTTAATTAGCATGTTCGCAAACATGTTGGTTGTTTGAAATGACCTAATGGCTACCCGCAAGTGGTCAAAAGAAGCAAAATCAAACTTCATACTGAGGATTTGATCTTCTGAGCATTTTAATTTCAAACGTTATTCAATGGAAAGGGAGGTAATTTGGAAAATACGATTTTCAATTAAAACTGTACGAAAAGGGTGAACATAACATTCAGTTTTAAACCGTTTTTCACTTTCTTGCTTTTGGATCTAAATGTTTAACAGAAAATTGAAACATTTATTCGAAAACTATTCGCACTATTGCCAGATAAGCTGTTTTAGCAAGGGGGGATAAAATCAGACTTTACATTGTGTGAAATGTCAACCTGTTAATGTCATCGTACTCATGAACGTTTGTCAACATAAATTTTTTACACAATGTAATTAAAAGTTCTATTTCTTTTTAAACTGTGAATCCTCAAAGTATATTGCTAAACTTTATTCCCTCAGTATATATGTACAAGCTACATGTGAAATGATATAATATTTTGCTTCATTGATTCATAGGTACGCCACGTGTAAAATATAGTAAAACCCCCAATGCGTATAAATGTTGGTATTAGTTTTTGAATAGAAGCAGAGTGTCGTTACCAGCCCATTTACCCGTTAAAGAATGCTAAAATGTTCTGGGTGCAAATAATAATAATTTTCATTTTTTTGTTTGCGTTTTTAAAGTCCTTCAGTGTATACACAATGGACCATCCATAGTTTATTGTTTCAAACCAGAAGGTAGAAACCATTGGTATACAAAGGGTTAAATAGCAATAGGTACGTTGCATAAGTCTATTGTGCAAAAATTGCTACATCAGCAATGTCATCAAAAGGTAAAATAAAACAATAACATACCTTTCTTTATGATCTTCTTGATAACTGCAATAAAATAATACTCATATACAGTCAGTCAGACAAAATAAATAAATCATCTCATCAAATTGGGCGTGTGCGGCTACATTGTATTCGAACAAATGACAATACAGAGTGGTTGGTTTAGGGCCAGGGATAATACCCGTAGTCATAGCCTTAAAATACCATAATTTTATGCCCCTTAATTCTTTATAACAAACTCCTTAAAAATATATGTATCCATTTATAATAAATAACAAGACAAATATTCCAAAAATAAAAACCCCAAACTGCCCCTTGTCCCTTAAAAATAATACAAACCTTCCTGTGACAAGCCTCCGTGTTAGTACATTATACATGCTTACTTAAGGTCCAGCTGAGCCTTTAAAACGATACAGCCTTACAAGAGTGTATGCTGTTTACTCAAACTAAGTATTGCATACCAAAACCAGACAGATGGCCGAGATACAAAATATGAACATATTGTTTTCACAAAAAAGCAAATAAATGATTTATTCTACAGGTAAATTTAATGGACCTGTCCTTCTTTTTAAAGCTTAAAAAAAACAATATAAAAGATTTCAAGTAGGAACAAGTGTCCCGCCAAAATGAAAATATTGCTTTAATACAATGTACAAAACGACGTTATCACTAATAGCTGTTATATAAACGGCAATTTTAGCTGTTGGTTTATTTACAGGCAAAAAACACAATTAAACATCACAAATAACAGCCAAGAGGTCAGCCCTTTCCCAGCATGTGACCACAAGGCAACAATGACCAGACACAAAAGCATGGCAAGCACAAGACATAAGTTATTTATTTGTCAACCACTCAAATTTATCATTATCAAATAATAAGTTAAAGACACTGAAACAATGAAAATGGCTAACGACACATAGATAGTCAGAGCTTAAGAAAACCTCAAGTTAAGCCACTGTGGTCCCAGCCAAAAAAAAGCTTTACATCAGGGCCGCCATGAGGCTGAGGCCTGACCTACCGTCGTGCAATTTAAGAGGAAACCATAGCTATAAACCGTGATTTGGTTTACAACAAGTCAACAACTTTTTTTTATAACGTTTGATTATCTTTTTAAATTGATCATTAAAATCAGTTTTTCCAAAAATTATTTTGAATCACCATAAAATACTGGCACTAAGGGGAGGGGGTGGGGTGGTAAATATATTTAGCAGATCAGAAAAAGAGGAAGCCATAGTTATAAACCATGATTGAGCTTACAACCAGGCATGCAGAATGCCACATAATATCCATGTTATATATTTTAATAGCATTTAATACCCCACTATTTTATAATGTGTGATTATTGTTTTGAGTAGACTAAGAAGGCATTTCCACAAAACTTAATCACTTTATTGCACCTTTGAGTGATATTCCAATGTTCTACATCAAATATCTCACAATGCACAAAGTGCACATGCATGCTGGTGTAATAAGGCAGTTACTGTATGGTTGCTCGTGTATTATCCTTCCGTACATACGCACAAACCATACAATAACTTACACATTAATAACTGGCACAATATAATAAAAGCCCTTATAATCCAATAAACTATATTACAATCAACTCTAAATGTCTGTGGAACAATTTAGAAAAACTCTTAACTAAATTTATGATAATGGTAGCCTAGTGTAATTAACTAAGTTGTCATAAACTTATTTATAGTCTTAAAGTCACTAACATAAGAACATATTAAACATTCACTAATAAGTGGCGAAATATGTACACCATTAGAAGCAGAGCAAGGGAAATCTCTCTCCTGAAAAATGGAAGTTAACTAGTTCAAAATTAAAATAACATTGTTTATATTAAATTCTAGATGAAACTATGCCATTTGTAATAGACAAGTCTAAAACGGGGCTTCAGTATCAAAAGAATATTTGCTTATTTAACTGAAATTCTGCATACTTACCAGCAGTTCAAAATAAGGAAGGCGGCAAAGATCAGGAATCGATACAATCAAGTACCACACCTGACCCAGGATACCACATGGGAAAGTGACAAAAACATCACAAACAAAAGCCAAGAGGCCAGCACTTTCCAAGCAGCTGACCACAAAGCAGCAATGAACAGACGCGAAAGCATGACGAACACAAGACATAAATAACACAAATGATCCACAAAAGAAGTACCGCCTTGGAATATATTCAGTAAAAATATTTAACCAGAGGGCTTTAGAAACCGGTTTCAAGACACATAGATGTTTGGTTTGCATGAAATACCCTAACTTATCCATGTATCATCTCCTAGAACATATAAATCAAGATATTAAAAGAAGATAAAACAATGATAAGAACTCAACAATACATAAAACTGAATAACGGAGCAAAGGAAATCCAACAGGTAAACGCCGGTGGGCCTGACAACAGCCAAAGCATCAGGCTCCTACCATTTCATCAATAGATAAGTATTTTAGTTGAAACCGTCATAGAGTCTATAAAGTCCGACACGCTGACGTGTAATTGAAGAGTAAAGCAAAGTTGCCAACCGTGATTGGGTTTGACCACCAAGCATGCAGTCTATTGCAATATATAAATATTATAGCTAATCCTTTTATAATGGGAAATTATTTTAATGAACTGCGCTTAAAAAATATTAGAGCCAACAATCTTTTTCAATTTATACACCAAGTTACCATAGAGCTCAGGTTCAGAAAGTCCTTGGCGCAAGAGTGATTTAAGCCCAACTTGGAATTTAGATATCAAATCATAGTATCATGAGTATCGTCGATAAAATTTATAATAAGGATTTTTGTTGATATTATTTCATTGTTTGTTGCTGCTACCATTGTGTGTGTCAGTTTTGTGGTAGGTCCTTGTTGTGTGGTGTGGTTCTTTGTGTCATTTCTAGTTTAGCAATCATCTGAATGAGCTGGTTGCTTTATTTTAATTGTGCGTGTCTCTCTGTATCTCTTTCTCACAGTGGCGTGGGTTTGTCTGCAGTCTGTGGCATTTTCTAGTCAAACTCACTTTTCTATCAATAATAAGTAAGTCAATTAGATGTCTTGAAGGAGAACTGAACTGTTTCTCAAAAAGAAAATTGGTATGACCTATCAAACAAGCTAAACAAACCCTACAGTTCGGTGCCTAAGCTAAAGAAAATCAAGACAAAGTTCCTACTTTGTACTGGTTACCTAAACTCCATAAAAAAAACCTATAAAGCAAGACATATTGCTAATTCTAGCTCTTGTACGACAACAGAACTTTCTAAATTGTTAACCTCGTGTCTTACATCTGTTAAAACATGTTATCAAGCACTGTGAAAAGGTATATGAGAGATCCGGTAAAAACCTATTTTGGTCTATTAAAAATTCAGGTGAAATTTTAGATAAACTGAAAGCTAGAGATTTCAATGGGACCAGTTTGTCTATTTATGATTTTTCTACTCTTTACACTACTTTACCTCATAATTTAGTTAAAGATAAACTTATTGATCTTATTGAAAGAAACTTCCAGGAAGAAGGTTTTCCTTACCTTGCATGTAATGACAGAGATGCATTTTTTACTTCGGAAAACCCTAAAAAATATCATGCATTGTCATGTCAAAATGTATGTGAAGCGCTGACCTTTTTGTTGTACAACATTTTTATTCGATTTGGCACCAAGCTGTAAAGACAAGTAGTCGGGATTCCTATGGGCACTAATTGTGCTCCCCTGGTTGCAGATTTATTCCTGTTTTATTATGAGAGGGACCTATGATGTCTGTTTCTGATGATAAGAAGGCTGATGTTGTTGATGCGATTAACACTACATCCAGATATTTGGACGATATTTTAAACATAAATAATGTTTATTTTGAAAGTATGGTACCCTTCAGAGCTCCAAGTTAATAAAAGTAAGAAAGGGTGCAAAGATCAGGAATCGATACAATCAAGTACCACACCTGACCCAAGATGAAAGTGACAAACTCACAGCAGACACCACAAACGAGAGCCAAGAGGTCAGTCCTTTCCCAGCAGGTGACCACAAAGTACATATAATTCTAGTTCTTGTACGACAACAGAACTTTCTAAATTGTTAACCTTGTGTCTTACATCTGTTAAAACATGTTATCAAGTACTGTGAAAAGGTATATGAGAGATCCGGTAAAAACTGATTTTGGTCTATAAAAAAATCAGGTGAAATTTTAGATAAACTGAAAGCTAGAGATTTCAATGGGACCAGTTTGTCTACTTATGATACAAAAGCCAATACTTCTGATGCCAAAGCTGCATTTTAGACTTGTATTTGTCTATTTCTAATGATATTGTTTCTACCAAAATTTATGATAAACGTTACGACTTTGATTTTGAAGATTGTGATGTTCCTCGCTCTACATCCTATGGAGTCCATATCTCTCAACTCATTCGTTTTGCTAGAGCATCTAGCTGTATTACTGACTTCAACACTCGCAATAGATTGTGAACTCAGAAACTTCTTAAACAAGGCTATCCATATCATAAACTTCGCAAAACCTTTTCTAAATTTAGAAGACGATACTATGATTTGATATCTAAATTCCAAGTTGAACTAAAATCTCTCTTGCGCCAAGAACTTTCGGAAACTGAATTCTATTGTGACTTGGTGTATAAATTGAAGAAGATTGTTGGCTCTAATAATTTTTCAGCGCAGTTCAATAAAATAATTTCACATTATAAAAAGATTGACTATAACATTAATGTATTGCAATAGACTGCATGCTTGGTGGTCAACCCAAATACGGTTGGCAACTTTGCTTTCCTCTTTAATTGCATGCTAGTGGGTCGGACTTCAGACTCTATGACGGTTCCGACTTAAAGACTTATCTATTGATGAGATGGTAGGGGCATGATGCTTTGGCTGTTTGTCGGGCCCATCGGGGTTTACCTGTTGGATTTCTTTTATTCAGTTTTATTCACTGTTGAGTCCTTATCTTTGCTTTATCTCCTTTTTATATCTTGATTTATATGTTCTAGGAGATGTTGCATTGATAAGTTAGTGGTCTTTCATGCAAAACAAAAATCTATGTGTCTTGATCCACATCTGAACTAAGGGTGAGGTTGGTGCACCGTTAAACCGGTTTAAGCCCTCCAGTAAAATATTTTACTGACGGTTCCAAAGCGGTACTTGTTTTGAAGATTTTTTATGTTTTTGTCTTGTGTTTGCTATGCCTTTGTGCGCGCCTGTGCCATGTGGTCACCTGCTGGGAAAGGGCTGGCCTCTTGGCTTTCATTTGTGGTGTCTTAATGTGGGTGTGTCACTTTCCTATTGGTTTGTAGTGTCTAACTGTGGATTGGTCACTTTTCCATTGGTATCGGGGGTCAGGTGTGGTACTTGATTGTATCAATTCTTGATATTTACACCCTTACTTACTTTGAGAAAGTGAAACTAATATATCTTCATGTGGTATTTAGCTCTTTAACAGCATTCAATTTCAATTAAAAGATACTAAAAGTAAGCTTTCTTTCAAGGATTCTATTGAATTTAGAAAAGTTCTAAACAGGAAATACAAATTGATGAAATATAGCATGTAGACTAGATCACTCCTTGTACCATTGTTTTCATTAGCAATATCGCTTTCCCATGTGATATAGCAGGTTGTGTTATTCTTAACCCTTAAACGCCAATCACAACTGCAACAGACGACACATTTTGCAATATATTTCCCAATTTTAGACAAAAAAAAAGGTATGGTATTACATGAGAATCGTCCGCCAGCAGACGATTCTCATGAAATATCATGCCTTATTGCTATTTTTGAACAAGCGGCAAAATTTACAATTGTTGTCTGCTGCAAATTATAGGTGGCGTTTTAAGGGTTAAGTCATGTTCATATTTCCACAATCACATCTTAAATGTATTGTATCAGGTAAAGAAGAATTATTTTTTTATTTATTTTATACTTAGCAGTGAAATCAACGCATAGCAAAAACAACTAAAAGTGATATCAAGCTCTAGTGAAATGATATGATATCAATCACTAGTGATTGATATCAGCCTATAATTTCACTGTTCTCTTTTTTGGATCACCTCTTACTTTTCCATTTCCTTAATGCAGCTCACTTCAAAAGTTCAAACGCCTATTACTTTCTTATTTGTGAACAAAAACATCAAATGTGGGTAGGCATTTTCTTAGTTAGAACGTGAGGTACATTTTGGTACCAAAATAATACAGATTTGCTGATCTTTTTTCGATTTTGCAGCTTCAACTCCACCCGCTTCAGTGAGTGAGGCAATGCACGTAATCTATGCTACGTAACGTCATCAACAAGTTTTGACGTCGCTTATGACGTCAATTGTCTTGCATTTTGACGCTGAATAAATAAGTCAAGGTGACTATAGATTGATCAAGGTATTCTGTCACAAGTACTCCTTTTACATTATTCTGATTCGGCTTGAAGCATGGTTAATTGATGAACTGTAAATCTTCAAAAAAGTATAAAATAAAAAAAAAATACTTTGTTTTAGTAAATACCAAATATATGTCATCTCGTGAGTTGAAAACATCGAAATTTTCATTTGTGCTGCGCACTCATGAAAATTCTGATGTTTCAACACACTCTATGAAATATATTTGGTATTCACCTCAAAAAAGTAAATATCCTCTATATATTTACCTGTTTTTGGAACAAACTTGAAAACTGGATCTGTGGAATAAAGAGCACAATGTTAGCATTTTAGTGCACTTTTTTGAATGCTGTACTGACACCTTAAACTGAAGCAGGCCTGTCTTGAATCAAAGTTTGATGATTATCAAGCAAGTATGCATTTAAGTCATATCTACATTATCAGAAACAAATTAAATTTTAGAGTATTGTATCAGACTGGAGATTATCAAACAAGCATAAGCCATTACTATAGAATTAGGCACAGATGTAGTTTTCTGTTATCAGATTTAAGATTACCAGGCAAGCACTTTAAACGCTTCCTGTAGTATCAGGCACATATATTAGTACATGTTTTCATACTTTATTAATCATCAAGCAAGCACACTTTTTAGACCATTCCTGCAATGTCAAGCACAGATATCATTGCATCTTTCCAGACAAAGTTAATTATTAAGGAAGAAACTATTAGACCGCTCCTGCAAGCATACGTTAAGACAATTCCTGCAGTATTAGGCACATATACTAGGGCATATCTTAGACTGTGTTAATTATCAAGCAAGTATATGTTAAGACCATTCCTGCAGTATCAAACACAGATATAACTGCATATGTGTTTATTATCTATAAGCCATTCCTGCATTATCAGACACAAATATAAATATATGTTATGAGAATAATAAATTGTAAATCCAGCATGCGTAAAACCATTCCTGCAGTATCAGGCACATATAAAAGTGTCTGTTGTCCTTTAGAATCATTGATTCCATCGTGGAACTGAAACCATTAGAGGGACACTATGATGCCTAAATGGCCAAAGCTAACTAATCTAGACCACTCTACACTTTCAGTTCTTTGGGGCATTCTTTGCTTCCAAATGATAACCTTTTTAAGAACATGTGATTAATGATTAATAGTTAATAGCATACTATAAGCCATAATCGCAGTATCCGGTACAGGTATAATATGAATGCCTGTTTACAGCTGTATTTATCACTTTTCGGCCAGTCTTTTAGTGTCAGGCAGAGATATGAGTGTCTGTTTTCAGACTGTTTCAGTTATCAAACAAACATACGTTAAGTCATATCCTTTGTATCAGGCACCATTATAAGTATATGCTTTCCTTATTATATATCAAACGTTAGGTCAGTCATGCTTTATCAGGCACCAATATGACTATCGGTTTTCAGACTGTATTAGTTATCTAACAAGCAACTTTTAGACAAGTCATGCAGTATCAGGCGCAGATATGAGTTTCTGTTTTCAAACTGTATTAATTGTCAAACAAGCATACTTGTATGTCATGTCTGCATTATCAGGCGTAGAAATGTTTGGTCCAGGCTGTGATGATTACCGAACAATCATAGTTAAGTCCATACCCACAATATCAGATATAGATGTGAGTAGCTATCATAAGACTGGTAATTATCAAGCAAGCATACGTTGAATGCATTTCTGCAGTATCAGGCATAGAAATGAATGTCTTGTACCAGCCTGTGTTGATTACCGAACAATCATTGTTTAGTCCATTCCCACAATATCGGATATAGATGTGAGTAGCTATCATAAGACTGGTAATTATCAAGCAAGCATACGTTGAATGCATTTCTGTAGTATCAGGCATAGAAATGAATGTCTTGTACCAGCCTGTGTTGATTATCAAACAATCATTGTTTAGTCCATTCCCACAATATCAGATATAGATGTGAGTAGCTATCATAAGACTGGTAATTATCAAGCAAGCATACGTTGAATGCATTTCTGCAGTATCAGGCATAGAACTGAATGTCTTGTACCAGCCTGTGTTGATTACCAAACAATCATTGTTTAGTCCATTCCCACAATATCAGATATAGATGTGAGTATCTTCATTAGACTGTTTATTATCAAACAAGCATACTTTTACGCCATGTCTGCAGTATCATGCATAGATATGAATGTCTTGTACCAGCCTGTGATGATTATCTCACAATCATACTTTATTTCACTCCCATAATATCAGATATAGATGTGAGTATATATCACTAGACTGGTAGTTATCAAACAAGCATACTTGTATGCCAAGTCTTCAGTATCAGGCATAGATATGAATGTCTTGTACCAGCCTGTGATGATTACCTAACAACCATAGTTTAGTCCATTCCCACAATATCAGATATAGATGTGAGTATCTTCATTAGACTGGTAATTATCAAGCAAGCATACGTTGAATCCATTTCTGCAGGCACAGATGGCAGTATCTTGTATAAGACAAATGATTATCAAGCGTGCATAGTTTAAAACGATTACTCTTGTGTCTGACACATGTATGAGTATTATTATATGTCTGACACATGTATGAGTATTATTATATGTCTGACACATGTATGAGTATTATTATATGTCTGACACATGTATGAGTATTATTATATGTCTGACACATGTATGAGTATTATTATATGTCTGACACATGTATGGGTATTATTATATGTCTGACACATGTATGAGTATTATTATATGTCTGACACATGTATGGGTATTGTAATGTGTCGACTTTCCTATTTCAATCAATAGATATATAAGAGGGTCTGGATGGGGGGGGGGGGGTCTGGTATTCACTATTCATTAAAAACTTTGCCCATTATTCATCTCATTAAAATGTTGGATTATTCATTAAAATAAGACCAATTATTAATTAAAAGTAAGAAAGATGGCAAAAAAATCTGATTATTCATTATTCATTAATTTTTTCTTCAATTCATTAAAAAAATAATAGGATTATTCATTATTTTTAGGCGCCTCGTTATTGGCTATTCATTTTTTTGGCTCATTATTCACTATTTATTATAAAAAAAATGGTCATTATTCACTAATCATTATACCCCGTCTAGACCCTCATATAAGCAGCACGTGCATGTACTTGCTTTAGTTTGATGCTAATAATTGGTTGCTTCAATGTATGATTATATGTTCATATATTGCGTGGCCACCTACGCATAACCATGACATATAAACCAGTACTTAACTAATTAATTGATAGTTTTATACTTACATTTTTTATATATTGGCACTGAAAATAGAAAAAAATGATCATTTTAATAAATAAGGTCAGAGAAATCTGCATTTGTTAATCATCATAATCACCACCATCATCATCATCATCATCATCATCATCATCATCATCATCATCATCATCATCATCATCATCATCATCATCATCATCACCAATATCATCATCATCATCAACAACAACAACAACTACTACAACAACAACATCAACAGTATTAACAGCAAAAATGAAAATAACAATGATTAATAAAGAAACAAGTTGGTGGAAGCAAATATTCTTTAGCTTTAGCTATTTTCCATAGTATAATAATATTAATTATAAAGTTTAAGTTAAAGTTTAATGACCCAATCAATAATCATGCGGTCAATCATGCCAGGTCGTTTCCAAGAGAGTAATATAACACAGAACGTTATACGCTATAAGCCATTCTCTTACTTATGTAAATGTGTAAATGGTTACCTTTCTTGATATAGGGTATTTTCTTCACATAGTGACCTGGTTTTCCTTTGATAGGGTATATCCTTGATTTCAAATGTAGTGGCACTGTAAAGAAACCAAATCAAGCTTTATCTCTGGAAAACGACGGTAGTACCAAATCCTCTTGAAAATTGTGTTTTTGCTAATAAGTACACCTAAGGAATCTTCTAACGCATACACTTTTGTTTCGCTTTTTGAGGTAAAAACTTCAAAAAACTAAAGTCGCAAATTTACCATTTTCCAAACAAATCAATACGGAAAACAGAAAAGCAATTTGTAACTGTATTCCATTTTTGAGATATGATTCTGAATTATTTTCAAACATAAGTACGTTTACATTCTTTTATTCATAAAATAAAAAAAGTATTCCAATTTCTATCTTCTCATCTATAAAAAAATGTACACACACACACACACACACACACACACACACACACACACACACACACACACACACACACACACACACACACACACACACACACACACACACACACACACACACGTAATTAGATAATTCCAGACAATCGCATCGCATATGTGCTTGATTTGGTTTCGGTCAGAGTAGCAGGATGGTAATGGTAAAACATTTATCCTGCTTGCATACAGCAGTGTCGTGCGGATGGTGTTTACAGTGGGGATTTTTAAAATTGAACTAAGCAAATCACATGAAAAAGTAAGTGAGTAAGACTAGGAAGCGCCACAATCACACACTGTAGACCAACCCACAGCACCTTGAGGAAGAGACACTGAACACTAACTGTCAAATGACATTAAAAGAAAATTATAGTAAAGCAACAAGCTATCTTTATTTCCCATCGAGATGATTGCAAAACTATATAGAAATTAGGACGTGCACAACATAACAAGGACCAACCATAAACTCCCACAAAACAATGGAGGCAACAATAATCAATGAATCAACAACAATAGAACCATCGCCTTAGAATGCTCAGCGGAAACCACTGGGGTCTTAAGTTAATTTTACTGCCAAATATTCGCCCTAGATTCTGCTGTCGTCAAACAAGGGAAACATGTTAAGCTCGCGTGGAGGCTTCCGTTTTACTTTTCCAATGTATCACCACGGGGAAACAATTCAATATATACCATTGAAATAAAGTTAAGCATATTGTACTTCCAATGACCAAAAATAATAAATTCTGGTGGTCTAACATAAATGAAATGTTTTGACATTAGTCTACCATATTTATTTTGAGTCGAAAACCGAAATTTTGGTATTCCGAAACATATTCATTGACTCAAAAGAGCGGGTTTTCTGGGTCAACTCTCAGTATGCAAAATGCCAAACTTTGATGCTGTGTACAAACAGCGGATAGGAAATGGCTAAGTTTTAAAACTGTTTAGACCATTGTTCCCTCTAAGTTGTTACAGCAAAGTTTGACATGTCAGACGATCTGGTAAGGAGTATTTTGAAAGCAAAAATGTACAAATTTTGGTCATGAAATGTGTTAGTGTAATGCAATTCATGCAATTATTTTCTTATTTGACTGTTTAATCTGTCCCCATTTGCTGCAAAATATTGCTTGGGATACGAGAAGAATCGTTGTGGCACTTACAGACGATAAGATCCAGGAAACAGGATTCCTAGCCATTATCCTAAATGCAGCCCAGTCTCATAGGGCAAAAATTCGTCATTATTTAAACCCATTCGAAATTGCCAAAGCCATACAGCTATGCTGGTATGATTTAGCATGGTTGATTATCTGCAAAATTTGACAGACAGTCAGCAAAATTGTTCCCAAATTTTGGAGAAAATCAACATTTTAGTAGGTACAGTTCACACGTTCCTATAACGCCATCAGGATTTTTAGAGTTCTATATTACTAGCTTTTGGATAAGTGAATAACAGTATGTTTTAATGAGCAATAGATAATTTTGTAAAAAATGATATTCTGGTAAAAATTAGCAACACAATCAAAATATGCTTAACTTTATGTCATTAGTATAGTACAATGAAAAAAAAATGACTTACCTTGACTCGATCAGAAAACCGTCATAAAATGTGAGATTACCAATTGCGTATCACGTGATTGGCCACCCTGAACCTAATCGTCCTGAATAACCAGAATAATCTATTTTATATATACTATGTCCCTACTATAAATGTGCATGTCTCTATGTTCTATGCCACTGTGCTGTGTATAGACCATGTTAATTCTTCGGCTGTAAGAACCGTACACCAGAGAAATAAAAGAGTGTCTTCACTCGACTTGAAAACACTCCATGGCAATAGATAATCTGGAAAAAACGGATCCTTCAGAAATAGAGAGAACCTACAATATTAGAAAACAGCAGACTCAGTTGTTGAGTCTGTTCATGGGAACTAATGGAAAGTGCAATAATTATCATGCCCCCTAGCACCGGCTTAAACAGTCTTCTGCTTTCTATCGGTCCCTAATATTCTTGAAGGACCAGAATTTGAAAAAATGCCAACACTATATCGATGCACGGTGTTTAGATAACACCTATCAACGTCGTAAATCTGGTGTGCACCTACCGTTCTTTGTATAAGGTTTTCTATAGTAAATTTTGAACGTTGGTTTTTTCCCATAGTACGTCGGCGGTTTCTTGTTCAACAGTGGAGCCTTCTTAATGTAAACTGACTTCTTGCTGTAAGACGGCTTCTTTACATACGTTCTTGGTTTATAACTTTGTCTTGCTTTCTGGTAAATCCTTTGTTTCAAGTAAGAGTTTTGTGGTCGTATTATATTGCCAGGTTTAATATAAGGTTTAACATAAGACTTGGGTTTTTGTATGGTTTTCTTTTGATACCCAGCAGCCAGGGAGTCTGAAATGAAAACGAATCTCTTTCGGGCATTGAAGTTATAAAACATTTATAATGCTCAACTCATATGGGCATGAACTTTGTACTGTTTATGTATTTTAAAATGCCAACGTTTGTTGGCATTTTAAAATCTATGACCAGTGCAAATGGCATGATAAATGTTTTTTTTTATAACATCGAAGAAGGATATTTCTGTATGCCAATCAAATTGCATGCTTATTTCGTATGAGTAAAGTCAATAGTAACTGGTTGGACCAGCACGTGAAAATTTGATACTTGTCGTTTGTATGCCTAAATATTGGTCTGTGTTTTGATCTACATTCTTACTTTATGACTGCGAGTCTGCATATTTGCTGCAACTCACCCAAACATTTATTGCTTAACAATGCGATAAATATCAACAGCCCATGCTCTATACCGATTGATAAGTGCATAGTTCGCTAACTAGATTTAGGTTTGTGCTGATAGAAGAACGCTCGACATCTCATAAAAAAATAAAGAGAAACCAAGTTTTTTTGTTTTTTTTTTTGTTTTTTCTCGTAAAATGGTATATTCTTATATTGAAGCAAGCATTATTAACCCACAAGACAAGAGTATGACACGCGTTTCTATACTTGTCACAGTATATGACTTAGCGAGGACTCAGATGAATCTGCACAGCCAAAGAACGTGTTCCAACTCCAAGACATATGTTCAACTGGATAGCTATTCAGGGCAGGTTTGAGGACCGACTGATTTAAAGGATACAAAATTTTATATAACTTAAAAATTTGTGGTTTTCGGGTCCCTTATCTGGGACAGGCTTGTATGAAAGAAAGCAAAGTTAGTCCAAAGGACTTTGTCCAAGTGGACCCATCTATATTATTGCATGGAGCAGATTTGCTTATATTACTTAATCTGCTCCATGGGTATACCACTGTCAAACCAGACACTAAGAGCAACCGTTTGTATATTGGAAAACTCTCTCTATCCCTCCCTCTCTCTCTCTCTCTCTCTCTCTCTCTCTCTCTCTCTCTCTCTCTCTCTGCGTGTCTTTCTTGCCTAGCTGCCTGGTTGCCCCTCTCTCTTTCTCTAGGTATCCCGCCCCCTAAAATAAAAGTTACTCACGGGTCTCCACAATAGCTGAAACAGAAAAAAGACAATAAATTAAGATTACTTCATGCCTGCATAGGAAATATACAAATATGGAGGTAAATTGACTGACGGGGTCGTCGTTTGGTAAGACTTCACCGTCAGAAATATGTGCATGTTTCATGTTAAGAACAAAGTTAGAAGTGATTGCGAATAAGAATAATAGCAAGAAATATATAGTCTATTGTGAGTATATCTCATTTGAAACGAAAGATAGGTTAATAATGCAATACAAATCATTTTGCAGTACTCAAACACCATGATATTGAAATCTATGCAATAGCCTGTATAAGCTGGAGTAAACACGAACTTACTCATCTTTTCGGGTGAGCAAACTATTTCCAAATGTGCGACAAAGATACTATAGATAATTGGAAACGTAGCGCAAATACAATGCACCAATTTGGAATCCAGAGCCACTGTTTGGACAATCCCGGTAGAGGTTTACTAAGTAAAACTACAAACCAAGTACCAAGGCCCTGTGCCCAGCTGCGAGTAACGGAAAAACCTAACCATATATATTTTAATATTTAATGCATTAACATTGCATGCAAAGCTGGAAATTATCTTTTACCAAGAACACGTTTCTAATTTGGTTGACGAGAACGAGGATAGTCCTATTAAAATGAACAAATAAATAATTACATTTTGGGTTGAGTATATTGTCAAATGTAACTAGAACACATTCGATGGCGCGCCATCGCAAATCCCCACGCTCTTGAAAAAAATCAAATGGTATTTGACCTTTTGACCCACCCAAAGGTCACCAGTTTGATTCTAGGGTAAAACTTTTCAGTGTGTCCTGGTCTACTGATCATCCCTTTTTAATTTGAATTGCCACATGACTATGTTCAGAAAATTTAATTTTTGACCCCCAGCACCTCGTGTCCCACCCCTGGGGCATGACCCAGGCGACGGAATAAAAGTCCCGTCTGATATGTTTTATATATTTCATTTGTGAGAAGACACACAAGGTTTGGTGTAAAAAATATTTGAAATTGACTATGTAATTTAATGATATTTGACCTTTTGGCCCCTCCAAGGGCCACAGGGGGCGATGACCAAACAAATTGTGCCGTTGTACGTGTCATTTATGTGAGTAACTCACACACCAAAGTTGGTTGAATTTCGGAAAAAAATGAACCCCCTGCCCTCCCCCCCCCCCCCCCAAGTCCCACCCCTGGAGCATGACCCAGGCGACGGAATGAAAATCAGTCTGATTTGTTTTATATCTTTCATTTGTGAGAAGACACACAAAGTGTGGTTAAAAATATTTGATATCTAATGACATTGACCTTTTGGCCCCTCCCCAGGGTCCCAATGGGCGGGGGAAAAGGGGCCGTCATGCGCCCTATTCATATGAGCAACTCACACACCAAATTTGGTTGGATTTCGTCTAATGGTTTTAGGAGGACGGACGGTGGCGATTGCAATATCCTCATAGCCTTTTCAGTTTAAAAAAAAAAGCGTGAGATGTAGTAAACTATGTTTATTACATTTGGCAGTGTATTACATTAGAAGTCGTCGCACAAAATTGTTGACAAACACACACAACTATAGAGATACTAAAGTGCTTACTATTATACGGACCGTTCAAACATACGAGATACGATAACGTAGCGTGTCATATTTTCATTGCTGCGATGAAAAGATCACAGTATGTAAACTGAAATAAACATCCTGTACCCGTTCCTCCTAGCTCTCGCCTTATAAACATGAATAACAGCACTCGTGGGTAACAAGTAGTCGGGAAAATGCGTGTATTTAGGTACATGTACACGTTTCGATTTATATTGTTAGCGATACAGACAATACACATTCGAACAAGGTAAGAAAAGCCATTTCATCTATTTTATTCCGTTTTATTCCATGATTTTTACGGTTTCCTCCTTTGCATTTTGCTTTGTTAAAAAACGACTGGCTCAGTCGTTTTCTCTTAAATGCCAGTTTGCATGGTTTTAGTGGAATTGGCAATCACATGTGTACATGATTACATGGTTGTAACTGTAACAGTTAGTAAGATCTAAGGAAAAATGAGTTTTAATAGGTGGGCCCTTGCAATTACAGCTGTACCAACAACTCTCACATCACGATTTCCAACAACTGGTTACGCACGAGTGCTGTAATTGATATGTATAAGGCGAGAGTTAGGAGGAACGAGAACTTAAGAAAGGATTGTTTTTAAGAACATGTATAATTTTTTAATAGATAATAATCTTTTATATAAGTATCAATCTGGTTTCCTACCTCATCATTCAACAGTGTTTCAGTTAATCGACATCTTTCATAATATATGTCAAGCTTTTGACAATAGCATGTTTTCTTGTATTGTCTTCTGTGATGTGTCAAAAGCATTTGATAGAGTTTGGCACAAGGGTCTTCTGTTTAAGCTAAGACAAAATGGCATCGATGGTAAACTCTTAGAGTGGTTAAATAGTTATTTAAGCCAAAGAAAACAGAAAGTTTGTTTTAAATCATGTTACTCTGGCTTAAAATCTATCTTTGCTGGTGTGCCTCAAGGGTCTGTTCTAGGGCCTCTTTTGTTTTAAGTATATATTAATGATATAGCTAAACAACTTCTTAGTTTGACAAGGCTGTTTGCAGATGATAGCTCACTATTTTATGCTGCAGCAAATATTGCTGACATAGCTGGTATTATTAACCATGATTTACAACTGTTGTCAAACTGGGCTAAACAGTGGTTAGTTACCTTTAATCCGCTAAAAACAGAAGCTGTCTTATTTACTCTTAAAAAACTAGATATATTACCACATCTTATTTTTGATAATATTGCAATTAGCTTTGTAGATAGCCATAAACATCTGGGTGTAACATTAAGTAGTAATGGCCAGTGGCACACTCATATTGAAAATATTGTCAATTCAGCAACTAAAATTTTGGGAATAATGCGTAAATTGAAATATTCTATTAGTAGAAATGCCCTCAACCAGATGTATATGTCTTATATGTTACCAGTTGTTGAATATGCATCAGTTGTATGGGGTGGCTGCTCTGAACAAGACTCACAAACACTTCAAAAAATTCAAAATGAGGCAGCCCGAATTGTTACTGGGTTGACTAGGTCAGTATCATTAGAAAACCTGTACAAAGAGTGTGGCTGGGCAACTCTATCACAAAGAAGGCAGCAACATAAACTATCATTTATGTACAATGTAAATAGTGGTATGGTGCCTTCTTACATACAAGATTTGATTCCTCCATTAGTTAATGAAATTTCGGATTACCCATTGAGAAACAATAGAAACATATCTGTACCTCTTAATCGAACTAGTATTTCACAGAAATCGTGTATTCCATCAGCCATTAGGCTATGGAATTCTCTTGATGATAACTTAAAAGATATATCAACATTGCCAACCTTTAAAAAGCATATATTCTCAAAACTTAGCATAGCACATGTTCCCCCCTACTTTACTGTTGGAAATAGATATATGTCTGTCCTACATGCAAGGCTGCGAAATAAATGCAGTGGTCTTAACGGTGATCTTTTTAGAAACCATATTCGTAATAATCCTTTTTGTGAATTGTGTGACGTGGTAGAGGATGCCTACCACTACTTCTTTCAGTGCAGAAAATATACTGTTGAAAGACAGGTTTTTAATGAAACAGTTAGAGGCTTTCATCCTCTAAATATCAATGTGATCCTAAATGGCAATGAAAACTGGAATACTGAAGTTAATGTGGTCTTGTTCAGGGCTGTGCATAGGTATATACATACCTCAAAACGCTTTTAATAACCTTCTATGACTCTTTTTCGAAACATACTTAGAAACCTGTACCAGATGACCTGACTATTTAACATTTCAAACTGAAGGGGTTCATAATAGCAGTTATATATATATTATTATTATTATTATTTTTTCATCTTATATTCAATTACCTATCAAAGAACTGCTATTTATTTATTTATTTTTTATTTTATTTTTTATTTATTTATTTATTTATTTATCTTATTTATTTATTTATTTATTCACCATGTATTTCTTCGTTTATTTTGCTCTAACTTAAATAATTTACAATTTGTTTAGTATTCACATGTAGTTGTATATGTATTCATATGTATTTGTACATGTTTAGCCATGTTTATTAGCTTTTATGTATGTTTAACTTCTAGGGGAAGGGTCGTAACTAAGGTTGTGAGAACTTGTGACCCAACCCCATTGCTGTATAAAATTTGGCAATAAAATATGTTTAAACTAGGAACGGGTACAGGATGTTTATTTCAGTTTACATACTGTGAAGATATGTTCTAATAGATTCGATAATAGTTTTCACACTGCGTGCGATATTAATTATACGCAATATGCTGCATTCATCTAGGTATTCACTCATGTGCGGATCCATAGGGTGGACAGGGGGTCCGCCCACGCCCTCCCTGGAAAATTACAAAAATATAGGGTTTCTTAGCAATACTGGTTGGGGTCCCCTGAATAATCACAAAGCTACCAAGCCAGCATTCCATGTTGGGCCATCATTGGTCCGCCATACAGAGGGGTACTATCTTGAATGTGGTGATTGTTTTTCAAAATAATCAAGTTCAAAGATCTTATAAAACGTTCATATTATTAACCAACATCAACATGTACAATTGCTGACAAATTATCAATAACGCGTTTATGCCTCGTAAATGTCATACGTACGTTACACAGCACATCATATAGCGATATAAGTACAACTCTATCCAAAGTATCTTCGCCTAGTTGCTATAAAATTAGTTTACACAATACTTCTTTTCTTTGTGCAAACCACACGATTAATGTACGGGCAAAACAGAGAATTTTTTATTGCTCTAAGAGTTGAGCAATTCATCACCAAGAATGCCAATCTCTTTCATAAATAACCAAACCTGAGGCCGCACTAAGGGATTTATTTATGATATACAACGCGTACAAATATAAGGGTACATGATTTGACGTTAAGCCAAAGCTTAGATTATTGAATCATTTATTGTTATTAAACCTATGTCTTGTAAACCAGGGGTCGCAGGTTCGATTCCCGGCTTCTCCCAGTCTGTCGGATGAGACTTTAAGCCGTTGCCCCGTCTTCTGAGACGCTTTAAAACCAGAACCACTGCCGGTTGAGCCTTCGGGAGTTCCTGGACATAGAACCACAAAAAGCATAAACCCACTCGGCCAGTACTGGTACAGCCAAGGAACACGGCCACAAAAACACATTTATTGGTGTACACCTAATGACTCTTCTAACGCGTACACTAATGCGTTTTCTTGAAAACTAGAATCTTGAATTAAAAATAACATTTAACAAAAAGAAAACTTCAAAAAAACGAAAGTCACAAATAACCATTTTCAAACAAATCAATACGAAAAAAAACAGAATAGTAATATGCCACTGTATTCCATTTATTTATGAAGGATGAATTCTTTTCAAAGGTAGGCCAGGCTGTATTATATTCATAAAATAAGAAAATTCGTCAAAATTCTATCTTCTACTTCTATAAAATTGTACGGTCAATTTTAATAATTCCTGACAATCATATCGCCTAGTTGGTCGATTGGGTTCAGATCTGAGGAGTAGGGTGGCTATGGTAAAACAGTTATTTTTGCTAGCTTGCAGCAGAGCCCTAGTGATGGTACTCACTGTGTGGGGTTTTTTTTATTTCGCTTAGCAAAATCACATTAATCTCATGCATTTCTTAATACAAAATGGCGTATCTAATTATTTAGCAAAACAAATGAAATTAAAAATGGCCTCACTGAAATTCAGACTTTCATGCGAGCTGAACTAACATTATGTTTTTTGTTTTTACTTCAGAAGAATCTAGGGCGAGGACTTGGCCTGTAAAATTGATGTTAGCCACCCCAGTGGCATCGGCTGCTGTCCGTTCTAAAGTGGTAGTTCTGTTGCTGTTCGTTGTTGCTCCCATTGTTTGTGGGAGTGTTGTGTTTGGTACTTGTTTTTGTTATGCAGTACGTTGTGTCCTTTCTATATGGTTTTGCAATCATCCCGCTGGGGAAGAGATATGTCATGTTGTTGTAATTGTTTTTGTCTCTCCAATTGTTTCAGTGCTTTTCAAGATTATGGATTAGCAAACAAAAGAATACTAAACTTTGATAGTAAGTTCCATGATTCTTATTTAATTAAGCGCTTGCACAATAATTTTACCCAAAATGATACAATACGGCGCCAGCTCTACTTAATACCCCTTAGTTAACTCTATATATGTCTAACCAACAATTTGCTGCTAATTTTATTATCTACATGCCAATGCCATCTAACCCTGTTGCTTTAGAGGTATATCTAGTGAATTTATGACTGAGAATACTTTCTCAGTAGTAATGCAGGGTATATTAAAATATGTGTTATCTGGAACCTTATTGTTGACATACTCAATGAGTTTTGTAAGATCTAATTGGTTAGTTCCAGTACTATCTCTGTTTAGGATTTGAGCAATTGATGAAAAATATTCATTTAATTTAGCTGTGATTGTGTTAGAATCTAAGATGTGCTCATTATATATTATTACACTATCAGGCATGCTGTTGGCTTTAGATGTAGAGCCCTTGTTTACAGCGCTTAAGTGCTTCCAAATGCTGCTTGTGTTTTTAGAAGATTCGACAGAGTCTGCGAAGTACTTACGCTTTGCCTTTCTAATTAGATTCTTAGTTTGTTTCTGTACTTTTTGTATTCTGGCCATTCGTTTAGGCGCTTGAATTTATCTCTGAATTTGTAAGCTTAACTTATCACAGGAACATACCAGACTGGAAGACGAGAAGATTTTACCCATTTAATGTGTTTTATGGGGGCGTGCCTGTCCAAGCATTGTAAAAGAACAGAGTGTCATGCGGTAAAATCTTCATCAACTGACTCCCAGTTAGATTTAAAATACTCAAGACAACTGGAAAGGTCATTCAGAAACAAAGTTTCATCAAATTTCTTGAAACGGCGATTAGAGGTGGTGATATTTTCAGGTTTAGATATTTTTGCATTTACTTTTCTTGAAAGACAGACTGGAAAATTATCACATATTGCATAGTAAGGCACAAAGGCCTCAGTAATGTTTTCTGGATTGCTTGTTTAGACATGATCATTGATTGTCGATGAAGACTGTGTAACACGGGTAGGTGAAGTTACGAGCTGTGTGAGATCATAAAGCTGAATAAGATCCATCCATTTATTATTCATATTATTCGTAATATCGATATTAAAGTCACTCATAAGGATGAATTCTAGCCCTGTAGTCTGTGCAATTGAAAGTTCTTCTTCAGGTCTGAACTTGCACTGGGCCGGCGATATACGCTACAAATCAACAATGGCTTGGCACTCAGCAAAGAAACTTTTGTCCATAAAGTTTCGATATTCGAAATTTCTATGTCCAATCTACCTTTAACGTTAAGTGACTGTTTGAAGAAGAACAATACGCCCCGCCATTTTTTCTTGGGTATCTGTCCTATCTTTACGAATGAATTTATGCACATAGAATCCATGCTTGTCGAGGGACGAAACGTGTCGATTCTCTTTTGGCTTTATAAAAAGAATACATGCACAGCCAGATCGTTGAGATTTCACCCGCGGGATTAACCTATGTAGCCACTGTAGTATTGCACTTCAAATGGAACACAGTTTTTCGTTTTTTGAAATTTTACATACAAGTTACTTCACACTGAAAGTTTGCGTGCGCATAGAAATAGCAAAACCCTAACTAGACTTAAATTTTGGCGAAGAATTATATCAATTTTACTTCTCAGATATCTTGTAAATACTTGTAAATAACTGAGTTTTTGTTAGTATGAAAATACCCTTTCAGTACCCATTTTTGTAATGTCGGTGCAATACACCAGGGATAGATATATACTAGTATTTGCTCATCTATAAAATGTCCATTAGAGATTACAGCAGACGATCATCTTGTTGAAGGCATCAAATTGTGCGGCTTACGATGCAATCCAAGCTGTTTTATAGGTCTACGAATTTGTGTCACCATTTTTCTGACACGGTTGGAAATAACAGAAACATTATTGACTAGTAGGCTTATAAACGGCAACACAAGCCAATCATGATGATGTAGCTACATTTAAAACCACTGAAGCATTGTTATAAATTGTCTTAAATTAGTCTATACATGTTTTTATGTTCAACTGATAGTCATTGGTCCGTTTCGCTCAAGGTACCAGAGGGGATTATTATTTGACCTATGACATTAAGAATGTCAAAATGTCATCCTATCACAGCATTTATGAAAACGCATGAAAACTTCAAAAATATTTTTGATTAGGGTTTTTTTGGTTTAAATATATATTTCCAATAAAATTTGAAATTCGCCTTTTAGATTGAATGGTATTGCCAAAAAACAGGGTTCCATTTGAAGTGCTATACTACAGTAGGATAGGTTGAAAGACCGGCCCAATGTGTTTTGATATATCTGTCAGCGTTGTTGTGATAAAAGCAACATAAGTTTTCGCATAAAATCATTTTTGCACGCTAATATGATTAAGACCTTTCAATCACACTAAAGAACATGTGCCTGTCTGTTCTCGGGATGAGTTATATACACTAGGATATTAAATCATGCTTGTAAAGGATAACTGCGAGATCACTATTGGCGCGGATCCAGATAGGGGGGCCTAGAGGGGGCAGCCCCCACCCCCTGAAAAATCACAAAGCTATATAGGGTTTCTTAGCAATACTGGTCCGGATTCTCTGAAAATCACAAAGCTACCAAGCCAGCATTAAATGTTGGGCAATCATCGGCCCGCTAGCGAAACGTCATTTAACTGGTGGGTTGATAATGACCCGCTTTTAGTGGTATTTGGATCCTCTCTCCCCGCATCAACTAAAAAAACGTTGTTAGAGAGTTGGACCCCCTCTGAAAAAAATCTGGTTCCGCGCATGCATTGGCACTATTGGCCTTGCATGACATGGCGTATTTTACCTATTAAACCAAGCGCGGATAATGCAATAAAAAATTAATACATTTTAGCGAGGGTTACGACCCCCCTGATGAAAACCGCAGCAGAAATGATTATAGCACACTACACGAAAACTCATTTTCTAAATATATTATCAAAGTTTTTAACGTGATTATTTGAATGGAATATGTGCATTACTTACGTCAAGCAGGCATAACTTTATTGTTTGAGTATATATGATTAAATTTACTGTAGCAAACTACAGATCAAAACTGCTTGATAGTCGGGGAACCAAAGTCGCGTATCGTGCAAAAACACACATTTTTTGCACCCGAAAGGTATACGGCTGGAATTTTGTATACTGATAGTCTAAATAGTGCTTGATATGAAACCACTGTATAGCAATGCGACCAGAATTGCTTTTCGCGGAAAAATGCATTTTTGTATGCAACATAGGTCATGTTAAGCAATCTTTCATAGCATAGAAAGTGTGATGTTTCCCTTATCAATAAGTTAAAGAGCGTGCTTTTTGTCTTCAAAAGAACCGTCTCATTTAATCGGTCCATTTAAGTACCCACAACATATGTTTTGGTTGAGAAATAACAAAACTAATTTTCCATTACGCACTCTTATCTAGAGGATGGGTATGAAAAGCCGTTTGACCGTTCGATAATGCAATAATACACTATCAAATACATTTAAAAGTATGGGCAGTCATTTGTGCACCAAAATAATCTTCTTAGGGACATTTTGTCTTTACAAGTACTATGCGGTTACATTTCTGCATCTCAGACGGGGACAGACAGGTTTTCCCTGGTGATATGATAATAGTTATACGAGTTTTTTTATACTTATTTTACCACTGTTAAATGAATTATTGTTTTCAGCAGATAAAAATCCCCTTGGTCCCTACAATGACCGTCTGTTTCAAAGCTGCTGTAAATATGGAAGATAAACCTGCTTTAAACCTTGATAAATTACATTTATGTGTTAAACTGCTCTTAAGTTGACCTGGTATTTAACTACGCACCCGCTGGCATGAACTAAATTACTAAGTATCAAATTATCGTGGTTTCATATTTTTACTTTTCAGCTACCTTTTCTAGTTTGCCATAGAAAATAAAATAAATTGTCTTAAATTATGTCCCAAACGTCTGTCTAACTGTATGCAGTGTTTAAACACATTCAATTTAAAATTTATATATTTATGTAAAAAATATGCAATTCAGACCACGACAGCGGGAGGACAAAAGTGAATAAGTAAGCACACATTTTTTTTACGAGATATGCTTCCAAGCGATATATAAATAATTATCAAATATATTTTGAGGCAATAAATGCAGTTTTAATGAGATTTGAAGAAAAACATTTATAAATTTTATTTCAAAATGGGGGTGCCCTAATCCACATGCTTTAAAAATCAATAAACAGTGTTCTTAGATGAACACCACTGCTTCTGAGGTCTACGCCGATGTTGTACCATTACATAAACTCAATATGTTTCAATCCTGAACTTTTTTGATAAAAATATTTAACATTTTGAAAAATAATATTTTGACATATTCTTGCTGGGCTTCCGTAGAAAGTTGACTGCTCTGGCGTTATGCAAGTCGGTCGAGTCTGCTATACAGTGGTTTCAGATGCACCATAGAATTACCTTTGCAACCAAACAAAATCCAGCTGTATACCTTTCGGGTGCAAGGGTTAGCATTTTTTCTACCTTGGTTCCCCGACTATGACACATTGTCGTTACTGTTGTTGGTGGTGGTGGTATGTTATATTTGCTGTTGGTTTAAACATATTTTATTCATTCTCTAGAATACAGCATTCAAACTACAATATATAACAAATTATGTGACTGGATAGGATCTGACAGTAAGCATAAGCTTATATGAGTCATTTTTGTTGTTGTTGCGGGAAAAAGCCAAACAAGCCCTATATGACATCACTTTTATAGATTTTATTGAAAGAGAAATTCGCTTTACATAATTTGACAAAGTCACTGATGTGTGAAATATATGTGAAGGTCACTAGGTCACGGTGCGTGCTCGAGGAGTATGCCAATGACATTTACTATGCTCGCAGCTATCACTGCTGCAGGGAATCGCATTTGTATTGTGATTATTTATGATAATTAAGTCGAAGTCTGTGGGGTGTGTAATGTAGGTCATGGCCACCATTTCGAAGTGTATGCCGAGAAAAATTACAATGTAAGTTGCCAAGGTTTGATACCCATAGCTATCACTGCTATACTTCCACAAAACGCTTTGAGGCGTGACTGTAACGGCAAATGCATTGAATGAATCGGGGGTCATTACTTAGAGGTCGTGGTTGAAGTATACAGGGAAACATTTTAATGTAAATTGTTGACAGAGAGGTGGACAAATGGACGGACGGTGGTTTGAACTCCTATGTCGCTAGAAGCAGGTGTAACAATGATAAAACATTGCATCATGCAGACAAGGGTTGCTGTCCATTACTTTGTCATTTAGGTGAAAACATTTGGAATTCCACCTACTTCCATATGCTGTGTTTACGAGCAGGAAAAGGTTTCGACGAGACTGCGTATTAACAAACTAGTCTGCTGAACATCTACTCAAACAGTGAAGCCCGAGAAACACTTTACACCCTTGTGCACATGGGTTGCTACAGGTGAGCTAGCGTTGAGCGATGAGGTGCACACCAGTCTCAAACCGTAGCTGGCTCATTGATCTAGTTTTCACAATAAAGAAGTATATGTCCAGCACCAAAGAGTCCATTAAGAAGGATACTTTTCCAGAAAAAAATGTGCATGTGACTACAAAAGTTATATCAAATCCCGCCTGTCTCAACTTTCGCGCTGGCTAGAAAAGATAGCATTTACCAGACAGGGATACTAGATGTCCAGTTTATAATCGTAATATCCAGTGACGGGTCCAGATGGGGTTCAGGGGGTTCGCTTAAATGCCCTCCCCCACCCGGTTTAATATCCTATGAAAATGAAATAATTTGGTCTCAGTGAGACCAAATTATTTCATTTTCATGGAATATTTAAGAAAAATGAAATAATAAAAAAGCGGACCCTCACACTTTTATACATATGAACCCCCTTTCCAGAAATACTGGATCCGCCCCTGATATCGAATAACAAATGAAACGTGTTAACAGACACATTATATAAAAGTCACATATGTTGCATAACCAAAATCTTTTAACCACCCAGGTACAAATAAATTTGCCCACATCGAAAGCTGATTGAGCCCAGGTATAGTTTCTTAAAAACCCATTCATATGACCAAAAACACACATCAGTAGCAAATTTGCACCCGGTGTATTGTTTCATTCGGTGCAATATGTTCATACACAGAGAAAATTAATGTAGCTGTACGCCATATTTGGTATCACATGAACTGCGACTGATTTTAGTGCACCTTAAAGCTGTTCTTTTCGGTTGTATTGATCAGAGCCCAAAATTACAATGCTTCCTTAAAGTTAAGTAAAACTTAGTTAAGTATTGATTTTTTAGAATGCGAAAAATAACGATTCGAACTTATTTAAATCAAAATAGTTTCATTTTTTTCTGTTGATCACAATATCTTTGAATATAAGTTCTGCATTGATTCTGGCAAGTTATAATACATTTAATGTAACATGTTGAAATATCAATACTTAACTTAAGTCGTCATTAACTTTAAGGAAGCATTGTAATTTTGGGCCCTGGGGAATAACAACATTAATGTTTTAAATTTTATCAATGGATATATGTTGGTATCATGCTGCTTTACGTGTAATTTTTTTACACCAATAGACCGGCATCTCAGCTGCCACCTGTTTGGTACTTGGTTAACTTATACTTATATTACAGTGTACAAACACGGCTTTATTAGACCCAATTGGTCGAAAGAACGGCAAAGGCTAAACATCCGTTTAAGATTTTATCTGTTTGTCTGAAAAGGTTTATACGTTACACGGAAGCTAGACACACTTATGTAACGTATATTTCAGAAGAAATAAGTGCTATAGTTATACAAATGGATACTTACCTAATGCGCAAATGCACAGGGCCAATAATCCAAGTTTTGCCATGATTCTGTGTTATCTCCCCACACTGGGTGATATCAACGTTGGCCCTCCGTGTATAAGCCCACTTCGTGAAGACAAGGATATAAGAAATTAATGTATAATTATAACACTATAACACTACGCGGTCAACAGCACCGAAGGTCTTTTGACCAATCAGAATCTCTCGACGGGATTACGACGGTTGCTGAGCTTTCGTGAAAGTGACATATTTTCAGTAAAAGCTGTCTTTCTGAAAGGTGACCACTATGACAGGTGGCGAATATTATGCTAATGATGAAAGCTAAGTGGTCATTTATGACCTGCGTTTCGGATAATAAACTCTCTGGCTCTCTGACATGTCGTCAATAGGTGAAAATCACGAGAAAACGTTTATATGGATTGTCCGCCTGTAAGTGGAGATAATCAAGTACTGGTGGACAATCATGGTATAACTATTTTAGCACCTACATCAGTGTAAACCTTGCACATCATGAGATGTTTCGTGCTGAAGTTGGTAAATATGTTATATAGGTTATACGCATCTGTTCTACTTATTTATCAATTCTAGCCAAAAGTTCTAACTGGCCACCTGCATTTCATTAATTTTCTTCAAAATGTAAAATGACACTTTTTGCATCTCAGTATAGCCAGACGTGTCATGTACCCTAGACAGTAAAGTTATTGGCGAAATGTTCAACAGTACATGCAGGATGCCCATTTTTAAATTCGCATTTTGGCACAATTTGTAAGTCATTACTTTTTGAAATAACCCACTTTCACGCGCAAAACGTTTTCATTTCAAAAGTCAAACTCATATTGAACACTATAGTGCTGAAATGAACGCTCCATCTGCACGAGACTCGTTGTTATTGGCCAAGTGTCGAAATATACCCCACCAGCCGATGTAAATTCTTGGAAATTTTAATATTGAGGGTATGTGTATTCGGCAAAGCCTCCCGGAGACCTTAGAACAGCTATTGCACCATTGACCGACGATCGCAGTGTACGATTATGAGTTTCAGCCACTGGCTTCAGTAAAACCGTGATATAATGGAGTGTCAAATTGTTCATGGCTTTGTATGTAAAGACGGCCTTATATTTTAATCGTTTTACTATTGGTAGCCAACTTATTTCTTTGAATATTTCCTCTAACGAAGTATTGAAATCTGCATGTAATATTATTCGTGCCGAACGTTTTTGGAGTTTGGATATATAATGAAGTAGTCCCCCATGCCACTGATCCATAATCAATTAAGGGCAAAATATATCCTGAACATCAGTTGAAACATATTTTGATAACTGTCTTAATAAAGATATATTTGATGAAATTGAGGAACATAAATGGTCTATATGGAAAGACCTAGAAAGTTTATCATCAATATGCCTGTATGTATGCCTGGTAGTTTATGGTTTTGCGTCTTTTGATGTGTTTGTCGTCTATTCTAATAGCAAACTCTTGAGAAACGTTCTGTATTTTTTCTGCCTATAATCATATAATTCGTTTTGTCATAATTGATGTGCATATTATAATGCCGACTCCAATCCTTTGCATTATCTGCGCCACATTGTAATTTTTCTTCTACTTTATTGGGTTTGTTATCATGGGTGTGGAGAGTTGCCTTATCTGCAAAGAACTGAGTAGCAATAGTTCATGAAGAGGGCTAGATCATTGATAAATGATAAGAATAGGGTTGGTCCTAGAATAGAGCCTTGTGGAACACCAGATTTGTACGAGAATGCAGAGAGACCCTTTCCGTGGACGACCGCTTGTGGCCTATCACTAATATATGATGTAAACCAGGCCATAGGGTCGCGATTAAATCTAGAGTAAATGAGTTTCTTAAACAGAATCGAGTGATCAACGACGTCAAAAGCTTTTTGAAATCAACGAATAAGCAGCCTACAAAATCACCATTTTCTATGCACTGCATCCACTGATCAATCAACTTCACGAGCGCAGTTTGACAAAGTGTTCTATGTTTTGGGGGAACCTAGATTGTTTTTCGTGAATGAATTTGTATTTGTTAAGGTAGTTTATAAGATGTTCATTTACGTGTTTTTTTAAAGATTTTAGTTATGGTAGGCAATATTGAGATGGACCTGCAGTTTGATGGATCAGATTTGTGTCTTCCTGTGTATATAGGAAACACTTTAGTACTTTTCAGTTGACACGGAAACGATCCAGAGTATATGCTTTTATTTATTAAAGGAGATAGGCAATTTGCTGCTTATTTTATTATCTTCGGGCCAATGCCATCTAACCCTGTTGCTTTACAGGTATCTAGCGCATTTATGACTGAGAATACTTGCTCAGTAGTAATGCAGGGTATATTAAAATATGTATTATCTGAAACCTTACTGTTGACATACTCAATGAGTTTTGTAAGATCTAATTGGTTTGTTCCAGTACTATTTCTGTTTAAGATTTGAACAATTGATGAAAAATATTCATTTGATTTAGACGCGGTTGTGTTATAATCTAAGATGTGCTCATTATTTATCATTATTTCATCAGGCATGCTGTTGGCTTTAGATGTAGAGCCCTTGTTTACAGCGCTATAGTGCTTCCAAACGCTGCGTGTGTTTTTCGAAGATTCCACAGAGTCTGCGAAGTACTTAAGCTTTGCGTTTCTAATTAGATTCTTAGTTTTTTTATATTCTGGCCATTCGTTTCTAAAGGCGCTTGAATTTATCTCATAATTACGAGCTGCACCAATCTCACGAACATACCAGACAGGGAGACGAGAAGGTTTTACCCGTTTGTGTTTAATGTTCCCCAGCTGCAGATATTAGCTAGAAGATGGGAAAGTCAACATACGCGGATCAGGAAAGTTTTGTCAGAGTGGGTTTAGCCTTGACAACGTTTTTTTAGTTGATGAGGGGAGGGAGGATCCAAATACCGCTATAAGGGGGCCATCATGGTCCCGTCAACGAAACGCCTTTTATGATGGTGACCCAACGTTGAATGCTGGCGTTGTGATTACAGGGGATGCGCACCAGTATTGCTAAGAAACCCTATATTTTTTGTGATTTTTCAGGGAGGGGGGGTCCGGACCCCCTGTTCCCCCTCTGGATCCGCGCATGGTCAACCAAATGTTCTAACACGCGATAATGATGGTACTGCCGAGACTGTGCGAATGCGGATGCTGATCTGTTCCTTTACTGTTCAACAACAAGAGGTGACCTCAATAAGTCTCGCCGCTAAATGTCAGAACCTACTTAGACCATGTACTTTTTATAGCAATTGCCTGAAATAAAACATTGTTTATACCAACAACAAAACTCGGTTTTCTCACGACGTGGTTCAGGTTAATAATGGGCAGGGCCATAATAAATCATCAATATTGTATGTACGACCAAATATTTGAGCAGTCTAGTCCCCGGTCTAGTCTTCCAATAAGATCGCTGCTCTATTTATGTCTTGATATAGAAGAACTGATGTAGCCGCTGCAAATTTATAATTTAGTTGTACAGAGATATGATCGTTTGAACAGCTACAGTACATGTACATTTCATTTATAAAGATTCCGCCAGTCATTAATTATGTTTTATGATGTTGCCGTTTTATTATTAATTATATCAACCTGACACGTGGTGAACCTTACCTTTTCCAAACAATCATGTGTAATGAATAGTTCGTGCTTACGCCACTCGAAGTGGAAATTAGTTTCATCAGTCTCCATCCATGCCTAATGTAGGAAGGACACTATTATTGTTGTTAGAACTTGCGGTTCTACCCATCTGCTTGTATATTATGGCAAGTAAGGATCATAATATGTTTTAGTGGAAGTTATTTTACGCTGTCAATTACATTAAATGCATTGTCCACTTTCCACAAAGCGCGATCAAACTTCCCAATTATCCCCTGTTAAAGGCAGAGATGATATTGTTATGGCACTGTTTATGCGTCCAGTGACTTTGCGCAATGGTCTGTCAGCTCGTCTGTCCTCAGCAATAGCGCATATGATTCAATCTGCAAAAGGTGAGGAATTCCTGTCGCACGCCTAAATACTTGTATATTTTTTATTCTAGTCAAAATATCTTGCGTTTTGAAGTTTGGTTTGATTAAAGTGTTCAATTATCTAACATTTACAAAAGTGACTGGTATAGTTAATACAGGTGTTCATATATCTTTCTAAATGAATTACGAGGGAGCGCAGTGGCTCAGTGGTAGAGTGCTTGACTCGAGACCCATAGGCCGCGGGTTCGAGCCTCTCCGGCGTCACTGCGTTGTGGTCCTTGAGCTTGACACATTTATCCTAGCTTAGTACTGGTTCAACACAGGATGACCCGTCCCTGTTTAACTGAAAGATTGTTGATGGGACGTAAAGAATCAAATCAAACAAAAACAAAACAAAATGAATTACGGGTTAAGTCCCTTATATTTGCATGTCCCATCGCAAAATAGTGAAGGTTAAACTTCAGTTTGACAAAAACTACTTGTATAAACAAAACAGAGACGTGATTAAGTCTTTGGTAGAAAACTACCAATGACAGGCTCATCGATTATCCTTTCGTTTTGATTTGAAGCTGTGCCATGTTTGTTTAGGTATGTCCCTCAGTTTGTGTCATCCCAGTTACCGCAGTTGCAGTTATAGATTATACAGACTTACTACCAATGAACATTATATTGCACTGGACATGTGTGGGGTACTGAGTGTCAATTTCTAAAAACATCAAATGATTTAATAAAAGTTTGCTTAGCGATAAATATAAAACGATTTACTAAAATAAGTAGTGAGTCAGACAGGTAATCTGCCATCCCTGTTACCCATATTTCTATAAAATGTATATGCTGCAAATAAATAAAAAATAAAAAAAAGCTTTATAAGTATGCTGTGCCTCAGTATTATTGTGCAAACATTTCAAAGTTTTTGCTTCCAGAAAGAAAAACAAATGTGAGTTTGCATACGTTTTGTTATCCCTGTTACTGTCATCCCTGCTACTCACCAACAAAAGCAAATCTGATTAGATATGTAAAATATAAAAGGTGGCTGTGTTCGACCATTTATAATTCTTTCAACTAGGCTATTCTTAATATGCTGTGTCTGTACAACAGTTTAAGTGGGCCATTTGAACGATTTTCATTTAACTTTACTCAATGTCAAGGTCACACTTCAATGTTGTGGGATTTACCCTTCGATTTTGAACGATTTAAAGTTAAAGGGAAAATTCACACTTTTTTAAATGCATTTATTATAGAGCTTACAGTATTGTAGGAATAATCATTCATTTAATGTGTGTGAAATCCCTTCAATTAGCCTGTAATTAAATACTTTCAGTCGGCACTGGGGGTCTGGCCATTTGCAGATCAATGAGCTCCTAACAAGTGGACTGGAATCACTATGACCTGCTTACACACTATCAGACCAAAGTCTTAAACCCTTGATAATGGCAAAAATTAACAATGTTTTACAGTAATACTTTAAGCAGTGTGTACATTGACGACTATATTTTGATACATGGGCCAAGGTTTGATAATTATTTCTAAAATTAAACCCTTAAAGCACCAATTATTACTATAGCAGACGACACATTTTGTAATAACTTTCTCCATTTTGGGTACAATAAGACATAGCAAAATCAACTGAAACTTATTGAAAACAAAATGATATTCAGTTTTAATAGTCGTAACATTCTAATTTGCATTAATCTGACTGATAATTGTTATTAAAACTGAATATCAATTATCCAATATTGAAATGAAGCAATGTATGGAACCACTAGCAAAGTGATTCCATGAGTCATTTAGCTGACCTGAAATAGAAGTTAATGTCCATCTTTTAATGTCCATTACTGTAATATGGCAGCCCCCAGATGTTTAGAGTGAGGCAATGAACACTGCCATAATTAACTTAGCAGATGAGGGGATGATCTATGAAAAATATATAAGTGCATTATGAAATATTTATTTTTTATTTAAGTAAAATGTTCAAAACCATGAACATACACTTTAATGTCACCCAATTGTCCCTCTCAGTGAGCCAGTGTGTATAAACCATGAACCGGTCTGCAGACTCAAGGTCAATGTCAACTTTTAAGGTCATGGGATTTACCCCCTTCAATGTGACCAAACTCCATTGCTTATCAAATTTGGCAATAAAATATGTATAAACTAAACCCCCCTTCAATTACCTGTCCGCTCCTTATCTCCTGAACCCTTTGAACGATTTTTATTAAACCTCACTCAAATGTTCTTTCGGTGAGACAACGTGCAGAACACACGACTCAGCTATACAGTCTCGAGGTCAATGTCACAGTTCAATGTCATGGGACTTACCTTTGAAGTTGGTGTCTGCTACATATCTCCAGAACCCTTTGAAAGTGTTTCATTAAACTTCACCCAAGTGTTCCTCTCAGTGAGACGATGTGTAGAAGCAATGACTCAGCTACCAAGACTTCAAAAGGTCAAGGTCACATTTCAAGGTCATGGGATTTTTACCCTTCAATTTAGCGTCTGGTCACATCGCCTTAGCTCTTTAAATGTTGTTTTTTTCACTCAAATGCTCCCCTCAGTGAGACGTTGTGCAGAACCCATGATTCAGTTACGCACAGTCTATGTCAAGCTCATACCTAAAGATAATGGAATTAACCCTTCAATTTTGTGTCTGCTCCATATCTTCCGAGCCCTTTGAACGATTTTCGTTAAACTTCACTCAACTGTTCCTCTCGGTGATACGGTGTGCAGAACCCATGACTCAGCTATGCTCGCCCAAGGTCAAGGCTACACTTTGGTGTTATGGGATTCTGAGGCGAGTTCAACAATGCGAGCGCTTTCAAGCGCTCGTTGTACTGATGTCAGGCTTTACACATTGCGAATAAAGATAGGTACCAATCAACGAGCGCTCGGCGAGCTCTCGCATTGTTGAACTCGCCTCAGCATCGGGGGGATTTAGCTGTCCTTCAAACTGCTGTCTTGTTCATATAATTTTCCAGGTGTCAAAAATGGCTCCGCCCCATGTTGTACATACGCATATAGGGGAGAATCAAAACATCTGAAATCACAAGGCCTAGTTTCCGGATAATCATTTAGAGGACCTTATCGAAGTTTGTTCAAATTATGTCCATGGGAACAAATACCCGGGGCGGGGTCACACGTTTTACATATGCTAACATAGGGATAACTTAAATATCTTCTAGTCTGTAACCACTAAAGCCTTCACAATTAGTATATAGCATCACCTCGTTGACCTGTACCAAATTTGTTCAAATTATGACCCTATGGCAACAAAGATTCCGCCCTGGGGTACACTTATTTTATGTAGGTTCATTAAAAGAATCAGTAATAGCATAATCAAATTTGTTTCGAATAACCACAAGACCCAGAGCATGTAGCATAATCAAATATACCTCTATCAAGTTTGTTTAAATAATGGCCCTGGGGCCAAAATGGTACATGCTTTACATTTATTTATTCACAGAAGGATATTGGCATTTTTGTGTGTTCTAGAGACTTGATATTTGGTATTTAGCGTCACCTAGTGGCTTTACCAACTTTTTTCGATTGATAGTTCTTTGGTCAAAATGGCCCCACCCCCAGTACCACATGTTTTATATAGTCATATAAAAAATAGCATCTCGTAAATTCGAGGTCCTTAGGACTAGAGATTAATATCGAAGTATCGAAACTTTCAATTTATAGGGAGGAAGACATAAGATATATAACCCCTAAAATGATTATTTTCAGTGCGTTTCTTTTTTATTATTAAATGTAAAACAAACGTCTCTGAGAGACGTTTCTTTTACACATCAAAAACCTAATTTTTTATTGACAGTTATTAAAATAGTTCATATATATGCCCTATTTCTTATTCCAGCGTACCTCAAATTTATTTTGAATAAGCGAGTATTTAAAAAAAATCAAACTTCTTATTTTCGAGGATTTGCTGTATATTGTGAAATATAAACTTATGATAAATCTTCTCCGATATCACTAGATCTAGAGTCTTAATATTTGGTATGTAGTGGTCATCTTCTTCGGTTGTTCAAATATTGGTCATGGGCCTCATATTATCCCCATCCCAGGGTCACTAGTGCATTTTCAGTTTCTGATTGGAACCTGTGGAAACATTTAACGAAAACTCCGGTGAATGATCAACAGTGATTTTAAGTGAGAACTGAGAAGTCACTTTGAGCATTTAAAAGCTCATTATATCCAAAGCACACTCACTAGATTTAGATTAATATCATTCTATGTTTCTGAAGAAAAAATGATGATGTCATCCCTATTACTGAATGCCATCGCTGTTACCCGTCAACTTTACCTTCATATATTAACTAATCCAATGTTCTGCTGTTGCATTTAATTTACCAATTTCTAAGTATGTGCCTGCGGCTACCTATTGCAGAAAATGAAGATACTCATCCTATTATTTCTCAAAATGGGTTTGATGTTATTTGTCTTAAAGCACGTTGTTTCAGTAAAATAACTAATAATTGATTATTTTATTAGTATCAAAAACATTTTCAGCGGAATAGGTTTGTTAACTTAAAGGTCTATAAAGGAGATTTAAGTATGTTAAAAGAAAATAACTTCGATAATCATTTTATTAAGGAAAAATGTTTCTTGTCTTTGTAACAGGGATGACATTTTAAACTAGGGTAGCCATCAAAGGAAGCCAACACATGCATCATTATGCAAATTCTCTTGTCTAGATGAATGGTTTATTGCTGATAATTGTTCAGAGTTGAAATTAAAATTTAAAAAATACAAATTAGTTGTGTTATTTTTTGCAAAAAAAAAAATAGATTACATTCCTTCACTTTTGTAGAATGAATGGAGTTTCATTTAACTAACACTGTAGCTGTACGACGTGGTGTGGTGCAGTTGGAGTTGTGCAGGATGACATAGATATACAAACTTGATACTCTGTTAGGACATGTGCACAATATCAAAATTTTGATCTCGTCTCCGGGGCTAGAGCCAGGGGTTGGGTAGTTAAAACATATTGTCTTGCTACAATATATAACAATCAAGTTGGAAGCACAACTTCTAACATTAATTTGGTCCTTCCCACATGAGCCATGGGGTGGGGATTGTTTCGTGAAAAAATGGTTAACACTGCTAAAGGAATAATATTTCATCTTAAAATTGTGTGTATGAAAGCACACACGGACAACATGTATATACATGTATATGGCAATTAATGATTTTAACTGCGTGAATTTGGCTTGGAGTAAGGAGTCTGGGGTATGGAATCCAATTTGGGCAGATAAGTGTCCAAGGTCCTTTCTGTTAATTCCACAAAATAAACACAAGACACTAACTGCCAATAACTGATGTTTATTGACAACACTAGAATCACACAAACTCATAGGTAACGTCATCACTAAGCAACATAACGTTAAATGACGTCATAATACAACGTAAGATAACTCTAGAGTTATTAGACATCATTGCAATATGATTACGTCCCTTAGATGCATATGATAACATTAAAACTTGATAATTAGACTTTAACACTTTCATATAAAGACTCCTTAGGATTCGGGAACGAAAACGCAACTGGTTCTGGCCACATGACCAAGATGGTCGCCATGCCCATTTATTGTAAAAATACTTTTCAAAGTAAGTAATGGTGCAAAGATCAGGAATCGATACAATCAAGTACCACACCTGACCCAGGATACCAATGGGAAAGTGACAAACTCACAGAAGACACCACAAACGAGAGCCAAGAGGTCAGCCCTTTCCCAGCAGGTGACCACAAAGCACATATAAACAGACGCGCACAAAACATAGCAAACACAAGACAGAACAAAAACATAAAAGATCCACAAAAGAAGTACCGCCTTGGAACGGTCAGTAAAATATTTTACTGGAGGGCTTAAACCGGTTTAACGGCGCCAACCTCACCCTTAATTCAGATGTGGATCAAGACACATAGATATTTGGTTTGCATGGAAGACCCCTAACTTATCAATGCATCATCTCCTAAAACATATAAATCAAGATATAACAAGGAGATAAAGCAAGGATAAGGACTCAACAGTAAATTAAACTGAATACTGGAGCAAAAGAAATCCAACAGGTAAACCCCGGTGGGCCCGACAAACAGCCAAAGCATCAGGCCCCTACCATCTCATCAATAGATAAGTCTTTAAGTCGGAACCATCATAGAGTCTGAAGTCCGACCCACCGGCGTGCAATTAAAGAGGAAAGCAAAGTTGCCAACCGTGATTGGGTTGACTACCAAGCATGCAGTCTGTTGCAATACATTAATGTTATAGCCAATCTTTTTATAATGGGAAATTATTTTAATGAACTGCGCTGAAAAATTATTAGAGCCAACAATCTTCTTCAACTTATACACCAAGTCACCATAGAAATCAGGTTCCGAAAGTCCTTGGCGCAAGAGAGATTTAAGTCCAACTTGGAATTTAGAAATCAAATCATAGTATCGTCTATAAAATTTTGAAAATGTTTTGCGAAGTTTATGATACCGATAGCCTTGTTTAAGAAGTTTCTGAGTTAACAATTTATTGCGAGTGTTGAAGTCAGCAACATAGCTAGATGCTCTAGCAAAACGAATGAGTTGAGAGATATAGACTCCATAGGATGTAGAACGAGGAACATCACCATCTAAAAATGGGAAATTGACAATTTCAAAATCAAAGTCGTCACGTTTGTCATAAATTTTGGTAGAAACAATATCATTAGAAATTGACAAATGCAAGTCTAAAAATGCGGCTTCGGTATCAGAGGCATTGGCTTTATTAAGTTGGAGCTCTGAAGGGTATATTTGACTAACCATATTGTCAAAATAAACATTATTAATATTTAAAATATCGTCCAAATATCTGGAAGTAGTGTTAAACGCATCAAATCTTCTTCTGTAGAACCAGAAGGCCGATGAGCTTGAGACTTGGTACATGTATGTAGCATTTGGGATGCGGGTCCTACTGATGATCCTAGGTTGACTTTGACCTATTTAAGGACAAGGTCAAATTTGTTTCCTGGTGCGTTTTAATGGGAATAATCTTGAAAAGTTGATTTTTCAATTACTGTTGAACCCAAAGTCATTATACTCACTAGATAGATAAGTACCTAAGGTCAAGGTCGCTCAAATGGGACCCATCAATATAATTAAACATATTTTCTAAGTAGCCACACAGGCAATTAAACTTAATTTCATATGAAGCATCCATTAGATGAGACAATATAAATTGACTGTGTGGTCGGTCACATGATAAAAATGGCTGACATATCCATATAAGCTAAAAACTTTCCAGGACCAATGGGTTCACGACACTGGGCTATAAATATGTAGCATTGTTGATGTGAGCTGTACAATGTCTGAGTTGGGTTGACCTTGATCTACTTTATGACAAGGTTAATTGGGTTTCTGAATGTCTTTATATGGGAAAACTTTATGATGATTTTCTGATAACTTTGAAGCCCAAGTCATGAGCTTGACTTGATATATTTAACCCAATGAGACAATGACTACAGGTAACCACAAAATGTATTGATTGACCTTTGACTATTAACCAAGGCAGCTCTTACGTGCTTGCAAACACGATTTCCCAGAAATCAGAGAACGTGGAGCATGTTTTGGATGAGACAATCTATATATATGACTATATCGACCATGCCACATGACCAAATTGTCTGATGTCATGTAAGGTAAAAATTATTAAAAAATCTTTTGTCTCCAAAACTTACGAATCAATCACCTTTGATCTTGGTTCGTAACATAAGGGGCATGGGCATTATAAAGCTTGTTAGAGGTCAAATGTGAGTTCTTTCGACAGACTTCAATCAATTATATATGAAATTAGCCAATCTGAAATTTATCATAACCCTACGAATGAGCAAGGAAGATAATAAAAGCTTAAATCAAGGTATGCACAGAAATGGCACCAAGAAGTCTCATTGATAAAGTTGGTTACGTCAACAAAGATACTTAGAGCTGGTTGATTTACTTTCATTGTGTTCTTGCTGTCATGTGACTGTTAGTGTTTCGGGTCTCTTCCTCGTGGTACTGTGGTTGGTCTGTGGTCCGTGATCGTGGCATTTACTGGTCATACCCAATCGCATTTTAATGTTTTATGTTTTAACCAATGTAATGAAGCAATAAAACAACACAAGTTGTAGGAAGTTAAATTTATTATCAAGAATGTTATAACCATACACCATGATCTCTATCTTAAAGCACGTGAACTGTGTCCTGATTGGTTGGTTTTAAATATGCGTATAAGGAAGCTCTTGATTTGTAAAGAAGCGCATGGAGAAGAAGGAGTTGAAGGTAAATGCAGGAAGATCAAACCTGATAAACTGGTGGTGGTAGCTTCATTCTGCTATTTGGACAACATAGAGCCTGTGAACAGGAAGTCACTACTCATGTGAAAATCGACCTGAAGAGGTTCAGGAGCTACTGCCAGTTTTCAGATCTCACCACCTCTCATACTAGTTCTGTGACCACAAGTTCTGTGACATGGTCAAGAAAGCTATTGGCAATAGACCTTGATTTTAACAGAGAGAAGACTTTGCTGGTATATTCTAGTGGGGCAGTCAGAACAATATGTGATATAGAAGTTGATGGAAGGCGTGGGCCAGGTAAGCACAAGATATATACAAAAAGTAGGGGATATTTGAATATTATAAATCAGAGCATTTACCAAACTAATGGCATAAACCTGAAACAGCTAGTATTAATTAGAAGTCATCTAGCTGACAATATCAACAAAAATTTTAGGATTAATCTGGTCACATGTTTTTGAGACAACCATATTTAGCCCAGGGGTAGACTTTCGATTTTCACATGTGAATATCACAGTGACGGATTATGCAATGGCTACGTTTTTTTAAAGAAAATATCCATTATTCATTATTTTTTAGGTTTAGAATTTGTTTTTATCTCTTCTTCCTCGATTTCAGGAATGTGAGGCTATAATCTGTCTCTTTTAAGTGATTTTTTACATTTTTGTCACTGCCCTCTTTCCTAGAAATAACAAGTATGGTACATGAAAAAAAATCTTAAAAAACAAAGATATCCAAAATGCATCTTAAGCATGCATTTTCAAAAGCATGTCAAAAATTTTGATACTTTTTTGTGAAATTTGACTTGACCCCTACTGTCTTTGGCATGCCATTAAGGTAACATTACTAAATTTTCAGTCCTCAAATCATGCAGGAAAACTGGCTTACATAATGCTATATCCAAAGACAAAATTATTTATGTGACAAATTTGGATTTTAATTTCTAGATTTTTTATATCCCAATATCCCCTACTTTTGTGGACAGTATATAAAAATGCAAAAAATCATTGAAAGATCTTAAAGCATATCTAAAATCAACCTTTGATCAGAATACTTTTCAATTATTAATAAATATGCTCTATTTTACCCATTTACCAATGGGACGAAACACTCAAAATACACAGTTATAATATTATATATATATATTTATACATTTAAATCTCTAAAATTATTCAGGTTCAAAAAAATACCATATACAGCAAACAAATATAAATAATTCCAAACAAATAAAATAAGACTGGGGCTATCTAACCCATTCAAATACATTGTGGTATAAATTAAATAGTTGCCTAAGTAACAGGCCTTTAATCTTAACTCCATAATGGTATCAGTCTTCAATCCATTTATACCAAATGAGAGCTTCAATCCTATGTGATGTACTATATTAACCTTTTGTATTCTGATGGATTTTCCCATACATATTGATATAATAAATATGGGACAGCCCATCATATACTTTAAGGGGTCGAATGCAGAGTATACTAAATTATGATGTATTTCTGCCCATGAAGTTATTTCAATCTAAGCAAACAGTGCAGACACTGATGAAAGTCAGCTTCAAAATACTAAATTCAGGAATACTCCTGAAAACTTTCATCTATGTAGGTGTGAGCAGCAATGCCTCTGACAATACTGAACAGGCCCCGAGGTTATAAAACTTTTTTCATGCCCAACTCAACCGAGCACGAAATTTCAACTGCTCATAAAAACTAAAATACCAACAAACGAAGAGGTGTATTGCTTTAAGTCTCTCATATGTTGTATTTATCATGCTAATAAATGTTAAAATGCCAACAATTGTTGGCATTTTAACATTTATGAGCAGGATAAATTTTGCGCTCAGCTGAGTTGAGCATGAAAAAAGTTTTATAACCTCGGGGCCAGATCTGCAGGTTTAAATGAGTTATTTCTTGTCCTCTATGTCAGTAGAAACAAATTCTCCTCAGACAGCTCAAATTATTTCTTTAGTTATAATTTTGTAAAACCACCCAGCACATGCCATTCTAGGTCTGCATTGTTTACCCCCGTAACTTTTTGGGAATGATAGGTATAAATGGATTGATAGCAATATAAAACAACTATATGTATCATTGCAACTTTACAGACCCAACAAGTAACACTAACATGGATGAAAGTTCAAAATTTCCAAAATCCTGAACTTTTGAAACTCCAATCTTAAACTTGCAGTATGTCCACTAAATATTCATAATTTCAAGATTATATGATCAGTTGCCTTTAGACAAACTGTATATAAACAGGAAAACCTATTATAATCTCCCTAATTTAGCATTTTGAGGCTGACTTTCTATGGAAATCCTGAATTCAGGAATAATCCTGAAAACATTAACCCATGCACTAATACACTCAGAACAAACCTATAGCCCTATGAACCATGTGGTAAGAAACATGTTTATATCACATGGGAACATCATCTGCCACATCTTTGAGGTCTGATCTGACAGCACCATGTCAGTATAGAATTCACAGCCACAAAAGTATAAAAGCTGCATCTAAACTGTCCAGATGCTTGTTGACATCGCAAGGCTTGCCGAGCGATTTGACGATTTTGCCGAGCAATTTTGCTCTCAAAGCAGAGCCTGGTAAACTTGATATCAAAAGACGCGACCCTGGTATTCTGTTTATCAGTTTACCTATTGCTGAACACTCTTCAAACTAGCAATTATGACATAATTTTTGATTCTTGTGTTGATTCAGCTTCATTAGCGACGTCATTCAAATAGTGCAAAAGTCATCATGGCCTGATAAAGGTACATGCCGTGAGATAATTCATGTTTATCAGGCAACATGCAGCAATGCAATTAATACGAAAGGTGACTGATAAAGTAAACCTATGGACATAGTGTAAATCATCCAAATGTCTTCTTTTATTAGCAGAGTTTCTGCTTTTCCTATAAGTTAATGTCTGGACATATTGTAAAGTATCACGATGTATTCATATAGCAGAATCTTTACTTGACCTATAAGTTAACTTGTATACATTATCTAAATCATCATGATGTATTCACATAAGCAGAACTTTTGCTTGTCCTATAAAAGTTAACATGTGGACATGGTGTAAATCATAATATAGTCTTCATATAAGCAGAACTTTTGCTTGTCCTATAAAACTTACTTGTGGACAGAGTAAATCATGATGATGTATTCATACAAGCAGAACTTTTGCTTGTCGTATAAAAGTTAACTTGTGGACATAGAGTAAATCATGATAATGTATTCATATAGCAGAACCTTTGCTTGTCCTATAAAACTTACTTGTGGACAGAGTAAATCATGAAAATTTATTCATATAGCAGAATTTTGCTTGTCCTATAAAAGTTAACTTGTGTGCATTGAGTAAATCATGATAATGTATTCATATAGCAGAACCTTTGCTTGTCCTATAAAAGTAAACTTGTGGACATTGTGTAAATTATCCCAATATTCATATCAGCAGAACTGTACAATTGCTTGTCCTATAAAAGTTAATTTTTGGACATTGTGTTAATTATCCCAATGTCTTCATATAAGCAGAAATATTGCTTGTCCTATAAAAAATAACTTGTGGACATTGTGTAAATTATCCCTCATATTAGCAGAACTTTTGCTTGTCCTAAAAAACAAACTTGTGAATATCCTGTAAATAATCACTAAGTCTTCATATAAGCAGAACTTTTGCTTGTCCTATAAAAGTAAACTTGTGGACATTGTTTAAATTATCACAATGCCTTCATATGAGCATACCTGTTGCTTGTCCTATAAAAGTAAACTTGTGGACATTGTGTAAATGATCCCAATGTCTTTATATAGCAGAGCTTTTGCTTGTCCTATAAAAGTAAACTTGTGGACATTGTGTAAATGATCAGAATGTCTTCATATAGAAGACCTTTTGCTTGTCCTATAAAAGTAAACTTGTGGACATTGTGTAGATGATCCCAATGTCTTCATATAGCAGACCTTTTGCTGGTCCTATAAAAATAAACTTAAGGACATTGTGTAAATGATCCCAATGGCTTCATATAGCAGACCTTTTGCATACTATAAAAGTTAACTTGTGGACATTGTGTAAATGATCAGAATGTCTTCATATAGAAGACCTTTTGCTTGTCCTATAAAAGTAAACTTGTAGACATTGTGTAAATGATCAGAATGTCTTCATATAGAAGACCTTTTGCTTGTCCTATAAAAGTAAACTTGTGGACATTGTGTAAATGATCAGAATGTTGTCATATAGCAGAACTTTTGCTTGTCCTATAAAAGTTGACTTGTGGACATTGTGTAAATTATCACAATGTCATCATATAGCAGATCTGCCGCTTGTCCTATCAGAGTTAACTTGTGGATATTGTGTAAATGATCAGAATGTCTTCATATAGCAGAACTTTTGCTCGTCCTATAAAAGCTAACTTGTGAACATGCTATAAATTATCACAAGGCTTTAAATATAGCAGAACCTTTGCTTGTCCTTTAAAAGTTAACTTGTGGCCATTGTGTAAATTATCACAATGTCTTCATATAGCAGAACTTTTGCTCGTCCTATAAAAGTTAACTTATAAACTTCCTGTTGTTTATTATAATGCCTTCATATAGCTTGTCCTATAAGAGTAAACTTGTGGACATAGAGAAAAGCACCCTAATGTCTTCATATTTCAGCAAAACTTTTGCTGTAGTTTTTGATATGAAAAAAATCTAAATCTCACTTTATATCCTTAAGAGGGACCCAGTAATCCAATCTGGTACCACATAGTATAGCATTGTATAAAGGCAATAGTGTTGGCATTAAAAATTAACATCTATAAATTGTTGTTTGCTTATTTAAAAATATATTTACTACCTTAAAGCAACATTTTCAATGTCTAACAACGGCTATAGAATATTATTTGCATAAACTTCTGTCTCTATTTGCTATTAACTCTTAGCATGCTGGGTAATTTCTAATGTTTTTTGTCGTCTGCTGATTTTTTTTCAAAACCAACTTTTAAAAAAAATTCTTTCAGGAATACCATCAGAGTGTCAAACAGTTTGGATCCAGATCAGGCCATCCATTTTGTTGGGCCTTATCTGGGTCCAAACTGTTTGCAAAGGTTATCAGCAGACGACACTAGTAGGCAAAGAGTTAATGGACTATAATAAACATTTATATGTTCTGTCTATTTTACCCTTTATATACTGAACACCCATAAACAGGCACTTTGACAAATAGTGGAGACCCAGACGACATGTGAGAGAATGTGGCATTTCATCTTGGTCTCAACTGTTTGCTAACTAAAATAAAACAATCTTAACAGACTGAAATACATCTGAATTTTTGGAAATTCTAACCTGTGACCCCTTGATATATATAATGAACTATCCCAAGTTTATTGTATCAAACAAGAGGGAAGAATCCATTAGTATAAAAGGGTTAAACAAAGCACATATATGATACAGAAAACACCACATTAATAAATAAATATTTCATGACTTTCCAACATTACCATTAACAAAATACAAAAGAAAAGACAAGATATATATGAGTCACAATCTTTGAAAACCAGCCTTAATGAGAATATTGTCAAAATTTAGTTGATTACACACACTTAATCTACGAAGTGTTAAGAGATTATCTCCATTATTCATGGAAATATTGTCTTTTGAAACTATACACCTTCTAAACTTTAACACACAATGTCAGAAATGTCATGACATTACTAATGACATCAAAGTTAACTTCCTGATTTGCAGGTTTGTCAGGTGCATGAGAAGCATACAATTTCTTGCTAATATACCTTTTCATTATCCTTAGTATGTGTGCAATGGAATTGCAGAAAAGTTGACACTGATTCATTTTTACTTTAAGTTTGCATCATCTGGCATGATCTGAAAACGACTGGCCATACTATAAAAATTCTGACAGTTGTTAAGGTAAAGTTGTTGCCATGGAAACATATGGCATGATAACAAAGAAATTTAATCAGAAATAATTTTATTTTACTATCCACCTGAGTAGGTTTTAAGGCAATATATAAACATGTCAAATTTCTTAATTTGTGGTGTTTTTCAAATGATTTTTAAATAAAAAGTCCTAATGTCATTAAGGCGGGTTTTCACAGACCCCGGCTCATATATGAGCCGCAAGATGTGATTTCCAACGTGGTATGTGCGACAAGCAAAAGCTCAGACCAGCCTGCGCATATGCACAGTCTGATCAGAGCCTTTGCTATTCACTTGAATATTCTATGATTATTAAGCTACTGACTGAACAGTATTTGGAGCTTCCAAGCTTAACAGGAGGCTGCACAGGCTCGTCTGAGTCTACACTTGTCAAATTGCCACATTGTTGGAAATCACATGTCCCAGCTCATCTATGTGTGACAAGGACAAAAACTATGGAATAATGAGAAGATTAGTGCAAGCACAGTATTATAACACAACTATATTGTCATAGACTGAGGTGAGACTTATACCAATACTAAGATTAGATTGACACTTCATCCCCAGCATTTCATACAGACAAGCAATTACAGTAGTGTCAACAAATAAAGCAGGAGTAATTCAATGGAATGCTTTCTCTTGCCTAGGCTCTTAAAGTTGCAATCACTGCTACAGTGAACAACAAGCTTCTCATGAGCAGATCCAGAAAGTTTTGTCAGAGGGAGTCCAAATTTGATAACCATTTTTTTTTAGTTGATGAGGCGATACAGGATCCAAACATCACTATAAATGGGCCATCATCAGCCCAACAGCATAACGCCATTTAAATGGCATTTCGCTGGTGGGCCTATGATGGCCCAGCATTCAATACTGGCTTGGTATCTCTGCAATTTTTCAGGGGATCCAGACCAGTATTGCTAAGAAACCCTATATTTTTGCGATTTTTCAGGGGGGGGGGGGGGGGGGGGGGGGGGGTCGGGACCGTCCCCACTCTGGATCTGCCCATGTTTATTACATCATTCTTCAAATAAACATGAGTGAAAGGTCTAAAGATCAAATCTCCTGAAACCCAAGTAGGCTAATAAGGTATGCTTAATTTCAATATAAAAATCAGAAATCAAATCTTAAATCAAGACCGGCTTTAAAAACACAACAATAACTTCCCTTTATATCTTTCAACAAACAGTTGAATGTAAACTTCTTTTGCTCTAATGATGTCATCTTGAGCTAGCTTTTTCAGCCAACGCTTAAGTTTTAATTTTATAGCTAAACTCCATGATAAAACTGCTTCGTATGAATTTAGCCACTGAAAAATTTCTGAAGTAGATGAGATTTTGTCATCGAATGAAAGGATACAAACAGGTAAACATCAAATAAGCTGACCCGCTGCTATCCAAGTGTTGCGTTTTTAAAGTCCATCATTATATATTGTGCCTAATTTAGGGCTTTGGGGCTGACTGCAAGAAAAAGCCTCAAAATCCTGAATTTAGAATTCTGAAAACTTTCATCTATGTATACACATAAATTAATGCTTGAAATAGCATAAAGATCATCAAATGTTATATGAAGCCTTACTAAAGAAACAACAATATAGGAAAATTTAGTGACACTTTACGCTTACTCTCTCTCTCACACACATATACATATACACACACCATAGCACTAGATACAATGATTCTATACCTTATTTCATCAGGCCTTTAGTTGAGAGTATGTCCCAAAAATAGAATTTTCTAATTTCTCAACCAAAACATACGTTGTGGGTACAAACTGTCTTAATGAGACAGTTCTTTTAAGCACCCAAAACATATGTTAAAACTGATGGGTAAGCAAAGATTTACAATTTTACACTCAGAAATGTTGGTTATCTAAACAACATGCTCCTTCCTATAAGTATACACTGAGTATTTAAGGCAGGATTTTATGAGCTGTTTACACTGTATGAAATGAATTCCAAGTGTTTCAATTCCATTATTATAATAATTATTACGTGGATGAAAAATAGTATACACGGATCCTGATCAGCTCAGCTGGATTCTAATGAAGCCATCTGATCTGGATCTACACTGTTTTCAAAAGTTAGAATAGATTTTTTTTGCACAGCTAGTTTAACCCTTTGTATATAGGAAACCCCTAAAAGGGTTCTCTTACAAACAGTGAAGACCCAGAATTATGCCGCTTTTCATCTGGGTCTTCACTATTCGTCAATGTAGAAAAGATCTTCAGACAAATATAATATTTTTTTGAAAATTATAACCTGACACCCCTAGATATGTACTATGGACTATCCCAAGTTTATTGCATCAAACCAGAAGGAAGAATTCATTAGTATATAAAGGTTTAAAGAATTTTTGCTGGCCGATATGCCTAGAGCTACAAATATTTGATAAAGAGCACTAATGAGCTAGGATAGCCCTTGCAGCAAGCAGCAAATGTCTAGGACTAGTTAACGCAAACCAAGTACTCTTAAAAATCAGAGGTCATACTACATGAAGTGAAAATAGGCCTCAATGCGAGAAAACCTGTCTAAACAACAAAGATGCAGACCAGCCTGAGCATCCGTGCAACTGATCAGCATCTTCGTCGTTCACTTTTTGGAAAATATCATATCTAGACTTGCTACAAGCAAAATTGCAATTTTCTAGCTTGTCTCTGAAGCTGGGGAGACTGGTTTGAGTCTCAATTTGTCTGAAACTCTGAAGACAGGTTTTGTCGCATCGAGGCCCAAATGTATTACACTTACATTTATCATATAACACTCTGGGAGTGTTAAAACACCATGCATTCAAAAATAATAATACATTAGTATATCAAATATGCAATGTTTTGCAATGACTTCACATTTACTTAACCCTTCAAGTGCCAATCACAACTGCAGCAGACAACAAATTTTGCGACATTTTTCCTAATTTTCAAAAACAGCCAAGCAGACAATTCTCATGAAATATCATGCCTTATTTGTTATTTTTGAAAAAGCAGCAAAATTTGAAATTGTCGTCTGCTGCAAAATGTAGGTGGCGCTTTAAGGGTATTTGCAAAACCATGACATTTTCTTGTCCAAAAATGCTACACAAAGTGACTTTAACATCATATGATTTGAATTTAAGATTTGTGGTCAATTATTCAAGATGCTCTGCATAGCCTCACATTTGATTGTTTTGTTCCACCTCATTTAATAAATTCTATAATAATGAGCAATAACAGGCCCCCAGATTAGAGTGCGTACTGGAAAATTATTTTCCTTTTTTCTCAACCAAAACATATGTTGTGGGTACTCAAAAGAACCATCTCAATGAGACAGTTCTTTTGAGCACCCCAAACACATGTTTAAATTGATGGGATGGAAAATAAATGCAATTTTAGGTGCACGAACTATCCTTATATGGGCCTATGACTAATGTTAGATCCTCTATGTCAACGACAACAAACAGTCATATACAACCCAAACTAAGCAAACCTAGTGGAAAGCGGGAAAAAAAATCAGATAAAAACTCTTCAACCCTTTATATTTTTTTTATACACTGTTTGCCGAAGTACCAGGGCCCGAGATTATAAAACTTTTCACGCTCAGCTCAACTGAGCACAAAATTTCAACTGCTCATAAAAACAAAAATACCAACAAAAAATAAAGAAGATTCTTGCTTTAAGTCTCTCAGGGTTTGTATTTATCATGCTGATAAATGTTAAAATGTCAACAATTGTTGGCATTTTAACATTTATGAGCAGGATAAATTTAGTGCTCAGCTGAGTTGAGCATGAAAAAAGTTTTATCACCTCAGGGCCTGTTAACCAGGGTCTCGAATCAAAAGGGTTAGTCTTGCTATATATGCTGTAAGACTCAAATAAAGCAATGTTAAATCTCTGTAAACAACATCCCTCCCAGGGTCATCTCTTGTACATTAAGGTTGGTAGTAACTTTCAAATGAATAGTTAGGGGAATAAAATTGCATTCTTACTGAATATATCCTCTTAATTTTGGTCAATCTGTGTGCAATTGGGTTTTATAACAAACAAGAGGACCCCAGGCCCTGGATCGATCGCCTGAGAATGACTGTTTATAAGGTCAGGGGAAAGCATTATCCTGCTCAGGTTTAGGTAATGTTGAGGAAAATAGAAGGATGTAATTATTATTTAAACCAAATGTGAATCAAATCTAATCCATGTTTTTCAACATAACATGTGAGCTACAGACGACAGACCAATGACACAAGATATCTGCTTGGCAGTAGCTATGAGCCAATAAGAACAGGATGGTTCTAGGCTGGACAGAAAATCTTTCTATTATACATTACTCTATTTACCCCAAATATTGTGACACCTTGTATGCTCAGATGAGCTTTTAATGTGTAAAACTGATTATTTTCTTATCCATCTTTTAAAAATGCATTTTAGATGCTCTAAAGAACTGTCTCATTGAGATGGCTCTTTTGAGTACCCACAACATATGTTTTGCATAAGAAATTTGAAAAAAAAAATTTGCAATTAAACACTCATATCTCAACTCCTGACCATATCTATTTTTTATTTTTTTCATTTTTTTTTGTTAATGCTTTACATTCCAGTCCACATTTTTCACTCGTGTCTGGAGAATCTCCTGTTTTCCTGGGTTGACACAGTACTAAATATGTATCAAAATCTCATTGGCTCATTCTTTTGGTTGTATTGTAACTACTAACAGATCCATACAAACAACAACAAAGTGCAGTCCCTTTATAAAGCTATGTTTGGGGTCCATAGGAATGGACTGTGTTATAAGTGAATCATGAGAGACAATTTAATAAGGAATTATAGGAAATCGAACATTTTATGGTCATTTTCCTATAATTCCTTTGTAAAATTAAATGTTTAAAAAAATTTGGGTGTCACAATATGACCATGTTATATCCGAATCCGTGTTAGAACAAGGTGAGTTATAAGGGGACTGCACTGTTTATATCCCTCTCCTTGCCAGGGTACATTACTCTAGCTAACATTCGGAGAAGTTATTAGCGGCATGATCCTTCGAGCCTGCTTCAATGTCTACCCTACAGATGGGACACTTCTTGTTAGTAGTAAGCCATTGGTCAACACAAACTATGTGGAACAAATGCATACATGGTAGTCTCCTGAAAATATATCAACACAATGATTGCAGACTTGGTATACTTGCAGTACAGTACAGTCCCTTTAAAATGCTTTATTTGGGTTCCAAAGGAATCGATCATGTTTTATTGTATTAAAAAGGGACAATTTCACAAAGGAATGGTCATTTCCCTAAGTATGGGAAAATGACCATTTTGCCTATAATTCTTTTGTAAAATTCCTTAGTAAAAAAATATAATAGCCACAACATGACCATGTTGTATTCAAATCTGGGTTATAACAAGGGGTGTTTTAAATGGACTGCACTGTAGGTGTCATGATACAACTTGACACTCTCATTATTCTTCACTGCCTATATTGCATATATAAACTAAACTGGCTCTATCCGAATTTCATAAGACCAGATAAGCATAATGTTCGAGCTAAAAGGCAGGAGTGGGGTATATAATGCAGAATAAGCTTCTCTTTTAACACTTTTTTCATTGCAGTCAAGCTGTGAACATCTACAGGAGCTTATCTCTACTGGCAAATACCTGAATTATAGTTGACAGGTCTTATCGGCTTAGTGACCATGCTGTTTATCAGCCTAAGCAAGCTCTCAGAGCCAGCCATTGGTCGAATATAATCAGATAGTGATTAAGCTCTACCTACTTTTTGTCTCATATTGAAGACACTCCCCAGTGTGTGTGTGCGTGGGGGGGGGGGGGGAGGGGGGTACAGCATTCCTGCCTTCAAACTGTATAGTTATTTCTTATCTGTCAGTTTTGGTGTAGGTTTTGGTGCTTAAAAGAGCCTCTTAATGAGAAATAAGAGAAATAAATTTCAATTACACCAGGCCAGGATTTTCAAGAATGCTTGAAACTGCCAAAGTAATTTGGTTCACCCTTAACTTCATTGGCTATTTTTAGATCATGGCATCATTTCTATTTTAGACAAAATTGAAAAAATTAAAGTAAAGTTTTGAATACTTTTGAAAATATTATGTAAAATGCTCCATTTTACATAATATTTTCAAATACATGATATTTCAAAGGCGTCAAAAGGCGTTATTATCGAGTAAAAGGCTAAGACATATCTTGTTGCAAATAGCTGATATTGATAGACTCTCATGAACAAACTCAATTCAACTAAGGTTTCAGCTTCAAAGTTTTGAGGGTTTATTCCCATTTTCAGAGGATCTGTTTGTCAGTCAATTTGGAGATTGCAGTAGCTGTCATTGTGTTGTGTGGAGTCAGCAGAACACCCACCTAACCATCAATATAGTGTTGATATTGTTTTCATCTTCTGGGCTTTCTGGAACATTTGATTCTGGCAGAATGCAGCTTTAGCTGGTGTTACGGGGTGTGATGGTGTTGCTCATTTCCAATAACTCTCATATACAGACTCAAATAAACCCTGACTGTTGTTTTCAAGTTTTGCAGGTTTGTCCTATTTCAAGGGGATTTCCTTTTCAGATAATAGATATTTCTGAACCACGCCAGAATGTCACTTAAAAGTCACCTGATAGTGTATAACTGACCAATACAACAATGTGTTAGGATGTAACATAATAGTCTCACATAAAAAATCCCACATGTTCAATCTCCCAGAATTAATTTGATGTTTACATGGGTGAAAGTTCAAAATTTCCAAAATCCTGAACTTTAGAAATTCAAATTTTAAAACTTGCAGGATGTCTACAAAAATGGATCATTTAAAGATAAAATGATTAATTGTGTTTAGATAATCTGAAAACTAATAAGAGAAGCTATAATAGTCTCCTTAATTCAGCATTTTGAGGCTGACTTTCCATGGAAATCCTGAAAACTTTCACCCATGTGTTTACCTTACAGGATGTGAATTTAACTCTTTAACTCTGGGTTATTTTTTCGTGCTTTTTGTCATCTGTGGATACTTTTCAAAATCATCTTTTTCGAAAAATTCCAAGGTACACCACCATCTGAGTGTGAAACAGTTTGGATCCACATCAGGCCTGATCTGGGTCAAAACTGTTTTCAAAGTATATAACCCAAATAAATATTTCATAATTGAGCTAGTGGTCGTTGATATTGTTTTTTCCTCTGGTAGATGTTTGCAAAGTATGTGTGGGTTTTGGAAAGGTGAACTGATGGCTCACTTAAGTAACTTCATTACTGATTGTTGTTTTTTGTTTGTTTGATTTGATTCTTTATGTCCCATCAACAATCTTTCGGTTATAAAGAGACAGGTCTCCCTGGGTTGAACCAGTTCTAAGCTAGGATTAATGTGTCTTGCTCAAGGACACACCACAGTGTCGCCGGTGAGGCTCGAACCCGCAGCCCCTCGGTCTCGTGTAAAGCACTCTACCACTGAGCCACTGCGCTCCCTACTGATAGTTAAAGAAAGAATGATGAACAAGAACATACCTGACATCTTCCCCGTCTTCAAACTCACTCAAACAGATTGTACACTTGTCCACTTCTTCAGCCTCATCATCTGCCACTCTCTTAATCTATAATACAAATGTCATACAATACACATACAATATCATTTACTATCAACTTCTGCCACTCTCTCGATCTAAAGCACAAAGTTCTTACAATACAAATACAAAACAATTTACTAGCAACTGCCACTCTCTTGATCTACAATACAAAGTTCTTACAATACAATACAATTTACTAGCAACTGCCACTCTCTTGATCTACAATACAAAGTTCTTACAATACAATACAATTACTAGCAGCTGCCACTCTCTTGATCTACAATACAAAGTTCTTACAATACAATACAATTACTAGCAACTGCCACTCTCTTGATCTACAATACAAAGTTCTTACAATACAATACAATTACTAGCAACTGCCACTCTCTTGATCTACAATACAAAGTTCTTACAATACAATACAATTTACTAGCAACTGCCACTCTCTTGATCTACAATACAAAGTTCTTACAATACAATTCAAATCCACCACTATAACTTCTATAAGTAAATTTGAAAATTTTCATAATAAGAAAAATTGACAGATTGTTTGTCACAATGCTAAAGCATACAGAAATTAGAGAGAGTGGTTATCAATCATGACTGGTAATTACGGTCATAGAATATCTGAAGATATTTATTTCTGCCAAAGACTTATGTTGTCCTAGAAAATTATAACCAAATGTAAGGCTCCATCTTTATATTAAGACTCACTTTAAAATGTGCTGTTTGCTTTGATGTTACTGTACCATATCTATAGTCATGTTGAGACAAAGCATGTGAGACTTCCAGTAAAGCTGAGAGCAATAATCTTGGGCAGAACCAACGTGATTAACTGGTACTCAGTTAACACCCTTTCACTATGAACTTACTGCTTCCTTTCTTTTATTTGCCGTATGAGTTTTCATACCAAAACTCTCTTCAAGACACAAACAACTACTGCTTTAATGTGGTAAAGTGTTCTGTTCTATTGTGTCCCAATTGGCACTCACTTTTTTGTATTTATGAGGTAACGTGTTCTGTTCTATTGTGTCCTGGCTGGCTCCCTGATTCACATTTCCTAATCTCTCTTCTAAATGTAGCAACTCCTGTAGGAAGAAAGGAAAAATTAGGAACATAATTCCCAAAATATAACCTTAACCCAAATTCCAGCAAAACTAAAAGCCAAATCCACAAGAACTATTTGCGAATGTTATCAGAAATACTGATGTTACTACACAACACCCATCTTTCATGGAGCACAATGGCTCAGTTGGTAGAGCATTAGACTGATGATCGCTGGGTTGCTAGTTCGAGCCTTACTGTCAGCAGAGTCACTATGTTGTGTCCTTGAACAAGACAATTTATCCGCTGCTTAGTACTGGTTCAACCCAGGAAGACTCATCCCTAAATAATGTTGACTGGGACATAAGAATCAAATAAAACAAACACCTATCTCATACGATCCTCGACGTGAAAAAACCTGTCTCTGGAGTTTGCAAACAATAATGGCACAGACCAGCCTGTGCATCTGCGCAGCCTGATCAGTGCCTTTGGTGTTTGCTTATGTAAAGTATCATATCTTAACTTGATACAAGCCAAATTTCTATTTTTTAGCTAGTCTCTAAATACCAACCACAGGTTTTCTTGAGATGAGGCCCATATATTTTGGCAAGTTGGTGTGAAAGAACTAGTCCAGCTACTGCAATGTAACAAGCTCTAAAGCTGGAATGATCACCTTGATAAAACAGACTCAGATCCAGCTCTTTAAGGGTAATTGTAGCAAGAACTAATATACACTGAACCAAAGTTCTAAGTGGCCACTTTTCAATTTCATTTTTTCTGACTAAGCCCTAATGATATTGAAATGTATTTGGCCAAAACATTTGCATTCTAATGGACTAAAGTTCAGCGGTGCTTTAGAAAAGTTTTCTATCACAACACAGTTTTGGGTTCAAAAATGCAAAAATCAACTTTTTAAATAAATTAAGTGTTTTGAGAGCAGATTTTAGTGAATTGAAGTTTTGGTGATTACAAAACCGTCTAGCCGACTTGAAAAGCACCACACACTTGATATTTTACATATGACAGCTTTTAATTTTTTTTTTTAAAAATCTCAATTTCTGCATTTTCAGATATTTTGAAAATCATCAGCTGCACATACTAAAATCATTGTACGCGTTTTATGTTAGACCAAACACAATACAGCTTGATCAGCCCATTTTCTAACGATTTTTGTTTCAAGACTGGTTTCCACTTCCGGTTTTAACATGAAACTTTAAAGGTCATTTAAATGGCATATGTAAAAGCTTTTTTTATATTTTTTTAAGTAGAACAGTGACACCTATTCATAATAAATAATCGTTGAAATTTCAATGCCGTGCCGCAGTTAATAAAGCGTACAGAGCAATGCAAAATTGGTATGCAAATTGCATGGTTAAAGCTAAAACTCTTTGAATAAGCCGAGATAGTGGCTCTCTTCATGTTAACTTTTTAACATGAAGAGAAATGGAGATTTCAATAGTCACAAAACTTTTTATTCTTTTTCATCTTATATCACAGCTGTTATTAACAGCTTCAAACTAATTAAAATATAAATGGATAATGTATCTGAGCAGTATTTTATATCACACTAAAAGCATGCTTTTTTGAAATGATGGTACCTTTTCTCGGACTTTGTCTGTGCAAGATCTACCTGTACTTTTGAAATGAGATAATTTGCAGTCTCAACAAAGCCTTGGATTTTTTAATAGCATTAAAATTTTGTAAGAGAGATTTTTATTTTCTGAGCAGGTGCAAAAAATGAAAGGTTGCCACTTATAACATTGTTTTAGTGTATATACATACACTGGAATGCTGAAACAATGTGGACTGATATTGGGTAGAGATTGTTACAACGCTGTTGCAATGTGGCACCAATTTTTCCACAGATAATTCATAGCTCCCTTTTCTCCCTAAATTTTGTCTTATGTGGGTTTTAGCTTAAGTCTGACAGTACATACAGCTGCCAATATTAATTAGCTGTCCTATCTATTGGTTAAAAATGTATCTAATAAACACTGTTATTTTGTTGTTATTGCTGTAAGGTGCAAAATATTGTAGAAACAAAGTGATTAATCAAGTCTCCAATGGTTCTATCAGTGAAATACACATGAAACATCTAATAAGAGGTCACCATAACAGTGTTGAAAACAAGTCATTCTACTTAAAAAAAAAAAAATTCAAATTGCAATTAACACATTCATGTCCACATTAGTACTGGGGAGTTTAAAGGTCATAGTTATGTGACTTGTTTGGAGTAATGTTACTATTTGTATCAATTTAACAAGGATTTTTCACCCAAGACAAAAAATATCTTTTTATTACGTGTTTTAGATTTTAACCCTTTTAATTTTTCGAAATTCCAATGGGAAACAAGGCATTTAACAGTGTAGTTATAAATACACCCAATAATTAAATTTGATGCTCTATTAAGACCGCTGGTGGAGTACTACATTAACTTCTAAGTTGTTTACTACATTAACTTCTAAGCTGCTGGCATAACAATAACATGGCTAATGTTTATCCAATTAAGGTGCATTCTTTTATCCATAGCATCCATCCTGTTAGTTTAATTAACGGGGTCAATCTTTAGTGAACAGTGAAAACTGGATTAATATCTGCAGCGTTTAATTTTGATCTAATACTGTTTGTTGTGTACCAACCTGTTAACAGGTTTCTTGTAAAAAATTAAAGGGTAGGATTCTAGTCTACATTTGAGCCACGGCACCAGATTTCAAACAATGTGGTATTGGCGGCTAGCAAAGGCTCAAACCAGCCTGCACATACGCGCAGTCTGATCAGGGCCTTAGCTAGTCGCTTGAATAGTCTATGACTCTAAGGCTACTGACCGAACATCATTTAGAGTTGCTTAGCTATAAAGGAGACTGTACAGGTTTGTCTGAGTCTACACTTTTCAAAGTGCCACATTGTTGGAGATCACATGTCACGGCTCATTTATACTTTACCTCATATGTAGGTGGTCTGTGTGGATTAAACATCATTCTGCCAAGCTGTAGTCTCATTCTCGTACCAAATGAAGGCATCTGTGGCATAGGAGGGAAGGCTTCTAGAGCAGGCATATCAGGGAATCGGTGCTGCAAACACAATACATCAAATATGAATGCCAACTCACAGCATTTTATGAGAATATAATTTCCATTCCTCATCCTTATTTCAAGTGATTTGATTGGCTGGAGAGCTTCACAGGTTTAGATTAACAAAAATTTTCAGCGAGAAATTGTAATTCTAACACACCTCGCATATAGAGCCAACGGTAACAAACTGTGATATATCGGACAATAATTCACTGCTAAAGTGTGTGATAGCTGACGCCACTGGAAAATGACGTCATCCATGGCGTTAGACGGTGTAACGTCGTTTTTACGCTTGAAAGACGTTACAATTACATTTAAACGTATGGGACGTAGTCTAAGTTTTGGCGGGAATTCTTCGGTTCAGTGGCGGAAACTAAGAAGAAGCTGAAGACTTCGAATGTGTTTTTCGTCGTTTATTGCGTGTTAGAATCGAAATAGATCAGCTCAAGTGCGTGAATTGTTGAGTAATAATTCACTGTTTGTCGGTCAGATGTACGAAGATAAATCACTCGCGCTGCACGCTCGTGATTTGATCTTCTTTACAAGTGACCTCCAAACAGTGAATTATTACTCAACAATTCACTGCTGGAGCTGATCTATTTCTTAAATATTGTCTTGCCCATCAATTTTAACATATATTTTGGGTGCTCAAAAGAACCGTCTCATTGAGACAGTTCTTTTGAGTACCCACAACATATATTTTGGTTCAGAAATAAGAAAATTATATTTTCGTTATGCACTCTTAACTGAAGTCTTGACAACAACAGAATTACGTTCTGCCATAGAAAAAAAATTCTGATTAAACTAGGTTCCCAAAATATGGTTTCCATATGACTGGCTCATCTCAACTATAGCTATCTGCATAAGCAGTTTATGCACTTTTGTTTCTCAAGCAAGCAAACACTGGGACATGCGATATAAATGACAAGCCACATAGGCGTAATGAGATACCAGTCACTTAGCAATGTATGAACAAAGGCAATTTTTATAATAGAAAGAACATATACACAATTTTTTTCACATTTGATGAAAATCACATCAAATTCCACATGAATGGCAACACTGACTCACCATTTTGTCTTAGTACAGGCAACAAGCTCTTTTGTCATTTTTCAAGCTATCAAGTACAGAAAAAGTGTTGATTACTGACTTGGCCAGTTTCAAACCAGTAATGCTCGACAAACACTATTAATCTGCCCGGGAGCCCCCACTCTTTCAAGCCACCTTCGATTCTGAATTAGTACCATAGTAAACTATATATGTAGATGCAGGACTACAATGCAGAGATCTTTATACATGTTTCTTTGTTTGTTTGATTTGATTCTTTACGTACCATCAACAACCTTTCAGTTAAACAGGGAAGGGTCTTCCTGGATTGAACCAGTACTAAGCTAGGATAAATGTGTCTTGCTCAAGGACCACAACTCAGTGACGCCGGTGAGGCTCGAACCCGCGGCCCCTCGGTCTCGAATCAAGCACTCTACCACTGAGCCACTGTGCGCTCCCACTTTAATACATATACACCAAGCTCATTCACATTTAAAAGGATATGCTATTGCTTTATATCCCATAAAGACATGCTGTTACATCGTTTATAACCTCTTTTTATGGCAAAAACAAGGACACGCTATTCTTACCATCCATGCAAAATCAAAAACATCGTGTTGCTTTATTTCCCCCCATTATGGCAAAAACCGAGTTAAGCTGTTACCATATAACCAATCCCCACAAATTTGATAGTTTTCATATGTGTTGTGTTCACATATGTGTTGTTGCCGGGCCGCGTAGCGCAGTCGGTAACGTGTCTGGCTACAGATGCGAGTCTGACTGCAGATCCAGGGGTCGCGAGTTCGATCCCGGTCCGGTCCCATACTGTCGTGGAGATTGATCATGAAATGATTTCTACGGTCATTCTCCTCCTTCCGCTGATTTATTCAAGAAGGGTTGTTGTCAGTTACAAGCGAAAGTATGTGCACGAATTACTGGTTAACCGCTTGTTCAAGCCTGCCCAGGAAAAAAGTGTGGTTAGGTGAACTGACCGTCCCGCAATGACCATAACTGTTGACTTGGGACGTAAAGCAATAAAACAAACAAACAAATTCATATGTGTTGATTGTACATTGTACAACAGAAGACTGGAAGTGTGCACTTTTATGTAGAACACCAAGATATTACATAGGGAGAGTGCTACAAATTGCTTGAAACAATAGTGTCACATAAGAGAAATTTATGGATACCAGTAAACAGGTACATACCTTGGCAAACAGTGAAGACCCAGATGTAATGAGGCTCAAGGCAGCATTTCATCAGGATCTGCACTGTTTGCTAAGATAAAAAAAACATTCTTCAGGGACAGAAATACACCATTTTATTGAAAATTTGACCATCAACCCCTTAAAATACAAACTGGACCATTCCATACTTATTATATCGATAGGTATTGGATAATCCATCTGGTCAGAATGTTTTGTTTGTTTGCTTTGTGGTTTTACTTACCCAGTCAACAGCTATGGTCATATAGAGACTGTCAGTTACCCTCACCACACTTTTTCCTGGGCAAGCTTGACTAAGCAGTTAACCAGTATTTCGCACACATTTTTTTGCTTTGCTTGTAACTGACACCAACCCTTCTTGAATCAGCAGAAGGAGGAGAATGATCATAGAAAGTATTTCATGATCAATCTCAACAAAAGTATGTGACCGGGCCAGGATCGACTTATGACCCCTACTCGCTACCGATTGCACTACAGGGCCTGGTATCCATCTGAATGAAAATGAGCCTTGACATGGGATTTCCAACATTGTGGTATGTGCTACCAGCAAAGCCTCAGATCAGCCTGCGCATATGTGCAGTCTGATCAGAGCCTTTGCTAGTTGCTTGAATATTCTATGAGTGTTAAGCTACTGACTGAACATCATTTGGAGTTTCTAAGCTTAACAGGAGGCTGCATAGGCTCGTCTGAGTCTACACTTGTCAAAATGCCACATTGTTGGAAATCACATGTCACAGCTCAACTAGTTATTTTCTACAATCACTTGGTGACTGTTCTATACCTACCAGCACTGGTACACCATAGTGCATGCCTGGTACAGCAAAGGGATGTAGTCTCGGAGCTCCGTGGTGGTAATGATGAAGATGATGATGTAAATGTTGATGTTGAGGTGGGCCAACAGGCGGTGGATTACTGAAATACACATAAAATAATTGATAATGCTTAAATCTAGATTTCTAATTGTGGAGAACATGCAGGTAAATTTGATCCCCGGCTGTTGGATGAGACTTTAAAGCTATAAAATTGCTCAGAAGTCGACCATTTGTTCTCTCACAGAAACTTATCAAAGTTTTTCTATACGTCTAGAATACAGATTAATGCCGTTCTGTGCTTTTGTTGACAAATGAAAATATAGTAACAACAGAAAATATGAAAAATAAACAATCTGAAAATGCAGAAGACAAATTCTCCACGGCTTCTTCGGGAGTTTTATAAATGAAATACTGGGCATGCGCAAAATATTTCATAACCAACTGTCATTCACGGGAGCTGGCTTCCTGAGTTTATTTGTATTGTGATTTGCAAACAAATTGGCGTTAAATGTACATCAAATCTTCCTACATGATTTTGTCTGCTATTTTCCTTCTTCTTAGTAGCATTGCCATTTGTGATAGTGGCAATTCTGCTCATATTCACCATTTTTTATTTCAATATAAGCACCCAATCATTCTTGAATATGTTTGTGTTGACGTTACTTGACGTTACTATCTCTTTGTATGCTGCATAAATTTGAATGCTTTGTTGTCATCTGCTGACTTTTTTCACAATTTACTTTTTCAAAAATTCTTTAACACTTTCGCTGCCAAGCACCTCAAAAAACCTGTTTCAAGGACTCCTGAATATTGAGGGTATATGGGTTCAATACAGAGTATCTCCAGGACCATTAAACCTATCACTGTGAAACTTTCACAGAATGTTGCTTATATATAAAACTTTTATTTGAACCAATAATAAAAAAGATAGTCACGTGACCTTTGGTGGCCATTTTGAAAGCTATACTGAAAATATGAAATTGCCTATAAACAACAATTTCATGCAAAAAATAAATAAAACATCCATCTACATCAAGTATCAAACATCAGGATTTATTCCGATATATTGTTTCATCATAAATAAATCAAATATAGCAGTTGAAGGGCTGAATGCATCCTGTATGTCATCCCCATGGACATGTTTTAGATATTTTTGATTTCGGCAAAGTCTAAGTCTAAATGGCATTACAATTTTTTTTGTTAAGTCCATTCTTGTACAGAAAATTGCGTATTCCTTGATATACCATATTTTTATGTCCCCTGAACATTTTGAAATAAAGAACAAAGATTTGCGTCCCTTATAATGGTTAAAAATAGACAGCTATCAACTCTGCCTTTAAATTTTGACTGAAGTCGCGTTTGGCAGTAAACGGTAAATTCGACTACAGTCGCGTTTGGCAGCAAAGTGTTAAGGAACACTATCAGAATGTCAAACAGTTTGGGTCCAAACTGTTGTTTGCAAAGGTTATCAGCAGACGACAAATGTCGCCACAAGCAAGGAAAGAGTTAAGCTTTACAATGAAATCACTTTGACAATCAGAGATCACTATTTCTTACGTCTGTATATTCTGTGGGGCACCAACAGGTCTTGGTGAATCTACTCCACAAGAACTAGGTGGTGGGTGGGGTATACTAGGCTAATATCACTATTTCTTACCTCTGCATATTCTGTGGGGCACCAACAGGTCTTGGTGAATCTACTCCACAAGAACTAGGTGGTGGGTGGGGTATACTAGGCTGATATCACTATTTCTTACCTCTGCATATTCTGTGGGGCACCAACAGGTCTTGGTGAATCTACTCCACAAGAACTAGGTGGTGGGTGGGGTATACTAGGCTGATATCACTATTTCTTACGTCTGTATATTCTGTGGGGCACCAACAGGTCTCGGTGAATCTACTCCACAAGAACTAGGTGGTGGGTGGGGTATACTAGGCTGATATCACTATTTCTTACCTCTGCATATTCTGTGGGGCACCAACAGGTCTTGGTGAATCTACTCCACAAGAACTAGGTGGTGGGTGGGGTATACTAGGCTGATATCACTATTTCTTACCTCTGCATATTCTGTGGGGCACCAACAGGTCTTGGTGAATCTACTCCACAAGAACTAGGTGGTGGGTGGGGTATACTAGGCTGATATCAATATTTCTTACCTCTGCATATTCTGTGGGGCACCAACAGGTCTTGGTGAATCTACTCCACAAGAACTAGGTGGTGGGTGGGGTATACTAGGCTGATATCACTATTTCTTACCTCTGTAGATTCTGTGGGGCACCAACAGGTCTTGGTGAATCTACTCCACAAGAACTAGGTGGTGGGTGGGGTATACTAGGCTGATATCACTATTTCTAACCTCTGCATATTCTGTGGGGCACCAACAGGTCTCGGTGAATCTACTCCACAAGAACTAGGTGGTGGGTGGGGTATACTAGGCTGATATCACTATTTCTTACCTCTGCATATTCTGTGGGGCACCAACAGGTCTTGGTGAATCTACTCCACAGGAACTAGGTGGTGGGTGGTGTATACTAGGCTGATATCAATATTTCTTACCTCTGCATATTCTGTGGGGCACCAACAGGTCTTGGTGAATCTATTCCACAAGAACTAGGTGGTGGGTGGGGTATACTAGGCTGATATCACTATTTCTTACCTCTGCATATTCTGTGGGGCACCAACAGGTCTTGGTGAATCTATTCCACAAGAACTAGGTGGTGGGTGGGGTATACTAGGCTGCTATCACTATTTCTTACCTCTGCATATTCTGTGGGGCACCAACAGGTCTTGGTGAATCTACTCCACAAGAACTAGGTGGTGGGTGGGGTATACTAGGCTGATATCACTATTTCTTACCTCTGCATATTCTGTGGGGCACCAACAGGTCTTGGTGAATCTATTCCACAAGAACTAGGTGGTGGGTGGGGTATACTAGGCTGATATCACTATTTCTTACCTCTGCATATTCTGTGGGGCACCAACAGGTCTTGGTGAATCTACTCCACAAGAACTAGGTGGTGGGTGGGGTATACTAGGCTGATATCACTATTTCTTACCTCTGCATATTCTGTGGGGCACCAACAGGTCTCGGTGAATCTACTCCACAAGAACTAGGTGGTGGGTGGGGTATACTAGGCTGAGCTTCAATCATAGCAGGAGGTGGAACCTGAAACACCACAAACTTAGCAATCAACTCAATTACTTCTAGGAACTTTACAATTGAGATGAAAAAAGGAAATTTTATGAGCTAAACATTTATTTTTCTTTGTACAGTTATTGGAGAAGTCTATAAAAACTACTTACAGATAGACAGTTTGTTTGTTAGATTTGGGGCTTTACATTACAATTAACCATCCTCTCTCATGTCACTTTTAGTCAATATTCATGGCTTATCTCAAAGTTAGTAACAATATTTGAACTTGCTCTAAATCTTACATATGAGCAGTCAAGGCTCGATAGAGCCTGCAGCGCATACTGAATCTCACAGGAGCAACTTTGCTTTGCCCTGTAGCTGCCTGGAGATTAGATGATTGGTAATAAAGATACCCTTTGCTGTTTTTTCTAGCAATTACATATTAGCCTGCATGGTGCAGTGGTCAGGCATGAGACTGAGCTCTGCATGAAAAAATCTGAAACAGGCCATAAAAAGTCTGAAACACCCTACACCCACTATCTAAAACAGTATTTTTGTAACTTGCAGATGAAATCCAACAACTTTTGAAATTAAAATATGGAATGAAAAAATCTAAAATCTGCCAAAAATCTGAAAAATCTCATGCCTGAGTGGTAAAAGCTTCAAAACTGAAGATCATGGGGACTGGAGGTCATTTCCAGGCCATGAACAGTTTTGGAGTTTTGTATGGGGGGGGGGGGGGGGGGGGGGGGGGGGGGGGTCGGAAGGGGGTGTTTAGTTTTTTAAGCATCTTTGGTTTTTAATTAAGCATCTTTTAAGGGGTGTGTATTTGCAATTTTTCGGACTGAATCAATTTAGAAAATTTCTCTATCCATGGTTGGAAGATAAGACGTATATTGCATAACATCATAACATTTATATGGAATCATGTGTGACTATGGCACCATGTGTGACGTCAAAATTGCAAACAAATTTTGTTCTAAAAGTCATTGTGTAAGATCATACATTTGTAGTTGAATTTGGAAAGATAATGATTTTTTCCATGTTACAATAGGCAGCGCAGTGACTTGTCTCAAAGCCATGAGGTTGAAGCTTCGCGACTCTCCATCATCACTGCTTTGTGTCTTCGAGCAAAACACATTAATCCTTGGTTAGTACTGGTTCAACCCAGGAAGACCCATCCCGACATAACTGAAAAATTGTTGACTGGGAAATGAAGAATCAAATCAAACAAACAAATTTAATGTTACAAGTATTCTATAAAGGCCTCCAGCAGACCTTCAGTTAAGAGTGCGCAAGAGAAAACTAAATTCGCATGAGCTTGAATATTCTATGACTGTTAAGCTAATGACAGAACATCATTTGGAGTTTCTAAGCTTAAAAGGAGGCTACACAAGCTCATCTGAGTCTACATTTGTCAAAATACCACATTGGTGGAAATCACATGGCGTGGCTCAATTTTAAGATGAGAAATTTTGTTTATCCAAACCTATGCTCCACCTATGCTCGAGTCTCTTGCAGTATAGTAGTTCTATGTTGGTGTTTACCTACCTGCATTAAGTTAGCTCCTGAAACCAACTGTGGGTGGGGTCTATGGTGGGCCCTGGCAGCTGGAATCATGTGATGAACATATTCTAGAAGTCGTTGGTTGTCTGCTGCTGGTGCTATCTGTTGAGGTCTCACAATGTGAGGATTCTGTAGAGGTGGAAATGGGGAGGGAGGAATGTGGAAAGGCGCCGGATGGTAGTGATGGTGGTGGATATGGGCCCTAGGTGGGTGATGAGGGGTCGGCTGGTGGAGGTGCGGCTGAGGTGTGTGACCACAGGAAACTGAAATAAACGAAAACAAAAAAGTTAATGTTTAAGTAAATATAAAAGTGATGAATGAACATACATACATGCACTCAGTACAAAAAGAATTTCAACATTTTCATCTAACCTTTCGGGGTAAATAGATATCTTGGTAGAAAAATATAATACTCGAGTCATTTAGCCAGTAGATGAATATAACTGCAGTTGAATGCTGCATGAAATATCATCATCATCATCATAAATTCAGATTTTTTATTAACGTGCAGGTAAATGCGTGGGCATATCAGTGGGCCCCTCTCCAGGTAACTGGCTAGCTGCACACAGAGCAGCCAAGGTTATAAAACTTTTTTCATGCTCAACTCAGCTAAGCGTGAAATTTCAACAGCTCATAAAAACTAAATTTCTGAAAAAGAAAGACTTTTCTTGGTTTCAAACTTTCTTTATAATGCTAATAAATGTTAAAATGCCAACAATTGTTGGCATTTTAATGTTTATGAGCATGATCAATTTCGTACTCAGGTATGATGCTGATGCTTGTCTTTGACTAGGCCCACCAATAGCTCAACTAGTGGTTTTCTTAAGCTCTGACTGGCTTTGAGTCAAGAGCCCTTTTATTTGTTTCATCACAGTTAGTTAAATTGATTTGATTGTTTCCCTGTGCTGATACATTCAATAAGTTAGGAAGCCTCCATGCAAGCTAAACAGTTTGTGTGCTATAACAACAACAGAATCCATAAATATTGGAAAATATCAAAATTGTAACCTAATATCTAAGACTGTGACCTTGACCTCAATGTCAGTGATAAAGGTCATCATGGTACAACATATGCTTCAGCTAAACATTATCAAGTCATCAGGCCAAGTATAAACCTCTTTGATCCAGAGGTACAGAAGATTTTATTTTGTTAAACTAAAATTAACCTAGCTTCCAAGTCTGTGACAGCTGATTGGGTTGCCATGGCAAAGCATAAAGCTTCAGTCCATTATCAAGTCATCAAGCCAAATATGAACTTTTTTGATCCAGAGGTACAGAAGATATATATATTTCTAAGTATGTGACTGAGAGCCCAACGTCTTGATGACGCATAAGGGTCCACATGGCACAACATAAAACTTCAGACCATTATAATGTCATCAAGCCAGGTATGAATTGCATTGATTCAGTGGTTCAGGAAAAATAAATAATCTTTCTAAAGCTGTTCAAATCTGATGTTAACTTTACTCCAAAGTGGATAACAGTCCATCAATATTTCCTTAGGACCTATCAAAATTGCAAAAGGGGCATTAGAATTTAAAAGTTCACATACATTTCAATGAGACGGTTCTTCTGTGGACCCAAAACACATTTTAAAACTGATGGGTAAGAAAATATTCATAATTTTACTCTAAACGAATGTGTTTATCTAAACAGTAGCAGTTAATGTTGCTGCTGTTGTTGTCTCATTTAGGCTTATGTTACTTGCATATCATTGGTCCATCTACACTGAATTTTGTCCAACTAATACCTGGTGTGACCACCTTTAGCTCCAATGATTTGCTGACACCTCTGCCTCATTGACAAAATGAATTTCCGTATGAATACCTGTGGGATGTTTCTCCACTCCTGAACAAGGAACTGCTGGCTGCCTTTTCACACATCCTATAAATGTTCAATGGCATTCAGGTCCGGTAGCTTTGAAGGACATGGTAGCTGGTTGATATTCTGCTGTTGTATCAATTAATGCCTGCTTGTGATATTCTTTTGAAAACTGCATGATTTTGTGACTTTTATGTTATGAAATTTTTATTTGCTATGATTTGAATTTATTAGTCAATCAATTGAAATGAAATTTCTGCCAGGTATGCATCATGTGTTGAATTATTCTTATTCCAAATTTTAACGCAATCTGTCCACACCTTCTCAAATTATATAACATATCATACAGGCAAGTTTGTGAAAAATTCAAGGACTTTTAAATTACATTCCTCCTGTTTTCAAGGACTGAAAACTTATGAAAAATACTGATTTATAAGTTCAAATTCTACTTCGGAAATTAGTGTAAAATTGTGGTGCCTTTATTTGGTGCAGCATATGCTGCACCAAATAAAGGCACCACAATTTTATACTGATTAAGGTCTCCAAAGACATTGTTGAATCCTCCTGTAAAAATTAAAAGACTTTTCAAGGCCTTTGAGTGTATTTCAAGTACTTTTCAAGGTAAATTTAATTTTCAAGGACTTTAAAAGACAGTCCTGTATATTCAAGTACTTTTCAAGCCTGTGCGAACCCTGAGTAAGTGTTGCATTAGCTGTGGCCTTGAGTGTAGAAATCAGACTATCAATCAATCACAATACTTCAGACAGGCAACTGCAGTTATAGTGTTGCTAAGAAAAGTCTTACCACCTGGGGCTTGACAGCTTGAATGTGCCATATGTGAGCCTGGGTTTCCTAGGTTAATATGACTTGAATGTCCACCATGACTATGACCTCCATGACCTAAAATAATAACAACAAATAGCAGGTCCATATAACCATTTGTATACTAATAGATTCTTCCTTCTGGTTTGATGCAATAATCTTGGGACAGTCCAAAGTATATATCTAGGGGTGTCAGGTTCTAATTTTTAAAAAAATATTGATTTTTTTTTGTCTGAAGATCTTCTTAACCTTTACAGTGTAGACCCTTATGAAATGCCACACTGTTCGGCATTTCATAAGGGTCTACACTGATTGCAAAAGTACCTATTTAAGGGTTCCAGTATACAAAGGGATAAGCAAAAAGTGGATTGAAATTCTGTATTAAAGCCAGTTCATTAGATTTTGGTACTTATGCCATACATTGTATACACAGTCATGTTTCAAACAAACATTTGCAGCTATCTAATGGGGCTAAATGCGTAAATGCTGATCTGAGTTGAACTTTGTATGTGCAAGCAGTGAAGGATCTGCCCATTTATGATAGCTCATCTGACCATTTACTGCTTGTATATGTGATAAGTACCAAAATCACTTGTAATGACCCAATAATTTCTTTGTCCATTAGCCTTAAAATATGCTTTTGACACTCAAAATAACCGTCTCAGTGAATAACAATTAACCCATATTGCGGGTATACTGTGGGTGTGTACAATGTAAGAGGAACAGAATGGATAACTGACATCTGTGAGAGAAACAATGTCCTTCACCATAAATACACTTACAGCTAGTCCCTAGATTTCAACTTACCATGCCTGGGAGCTGCATTCATCCTGTGACTGTGAGGGTTCTGTGGATGAATGTGTGGATGAGGGAGAGAGCTGTGAGAATGACAATGTCCTCCACCATACATACTCTCACAATTGGGAGCATGTCTCTCCGTACAAGACTGGGGACCAGCAAGGGAATGCTGAAAATAGATACAAAATTTGAATAATAAAATGACTTTCCAAAGCTAAATCTTATTTCTAATATTCCTGTAGGTGTCTTGTAAATGTTCCTAGTTAACAGCAACAGTATCAAGGTTTATGTACATCTGCTCTACCATTACACCATCTGTTTAGTTTTACTCTGGCAAATTTGGTGTGCTGTGTTGTTGTACATTTTAAAACAAGAGATTGATTCTATTTAGTCACATGGGCTGCAAAATTTTCTTTTAAGACATTTTGTGTGCTGTATTTTTCGTGCAAGTCAATTTGTGATTGTGTATATATAATTCTATTCTGATTGGGTCTTCATAGGGCACATATTATCCCAAAATTCCTGCATTTATAAAGTATATTTTTCACGGGTGGGTATCAGCGGAACTACCCCGAAATAGCATTAACGTAAATTTGTTCCTTCGTCACATCCGGGACCTTTCGCGGAAGTGGCATTGTCACAGAAAAGCCATACAAAGGTAGGTACTCTCGCTTGTTTTAGTTTTTTGTAAAAGAATGAGCTACCGTAACTTTGTAAAAATCCTGCAATGCTTTTCCATGTTGATATGATTTATCTTGCTAAACAGGCTAAAAGGGATGTTGTAAAAAGCTTTGCTTTGAGATGAGAACCGTCACCAAATCGAACCCAGAACAGGATTTCTTCAGTTTTATGTCAAAACAAAGAAAGTATGCAGATGTTTTGCCAGTTTTAGCTCAGAACAAGAGCATTTTACACATGGCATATACATGGCAGCCCATATTCGTTCTTTGGACGTAAAAATATCGAACCGATCATGTTCTATGAAAGAATAAATGCCAAAGTTTTCAGGCGCAGTATCGCCTTTGCAATCGCGGTAGTTGTAACGTCTAACTCTAGTTCCTTCGAGTATACCATGTCAGTACATGCAGGCGCGGAGAGAAATGAGTGTCATATTGTAGTATCTACTGAAACACCCCAAACTTCCACCAATCCATCTCCAACGCTGCTCCCCGTGTACAAACTAGAACACTTACCCCTGCCCCACTCCAAGTCCTCACCTCCAAGACCCCAACAACCTTTAGCTCAGCCTTTTGTGCAGATGCGCCGCAGATGTAAGTATCAGGTCTCGTCTACCGGCCCAAATATACTTGAAGTGTATATCATTTATCTACATCAGACTTGGGGTCAATTACTTTGAAAAAGTAATTAATTACTTACAATTACATTGGAAATTGTTCAATTAAATTACAATTACAATTACATGGCTTTTGAGTAAAGTAATTAATTACATACAATTACTTTGCCAAATGTAATTAATTACATTACAATTACATTTCACTGCCACATAGATAGCTTCATCAGATTTTAATTTCAGAGATATATGAAATGAGTAAAATTTCCTTAAAAAGTCTGAGTAGCCTTGGCATTCTAAATTCAATATATGTCTATAAGTTTATTTTATTTTTAGGACTTCTTGTATTATTGTCAAGCGATGCAACTTAAAAAAAAGAAATTAATACACATTGGCCTGAGAAAAAAAGTCTTACAATGTGGAAGATAAACCATGGAAATGATTTTGGGAGACTAGCTTAAATGCCAGAGAATAACTGTTCTCAAAAATTGTTGATAAGAAATCTGTGTGGCCCTATGAGACATGAATGTTGGCAAAATAAAGTACAAAAAGGAACTAAAATATTACTTGTGTGTGAAATTCTGGCTTTGCAAGCAAGAGGTTGCTATTTCGGTCCCCACTGGAATATCTATTTTATTTAGTTTTTCTTTTATGTTATTATATCAACAATGATAGGTCCCAGGTTCACTGAATGAGTGAAATCCAAATTAATTTTCTGAATCACATTTATTATAATTATTATTATTATCAGGCATCTAGATAAAAGTGCGTATTGAAAAACTTCTTTTTTTTTTAGTTCTCATTCAAAGCATATGTTGTGGGTACTCAAAAGAACCGTCTCAATGAGATGGTTCTTTTGAGCACCCAAAAACACATGTTTAAATTGATGGGTAAGAAAATTATCACAATTTTATGCTCATAAAATTTCTTTATCTGGATCTATGTATTGTTATTTTGAAGATAGCAAATAAGCAGTTTCAGGATTTAGAATAATGTAGTGGATAAATTGTGTCATGCACCTTAGCATATGAGTGTGTTGATCCCAGGTGTGAAAATTTAACAAATTGCCTTCAAGGAGTCAATTCACTAACCAATTCTATTGTCTGAGTAAATACTATTGTTGAGATTTTCACACCTTTTGTTTTGGTAACTTAACAATTAAAGGTTGGTTTCCACAGTCTGATCTGGGTCCAAATTGTTTACAAAGATTATCAGCAGACATCACTAGTATGTAAAGGGTTTAATGTTTGCTTTAAGTCTGCTTATTTGAACCTTACTACAGTAGTACAATATTTCTTCAGATCTCATATTCCATTTAACAATGAAAACTTTTGTATTGCAGGATTTTGATGCTCAGACTTCAAATGGGCACATATATGATAATACCATACTTAATCTTATAAGCACACACTGAATGCTTGAAGGTTTGTTTGCACTATATAAATATCTGATTTCCAGTTGGTCAGGTGGTGCAATGCCATTAGAAGCATGGATGAAAACCTGCTGATCTTGATAGGCTGGCTTCTTCAGAAGCCAACTGGTCTGGATATTCCATGTTTTTTAGGAGGATATGGATTTTAAAACTGATAAGTGAAGAGAGTTCTTATAAGGTTAAATATGGTAACTGTAATTTATTGTCTGTTTATTTATATACATGTATATTTATTTAAAAATGTAAATAGTGAGGGCCTCATGGAAGATAAGCAACATGTACTTATGTAAATATATATATGTGCTAAATGTTGTAACCCTCGATAAATAAAGTCTTTACTTACTTACTTACTTACTTACTTACAAAGCCTTATCTTTTATAAGAAGAAGAACAAAGAAATACAATTTGCTTAAAAATGGTGCTTTCAAAGTAGTAGAGGTAACATACATGTATAGAATGTGTCTGTGGTAAAATTGTTATGTGCTATCTTATGTCTATACCAGCATGACTAGTTCCAATTCTTATTTGTCCATGTTGCATTAAACTTTTCATATATTGAGTACAGCAAATGATAATATATGCATTTACAAAGACCAAGAACCATTTAGCAGCATTTTAAATATCTATGGTATTCTTAGATAACTGAAGTTCATAACTGATCTAAAAAGTAATTAAAAAGTAATTGAAAGTAATTGTTAATTACTGCCATTTTTGACCATGTAATTAATTACATTCAATTACTGTAATTAAAGAAATGTCTTAATTACAATTACATGCAATTACTTTAGAAATTGTAATTAAATTACAATTAATTACAATTACAATTTTAATTACCCCAACTCTGATCTACATCTCTTTATTTTACAAAAAAACAAAACAAGCGAGAGTACCTACCTTTGTTTGTGTTTTCTGTAACAATGCCACTACAGTGAAAGGTCCCAGATGTGACGAAGGAATTTTTTTTCGTAAACGTGATTTCGCCGTAGTTCCGCTGATGCCCACCCATGTTTTTGTGAACTGTTTCTTGAAACTCTGACAAAGCTATTGCCTAAAGCACTTATTATTCATAATAAATTTTTGCACCGTTATTTTACATATACAGACTAACCTCATTATCTCAAAGTCCAAGGGAATAAAGAAATTATTTCAAGATATCCAAATATCAAGGAAAACAAATTGTGACGTCATGCAAATATAATGCACATGTACAATTTCATAGAATCAGCTTTTCCAAAACAAATGTCTGCAGTACACTTATTAAACGTTTCTACTGAAAACAGAATAGAAATAAAGACAAAAGAAAAATCAGTTGACTTGGGTTTTTATTTCAGTTTATTCTACACACCCAGAGTCTGACCAGAGTATTGTGCATGAAGAAGTGTTAAACCAGCGTTAACAATCAAAAGATCTCACTGCGAAGACTGTGTTCAGAAATGCACAGTCTGTGGTAGTCTTCCCTGGGTGCGATGTTAAATTGTAGATGTTTGCAGTTTCTACTCTAACAAATGTCTGTCTATCACAACTGAATTTAAAGATAACTCACCAAAGGATGCCGCATGACATTATTTAGTCAATAAAATTGAAAGACACCACTAATTGTTTGATGTTCATATCGTAAACACCTGGGTGGTTATGTTATCCCATGATTACAATTTAGTTTACACAAACAGCTAGTCAGTACTGTATCTACACAAGCTATAATTAATATTGGAGAATACTTATAATAATAGATCAAACTCCTCTCATTTAAAGACTATTGTTCGCTGTCAAAAAGGTAAATTTCTTTGACATTCTAATTTTCAACCTTTTGACCATTCAAAAATTTTGACTTCGACACAAGCAGTTTACAAGTAACTTGCGGAAAACTACTTTTTGGGAATGAAAACAACCAAGTTCAACATAAACAAGTTAGAAATAAAATACAATGTAGGGGAAATGTTCGGGAATGGATGATCACTTCAACATAAACAGCGTATTTGAGATAAGCAAGTACAACATAGCGGGATTCGTCTGTATATACTATATTAGAATTTCCCCCAGCCCCGCAAAAGGGCATGGTAAAGTTCTCAAGAAAGGGGCAATTTCAGCATGTGGCGACATGCTAAAAGGGCACTTTTACGAAGGCTGGTCAACATTCTACACGGCTATTATCTTTTATCCAGTCCTATCTCCTTTCACCTTTCTTTTCCAATTCCCTAACCCTAAGCAGGATGTTGCTTTTAGCAGCCTTTTAAGCAGAAAGCATTAAAGTATTTTTTTTTTGCTTTATTTTTTTTTTAAAACTTCTATCCATTATTTAACTTGATAGTTATTCTGTTCTGTTATTGGAAAATAATATAATCTGTTGTACATGGTTTATTGTGCCAAATTCACACATTTGTTTGAGTTATTACTTAACCTTTTAGATATGGGGTATTGTCGAAAAACTTGTGTCACATGCTTAGGGTACTAATTAGTGACAATAGACAAAGGATTAAAGAAGTCACGATTGGATCTACTGCTGCTATAGTTTAACTTGTGTTTGTTTGTTTGATTTATTACGTCCCATCAACAATCTTTCAGTTAAACAGGGGCGGGTCTTCCTGGGTTGAACCAGTACTAAGCAAGGATAAATGTTTCTTGCTCAAGGACCACAATGCAGCGACGTCGGTGAGGCTCGAACCCGCAACCCCTCTGCCTCGAGTCAAGCACTCTAGCACTGAGCCACTGCGCTCCCTCTATAGTTATACTAAAAGGTTCAAACTAAACATTCTATTATTTCCTTAGTGGTTTAAACTAAACATTCTATTATTTCCTTAGTTTTTGTCAGATTTTGGTAATCGCTTTACCAAAATGTAGGGCATTATATGTAGATTAAGGGACATGGCCCTGGGTAAAAGGCCATGGCACTGGAAAAAAGGGCATGGTGCTGCAAAAGGGGGCATTGCGCGGTGCCATGCTTAAACTAGCTAGGGGAAACACTACATATACTTGTTAATTCTCCCTTCACAAACAAACTTCCTCTTATGACTTTATGGGTCAAAACATGTATACATCATCCTTATTTTTCCCATATCCAGTGACACTGATAAGGGACGTAACAATGTCAAACTCCAGAGAATACTCGCCTAATATTATCTACTTCTACCTCAACACCATTTTTGAGTGTAAAAAAATGAATACATAAATTGTCGCTCTTTAAAAGAAATTTAATACCCAAATCAAATGAGATCATTAATTTGATTAGCCAGAAGAAACACTTTTGTTGAGAACTATCTGAGTATCTGACTTACCCTAGAACATGAGACAGGGTCATTGAGATGAGATGATGATCCACATCTCCGACTATTGACAGCTGTAAAACTATGAGATCTATGTGCTCTTATAAGAATATCTGACTTACCCTAGAACATGAGACGGGGTCATTGAGATGAGACGATGATCCACATCTCCGACTATTAACAGCTGTAAAACTATGAGATCTATGTGCTCTTATTAGAATATCTGACTTACCCTAGAACATGAGACGGGGTCATTGAGATGAGACGATGATCCACATCTCCGACTATTGACAGCTGTAAAACTATGAGATCTATGTGCTCTTATAAGAATATCTGACTTACCCTAGAACATGAGACAGGGTCATTGAGAAGAGATGATGATCCACATCTCCGACTATTAACAGCTGTAAAACTATGAGATCTATGTGCTCTTATAAGAATACCTGACTTACCCTAGAACATGAGACAGGGTCATTGAGATGAGACAATGATCCACATCTCTGACTATTGGCAGCTGTAAAACTATGAGATCTATGTGCTCTTATAAGAATGTCTAACTTACCCTAGAACATGAGACAGGGTCATTGAGAAGAGATGATGATCCACATCTCCGACTATTAACAGCTGTAAAACTATGAGATCTATGTGCTCTTATAAGAATACCTGACTTACCCTAGAACATGAGACAGGGTCATTGAGATGAGACAATGATCCACATCTCTGACTATTGGCAGCTGTAAAACTATGAGATCTATGTGCTCTTATAAGAATGTCTAACTTACCCTAGAACATGAGACAGGGTCATTGAGATGAGATGATGAGCCACATCTCCGACTATTGACAGCTGTAAAACTATGAGATCTATGTGCTCTTATTAGAATATCTGACTTACCCTAGAACATGAGACAGGGTCATTGAGATGAGACGATGATCCACATCTCCGACTATTAACAGCTGTAAAACTATGAGATCTATGTGCTCTTATTAGAATATCTGACTTACCCTAGAACATGAGACAGGGTCATTGAGATGAGACAATGATCCACATCTCCGACTATTAACAGCTGTAAAACTATGAGATCTATGTGCTCTTATTAGAATATCTGACTTACCCTAGAACATGAGACGGGGTCATTGAGATGAGATGATGATCCACATCTCCTACTATTGGCAGCTGTAAAACTATGAGATCTATGTGCTCTTATTAGAATATCTGACTTACCCTAGAACATGAGACGGGGTCATTGAGATGAGATGATGATCCACATCTCCTACTATTGGCAGCTGTACAACTATGAGATCTATGTGCTCTTATAAGAATGTCTGACTTACCCTAGAACATGAGACGGGGTCATTGAGATGAGATGATGATCCACATCTCCTACTATTGGCAGCTGTAAAACTATGAGATCTATGTGCTCTTATAAGAATGTCTGACTTACCCTAGAACATGAGACGGGGTCATTGAGATGAGATGATGATCCACATCTCCTACTATTGGCAGCTGTAAAACTATGAGATCTATGTGCTCTTATAAGAATGTCTGACTTACCCTAGAACATGAGACAGGGTCATTGAGATGAGATGATGATCCACATCTCCGACTATTGGCAGCTGTAAAACTATGAGATCTATGTGGTTCTTCTACTGTCTCTGGTACCCGGTCTCGGTTCCATGCTATCTCTGGCTCTGGAGGTAGCATCATGTTGCTAGAGGCTGATGATCTGCTCCATGCCATGTCAGCTTCTGCTGGTAGCACTACATCAGAGGAGCTAGAGGTTGTGGTGACGGGGTCTTCATTGGTGGGGTTTGTCTCAACATTATTGAGGTCACTATTAGCAAGAGTTGATGACGTCACTGTATGGTGGTCTTCACAGTCTGACTCAGTGAGATCAACAACCACAGTGGCTCGACCAGAAAGGTCTGCTCGCTTTCTAGACGGTCTGAAATAATTAAGTTATAATTACACCATGGGTCTGCCTGTACGTGGAGATAATCCACAAGCTTTAGCGAGTGGATTATCTTATGCACAGGTGGACAAACATGGTATAACTATTTTATACAACCTACATCAGTGTAGACCTTGCACATCACAAGATATTTCATGCTAAAGTTGGTAAGGGTGGTATAAATAAACATGAACTAATGTGTAAAAATATGCAAACAGAAAATGCCTAGATTAGACTGTGCACATGCACTGTCTGAAACAATTTTAAAAGTAACATAACCACATGCATTAGTCTCTGTATAAACATGAATGAACAGCTACCTATTTATTTTTACCTGAGCCTTCATCTACTTCAATACTTGATGTATGCAAACAGCCCCGGTTCGTTGGAGCCTTCGTTGCTTGCTGCAGTATTACTTTTGGGGTACTTAAAAAAGTATTAGTAAGAACCAATAACATATTCCTTTCAATACCAATAAATTCTTTCTTCAGATTTGATAGTAATGATACAGTATCAGTCAGAGTGGGATGGTCCATTGGATATATTGAGGAGTCACAGGTTATCATTTCCAAATTATATTGCATTTTTTTCTCTGAAGATCATTTTTGTCTTTAAAAGAAAAAAATAAAGATCCTGATGAAATGCCACATTCTGGGGAATTTCATCTGACACTTCACTGCTTGCCAAAGTTCCCATTTACGGGTATCCAGAAATAAAACAAGTAGCCCAATGGGCAACGATCGCTCATCATGGAGCCAGCATAATGTTTGGAGACACCATAATTTACGATGCTCAAAGGCAGATAACTCTGAACTTGAAACAGTGACCAGGAATTAATTCAAAAACATAAGATATTATGGCAGTTCTAGTTATCTGCAAGTATTAAAAAGATCTGAATAAAAATTGCATTGGAAACCTGGTGAAAGTGTAGTTTTCAGATACTCAAGGGCAGCTACCTTCGTAGTCAGTTATGGGATCTGACCGAAATTCAAACTCATCCATACTTTTATGTATGTCCTGGTAACCTACAGGGATGAAGAAAATCAAATGAAAAATGAAGGTGCTAGAGTGGTCACAACATTATATAGTTTTATTTTAGATGCTCAAGGGCAGCTAACTCTGTAGCTGGTGGATGGATGTGGCGGAAAATCAAATTCATTCAAACTTTTATGGAAGTCCTTGTTACCTACAAATGAGGAAATCCATTCAAAAATGAAGGTGCTAGAGTGGTCACAACAGATCTCCCATTGTAAGTCTATGCAGATTTTTTATGGTGCTCAAGGGAAGTTAACTCCACAGTCTAAAGTTGGTTCTACTTTAAATTAAACCCATCCAAGCTTTTATGGTTGTCCTTGTTACCTGAAAGAATGAAGAAGATCCAATAAAAATGAAGGCGCTAGATTGGCACAACATTATCAATCAATTTTTAAGATGCTCAAGGGCAGCTAACTCCATAAAGGTGATGGGATCTTGACTGAATTCAAACTCATCCAAGCTTTTATGGTTGTCCTTATCTGCAAGAATGAATATGATCTATTATAAAATGAAAGCACTAGAATGGTCACAACAATTCTCCCATTATAGGTCTATGGTGATTTTTTAAGACGCTCAAGGGCTGCTAACTCCGCAGTCGCAGGTCTGATCTGGCCCAATTTTGAACCCATCTAAGCATTTATAGTTGACCTTGTTACCTGCACGAATGAAGAAGATCCAATAAAAAATGAAGGCGCTAGAGTGGTCACAACATTATCCATCAATTTTTTAGATGTTCAAGGAGAGCTAACTCCACAATAGGTGATGGGATCTTGACAAAATTCAAACTCATTCAAGCTTTTATAGCTGTCCTTCTTATCTGCGAGAATAAATAAGATCCATTCAAAATTGAAAGCACTAGAGTAATCACAATGTTTCTCCCATTATTTGTCTATGGGGATTTTTCCAGATGCTCAAGGGCAGCTAACTCATAAGCCCTTGGTCAGATCCTGCATAATTTCAAACTCATCCAATCTTTTATGAGAGTCCTTGTTTGATGAAAGAATAAAGAAGATCCTATCAAAAATGTAGGCGCTAGAGCGGTCACAACATTATCCATCAATTTTTAAGATGCTCAAGGGGAGCTAACTCCAAAACAGGTGATGGGATCTTGACGAAATTCAAATTCATCTAAGCTTTAATAGTTGTCCTTATTGTAAGCAAGAATGAAGAAGATCCATTCAAAATTGAAAGCACTAGAGTGGTCACAACATTTCTCCCATTATAAGTTTATAGGGATTTTTCCAAACGCTCAAGGGCAGGTAACTCGTAAGTCCCTGGTCAGATCCTGCTGAATTTCGAACCCACCTGAGATATTATGGGTTTTCTTGTTGCCTGCAAGAATGAAGAAGATCCAATCAAAAATGAAGGAGCTAGAGTGGTCACAACATTATTTGTTAATTTTTAAGATGCTCAAGGGGTGTTAACTCCAAAATAAAATTATGCGATGGGATCATGACGAAATGCAAACTCATCCAAGCTTTAATAGTTGTCCTTAATGTTTGCAAGAATAAAGAAGATCCATTCAAAATTGAAAGCACTATAGTGGTTGCAACATTTTTCCCATTATAAGTTTATATGGATTTTTCCAAACGCTCAAGGGGAGGTACCTCATAAGTCCCAAGTCGGATCCTGCTGAATTTCGAACCCATGCGAGATATTATGAGTTTACTTGTTGCCTGCAAGAATGAAGAAGATCCAATCAAAAATACATGAGCTAGAGTGGTCACAACATCATTCATTAATTTTTAAGATGCTTAAGGGGAGCTTACTCCAAAATAGGTGATGGGATCTTGACAAAATTCAAACTCATCCAAGCTTTAATAGTTGTCCTTATTGTATGCAAGAATGAAGAAGAACCATTTAAAATTGAAAGCACTAGAATGGTCACAACATTTCTCCCATTATAAGTCTATGGGGATTTTTCCAAACGCTCAAGGGCAGCTAACTCATAAGTCCTTCGTCTGATACTGCCCAATTTCGAACCCATCCGAGATTTTATGGGTGTCCTTGTTGCCTGCAAGAATGAAGAGGATCCAATCAAAAATGAAGGTGCTAGAGTGGTCACAACACTATTTATTGATTTTTCACACGCTCAAGGGCAGCTAACTCCGAAGTCAGTGATGGAATCTTGCCGAAATTCAAACCCATTCAAGCTTTTATAGTTGACCTTGTTACCTGCAAGAATGAAGAAGATCCATTGGAAAATGAAGGCACTAGAGTGGTTACAACTTTTCTCCCATTATAAGTCTATGAGGATTTTTCCAAACGCTCAAGGGCAGCTAACTCATAAGTCCTTCATCGAATACTGCCCAATTTCGAACCCATCCAACATTTTATGGTTATCCTCGTTACCTGCAAGAATAAAGAAGACCAAATCAAAAATGAAGGACTTAGAGTGGTCACAAGGTTTTCCCCATTATACTGTAGATTCGGAAATTTTCGCGAGAACTTAATTTTTGCTAATATTCGCGAATTCACTGCCCCGCAAATTCAAAGTTCTCGCTAATATTGACTTACTCAAAAGCAAGTTGCACTCATCGTCGAAGATCTTTGAGAATGGCTTATAATGGACGATGGAGCAAACAGATACTGAAAAGAGAAAATCTTGCCTTAATGTATTTTACTCCCTCATCATCTTTATCAACAAAAGATGAAACAATATTTGTGTATTTATTTGTGTTTCAGTAAAAAGAAATAAATCACTGTTTCTCGCGAATTGACCACTTGTAATTTAAAGGTCAAGTTAACTGTTATTGGACTTGAAAAGATAACGCAAATCAAGGTCATTCTACGTGAGCGTTCAACCGTTACACAATAGACGCTTAGAATGTTGAATTGATGGCTTGGTAGTGTTTCCCCCAGCCCCAAAAAAGGGCATGGTAAAGTTTCCAGGAAAAGGGCACTTTAAGTGCGCGAAAACGGGCTAAAAGGGCACTTTTGGAATGCGCGGCGACAGGCTAAGAGGGCACTTTTCAGTCCAAGTTCTTAATTGAATTTGGTATTGTCATATATATAAATTTATGTCCCTTAGCATAATGCAGCTGTTATCTGTCCTTTTTAAATGCAAAATATACTACTTATTTAATTATTATTTAGAATTTTCAAACCAGTTTTAGGACTCCTATTTGAGCACACACTCAATATATTATTATTATTATTATTTTTTAATTATTAAAATTTATCAGAATCACATTATTTATATGGGAATCATTTTTTTTCTTCAATTGCCAAGATCACTTCCTAAGTTTTTAACAAGACTGCCTTTCTTTCCAGTACTTGTTTTGACAATCTTACTTGTTCCTGGTTCAGATTCACACTTCATTTTAAATACTTGCTAATTGGGGTATTGTCATCAAAGTGATGTGTCAAAATTGCCTCAGGTAATTAGTCACCATTGTAAAAGAATTAACACTGAGTAAACTATTGTAACAGCAGGTGTCTTCCTTGCTAGTTCAGGCTTCAAACTGAAAAAACTGTAACTTCCTTAGTTTTTGTCAGATTTTCATGATTTTTTTACCAAAATGTAGGGCATTTTATGTAGTTTTAGAAAAGGGGCATGGTGCTGGGAAAAAGGGCATGGCGCTAGAGAAAAGGGCATGGCGCGGCGCCATGCTAAAACTGGCTAGGGGAAACACTACTTGGACAAGCGAAAGATAAAAGATCAGTTACGCTAAGTGTGTGTTCAGAGAGACAATGACATAATTATGGCAGTTCAAGTCGGCACGTCAAAAATGGACGGCTATTCTGTGGACTACAACTTTTGGGAAACTACAATTTGCATGCCTAGTTTCAATCCACGGAAATGACCGACCACACAAATGCTTGCTCGCGAATTTAAAACTTCGCTAATAATTCGAAAATTGAAAAATCGCGAAATAAAAGCCACGCGAAAATTTCCGAATCTACAGTAACCCTATGGGAGCAATCTGTTGCCATGGAAACCAGAGTTCTGATCCGATCTGGCCCAAAACCTAATGGAGTCAATACCCCACCCCAATGATGCTTCTGATGAAATTTGATTAGGATCAGCCAGCTGATCTCGGAGATATTCATGTTTGAAAGTGTGGACAAATGGACGGACGGACATACGCCCAATATTGAATATCGAGCCAGCTTATAAAGGGCCATTAATAAGGGGCCAAGTGTCCGAAATAACGGGCCAGTTTAGCTCCCAATTGGCCCGTTAATATCAGACTGACAAATTACTGTGGGCCACTTCCAGTTTGGACGTCCATCACCATAGTAAAATGGCCCCTTTTTAGAAGTTTATTTTATTACCTCCCCTGAGGTCCCCTGAATCATTTTATGCAACTTACAGAGGGCCATGGCCCCTTGTTGAGAAATGGCCCCTTGTCTATCTCCAGACGACTAAAAAGGCCCCCAAATCCATATCAGTAGCACGGACGGACGGACGCCCACTCGACTCCCATCCTATAAGCTCACCCTGAGCCTTCGGCTCTGGTGAGCTAAAAAATTGACTCTTTCCTTGCTAGTGGCACCTTTTGCAATCTGCTGATAACCTTTGCAAACAGTTTAAACACAGATCAGAACCGATGGTCTATTGGCACTGATATGGATCCAAACGGTTTGACACTCTGATAGCGTTCTTGAAAGAATGTTTAGAAAAAAATAATTTTGAAAAAAATCAGCAGACGACATAAAAAAATACCCAGTATGCAAAAGAGTTAAAAATAATAAAATTATCTAACTGCCTCAATAATCACCTCATTTATATCCTAGCTATCCTTACATTATGTTGTCATAAAAAAAAAAACAATTTCACTATGGAAACAATTGGTGTGATGGTCATTGTCAGTGTCTCTTAATCTAGAGATTTCCAAAGTGTACATACATTGATGAGTTGCTTCCAAACAGTAGCAACAAATCATGTTAGAGAAATTTACAATTTGGATAGCTTACTTAACCCTTTATGCACTAATCGATTCTTCCTTCAGGTTGGATACAATAGGCTTGAATTATTGCATAACCAGTGCCGCACGCTATTAACAGCCATGTTATAACCGACAAAAACCCATGTATTAATCAGGCAACTCAGGTGCTGATGATGCACGGCTTTTGTACTTTACATATACGCATTCTAGGCCGTCACGAAAATTGACGTCATCAACAGTAACGTGCATAGAAATGAACGTTATTTAGTGACGTTAGGGTGACGTAAGACTTTTCCCTGGAACAGGCATTTTATAAACATATGAATCCTTCATGCTTTTGCGCGCCATTATAGTAATACTAAAAATGAACTTTTCAAAGCGTTTTTCCAAAGTTTTCAAGTGACAAAATGACTTTATGCAATAATAACGATCAAACATGGTTTTCTGATACACTAACATCTGCTAGACCCCTCAGGGGTCATTAAAACCCTCGCCTTTCAGGAAAGGCTGAAAGGCGCGGGTTTCAACACCACCCTCGGGATCCAGCGATGTTAATGCATAGAAAAACATGTTTGATCCCTATAATGATCCATTGTATTATATCATCGGGGTCACAGGTTATAATTTCCAAAGTAAAAGTGTAATTCTTTCTCTGAACATCAAACAGTATAGACCCAGATGAAACGCCACATCATGCAGCATTTCATCCGGGTCTTCACTGTTTGCAACAGTACGCATTTAGAAGTCACTAGTATACTAAGGGTTAACCCTTAAAGCACAAGGAGAAAAAAATGTATCTGAAAATTTTGTCTGCTCAAGTCGTCTGCTGCAAATAATTGTCTTACATTACCGACAAATTAAGTATAGAAGCAAACAGCGTGGAACCAGAACAGACTGCTCCTATAGGAGCAGTCTGACCTGGGTCCACACTGTTTGCCATAGAGGCTTCTTAAACATTTCAGCAGACGAGAAAAGTAGACGACTATTATTGCGATTGGCGCATTAAGGGTTAACTCGGAGCATGATGCGTACCTGCTTGTTTCTATTTTAACCACTTCAATATCGCTGTCATCAGATGCTGATCCTAGATGAACATCTTGTATGATAGGAGAAGAGGCTCTGGCAGCCGCGTCCTGCTCCGTAAACCTCCCTGAGTCTACCTCACTGTCTGTAAGATCAATACTTCTAGTAGGTGTACCCTTACATTTGATCACCGAATTATGTTTATCTTTATGACTTTTCTTATTGGACATATTCTTGATATGACACGGCTGAGGTTGTACCACACAATGTTGATGCGTGTCCATATGTAACACTCTAGCTTCAGAACTTCTATAGTCACTCGCGGATAATCCTGGTAATGGGATTCCAAGATTGGGTGAGACACGATGATGGTCTGGACTCACTGAAGAACTAGTTTGTGGGCTCGTTTTACAACACTGCCCACTTAATGTCTTTTCTGAGCTAGTTCTGTCAAACTGTCCATTCAATTCCCCTTTAATAGCCTTTGGCCTGACAATTGTATTGTTTTTCTCCCTATGAGCTGAGCATGGGTTAGCATTGCTATCATGACTATGATGAAGATGGGGCACAGTGATTATATCTATATCTGAAGATTCCTCACTATCACTAGTAGTGTCCATACTTTCTTGACTACTAAATCTGGGAGCTATAAGAGCAGCACTTGTGGATGCTTGTTGACTGTCTCTAGTAATATGATATGTATCTCTAACAGAACTCTCATCTATAACAACCCGTTCCTTTGGCAGCACAACTTCACTCTCCGGCAGTGGTAAACTACATCTATTGTTTATTTTAGGTTGCACTTCTGGAGCACCAAACTGAGGCTGACGCCTCCTTCTGAAATTCTCACAAACTACACTAGAATGAGAATCACAGTCAAAATTAGGCTGACTGGTTTGCCGACAATCAAGCACTGATTGGTTCTCTCCAAGATTGAAGTGAGATGCACCTGCTCTAGTCGGTTCACCTATACGTCCCGAATGAGTTCCATTTTTTCTCCTAATCACTTCTTGTCGGGCAGTTTTATCATCTCTGTTCACATGTGACAAACCAATAGGTTTCCTTCTGTGATGATGAATGTTACCACGGAGACCTGGGTGAGGTAAATTAAACAAGGCATAAGGATTTGTGGAATCAAACATGTGATGTGGTTCAGATACATCATCATTCCAGGCCTCTCTAGGTCTCTCACCCCAGGCTACTCGTGGAGAAGCCAAAGATTCATAAGGAAAGTTGGGATTCCGCTGAAGATGATCTCTGTCAGAATAGTGATCCACTGGACAATCCTCGGAGTCACTAACATCGGAACACATCTCTACGACATTATCTCCCCACCGTGTCTGTTCTTCAACTTCGGCACCAAGTCTTCTCGTAGGATCGGCATCAGTGGTCAAATGAGAGAGATGATCCATGTAGGAGCGGAAGTTCTCGGTCATATTGGATGGCAATACATCATCAACATATCTTTCAGGGGTTACAGTAGGAGGCTCCAGTTGAACAAAACCTGCAATTTACAATTAATAAGTTCAGAGTCTTGGCGATAACATAGGCCCCGAGGTGATAAAACTATTTTCATGTCAACTCAACTGGGCATAAAATTAAACTGCTCATAAAAACTAAAATGCTGAAAAATATAGATAGCTTGATTTTAAACACTCAGATGTATTTATCCAACTAAAAAATGTTGGCATTTTAACATTTGTGAGCAGGACAAATTTCATGAGGCATAAAAAAAGTTTGATAATCTCAGAACACTGTTAATTGAAGTGGTAAATGTGAAGAATACGGTGAAGATCATTCAAAGTTGTCATATAGAAGGATGTAAGCTTGCCAGCACCAATCAATAACCAAGATGAATAAGGAAATATTCAATGCTATCAGAGTGAAAACTATTTGAACAAGTTCATAAGATTTGTGTAGTTATCACAAATGCAATGAACCTTCATCAGTTGCCTATGTGAAAAGTGTAACTTCCAAATTGGTCAAGACCAAAAACATATGGGCCTCGTCACAAGAAAACCTGTCTTCGGGGTTACCGAAAAAGCGAGTTTCAAACCAGTCTCCTCAGCTACACAGACTGGCTAGAAAATTGAAACTTCGCTCGCAGCAAGTTTACATATGATACTTTCCACAAAGAGAATAACAAAGGCGCTGATCGGACTGCGCAGATGCAAAGGATGGTCTGTGCCTGTGTTGTTTGCAACCCAGGAAAGACAGGTTTTCTCGCGGCGAGGCCCATTTTATATGCTTTCTTGTACGTAGCTGAAGGTATCAATCTATCATCTTTACAGAATCTTCCCTTTTAAACTGCAAATGTCAATAAGCTGTAAAATTATTGGAATGGTGAAAACACTTTGCTTCTACAATACCACTGCTATTATGATAGGATTGATAGCTCTTTCTACAATACCATTGCTAAGATGCTACTTTCATAAGTTTCATTTTATCTCGGACCCATTAAACACTGACTGGTCACTTACATACAGGTAAATGTATATATTGGAAATACCTTGTCATGGCTCAACGGTGGATGAGCTTTCAAAACTGACATAGGTTGAAGATTAAATAATCATATCTCTGTTATTCTCTGCATATCTTTAAATTTTCTTCAAAAAGCAATAGCTCAATATACTATCTTTAAGACTGTATTGTTATATTTTACTGAAAGTGTATCCATCTTTATGAACATCCGCAACAAACCTAGGTACCTTTCTTTAGCTACTTTCGGCACTTTTAGCCAAAAATTGTCAGAAATCGACATAAAAAGATGAGAAAACTTCTATCTATTTTTACTGTAACTTGTAATATTTCAGCTTCGCATGCCTCTTGTAATCTTGTGTATGTTCAGAATCAATTTTAGTGGCTGTAGTACTCTGAAATAGCGCTAAAATAAAGCCTCGACAACATAACTTTGTATTTCTGTCAGTGACCAGTCTGTTTATACTGGGTGCAAGATTTTATAGACTTATATCAGTACAGAGTGCTTTATATCAAACAGCCTTATAATGGTAAAATTTGTTTTGCAAAATTACCTGCGGCAGGTGTGGTATTACTGGCTTCCATACTGTAATCTTGTTCTTCTTGTGGGGGTACCCATATTGTAGGACTCACCTGAGGCACACCTGATCAAAGATATATGTACAAAAGTCAACATTAACATATCAAATAGTTTCCATAATCCCAAAACTCAATGATACTCACAATATATACTTAAAAAGAAACGCAACTCTTTCTAAAATAGTAGTTCCTTCTTTTTCATAAAACAATTCAGCCAGCGATAATGAAATAGCTAAGAACCGTTATTTGCCTTGCATACAGCACCAAAATCAGACCGCTGTGACTTATAGTTGGCGAGCTGCCTCGAGAAATGTAAGGCAACCCCCATTTTTAAAGTCACAAAGTTAAAAAAGTGTGCCTATTTTGCGAAAAATCGTTTTAAACCAATATCGGTTTTTGAAAGCAAAAGGGTAGACAAAATCAAATCAGGTACTTTTATGTTTCTGTCAACATTTATTTTGTCAAAATGAATTTTATTTTTTTTTTGCGTAATTAGCCATTTTTATCCAAACGAATATTATTAATCAAAAACTTTTAGTGTCACCATATAGCCCTCAATACATTGCATAGAAGACATAAGTTTGTTTGTTTGTTTGTTTGTTTGGTGCTTAACGACGCATCAACCCTTGTGGGTCATTAGCGTCAGACGGTTTTAAACTAAACATGATGTGGATGGAAAGAGTAAAAATTTGTAAGATAAAATAAAAGGAATGATGATGATGAGTTTGTATAATGATAATAAAGTGCAATACGATTGTTGACAGGAGAGACCACGTACAATATCTGACAGTTTCAAAGAAGATAAGCATCGTGACATGATCGAACAAAATGCGTCTATAATCTGTTTTAAAAAAAAGAAGGTTGACGTCAATAAAGAAACACAGCAACACAGCGACTGGTAGCGTAAATAATCAATAACTTGCAAACCATTTAAGTGTTTTCCTTTAGTTAAGACATCTGGCTATCAGATCAAGCTGTTTGTTTTCAACTCGAATGAGACATCACTTTTTTAGGCTCCATTTGTTGAAATTTACTGACGTCATTATAACGTCAGAATGGAAATCGTGATCAACACCATTTTACAGCAAATCATTACTCAATGCGCAGGAACACAGGATATAATAAAGAAATTAGCCTCATGTGATCCATATGGAAGAAAAAGTGGATAGAAAACGGTTGCGTTTCTTTTGCGTTTAAGTATATCATAGGTATGAGGTGTGCATAACATGTGGGTGTTAATTATACCCGCTTTTTTTTAGAAAAAAGGGTAAATTACTTTCGTACCAAAGTCGGTCCGTCATCCGCCCGTCCTTCAGGTTTCGTGTAAATGTATCTCCTAAGCCGTTTAGATGTAGCAACTGCAAACTTTGTAGCTCAATAGGTCACATGATGTAGAGGATACTGTGCAACATTTTGTGTGACCTTGACACCAAGGTCAATGTCAAAGGTCAAATAATGTATTTTGTTGTAAATGTATCCCCTCCTTAGATGTAGCAACTTCAAATTTGTAGCTGAATAGGTCACATGATGTAGAAGGTACTGGGCAACATTTGTATGACCTTGACCCCAAGGTCAAAGGTCAAATACTGATTTTTTTTGTAAATGCATCTCCTCCTAAACCCATTGACACAGTAACTACAAACTCTCTAGGTGCTGGTTGCTTAACTTTAATTGTTCTTGCTGTCGTGTGGCTGTTAGTGTTCTGTGTCTCTTCCTAGAGGTGACTTGGGTTGGTCTGATGTCTGTGATTGTGACATTTCATGGTCATGCTCACTTGCTTTTTTTCTGGCCAAGTAAGGTAAGGCTCAAACCAGCCTGCTCAACAACAGAGACTAGTTAGAATATTGAAATTTTGTATGTAGCAAGTTTGACCACTCCACTGGCACAGAATAGATTATGCGGATGGACAGACTGATCAGGCTTTTGTTGTATAAAGGAGGCAACAAAGTCAGGGTTTCTGACCTTGAAACTCAAATTGGTTCTTAGCCCTTAAAACGCCAGCAAAAAAATCATCTGAAAACACCGTCTGCATTTGTTGTCTGCTGCAAATTTTTGCTAACATTATTTAAAAAAGTTAAGTATAGAGACAAACAGTGTAGACCCAGATCAGACTGCTCCTATAGGAGCAGTCTGATCTGAGTCTACACTGTTTGTTGGAAAGGCTTCTTAAACATTTCAGCAGATGACAAAAGCAGACAAATATTGTTGTGATTGGCGCTTTAAGGGTTAGTTATGTAAATACAGAACTACCAGTATTTAGTGTTTTTAGAAGTTGTGCATTGTACAGATTCTTTAGATACTGGTATGGAAAATGTGGAACTTTCTCTTTCTGTGTCAGAAGCAGTCTGATCTGGGTCTGCACTGTCTGTCTAGAACTTTATACATTCAACTAGTATTTGAACATCTACATGGAAGATGGAACATCTATCCCGATGCATTAAAGGGGACAGCAACCTTAATGATAAGTATGTTTTATCAGCAAGAGCTCTATGAACCATGAATTTTGATACAAGTATCATCAAAATCAGTTGAAAAATGGGCAAGTAATGGGCATTTAAAAAATTGAATATGGCCAACATTTAGCCGCCATTTTGAATATTTAATTAGTTTTCAGAATTTTTTCAACTGCTTAATTATTAGTTATCACTACTGTCACATCATCTGTGTTTCAGCAGATATGCAGCTTTATACACAAGGAAAATGTTTCATTTAAGATTAATGCAAATAATCCATTGGTTTGTCTTTTATTTTGATTACGCATATTAAAGGACCTCGGACAGTTTCCTATTCAATCTGCCCAAATTTTGACAGCCTGTGGCTAGCATAATGCATAACTGACAATTATAGTTTTGTGCTTACATGAAACCCTTACATTTAGTGCATCTAACAAAATAAAAAATATTTTGAAAATATTGCTTAATTATGCCAGGACTTTAGGGTTTAGGGGGTGGGGGTATTTTTTGTGACCAAATTTTATTTCACAGAAAGTCAAAGTTTCGTTGAGTATTCACCTAAATACATGTTAATGTAATGTTTGCGGCATAAAACTTGAGACGAAAGTGATGCGTTTGCATAAAATTCGGGTTGAGAAGATTTCATTGTTTCGTCTAAAGAAATGTGCTGTCAATTTCTTTTGACTATTACCTGTAATGTTGAGAGTTCAACCAGTCCAACTTGTGCACTGAGGTGTATCATATCTGTATACTGTATAAATCATAGTCTAGATAAACACAGTTTTAGCGTAAAATCGTAATAGTTTCTTACACATCAGATTTAACCTATATTTTTTGTGCTTAAAGAACTGTCTCATTGCGACGGTTCTTTTGAGTACCCACAACATAATGTTTTGGTTGAGAAATGAGACAATTAATGTCTTTGTAAGCACTCATAACTAAAGCCCTGATATATGCCATTGCAAATTGATATTTACCTACAGGTTTTTACAAAATAAGTTTCTAATAAGTTTTTATAATAAGAAAGCACCTCAGTAAAACTTTTTCTATTTTCTATATGTTGAATAGCAAAAACGGAGTTTTCAACCCATATTTTTCAATCGGTACTTGTCCAATGAGGAAACGGCTTTTGTGGATAAGTCGAGGGTTGAACCTACTATCTTTTTCATAGAAAAAATATCATTTTCTTTGAAACTTTTCTCTGGTCATTTTTATGGGCAATCCTTCATTAAGACTGTCCGAGGTCCTTAGGCAGAGTGACGTCACTAAGCCTACAATATGGCCGCTTCCATTACAGTCCATTTGCAAATATTCAAACGCCCATAACTTCCACATTTTTCAACCGATTTAGATGAAACTGGTATCAAAATTCATGGTTTATTTAGATCTTTCATATACAAGACATGTTTCATGTTTATTTGAACACATTCGAATTTCATTTTTTGCGGTCGCATTAAATACAAAATGACACATTTTGCCTTTTCATACATGACGGACGTGTCCCTGGTATTGCCAACTAGACAAGGTGACAGTTTAAAGCATAACAATAACACGGCGGTCCTAAATACATCCCCATCCCCCTTTAACTGATTTTAAGAGCTAAAATGGGCGTATATTCTAAGAAAATACATATTAAAGTGCAAGACTTTCTTTTAAGTTTAGAGGAACATTCAGTCTATTATTCAAATGAGAAACAGCCTATGTGTGCATGTTTTTGCTTGCCAACTGGGCTTAATAAGTTCTTCCATACAAGTGCCCAAATGGGTAACTCATGTATTAAATGTGTCTTGGAAGAATTTTGAAAAACGAATTCTCAAAACTCACAGCCAACTCAATTTCTTAGATATTTTAAGTATCTATCGCCGATAAAACTGATCACCAAATATTGCATTTGAGTACCTTTGCATACAATTTAGTGTTGCTATGGAAACTGTAAACCCTAAAATTTGATGTTCAAGTTGCTGCTAAAAAGTCATTATCCATCTAGAATGTTTTATTTTCTAACAGAACACACTTTAATCATTTATGTACAATATATAAAAGGTTCCAAGAGAACAATGTCATACGTTTTAGAGAAATTGTTCGAGAAAGATTTAGTACATTTTGTTTCAGACAGCATTTTTAAACGCTTATAATTTGACTGCTCATCTTCAGAGACTGTTTCAAACCAGAAAATAAAAATTAAGAACTGTTTTCTTGATGGCTGCATGTTCCTGGAGATCAGACTAACTCATGGAAATCAATTATTACCAAATATAACGAGAAATAAATTAGTGACAGCATTTTCAAATTTGTTCATATAAACATGAAACACCTCTTGTAAAACATAGTCAGGGTTGCCGTCCCTTTTAAATAAGATGCACAGCTTTCCAAAGATTTAAGCTATTTATCAGAGTTTGTTTGTTTTGGTTTGATTCTTTACATCCCAGTCAACAATTTTTCAGTCATGTCCGGATGGGTCTTCTTGGGTTGAACCAGTAATAAACAGCGGATAAAATGTCTTGCTCAAGGAAACAATACAGTGACTCTGCTGGCAGTGCAGCTTGAACCAAAAACCCTTTGATTCCAGTCTAATGCTCTACCAACCTAACCAGCACTAATTCTTAGCATGGCTATCTTACCAACTGATTGTGCAACAACAGCCTCAGCACAGGCTTCAAGTACTTCTGTGTTTGTAGATGGCTGCTGTTCAGTATCATCATTGCTCGACAGTATGGCAGGGAACTCAGACACTTCTTCTTTATTACTCTCCTGTTGAACAAAGAAATAAACAATTCTACTATCACAGGTTTAGATAAACTTTTGAGCATAAAAGTTTAAATATTTTCTTACCCATCAGTTTTAACATATGTTTTGGGTGCTCAAAAGAACCGTCTCATTGAGACGGTTCTTTTGAGTACTCACAATATATGTTTTCAGGGTTCGCGCTACCGATAGCCATTGTCGCCAAATGCGAAGAAATAATAAATTTGGCGCAAAAAATTGTAATTTGGCGACAACTATTGGCGAAAGAAAAATCGCTAGCGAAAATTTTGTCTAGCGTCGGAACGTCGCCTCCGGCTTACCTGTAAGTCATTGCCTTGTGCCGCTTGATGTTAATTGTCAATTAACACCTCGATTAACACCAAACAATTCTGTAGCTGATCAGTCAAACCTGGACACGCGCTGCTTTTAACCTACGGCGATCGGCACACTTTTAACAGCTGCTACCGGTAACGGTCAGAATGACAGACCATAATATACATGGTGTCATACTGTGCATGAAATAAACTGCACAATCACCATGATATCTTTGCTTATTGTAGTCTGTAATAATAGTCATTAACTTTCTGAATTTTAAACATTTCGTAATTTTAAACATGATGAAAAGACCGCTACATCGCCGTCCGCAAAGAAGAAAAAAATCAAGTGTCACTTTCAAGCTCATTTTCCATCAAGCTTAGTGAGAAAGGGGAAAGATTTGCATGGTGTTCACTGTGCCATTCTTTCATCTGACAGCATCACTCACCCGACATTACCAGACATGCTAAATGATGCGCACATTTCCAAAATTCGGACAGTAGCAAGACAACCCTGAAGATAGCTTCTCTCTTCAAAACAAACAGAGTAACGCACGCCGTTCAAAGGGTTTTTCTCGAAAGTCTCAGAAATCCGAACCTATCCTTTATAAACAGAAACCTTTTATTTATAAGGTAGATGATGATATGGCTCATAAAATTTGTTTTGTCAGAAAAAATATCGGTAAAAATGAGGTAAAAATTATGCAATTATGCTCTCCCCTAACATTTTTGAGTTAGCTCCCTTTTGGCAATATTTTGCTCACGTTGGAATTCATTGCAGTTATTCGTTTTTTTAACATATATTTTCCAAATTTAAACAGCTTTCATCAATGCATTTTTATAATTTTATATTCAAGCGAGAATAACATTGATTGCAAACTTTTAATCACTAAAAACAATGACCAAAAACCGGAAGCAAAAAAACCCATATTATATTAATATTGGTGTCATATATAGTTTCCATTCTTGTGAAAAGCCAAAATCAATGTTGAAAATACCTTTCAGGTGTTTAAAATAGATGGAGGTAGACAATCTTCAAACAAGTGCTCACAAAATAGAGCTATGTACAAACACATAGAGAAAAAGTCTGATCATTATCCACTTGTGTTGTAATAGTTTATAATATTTTAACGTTTGGACTTGCAACAGGTACTTTGACAAACAGTGATTATCCAAAACAATGGCATTTCATCAGTGTCTGTTCTGTTAAGAAAGGTACAAATATACATCAATTTTAAGACTGTCAAAGGCTCTAAATACAAAATGGACTATTCCATACTTATTGTATCAATGTGTATAGAATAATCCACCAGAATTAGGGGTTAAAGACAGAAGACATTTTAACAAAAATGCCCCAAAATTTGGCCTTTCTTTTTTGTGCGAAAAATGGCCAAAAATCTGGCTCCAAGTTCAAGAAAATGGCGCAAAAAAATTCAGATTGGCGAAAATGGTGGAGAAAGAAAAATAAATCCTAGCGCAAACCCTGTTTTGGTTGAGAAATAAGAAAAATATTTTTCTTTTACACACTCATAACTTTAGGCCGGAGTATGATGGATGACTAACTCTTTCTTGTCTGATGGTTTGTTTGATTCTTTACGTCCCATCAACAATCTTTCAGTTAAACAGAGACGGGTCTTCCTGGGTTGAACTAGTACTAAGCTAGGCTAAATGTGTCTTACTCAAGGACACAATGCAGTGACCCCGGTGAGACTCATACCCGCGGCCCTTCGGTCTCAAGTCAAGCACTATACCACTGAGCTACTGCACTCCCTACTTGTCTGATGGAATCATCCATACAATATCCGTACAGTATGATGCAAAATAGCTTGTCTTGCAGATTCATACATGAAGGCTGTAGGTAAAGATAAGCAAAGGTTTTTTTGATTTTCTGATCCATTTATCAAAATATGTTTTGGGTGCCCAAAAGAACGGTCTCATTGAGGAATTTTTACGCCTACAACTAGGGCTGTCGCATTTACACGTGTAAACGGTTATGTTTCATGTTTTTGCAATAAACGTTTACAAAATTGGCCTATTGTTTAAACGAACTTTACCAGCATCGTGGTTTATTAATAGCGTTTCCAAATGAGAAATATTTTTTGTTTGCTTTTCCAGATTTGGCTGTATTTGATAAAGTATCTACTGCAATTAGAATTACTGCAGAAATGCCCAACGGACATGTCTCATTGCCATAAAAATTACCTGAATATGGTCTCACTCTGTCACTGCTAGGAGAAATTATATTCATGCATTTTGATCAGTCAAGTAAAGGCATGTCTTAATATTTGGTGCAGACACAGGTGTGGCTTAAAACTGTTTTTGTTTTTTACTTCCTTTCGTCGTGTGTATTGATGCCTATTTGACGATTCGCAGTTATGTCTTGTCCGTGTCAACTCGTTATTACACACTTGCAACTGAAGAAAATGCCGGTAAATGTTTGAGTCTGCGCATGTTGCAATAGCTTACCAATTACTTGAAATGAGTTCTATCACAACCCAACCAAACAGTTTTGAATGTTCGCACAAGGTACATTTTTCAAAGAGTTTTTTATGAAAAATATCGGCAGTTTTACCAATTTACATAATGAAAAAATCTATCTGGAAGTTTCGTGTAAACGCATTCATTTCTGTTACTGGAATAATGAATTTGTGTAAACGTTTACCAAATTTCGTCAGTGATTTTTTTACAAATTTGTTTCTATGAGTCCCGGGACTCACTAGGCCAAAATTCTTTGCATCCCAAACTCAAAGTTGTGCATCCAATATGGGTCCCATTTTGAATCATAAATTTTATGTATCCATACGAATCCGGCCCATTCATAGAAGCCAATTTCCGAAACAAGACACTGGCATACTTACTTATACAATAAAGATCAAACTTACTTTGTCAAGTAAAATAATTTATAGAGCCCAGGTAAATAGCTTGTGTTCATCTAACTCTGCATGCCTACAAGTGTACTGCTGGAAGTTACTGCATTTGAGCCCTTGGACATACCATATTAATTTTTCTTTTTACCATCTGTGCACAGTACAGTCCCCGTACTTCATGAGCCTGCAGTAATACTTTAACCATTCTATTTCAGAGTTGATTCTAGAATTTGTCTAGAAGGGGCCAACTCCCCCCCACCCCCCTGTGTTCCCAAAAGGGTGCCAATCTGCAAATCAAATGGGTAATGGTAATGTTCTAAAAAAATGCCTACCAGCCCTTCCCCCTAAAAAAACTTACCAGCCCTTCCCCTAAAAAAACTAAGTCCACACCTAAAAAAAAATTGAGCAGGGGTTGTCTTTAGGCGCTGGCCTGTTCTGTTCACCCCCCCAACCACAATAACCCTGGCCTTCAAAAGTGTTGGACAAAGACAGAGGGAGAAGAGTGGGAGGGGTGTCTGATTTGAATATAAACAAATGTAATCAGAGCACCCTCTTCTCCAGAATGATAGATTTTTGGAAAATAGATTACTGAATGGTACATACCTGGTCGGTAGAAGACAATTTAATATTCCTCTGAATGTCAGACTCAAATGCCAGGCCATTTGTTGTCATTCGTTTAGGATTCATTTTCATGCCTCTTGCTAAGGAAGTTGCCACTGTTGGGGAGTTTGTCCCAAGGGAAGTAATGATCGCTTTACTGTTGGGGAGTATTTCGGTACCGGTTTTTACCAATATTATTCAAGACACGGTGTGCAAGTAAAAAAAACACATTCAAAACGAAAGTGCAGACTTTTCGCCACAATTTTTAATGCGTCCTGCGGGACTCTCATGGTTGAAAATCATGCGTCCTTTGTGAGAATCATGCGTCTGAGACGCAGGACGCGCAGGTAAAAAAATCACTGATTTCGTAACGAGGCAGCCTTACCAACAATATATCGTTTTGCTTGAGAAATAAGAAGACATAAAATCTGATTTTGATCTGATAGCCATACCACACTCACTTGATACCAGCCAGCAAGAAGACAAGAGCAGCACACTCCTACAAGTTCCAACAGTACCCTTCATCTACCGACTGTTTCGAATTCAGCTGACAATGCAGAAAATCACTAACTTCTTTTTTCGATACAGTACAGGTATCGCAATGTTACTATCAAATGCGACCTAGCGAGTTGATTCGCGATGAAATCGCGATGGTCACGTGACATTTTGTCGCGGGTTTAGCGAGGGGATAGCGCGGACTCGTCGAGTGATCAGCGCGGGCACGTCGTGGGGTAGCACCCGCGACGCGTCGCGAGATAGCGTGTGTCGCGACGCAGGGCAAATTTATCTGAATGGCTCTGTCGCGGAAAAGGTTATAAGTTCACGCCTCACTGATGAGCTACTTTGAAGTGTGTACGTACATGTACATTAACCGTGTGTACAAAAAAACGAGCAACGAAATAAAATTGCACTGGATGTATTTGGTTGTTTTAGTTGCTTTCTTCTCCTTAACTTTCCCCTTAATATCTTTTTATGTTTTTCGATTGAATCGCTTTAGGTACTAAATGAAGAATGGATTACAAAGAAATTGGTGTTGAATTGATTAAACTTCACAAGAAATATCAAATTTAAAAAAAACGGTTATGATAAAACCAGCCTGCTGAGTTACTTATGCTCGCCCATAGCAAGTCTAGATATGACCCTTTCACTTAAATCGAAAACAATTGCGCTCAGACTGCGTGGATGTAAATAAAAGTATTTATCTTACCTTCAAGCAATTAACTAATAGTCCATTTATAAAAGCCTAATCACTTAAAATTAATCTTCTAACGCATAATTTGTATTTTTTTCATACCATCTGATAGCCCCCCCCCCCTCCCCCAGTGAACTCCTTGTAGACACGAGCTCACAAATAATGGGCTCTTTTGCAAATGTGCTGCTGCGCCAGCGTGTATAAACTATGATTGTCTACGTGACGAAGCGCACATATAGCGCACTGGTCATTCGCGGATCCAGAAAGTTTTGCAAGTCTGACAACGTTTTTTTAGTTGATGACAGGGGAGGATCTAAATACCACCATTGGCGTAGCACTCATTACACAATCAACGCACGTGCGTAATAAAAAATATTAACACTCAAGGGAGTTCACCTAATGTGGTAAAATGATTTTCCATACCCAAGGAACTGCTCTTTAATTGTAGAGAATCATTGCTTGTTACAGTAGTCGCCATTTGACGTGCGTAACTTTTTCAGCGTTCTGGCTACGCCACTGACCATTGAAGCGGGCCATCATCGAATGCTGACTTGGTAAATTTGTGATGTTTCTGGGGATCCAGTATTGCTGATAGAAACCTTATATTTTGTGATTTTTCAAGGGGTCCGGATATCCCCCACTCTGAATCTGCGCATGCTGGTGATTACATAATTGGGTATACGTTTTATAATACGTACGTCAATAAAAAATAAGGCGAACTGATCGAGTGCATATGCCTCGCCTAGCCTGTGCTACTCAGCAAGAAACATAAGTACATGACATGCAATCGTAAGTGAGTTTCTAATTGCATATGCGAGCAACAAAAGCTCAGGCGAGTCTGTGCAAATGCGCAGTCTCATTAGAGCCTTAGCTCCTCACATTCAAAACATAACTATAAGAAGGTGGACGGTGTGTTTATTGTATGTGCGAGCAACGAATGCGCAGTCTCGTCAGAACATTTAGTAGACAATGGTGTTTTTATTGATTGTGCGAAGCGAGCGCTGGAGCAATCTAAATAGGCCGACCTTAAATAAAATGTTGGTTTGACGTGCTCCTACCTACCCACCCATAACAGACCCTATCCCCAAAAAATTATTGCCTTTCTGAGAATCTTTATTTTCTTTTTTTTATTTTTCTCTAATTCTGTTAACAAACTCTTCTTTAAAATCATTAAAAGCCGTTTTTTAATTCATAGATTGTTATTATATATGCATTCTTATAGTGAGACTTATAAATTCAGTTATTATCGTTCATATCTTCGTTTCATTGAAAGGCCGAATTCGCTAGATATGTCCGAAGATAAAAAAAACTGAATGCGAACCCTAAAAATTGGAGTATCTTACCTTATACAGCATCCATTAGGTCATGTGTTTTGGGCGCTCAAAAGAACGCTCTCATCGAGACGGTTCTTTTGAGTACCCAAAATACATGCTTTGGACTAGAAACAAAAAACGTGAGAAAACTTATCTTCGAAGTTCACAAAACGAGTCAGTTCAGCTACAGTGACTAGCGGAATCTTAACATTTTCAAAACATCCCCCTTTTTGGAGTTGTGCAAAATCCAAAATTTTAATATCCGCCAAAATTCTATATCCGTACAATTGCGCAAGTGCGCAGCCCATCTGAGCCTTATCTGTTGCAATTGTGTTATATTATGCGTTGTCCGACGTGGGGAGAGGTTTTTGCGCGGATCCGTGTGGGGGGGGGGGGTGGTCCAGACCACACTGGAAAATCACGAGTCCTATAGATTTCCGTTGGAATTAGCAATTGCCCCCCTCCTCCTGGTAGAATTGGACATCTCCTGGAAAATATTGGACCCCACCCCCTGTAACCTTAGAAACAGTAGTTCTCTTGTAGTACACCATTTGAACCCATCTGAAAACTATGAGTTGGACTAAAATACATATAAAAATGTCAGAACCTTTTTGTAAATTTTGACCTTGACCCCCCCCTCCCCACCCCGACGATAATTCCAGGATCAACGGTTGTACGTCATAACGTTGCCTAATGTGATAGATGTTGGTGTCTTACCTGGAAATGCTTTTTTTTTATTACTAATTAAATTCGTAATTTCGATTCACTAACGTTTTCACTAATTTTCCAATTTGACGATCATATACAACGACCAAATTGTGTGTACCCTCCAACACCGGATAGGCGGCAATCGAAAACGTTCTTAACAATTGACCAACGCCATAGGCGGATACAGATCGAGGGACGACATGGGGTCTGGACCCCGCCCCTCCCCCCTTGATAGGGTTTCAAAGCAATACTGGTCCGGATCCCTGAAAAATCAAAAAGCTACAAATGTACGAAGCCAGCATTCAATGTTGGTTCTACATCGGCCCGATGGTGGCCCGCTTATTGTCTCTTCTCCCCTCATCAACTAAAAAAATAGTTGTCAAAGTTGGACCCCCTCTGACTCCGCGCATGAGCACCTATCAAAAATCGTTAGAAACAGTGTTTTCGATTGCCATTTGTCGCCATTCTAGCGACAAATTGCAATCTAACTCTCTGTTGCTAACGATTTTATCTACGTTCGTGGATCGTATTAACGTTTTAGATTGCCGCCTATCCGATGAGCCTCCGAGTTCCTCTTGTTGAGTATGCTCGACAGAATCGCCTTGGAGAGGCTTTACTTATGAGTGCCCACAACATGCAGAAATAAGTTTGGCATGACCTTAGATGTCAAAAGTTGAAATATTCTTTGACGGCTTCAAACTTCAAAGGCTTCAAACTTCAAAGCCGAAATCGCCCTTGTGTATAAAATGACATACGTGACAAAATACAGTGATTGAATAACGGACAGTCTCGTCTGCTGATTTTATGAATTCCATAAAAGTTACAAACAGCTTGGATCCAGATCGGGCCCGACTTTGCGTCGGCCTTATGCCCGACTTTTCGTCGGGCCGAATATGGGTCCAACGTGTTTGGAGATGTCACTTGTTATGCCTATTGGGTCCACACTGTTTGTCTCTATACTTAGGCCTACATTAGTCAACATATGCAGCAGACGACTGAAGCAGATTACATTTTCAGAGGCATTTTTTTCAGTTAAAGTCTTACGGAAAACAAAATTAGAATGATTTGACGTCGTTACACGACTTTTAAACAATAAGTATTCGTCTTTGCGGCACATCTACAAACGGGGGTTCACATCAGACAGCGCAGATGCACAGACTGAAATAAACTTCTGCTCTATTTTGACCTTGAAACAGGGTGTTTAAAATATTCGATGTACGTCGTCTCATTGAGGTTGACGTGTGTGAAGGGGAGGTAATAACAAAATGTCTCTAGTCCAACTAGATAGCTGCGCATAACGTCGGAACTGCGAAATATACATAAATTTCCCGAGCAAGTCTTCGACCAGTACACCAAACGACAACATAGCACGTCTACGAATTGCCTAAAAATATTTCAGAATTTTAAACAATGAGCTTCGAAGTACAACGACAAACGGTTCGCTGCTGTCTCCATTGCAATATCTCCATTGTAAATTATCAGACCTCCAGATAATGAGAATGCGTAATTGACATATAACTTGGTTTCTTAACAAACATTTGTCTTGGGTACTCAAAAGAACCGTCTCGCCGTTCCGATGAGACGGTTCTTTTGAGCACACAAAACACATGTTTGAACTGGAATCACACTCAAAACATTCGTTCGTGTCGAAGCTCGAAATTTGGCAGCTTTCCGTTTTCACGTGCAGATGTCAACTGAGAGGTACATCACATGTCAGTGGATCTCCAGTGTTTTTTTCTGAATGCATGTTTGTCATGCGCGGATCCAGAGGGGGTCCAACTTTGACAACGTTTTTTATTTGTTTTTTTTTTGTTTGAGGGGAGGAAGGATTCAAATACCATTATTAGCGGGCCATTAAATGCCCGCCAGCGAAACGCCATTTAAATGGCGTTTCGCTAGCGGGCCGTTGATGGCCCAACATTTAATGCTGGCTTTGTAGCTTTGTGATTTTAAGGGGATCCGGGCCAGTATTGCTAAGGAACCCTATATTTTTGTAATTTTCCAGGGGGGTCCGGATCCCCTGACCCCCCCCCCCCCTCTGGATCCACGCATGTTGGTGGTATTCGTTACTAGAATCGCATTGGATGTGCCATTCTAACGAGTTCTCAAACTAGTGTAGGTATGTAAGAAAAGGAAAATTATGGTTTAAATATCGTCACATGTGCTGCTACATGTACCTATTGCTAGCTAGGATAATTTTGCACGTTTTTTGTGGCCTGTCGAATCTTTGTAAATTTACTTAAGGAACTCCTGACAGGCCTGATCTGGATTCAGTGGGTTTGCTACAATCTATAAGGTTATCAGCTGGCATCACTGGCATGTGAATAGTTAATTAGTGCATTTAGCTTGCATCAGGTGTCAATTTGTCTAATGAGACATGTAACTAATCATGGATATCATATTTTAAAGTGGAATAATTAGTAAATAATTTCACGGTAAGGAGATTTCTTCAATTGTTTTTATGTCGAAGGAGACTAATAAAGTGAGTTCGTCCATCTGTCCGTAGACGCAATGAGGGAGGTATTTTGTGAGCGCAACTCCTCACAGTTTTAGTTCGATCGTTTTGAAATTTTGTAGGTGTTTTGTTCATGGTCTAAAGATGAGCATGAGGTTTGGACATTATTTTTCACTTTTTTCAACTTGTGAACTTCGTCACTAGATACAATGAGAAGTTACTTTGTGAGCGCAACACCTACAATTCGATTCCGATCTTTCGGGACTTTGCAGATGTTTTTATTCATGCTCTGAAGATGTGCATGTGGTTTGGGCATTATCATCAAAATATTTTTTTATCATATTTTGTACAGTGACTGGCTAGTATCTTGAAAGTTTCAATGTTGCAGGTGTATTAAGCTATTATAATTTCCAGAGAGTGAATATCAATGACGCTGATCAGATGCGCAGGCTGGTCTGCGCCTTTGTTGTTCGCATGCAACAAAACCAGGTTTTCTCGCGTCGAGCCCCATATTTTGAATACATGTTTGGTCTCTGGTCTTCATGCCTTCCTAAATGTACTTTTATTTCATACACAAGTAGAAAAGGCCCGGGCTAGACTGCACATATGCACACACTCGTCTGCGCTGCTGCTGCTCGCATATGCAATAAAGACCAACGTCAATTGCGTGTCTAAGTCTATTAAATGTACTGAGTAGCTATATGGCTCTCTGTCCAGCCTGCGCAAATCCGCAGACGTCTGAGCTTTTGCAGAAAAAAACGACGTCGACTTTGTGTCTGCGTCTTCTAAATGTTTAGAATGTAGCGAGACCGCAGACTCGTTTGAGTTTTTGTTGCTCGCACATGCAATAAAGACCAACGTTGGTTGCGCGTCAACGTCTTCTAAATGTACTTATGTTTTGAATGCGAATAGCAAAGGCCCTGGCGAGACTGCGCATTTGCGCAAATGCGCAGAGTCGTCTGAGCTTTTGTTGCTCGAATATGCAATAAAAGCCAACGTCGATTGCGTGTCTACGTGTACGGAATGAATGTGAGTTGCAAGGGGCTTTTAATAGGGCTCTGGCGAGACTGCTTGTTCAGCTTTGGTTCTATTTTTGTACTGGCCTCGCTCTTGCTTGAGCTTTACGCCAGGGAGCATGGTTGCTGGCATATGCAATATTAAAAACAACAGCGAACGCGGTCAGTCTAAGCATGCAAGTAGAAAAGGCTCTTGCGAGATTGCGCAAATGCCTGTGCAGTAAAACCAAGATTTGCCTACTAGTGTCGTCTATTGATAACTTTTGCAAACAGATTGGAACCAGACCAGGCCGGACAAAAGGTCGGGCCTGAGCTGTACCCAAACTGTTTGACACTCTGATGTTAAGCCTTATAGAAATTTTCGAAAAAGTTAATTTTGAAAAATTAATCAGCATGCGATAAAAAGGCGCTCTCAGCTGAGCTAAAATGGGTTTGTGAAGTTTTTAAGTCTTGACTTAATTACTGAGTAAATTTTGCGCTTCAAATATTTAGTGGAAACAGAGGCTACAAACTGGATCTCGGACACAATGTTTTGAGCCCATCCATCAATTTTTATGGGTTCAAACCTAAAGCTTTCCTCTTCTTAACAAAGCATATAGTCTTATAATCTGATCATACGAGATGTCTCGCTGTTTCAATTTTGGCTGACTGTAATATCTGACTTTCTCTTTAACTAGAAATCGAAGTCAGCATGCAGCCTGCGAAGGGACTGCGCATTCTCGCAGGTGTTGAGCGAGCGAAAGTGAGTTCTTATTTTGGGAGGGTATAAAGTGCGAACCGCCAAATCTTTTAATACATGTAGTAAAAACACAACGTAAATGTATGCTGCGTAATATGTACATGTGAAGGTAAATAAGGTAATCGTACGTTTCTTTACCAAAGCACAGCAGAAAACCAGAATGGACCGTTACAGACCATGAAAAATCTACCAACAAACTTACTAAAGACAACGTTCGTTTTCATTGTAACAACAAAATAACTGAAAACGTGATGTTTCATTATTTTTCATGGCCGGATAGACGTTTTGTCAAAATTTGTCGATAATAGCGTCAGTGCAGACCTTGGCGAGATACAATGACAGAGCATGCATATTTTGTTTTGATAAACTTGTGCATTTTGTCACGTAGACAATGTATACATGATATGTGCTTTTGTTGGTCAGTCAAATAGGGCTACACTGTAATTATGGTAAGCGCAATTTCATAACACGTTGTGTGTACCCGTTAGAATCATCTTACCAAGGTGATTCTATTGAGAACTTGCAACATGATTTCGCAGAATATATTTCATTTGAAAAAAAGTAGAAATATGTTATCATCAAATGCGAAATCTAGCGTGATTATTTGGACTGGTAAAATAAAATTTTGGGAAAAAAATAATTGTTGATTCATTTGTAAGTCATGTCATGGTAAGATTATTTGTAATTGTTGTTCACTATTTCACCGTCACAGCCCAGTTTTGTTTTTGATAACATGTGCATTTTGACACGTACACAATGTACACGAGAGCTGAACCTTCATCATATGGTCATCAGGTCTTTAGCATTTATTTCAGAACACATTGAAAATTTATGCATGTTGATGTTATTCTTTAGAAAAAATTAATTGAATGTGCTGAAAAAAATCAAGACACATGAAAGTGTGAACGACTATTTAATGATAATTACGCTTGGACTACAGATTGGTGAGAAATGTTGATGTCAGAGGTGTTAATAACAAATAAGATAATTGTGGATCAACAATGGATTTATTTCATGGTAAGAAGAATACTTAATAATCTTCATTTGCTGTTTTAACAAGCCTGACAATATTTTTTTTAATAGCGCCTGTACACTCATCATTCTGACTGAATAGTGATTTATTTCTACACACAGGTAATCGTGCGTGACCGCGATCAATGACTGAGGGAGGCCACGTCGTATCTGCACGTCGCGACGCGGGCGCGGACATGAGCGAGATTTCAGCGCGGGAATAGCGAGGGTTTAGCGCGGGAATTGCGAGGGTTTAGCGCGGGATTGGCGTGGGGGGTAATCTTTTTCGCGCTACGCGTCGCATCGCGACAGAACACGTATGATAGTAACATCGCGATGCCTGTACTGTATATAAAGATAATAATTATGGGCCACATGGAGAGAAAATGTGTCTTCGGGGTTTCTGACTGCCTAAGATTCAAACCAACCTATTCAGCAACAGAGGCTAGCTAGAATGTTGAAATTCTTTTTAATAGATGAGTCACAAAGGCGCTAATCAGACTGCATGGGTGTGCAAGCTTGTCTGAACCTTGGTTGTTTGCATGCAACAGCAGGGATTTACAGAGTGTGTAACAAAAATTTAATTTTCTTATTTCTCAACCAAAACATATGTTGTGGGTACTCAGAAGAACCGTCTCAATGAGACGGTTCTTTTGAGCACCCAAAACATATGTTAAAATTGATGGGTTAAGAAAATATTTACAATTTTACGATGAAAAATTTTGTTTAAACCTGTGCAACAGTCAGGTTTTCTCACGGTGTCACCCATAGACATGTACTGTCCCCAAGCAGCCTTGATGATGTGTTTTTTTTGAGCACCCAAAACATGGGTAAGACTAAGAAAACATTTACAATTTTTCTTTCAAATGATTGATCTAAACGTGTGAGTGTACCTCATTCTTGCTTTCATCACCAGCTGGCTGCCATGGCGAGCTACTCTCTTCAGGAATAGTCAGGGAATCCATCTAATACATGTATGCATATCTGAAAGTATATTCAACACTATGCTCAATATTTACTTTCTCTAACATAGATAAGACAAAAACGGTGTGAAAATGCAATGGAAAACTTAAGTAATTGAGCCGCGGCATGAGATTTCCAACAAATTGACATTTTGACAAGTGTAGACTTGGACGAGTCTCTGCTGCCTCCTTTTAAGCTTAGAAACTCCAAATGGTGTTCAGTCAGTAGCTTAACACTCGTAGAATACTCAAGGGACTAGCAAAGGCTCTGATCAGACTGCGCGCATGCGCAGGCTGATCTGAGGCTTTGCTGGTTGCACATGCCACATTGTTGGAAATCTCATGCACTGGCTCAATTTCAGTTTCAAATTACGTAAACAACTATCTATCAGGAGAAAACATATTAATATGCTCAATTTACAGCAATTTACAAGGTTTTCCCATGAGGACTTTTTTGTTTGGGAGACATCAAGCATCAGGCTCTGAGTCTCTTGCTGAAAATTACTACATGTATGCTTTCTGCGGCGATTGGCCAAAACGTTTCATCTGCCTGATCCCAGAGGCTAGACCAATACTGCATAAGTTGTTGTTTGATATTTCTGACAACTTGACAGCATGATGTTCAATGACCATAATGCATGTTCCCCTAAAATTTGAAATGACCTCTAAATGAACAAGACAAATTCGACGAATTTATATCCCCCGACGAAGGGTTATTGAGAAAAACATGTAAATCACAAAACACAAATCCCATTTATCTAACCCTTAGTTCACTTTCAGTATCATTCAGATCATAACAAACGTCTGTCAAGTATGTTTTAGTGCTTAGTTTAATGAAAATAAAAATATACTTACATCTGCACAATTTCAATATCTGACCTTTAAACCCAACCCCAGAGGTCAAGGGTGTGTGTAAATTCAAAGTGTTACCTTTCATGTAGGTCTACACTTCTTCCACTTTAATTTGATATGCACATGACCACTTTTAGAAAAGAAAAAAAATGACCTTTTGACCCCACCCCAGGGGCTTTTGCTTTCATGGTGCTCTGTGCTCTGTTCCCTTTAATTTGATATGCAACATGACTACTTTCAGAAAAAGATATAGTTTGACCTTTTGACCCCACCCCTGGGTTGAGGGTGTGTCTGTGGGCAAAATATTTGCTACCATGTTGCTGCCGGCGTCGTCAGCTTTAATTTGTTTGGTTATATTCAAAACTCCAAAAAAAAGTTTCTATTTTTTCCAATTTTTGGAGGAAAATTCCCAATTTCAAGTTAGAAAAAAGTTCAAAGAATAATAATTGTTTTGTCGATTAAAAGTTTGCTTAAAATTGTTTGTACAGCATGTGTAATCAGGGTTCTCATTCACGAAAATCAGTGTGGTGTGAAACGGATGTTTATATTTTTACACCGGTCGTGTATTAAACTACGTTGTAAATCCTGCCGTTGCATTCTCAGTGCCCAAGGGTGTTGGCCCTCTAACGATCGGCATATCAGCCATAGTTTACTTCTTTGTTTTAACAGATAATTTCCCTGTATGTGCAACATTGAAAACTTTTCTCCAGATGCATAAAAAGATAAATACCAAACAGCTGATAAAAAAAAAAGTTAGTTTAATTTGGTACTGTTTTTGTATATCAGTGTGTAAGAATGGGACTCAAGTGAGAGGGAAAATTAAAGAGGTAAGATGTTATTTCGACTATCTAACTGTCTCTTGTCTATCAAAGTTGATAAACCTTAAGGAGCTAATACTTTGGTGTAAGTTTCTGTAGTTCAAAGTTCCCCACCCTCTTCTTCAGTTTTTCTATCTTATCCCACTTTATGTTGGCTTGGGAAAAGGGCTGGGGGTGAACGAAAAATCATTATGTATAGGGTAACAGCTGCCCATTTTTTTCAGTGTGTTAACTTAGTCATTTTCAAGTAAATTCTGAGTCATTTTCAAGCAAATTCTGTAGTCATTTTCAAGCAAGTTCTGTTGAGGGTAACCCTACTAAAATTTGTTTAGGGTGGGTTTGCATACTAAGTCATTTTTTAAGCAGTTAATAGGAAATCTAGGTCTACTCTGCACTTTCAAATGTGTGGCTGTAGGAATTCTCATTGCTCCATGTAACTTCAAAAATATTTATACCCCCTAAATTTTACCCCAGAGGGTACATGGACCCTCCAAAAAATATGAGTGGGAACCCTGAGAATATTCAACATTGCACAGTCTTCATATAATACTGATTATAAGTTAACAGTACAGCTAAAATCAGATAAATACAATGTATTTTATGATTTGACAATATAGCTAAAAGCACAAAAAAATCCCAATTTTGGGCGTTTAGGTGATAAAATTCCCAATTCCAGGGGTATGGGTCATTGTCCCAAAATGGTGAAAATAAGGGTATCGGGTCAACTCGACCTGAAGTCAAGTTGGCAAGCGAGTCAACTCGGCCTGGTGTAGATTGCATTTGTAACCTTTAAAAAATAAATTTGGTCACTAATTAATGAAAACATGTTTTCTAATTGACAGACTTTGCAATTAAGCTCTTGGTGGATTTAATTAAAGGTGAACTTACTACCTGGTTAAAGGTAATGCCTGCCTTTTATCTAAAAAAAAATTTCGCACTTTTCGTCATGCACCAGTCCCCATATCTTACAAACAAGGCAATTAATGTTTTCTGAACATTAGATTAGTAAATTAAAAGTCTGTTTGTTTGTTTGTTAGTTGCTTTACGTCCCAAGTCAACAGCTATGGTCATTGCGGGACGGTCAGTTCACCTAACCACACTTTTTCCTGGGCAAGCTTGAACAAGCAGTTAACCAGTACTTCGTGCACATACTTTCGCTTGTAACTGACAACAACCCTTGTTGAATGATTCAGCGGAAGGGAGGAGAATGACCGTAGAAATTATTTCATGATCAATCTCCACGAAAGAATGGGACCGGGATCAAACTCGCGACCCCTGGATCTGCAGTCAGTCTCGTATCTGTTGCCAGACACGTTACCGACTGCGCTACGCGGCCCGATAAATTAAAAGTCTGATCAAAGCAATAAACGTGAAAGGTGCCAATTGTTTAAAAAAAAAAGTATGATAAGTGCTGGCAGCCCCCTGGACACTCTATATCAACTGATACAGAGTGTCCCTGGTGCGGTTTAGAAAATGGAATAAGCAGCGCATGAACATGTTTCAAGTATCAGACATCCTTCCTCCAACTTTTGTTCAACAAACTCTTTTTTCTATTAAACACATTCCCACCAGCATGCAAAAAGTAGGCTTAATATGGGACCAGCCCGAGATCTGACCAGGCCGACTTGACCCGAGGCCGAGTCGACCCACATTCAAAATAAGCCCTGGGATTTCACAAGATGCATTAATTAGTTAACTCTTATTGTGTTAACCAGAACCCTAAAATGACAACAACAATGGCGACAGATTGTCAAAGAGCACATCACGAGACAACTAAATTGTCAAAAATGGATTTAATTTTCATAAAACAAAGTGCAGCATTATTTAATTGACAGTTTTTTACACCATAATCAGGCGAAAACAGCACATATTTTCTTCATTTATGCATGTTTAAATCAGTTTTCATACATTCAAAAGAATCTTAGAGACCTCATTTGATGGCCGGGTTAAAGAGTTTTAACGATATAAATAGATCAACAACAACAACGAAGAAAACAAACAGCTACATCTACTGAGGGCTAACCCTCCACACTGTATTCTGTATCAGGCCTTGTGGCACAATCTTCTCTTCTCCCCACATCTGCATACCGTAGAATTGTTGGAAGGCTCATAAGTAAGGTAACCCTTTTTTAAGCCTTGTACCAGTTGTGTTTCTTAGGACTTTTCGGTTTTTCTTGGTCACGAAAATGATTATAGGAGTCACAAAGGAATATCTGGCGGTATCTGCTGGCAAATGAGACACAAATTCAACAATAAGCAAATGACTGAACACTCCCACAATTCGGGCCAAGAAAAACACAGCGTTACTCAGCTTATAAAATCGGTTTTCTTTTGTTTTCATCTCCGATGTGAATGGAATAATTTATTCTTAATGCATTGAAGTATCCTCACCTTACAATGAATCGTGTGTGTTTTAGTTTATTGTGGCTAAAAAGGGCAGTATTTGTTTTAGAAATATCACAAACATCAAAACAAAAACTCCATTTTGAGGATCGATATTAACTGTGTATAAATTCTAATTTCATCATTGTCAATCTCATTCTCAAAATTCATGAGCGTTTCAATAACAGTGATTAGATCATACGCAAAACAGTAAACCGATCTATTTTGGTAGGGTATAGCGTATCATCGAAATTACCGTCTTCTGCGAAAAAGAATAACATAAGTTATATCTCAAGACTGATAGAAAATCAAATAATCTTCTGCACAAAAATTATTAGGTCTTATATTCCCATTGGTATCGATTGATTGTATCGATTCCTGATCTTTGCACCCTTACTTACTTTTAAAGTAGATGGTAGCGTTGAAAACGTGGTAGCTCAGTGGTTAGCGCACTTGCCTCTAGTTCTAGAGGTCCAAGGTCAGATCCCCGATCGCAGCGAGGAAAATTTCGGAGTCCGAACACACTTTCTCTAGTGTCATTTGCGGGGATGACACTAGATAAGTGCATCGTCCTTCGGATCGGGATGTTAACTGGATGTCTCCTGTGCAGGGAAAGTCACCTTTTTGCAGGTTAAAGAACCCTACGGTAATTTAGATATGGTTGCTTGTAGGCTTTCATCCTGCAACACAGAGTGTACAATGTATACCTGCCGATAATGCTCAAAAATGAGCGCCAGGCAGTATATAGAGAAAGAAAGAGAAAGAAAGATGGTAAACTTACATTTCAAACTCACATGGACTCCATTGAAAGAAAAGCTCCTGGCGTAATGATCAAAATTTGATGGAGCCGGTATTACAAGAAAGAAAGAAAAATAGTTAGTGAGTATGATCAGGAAATACCACAATCACAAACCGCAGACAACCCCATGGCACTGTGAGGAAGAGCCGCTAAACCATCACGAGACACCAAGAAGACAAATTAAGCAAAGCAATCAGCTCTCTCTTCCCAATCAAGATGATTGCAATACTAGAATGGATATAAAGTAACGTACAACAAAATATAGAACAATTACAGACTGCCACAATGGGAGTAACAATAAACAAAAAGTCAACAACAACAGAACCACTACCTTAGAACAGACAGCAGCCTAAGCCACCGGGGGGCTTAAATGCATTTAACTGGTATCAAATCTTCGCCCTAGGTTCTGCTGTTGTTGAAGTACAAGAAATGTTCAGCTAGCATGGAGGCCATCTAACTAATGCAATATATCATCATGGAGAAACACTCTAATCAAATTAACACACCATGATGAAACAATGAAAAGGGCTCATGACTCACAGATAGTGAACTGTGATTGGGTTTAAAACTAGGCATGTAGACTGTCACTAACCGATTCACGAGCGTGAGCACAACAATTGTCAGCAGCTCATCGCAAAGTCACATGGTCGATCCTGATTGGATTCATATATTAGGAAAGCAACACCTACCTTGTGTTTAGGGAAAGGTCACTGTATACGTAACGTGTCAGTGCTCCTAAAATAGATGCTTTTGACGTGTCATAGATCACAAATATCAGGCTCCGTGTTGTGTAGCTTGGTGCACAGTTTTATTCCGCAGCATATAAACGTATCATGTATCCAATAAATTCTCTACTGGGTCTGTGTAGAAAGATTGTGCAAGGTTGCAGCAATCACACATTTCTTACAGGATAATAAAGCTGACCGTATTAAACAAACAACACTTTTAAAGTTTGTTGCTGTCTTTTAATAGAAACCAAATAAGGAAAGACATTTCATGTGAATTGTCTGCTGGTAGATGATTCATATAAAATATCAAGGTCTATTATCTCCCTGAAATTCACGAAGAGTGTACAGTGCAATTTGTTATGATCGACGTTCTAAGGGTAAAGATCAATGTGATATTCATTTCAAAGCCTATTCAAACTCCAGATAAAAAGATTTTTGACACCTACGTGATTTGAAATGAGCTTATTATAACTCTTTGCATGCTGGATAAGTTTTCATATTTTTGTCATTTTTATCATGTACAATTTAATATCAAGACTATTTTAGGAACACCACCAGTCAGACCGTTTGATCATGTCTGATCTGGGTTCAAGCTTGTTGCAAGCCCGCAATCTTTTAGTGTCACTTTCCGGACAAACTGATCTGTTAAAATAGTATGCACAGCAGGCAAGGTTAAATCTATTTGCAGAAAAGAGATTATGTCACTGAGACAGCTCGAAATGTCTGTCTGAAGGTCACAATGTCCAGGAATAGATCTAATACAATAAGAATGATGCAGCTTTTGTATACGTGCTATTTGACATATAGAACACAGCAAGGTAGGTGTTTCTTTCCTGTCTGGTTATTTATTTGACAGTCCAACCAGCACCAAGGCTGTGACTTTGACGAGCGTCCAATTGTAAACATTGGTCCATCGCAAAGTCCATGGTCATTGTCCATCCACAGTATCCAAGTTATATCTAACCCTTATATAACGTTTTACTATCTTTTTGAATTGATCACTAAAATTAGGTTTTCCAACAATTTGTTTGAATCTATAAACTAAATCACCATAAAATATAGGTTCTGATATGCATTGTTGCAGAAGAATTTTTAACACAATGTTGTATTTAACAATTAACTCTGAGTGTCTGTGGTTGAATTTAGAAAATGCTTTTCGAATTTTATGATATCTATAGCCTTGTTAGCAGTTAAAAATAAGTTTCTGTTGTTGAAGTCATCAACATTAGAACATACACTAGCAAAACGAATAAGCTGAGAAATATATACACCATAGGAAGGAAAGCGAGGAACATCTCCATCAAGAAATGGGAAATTTACTATTTCAAAATAAAACCCTCCTGTTTATCATAAATTTTAGAAGAAACTATGCCATTTGCTATTGACAAGTTCAAGTCCAAAAACAGAGCTTCAGTATCAGAAGAATTCGCCTTATATAACTGAAGTTCAGTGGGATATATCTGACCTACCATTTGTTCAAAATAAGGATAATCAATATTAAGTAAGTCATCTAAATATCTGGAGGTTGAGTTAAAAGCTTCAATAATATCAATTTGATTATTGGCTGAAAGAGACAACATAAAGTCTCTCTCATAACAAAACAAAAACAAATCTGCAACAAGAGGAGCTTAATTAGTATCCATTGGAATACCTACAATTTGTCTATATAATTTCGAGCCAAATCTTATAAATATATTGTCCAAAAGATAATGGAGCGCATCACACATTTTCTGACATGACCACAATTTATATCGTTTAGGTTCTCCAGAAGTAAAAAAGGCATTTTTATCATTACAAGCCAAATAAAGTGAGCCCTCTCTGTTAAATGTTTGTTCAATTAATTCTGTTAGTTTTTCTTTAATTAGATTATGAGGCAATGTAGTATAGAGAGTAGAGAAATAATATGTAGACAAACCAGATGCTAGAAAATATTCTAGACTTCAATTTATTAAGAATTTCACCTGAAGTTTTAATAGACCAAAATAAATTTTAACCATTTCTTTCATAAACTGTTGTGCAATATTTAATGACATGGTTTTAATCGCAGTGAGGAAATGCGACGGCTGCATTACATGTAGTAGGCAAGTCTGAACGAGTGAGGGTGAAGAACAGGATACAACTTTACAAAAGTTTAGTTTTACCTAATGAAGAATATTATCCAGTGTATGGCAGATTGAAAACTGTAAGCAATTAAACAAGGCCCAGAGAAAATATTTAGCACTGTGTTTGGGGATAGCAACAACAGCTTGTCTAGAATCACTAGAGGTTGAGGCATGGGCTGGGGTCTCCCTAAAAGGCTGCCTTTTTCAATAAAAAATAGTAAGTGAGTATGATCAGCAAATACCACAATCACAAACTGCAGACAACCCCATGGCACCGTGAGGAAGAGCCGCTCAACCATCACGAGACACCAAGAAGACAAATTAAGCAAAGCAATCAGCTCTCTCTTCCCAATCAAGATGATTGCAATACTAGAATGGATATAAAGTAACGTACAACAAAATATAGAACAATTACAGACTGCCACAATGGGAGTAACAATAAACAAAAAGTCAACAACAACAGAACCACTACCTTAGAACAGACAGCAGCCTAAGCCACCGGGGGGCTTAAATGCATTTAACTGGTATCAAATCTTCGCCCTAGGTTCTGCTGTTGTTGAAGTACAAGAAATGTTCAGCTAGCATGGAGGCCATCTAACTAATGCAATATATCATCATGGAGAAACACTCTAATCAAATTAACACACCATGATGAAACAATGAAAAGGGCTCATGACTCACAGATAGTGAACTGTGATTGGGTTTAAAACTAGGCATGTAGACTGTCACTAACCGATTCACGAGCGTGAGCACAACAATTGTCAGCAGCTCATCGCAAAGTCACATGGTCGATCCTGATTGGATTCATATATTAGGAAAGCAACACCTACCTTGTGTTTAGGGAAAGGTCACTGTATACGTAACGTGTCAGTGCTCCTAAAATAGATGCTTTTGACGTGTCATAGATCACAAATATCAGGCTCCGTGTTGTGTAGCTTGGTGCACAGTTTTATTCCGCAGCATATAAACGTATCATGTATCCAATAAATTCTCTACTGGGTCTGTGTAGAAAGATTGTGCAAGGTTGCAGCAATCACACATTTCTTACAGGATAATAAAGCTGACCGTATTAAACAAACAACACTTTTAAAGTTTGTTGCTGTCTTTTAATAGAAACCAAATAAGGAAAGACATTTCATGTGAATTGTCTGCTGGTAGATGATTCATATAAAATATCAAGGTCTATTATCTCCCTGAAATTCACGAAGAGTGTACAGTGCAATTTGTTATGATCGACGTTCTAAGGGTAAAGATCAATGTGATATTCATTTCAAAGCCTATTCAAACTCCAGATAAAAAGATTTTTGACACCTACGTGATTTGAAATGAGCTTATTATAACTCTTTGCATGCTGGATAAGTTTTCATATTTTTGTCATTTTTATCATGTACAATTTAATATCAAGACTATTTTAGGAACACCACCAGTCAGACCGTTTGATCATGTCTGATCTGGGTTCAAGCTTGTTGCAAGCCCGCAATCTTTTAGTGTCACTTTCCGGACAAACTGATCTGTTAAAATAGTATGCACAGCAGGCAAGGTTAAATCTATTTGCAGAAAAGAGATTATGTCACTGAGACAGCTCGAAATGTCTGTCTGAAGGTCACAATGTCCAGGAATAGATCTAATACAATAAGAATGATGCAGCTTTTGTATACGTGCTATTTGACATATAGAACACAGCAAGGTAGGTGTTTCTTTCCTGTCTGGTTATTTATTTGACAGTCCAACCAGCACCAAGGCTGTGACTTTGACGAGCGTCCAATTGTAAACATTGGTCCATCGCAAAGTCCATGGTCATTGTCCATCCACAGTATCCAAGTTATATCTAACCCTTATATAACGTTTTACTATCTTTTTGAATTGATCACTAAAATTAGGTTTTCCAACAATTTGTTTGAATCTATAAACTAAATCACCATAAAATATAGGTTCTGATATGCATTGTTGCAGAAGAATTTTTAACACAATGTTGTATTTAACAATTAACTCTGAGTGTCTGTGGTTGAATTTAGAAAATGCTTTTCGAATTTTATGATATCTATAGCCTTGTTAGCAGTTAAAAATAAGTTTCTGTTGTTGAAGTCATCAACATTAGAACATACACTAGCAAAACGAATAAGCTGAGAAATATATACACCATAGGAAGGAAAGCGAGGAACATCTCCATCAAGAAATGGGAAATTTACTATTTCAAAATAAAACCCTCCTGTTTATCATAAATTTTAGAAGAAACTATGCCATTTGCTATTGACAAGTTCAAGTCCAAAAACAGAGCTTCAGTATCAGAAGAATTCGCCTTATATAACTGAAGTTCAGTGGGATATATCTGACCTACCATTTGTTCAAAATAAGGATAATCAATATTAAGTAAGTCATCTAAATATCTGGAGGTTGAGTTAAAAGCTTCAATAATATCAATTTGATTATTGGCTGAAAGAGACAACATAAAGTCTCTCTCATAACAAAACAAAAACAAATCTGCAACAAGAGGAGCTTAATTAGTATCCATTGGAATACCTACAATTTGTCTATATAATTTCGAGCCAAATCTTATAAATATATTGTCCAAAAGATAATGGAGCGCATCACACATTTTCTGACATGACCACAATTTATATCGTTTAGGTTCTCCAGAAGTAAAAAAGGCATTTTTATCATTACAAGCCAAATAAAGTGAGCCCTCTCTGTTAAATGTTTGTTCAATTAATTCTGTTAGTTTTTCTTTAATTAGATTATGAGGCAATGTAGTATAGAGAGTAGAGAAATAATATGTAGACAAACCAGATGCTAGAAAATATTCTAGACTTCAATTTATTAAGAATTTCACCTGAAGTTTTAATAGACCAAAATAAATTTTAACCATTTCTTTCATAAACTGTTGTGCAATATTTAATGACATGGTTTTAATCGCAGTGAGGAAATGCGACGGCTGCATTACATGTAGTAGGCAAGTCTGAACGAGTGAGGGTGAAGAACAGGATACAACTTTACAAAAGTTTAGTTTTACCTAATGAAGAATATTATCCAGTGTATGGCAGATTGAAAACTGTAAGCAATTAAACAAGGCCCAGAGAAAATATTTAGCACTGTGTTTGGGGATAGCAACAACAGCTTGTCTAGAATCACTAGAGGTTGAGGCATGGGCTGGGGTCTCCCTAAAAGGCTGCCTTTTTCAATAAAAAATAGTAAGTGAGTATGATCAGCAAATACCACAATCACAAACTGCAGACAACCCCATGGCACCGTGAGGAAGAGCCGCTCAACCATCACGAGACACCAAGAAGACAAATTAAGCAAAGCAATCAGCTCTCTCTTCCCAATCAAGATGATTGCAATACTAGAATGGATATAAAGTAACGTACAACAAAATATAGAACAATTACAGACTGCCACAATGGGAGTAACAATAAACAAAAAGTCAACAACAACAGAACCACTACCTTAGAACAGACAGCAGCCTAAGCCACCGGGGGGCTTAAATGCATTTAACTGGTATCAAATCTTCGCCCTAGGTTCTGCTGTTGTTGAAGTACAAGAAATGTTCAGCTAGCATGGAGGCCATCTAACTAATGCAATATATCATCATGGAGAAACACTCTAATCAAATTAACACACCATGATGAAACAATGAAAAGGGCTCATGACTCACAGATAGTGAACTGTGATTGGGTTTAAAACTAGGCATGTAGACTGTCACTAACCGATTCACGAGCGTGAGCACAACAATTGTCAGCAGCTCATCGCAAAGTCACATGGTCGATCCTGATTGGATTCATATATTAGGAAAGCAACACCTACCTTGTGTTTAGGGAAAGGTCACTGTATACGTAACGTGTCAGTGCTCCTAAAATAGATGCTTTTGACGTGTCATAGATCACAAATATCAGGCTCCGTGTTGTGTAGCTTGGTGCACAGTTTTATTCCGCAGCATATAAACGTATCATGTATCCAATAAATTCTCTACTGGGTCTGTGTAGAAAGATTGTGCAAGGTTGCAGCAATCACACATTTCTTACAGGATAATAAAGCTGACCGTATTAAACAAACAACACTTTTAAAGTTTGTTGCTGTCTTTTAATAGAAACCAAATAAGGAAAGACATTTTATGTGAATTGTCTGCTGGTAGATGATTCATATAAAATATCAAGGTCTATTATCTCCCTGAAATTCACGAAGAGTGTACAGTGCAATTTGTTATGATCGACGTTCTAAGGGTAAAGATCAATGTGATATTCATTTCAAAGCCTATTCAAACTCCAGATAAAAAGATTTTTGACACCTACGTGATTTGAAATGAGCTTATTATAACTCTTTGCATGCTGGATAAGTTTTCATATTTTTGTCATTTTTATCATGTACAATTTAATATCAAGACTATTTTAGGAACACCACCAGTCAGACCGTTTGATCATGTCTGATCTGGGTTCAAGCTTGTTGCAAGCCCGCAATCTTTTAGTGTCACTTTCCGGACAAACTGATCTGTTAAAATAGTATGCACAGCAGGCAAGGTTAAATCTATTTGCAGAAAAGAGATTATGTCACTGAGACAGCTCGAAATGTCTGTCTGAAGGTCACAATGTCCAGGAATAGATCTAATACAATAAGAATGATGCAGCTTTTGTATACGTGCTATTTGACATATAGAACACAGCAAGGTAGGTGTTTCTTTCCTGTCTGGTTATTTATTTGACAGTCCAACCAGCACCAAGGCTGTGACTTTGACGAGCGTCCAATTGTAAACATTGGTCCATCGCAAAGTCCATGGTCATTGTCCATCCACAGTATCCAAGTTATATCTAACCCTTATATAACGTTTTACTATCTTTTTGAATTGATCACTAAAATTAGGTTTTCCAACAATTTGTTTGAATCTATAAACTAAATCACCATAAAATATAGGTTCTGATATGCATTGTTGCAGAAGAATTTTTAACACAATGTTGTATTTAACAATTAACTCTGAGTGTCTGTGGTTGAATTTAGAAAATGCTTTTCGAATTTTATGATATCTATAGCCTTGTTAGCAGTTAAAAATAAGTTTCTGTTGTTGAAGTCATCAACATTAGAACATACACTAGCAAAACGAATAAGCTGAGAAATATATACACCATAGGAAGGAAAGCGAGGAACATCTCCATCAAGAAATGGGAAATTTACTATTTCAAAATAAAACCCTCCTGTTTATCATAAATTTTAGAAGAAACTATGCCATTTGCTATTGACAAGTTCAAGTCCAAAAACAGAGCTTCAGTATCAGAAGAATTCGCCTTATATAACTGAAGTTCAGTGGGATATATCTGACCTACCATTTGTTCAAAATAAGGATAATCAATATTAAGTAAGTCATCTAAATATCTGGAGGTTGAGTTAAAAGCTTCAATAATATCAATTTGATTATTGGCTGAAAGAGACAACATAAAGTCTCTCTCATAACAAAACAAAAACAAATCTGCAACAAGAGGAGCTTAATTAGTATCCATTGGAATACCTACAATTTGTCTATATAATTTCGAGCCAAATCTTATAAATATATTGTCCAAAAGATAATGGAGCGCATCACACATTTTCTGACATGACCACAATTTATATCGTTTAGGTTCTCCAGAAGTAAAAAAGGCATTTTTATCATTACAAGCCAAATAAAGTGAGCCCTCTCTGTTAAATGTTTGTTCAATTAATTCTGTTAGTTTTTCTTTAATTAGATTATGAGGCAATGTAGTATAGAGAGTAGAGAAATAATATGTAGACAAACCAGATGCTAGAAAATATTCTAGACTTCAATTTATTAAGAATTTCACCTGAAGTTTTAATAGACCAAAATAAATTTTAACCATTTCTTTCATAAACTGTTGTGCAATATTTAATGACATGGTTTTAATCGCAGTGAGGAAATGCGACGGCTGCATTACATGTAGTAGGCAAGTCTGAACGAGTGAGGGTGAAGAACAGGATACAACTTTACAAAAGTTTAGTTTTACCTAATGAAGAATATTATCCAGTGTATGGCAGATTGAAAACTGTAAGCAATTAAACAAGGCCCAGAGAAAATATTTAGCACTGTGTTTGGGGATAGCAACAACAGCTTGTCTAGAATCACTAGAGGTTGAGGCATGGGCTGGGGTCTCCCTAAAAGGCTGCCTTTTTCAATAAAAAATAGTAAGTGAGTATGATCAGCAAATACCACAATCACAAACTGCAGACAACCCCATGGCACCGTGAGGAAGAGCCGCTCAACCATCACGAGACACCAGGAAGACAAATTAAGCAAAGCAACCAGCTCTCTCTTCCCCATCAAGATGATTGCAATACTAGAATGGACATAAAGTAACGTACAACAAAACATAGAACAATTACAGACTCCCACAATGGGAGTAACAATAAACAAAAAGTCAACAACAACAGAACCACCGCCTTAGAACGGACAGCAGCCTAAGCCACCGGGGGGCTTAAATGCATTTTACTGGTACCAAATCTTCGCCCTAGGTTCTGCTGTTGTTGAAGTACAAGAAATGTTCAGCTCGCATGGAGGCCATCTAACTAATGCAATGTATCATTATGGAAACTACTCTAATCAAATTAACACTTCATGATGAAACAATGAAAAGGGCTCATGACTCACAGATAGTCAGAGCTAAATAAAACCTCAAGTTGAGCCATGGTGGGTCCAGCTACAGATAAGCATCAGGCACCAACCCACCGATTAAAGCTTTATGTCAGAGCCGTCATAGAGTCTGAGGCCTGACCCACCGTCATGCAATTAAAGAGGAAACCATAGCTATAAACCGTGATTGGGTTTAAAACTAGGCATGCAGACTGTCGCATGATATCCAAATTATATCCAACCCTTATATAACGTTTTACTATCTTTTTGAATTGATCACTGAAATTAGGTTTTCCAACAATTCGTTTGAATTTATAGACTAAATCACCATAAAATATAGGTTCTGATATGCCTTGTTGCAGAAGAGTTTTTAACCCAATGTTGTATTTAATAATTAACTCTGAGTGTTTGTGGTAGAATTTAGAAAATGCTTTTCGAATTTTATGATATCTATAACCTTGTTTTAATAATTTAGCAGTTAAAAATAAGTTTCTGTTGTTGAAGTCATCAACATTAGAGCACACTCTAGCAAAACAAATAAGCTGACTGCTGACTGCTGACCAAAACAGGTGCAGACCAATTTGCTAAACAGACTCCCTAAAAGGCTGATCAGGTAAACTGCTGACCAGTATTTTTAGGTCCAAATTTGGATCACGCAATATAAATATTATCAGAACTTACTATTACTACTAAAATGATTTTGGTACTTTTAGAAGTACCAGATCTAAAAATATTTGAAAAATACAAATAAAACGTTTAGATTATTCTCAATACAGGCTTGATTCTACTCTATTGCAAAACGTCTTTAGTTTTGAGCAAGAAGGTTTTATGCTAAAGCTCGCGGATTACCTTCCCGTAAAGACGCACACACATACAATAACTTACATTTTTATCATGACTTTGTCGTCCTTCCTTTGATCTATAATCTATACTGTTCATTAATTTCGATAAGGGAGAACTTCAAACTGTACTCTATTTTCCAGATTTGAAAATTATTGCATGCAAAGATGTACAATAACTTCCGAAAATAGAGCAGTTTAAAATTTCATTTCCCTGAAAAACACACGGGTATGGGGCAATTGCGAATGCATTAATTATACTTCCAAAAATCGTTTTCAATCGCCAAAAACAACGTTTGCGGTCGCCAAACGATGATCACAGAATGCATATTTAGCTTATCTATCACCAAAGTGTGTACTCTTTGTCATCAAAAACACTGTTGTATCGGAGCATAAAGGCATTTTTAAGAAAGAAAATTAAATGTGTTCTGGATCGCCGTGTGAAAAAGATCTGATCTTGTTGAAATTAATAAATCGCATGAATCAAAGGAAAGACAGCATTTTTTATTTTTATAAATACGCAGATCATTGTACATGTAAACTCGAACCACTTTACATAATGGCTTCAAGATGATGATCCTGCTTGTGAGATTTTTGGTCCGCGTTCATGCACAGCTATCTAGCGAAATTATAGGCCATTTAACTTCTGAAAGGTGTGCCAATGATGAGACGGGGCAAATGCACAGGCTCGTCTGAGCAGTTGCTATTTGCCTTTTAAAGTAGTATTGAAATGTCATGTGCTGGTTCAAATTGCTTTCAGTGAAATGATTTGTTCTGTAAATTACTTGATTATAACGTAAATTGCAGAAACAAAACGAAATTCTAATGCACTTGCAAATGTAACGCGATGTCCAATGGGATAAAGTCATAAATTTGCGACAGTATATCCAAACTGGACGACATTGCGTAACGTCGCTTTTCATTGGCTGACAAGTGATTTTATGCAGCTGGCAGCCGATGGACGTTGGGGCGTATCTTTTTTTAAGTAAAATGTTACTAGTCACGCTATAGAATGGGGATTTTTCATTTCGGGAAGTATATCGTCGGATATACATTCAAAAGTTTAGTTTGACGGCGACTCGCTATTTGGGGAGGTATATCGTCGGATATACATTCGGAAAACACGTTTTACGGCTCCACTAGCGCGTTGCTGTAAGTCTCAATTTCCCATCGTATATCTGACGATATACCTCCCAGATTGAATATTTAAATACAGTTATCCCCTAATTAATCACTAATTAAAAAAAACTGCATATCCGAAGATATACCTCCCCAAATGAAAAATCCCCATTCTATAGCGTGACTAGTAATTTTACTTAAAAAAGATATGCTCCACCATCCATCGGCTGCCAGCTGCATCAAACCACTTGTCAGCCAATGAAAAGCAACGTTACTTAATGTTGTTGAGTTTAGATATACAGTCGCAAATTTATGACGTTATCCAATCGTTCAGTGTTCAGTCTAGAGTGGGCCATGGGGCCATTAGTCCTCTTTTTTTAGCTCATCTGGCCAGAGGCTCACATATGAGCGATTTGAACAACAAGCAAACCGAATATGGCCGTCCAGCGTCCCCTTAAAGGCTGACGCTCGCGTATTACCTTCCCGTAAAGACGCACAAAACATACAATAACTTACATTTTTATCATGACTTTGTCGTCCTTCCTTTGATCTATGATCTATACTGTTCATTGATTTTGATAAGGGAGAACTTCAAACTGTACTCTACTTCAAAATGAAAACTCTCCAAACAGTAATCCATTAATTATAATTAGGCCTACTGTTGTTAACACAGGTGTCAGTTTCTTAATCTCGTTTTAATAACGATCGCCTTTCACACCCTGAGGCAGGCGACATATTGAGTTATGCACGCTTCAGTTATCAATATAGGGATCACACATGTTTATTTTTATGCATTTAACATTTGCCAGGTCCCGAGGAAGCTGTTTGAACATGAGGCCGATAGGCCCAGTGTTCAAACATCTCCCGAGGGACCAGGCAAGTGTTAATGCAATGAAACAAACATGTGTCGTCGTTATTCTTGAATATTTTACCTTATTCTAACCCAATTCGCGCTAAAAACGCTGCTAAAACATTAAATTGTCCACTTTCTTACACTGGATTTCTCTAAACAAAATGGCGTCTGTTTTAAACTTTCGAACATCATAATATCATCACGCGCAATGTTTTCTCAAACAAAAGCATTGGCAAAATGATCAGTCTGGTCCGCAACGCTTTCCATGCAAATAATGCAGGGCTCAATTTAAGTATTTTCAAATTCAAACCCATGTTCAAACAGCACGTGAATCTCCTTTGAACATGGATTTTCGTTCATTTGACAATGGGTATAAACAGCTATAAGAATAGATTTCTTTGCAAGAATAAATAATCAAGCTTTGATCATTGCAAATAACAGTCTCTAGGAAAATGGAAAAGTAACCAGAAAAAGGATATTCGGCCTAAAAAGTGGTCTGGCTAAAACCTTTTTTGGCCAAAAATGTGTTATGGCCATGGAGGGCCATGGCCAGACCAGCCATACCGCCGACGACGGCCTTGGGCGGTGATGCCCTGGATGGTAGCAATGTGTTGTGTTACAGTTGATCTCCTTTTCCCGAATACATGTTGTTTATCTGCCAAGATGTTAAATTGATCAAAATGCAGCACGATGTTGCTGTGAATAATGTGTTCCAAAACCTTGCAGGCTACAGAGGTTAGGGAGACAGGTCGGTAGATGGATGGTAGGTATAAGATACAAGATACAAGAAACTTTATTTAACGTCAGTTTCCATAAACAAATAACATTAGGATCCCTATAATCTTTTATCCTTCTCACTCACATCTTTATCTGCTCTTATCTTCTTTCTTTCTTCTGTATTAACTCCCAGTAAGGGACACCAGGATAAAATCCTGAGGAATGTTAGTGTTAATAAAAGTAAATATGCTAAACTGTGAAACTGTAAAAACACTTAGTTTACAAATATGTACAGGTTCTTGTGGCAGAGAATTTAAGCTTTCAATGTGTCCGACTTCGTGGCCACAACGGAACAAGCAAACCGATGAAAGTCCCAATCCTTCCTCTGGCACTGCTTGCTGCAGTAGCAGGTAAATTGACAGCCCGAACAACGTTTAAGGTCCTCTCCTTTTTTGGGTGGTTGCTTACAGTTAGAACAAACACTATATACACTGGCACTGCTCACAACCACATCGTTGTCACTATCGTCACTATCAATGGTGTCCAGAATTTCTACTAACATGCTTGCTTGACGCGCGTCCCTGCTTATAATGTCCGCGAGGGTGAGGGGCAGTATATGGAGATAGATAGATGATAATTTTAATAATTTGCGTATTTATGATTCCCTTCGCCGTTTAGCCAATACCGCACATTATCTTACTAAACCGCAACGATGTTACTCTGCAGCATCCGTTCATAGTCTGGTTCCCTCCACAAAATTTATCAATCTAATAAAGACGATAACAGGATACCAGTTTAATGCTTCATTAACATATTGACGAAAACATGTCGACCGACGAAGGCGTCTAAGCCCGGATAGCCGCCGGTTTTCGTCCAAGCAATCAATCAAGTGAACAAGCATCTAGTGAAATTTGCAGGATGGTTTTTGAATCGCTTGTTGTTGATTTAATCAACAAATACTTAGGAGATTTCTTTGAGAATTTAGACAAGTCCCAACTAAAGATCGGAATCTGGGGAGGTAAATTTCACGGAAGTGGGTGGGGTTCTGTTTACCGTTTTAACATTTTTCTGATGACTTTTTTTGTTTGTGGTTTTTGTTTACTAGACGCATTATGCAGTATGTGCCGCATATTTTCTAAAGTATAAATATGACTGACATGTATAAGAACATCCAATTGTACCATGCCAATCTATGGTCTACTTTCAGTTTCACTTTGCCTTTGGCCTCGAATAGGGTCTGTCTGTACATCTTCTTCATCTTCTTCATCTTCCAAAAAAGTGCTGGGCCCAATCTTGAGCATAGTCGCACTGTGTTAAACTATATACACATGTGTGAAGGAAGGTTCTTCATACAGGTTAAAAACAGGTTAAAAACATCTTGTCAGGTTTAGAGGGCTGGTCCAGCGCCGACGCAGCCCTTGAAGGCATCAAGCGACGGTGCTGTAACTGCGGAGACAGGCAGAGAGTTCCAGAGACGTATTGTTGAGGGAAAGAAGGAGCTCTTGTAGGCATTCACGGAGCAGTAAGGTACCAGGAATCGGGTCCCGTGGCCTCTGGTTGTTGTGCCGGAGTGGGTTAGGTAGATCTCAGCAGGAATGTCGATGAGGTCATTGACAATTCGGTACATCATGATCGTTTTACACTGCTCACGGCTATGTTGTAGCTCTTCCCATCCCAGATTCTGAATCATGGAGGTGACGCTGCTTGTTCGGCGATAGTCATTGTGGCAGAATCTTGCTGCGCGTCTCTGGACAGCTTCGACCTTGTTGATGCCGGTCTTTGTAGATGGGTCCCAGACTGTAGCCGCATACTCTAGCTGAGGTCTTACAAGGGTCTTGTAGCTGGCTTCTTTTATATCCTTTGGACATGATGACAGGTTTCTCTGTAGAAAGGAGATAGTCTGGTTGGCCCTTTTTGTCACCATATCAATGTGGCTGTTCCAGGATAGTGTTTTGTCAATGGTGACTCCAAGGTACTTTGCTTTGGTTGTTTCCTTGAGTATTTGACCATGGATCTTGTATAAAGTCTGGATGATCTTCCTTTTATTAGTGATTCTGATGTGCTCACACTTGTCCGGGTTAAAGTTCATCTGCCAGTCCCTCTCCCACTCCTGAAGGTGGTCAAGATCTTCTTGTAGTGACGCTGCGTCTTCCTGGTTTGATATCACTCTGTAGAGCAGGCAATCGTCAGCAAAGAGCCGTGCTGTAGAGGAAACTCTTGATGGCAGGTCATTGATGTATATCAGGAAAAGAGAGGGCCTAGTACTGTCCCCTGTGGAACACCAGAAGTAACAGGAGAAGAGGGGGATGTTTTACCGTCTAACACCACTTTCTGGTACCTTTCAGCTAGGAAACTCTGAATCCAAGCAAGCGTCTTGTTACGGATCCCGTAATGGTGGAGCTTGGTGGCAAGGCGTCGATGGGCCACCTTGTCGAACGCCTTGCTGAAGTCCAGTAGGATGGCGTTGATTTGTTGTCTCTTGTCCAATCCGCTGGCCAGGTCATGGACTGTGGTTATGAGCTGAGATTCACACGACCGTCTCTTCCTGAAGCCATGTTGCTGGTCACTGAGGATGTGATGACTGTCAAGGTACTTCATGAGGTGGCTGTGGATGATGTGCTCCATGGCCTTGGAACAGATTGAGGTCAGAGAAACAGGACGGTAGTTGGAGGCCTTGCTCTTATCTCCCTTCTTGAACAGTGGGGTTACAAAGGCTCCTTTCCAGTCTGTGGGTACTGTGCCTTGATCGTAAGAGGCTTGAAAAATCAATGTGAGGGCAGGCGATATGCTGGGTGCCATCTCCTTCAGGAAGCGCGAAGAGATCTCATCTGGGCCGCTTGCCTTGTGCGGGTTTAAGCCCTCAAGTATCTTCTTGACTCCGTTGTTTTGTATAGTCAGTGGTGGGGCTTCGGTATCTAAGCTTTTTCCCATGGAAGGCATGGTGCTGCAATCTTCCCTGGTGAAGGCTGAAGCAAACTGGTTGTTCAGGATCTCTGCCTTGTCGCTAGCTTCTGAATAGTTGGTTCCGTCTCTTTTTAATGTCGCCACGCCGGAGCTGTCGCACTTCATACCCTTAACATAGGAGTAGAGTTTCTTGTTTTTAGAGCCAGGTTCGCTTACCATATTTCTGATGTAATTGTTATGAGCGCTTCGGCATGTATTTTGTGAATCCTTCTGTACTTGCTTGTATCTCATCCAGTCAGACGGATTCTTTGAGGTACGTGCTTTCCTGTATGCCCTTCTTTTCCTACGTGTTAGTCGTCGAACATCACGATTACACCATGGTTGGTTGAAACGTGTTGATGTGTACTTGGAAGGCACATACTTGTTGACACTTTCTATGCATTTCTGCTTAAAGGTGGTCCAAAGTGTATTAACCTCTGTTTCTGTTGTGTTGGCATGTGTAAACTCTTCTGTAAACTCTTTCAAATCCTCTGACATTGAAGATTTATCTGCCCGTTTCCATAGGAAGATTTTCCTTTTGATCGGCTTTTGACGAGTTGGTAGGACATTTGTATCCGTCAAAACAATGTCGTGATCACTGAGGCCGGGTATTGGAGTGCATCTGTCAATTAGGGAAGGGCGGTTTGTACAGAAGACGTCAAGAATGTTGTTGATTCTGGTGGGGAAGTCTACTATTTGTTCACAGCCGATGTGGTTGAAGGTGTCTATATATGTCTGGTTTATAGAAACCGGGTAACTGTGTCCAGTAATGGTGTCTGTTTTCCAGTCTATATCTGGTAGATTTGTATCCCCACCAAGCCAGATGATGTGGTCCTTAAATCTTGCAGACAGGTCAGACAGTGCATTGCATAGGTCCTGTGTGTAGTCATTATTGTTGTCAGTAGGTCGATACATACAACCTAAGATAATAGGCTTCTTCAGGTCTTTGCAACTGAGTGATGCCGCTACAAATTCTGATGTGGCAGATGTGTCGATTTCTGCTGTGTCCAGATCATGCTTGGCTATGATAGCTACTCCACCATGACTGCTGTTGGGCCTGTCCTTCCTTGCTACAAATTTATAATTTGCAGGTAGTACTTCTCTTTCTACATCCATCTATCTATACTCTGGCGCTTTATGCAGGAGTGCTAAGCCACACTCCCCAGCTTGCAGACGATTGGTTCCTGTATAGAAACACATATGCTATGAGACGCAACATGCGATTTTCAACAGTGGTATGTGCCATCTGCAAATGCTCCAACCATGTGCAGTCTGTTCAGAGCCTTTGCTAGTCACTTACATATTCTTTGATTCTAAGGCTACTGACCCAACATCATTTGGAGTTTCTAAGCTTAAAAGGAGGATGCACAGACTCGTCTGAGTCCACATTATTGGATATCACATGTCACGGCTCATATATTCACACCGTTGCAAGAAGACCTCATTGATAATACAAGTGGGAGGGTACTGGTCAACTCGTACCTAAGTCAACTCGTACCTTAGTCAACTCGTACCCATTTTTGGTCAACTCGTACCTTAGTCAACTCGTACCTAAGTCAACTCATACCTTAGTTTATTTATAATAGCATATGGGATAGTTTTAAGCCGTTTGCTAGTACGCTAATCATAACAAAAGCAAAATGATAAGTTTTGTAACGACTTAGACGAATTCCCACCTAAATAACCATAAAAGGAGCGTTCAATTACAAATGGGTAAATCCCAGTGGGGGGGGGGGGACTCTCACTTTTTCTTAATACATAGGCTCGGGCCCAGCATCTACCGTTCACCCCCAAAAAAATATCAGGAATTTCAAGCACCCCCCAAAAAAATATTTGAAATTTTGGCAACCCAAAAATTTTCCCCATTTCTGTACATTGATCTTAAGAAAAGACCCTAAAAGGCATAGAAATGACCACTAAATATAGTCCAATTTTGTGATGACCCCCAAAAAGTATCCACAAAATCTTCATACCCCAAAAAATATTATTTTTTCTGAAAACCCAAAAAGATATTGAAATTCAGAATTTTGAACCCCAAAAAATAACCCGAGCCTAAGTGTAACTAAACACCCATTTGGTGGCAGTCTGACTGCCACTGGTCTTGATGTATTAAAACTCTGAGCTGCATTGTGTTTACAGGGATAAATGTTAGCCTCTGTTACCATAGTGTTGTCTTAGTATTAACTCGAAAGAAAATACACAAGGTATTGTAGATATTGCTTCGAGATATTAAAGTGTATCTAAATGAACATCCAAAATGGGTGGCAACTACGCAGCCATAGCACTGGTCCCATCGGAAAAACATACAATCTGGTTTTGTTGCATGCAAACAATAAAGGTACAGACTCGATGGTACCAGTGACCTATATAGGTCACTGATGGTAGACTGATCTGAGCACCCAAGCAGTATGATCAACGCATTTGTTATTCAATCTCTAAAATCTATGATTGCTAAACTTTATATGCACATAATTCAAATTAAAACCTAGTCTTTGTAACTGAGCATACAGGATTTGTCCTTATAGTCTCGGACCCAGTTCATTGGGTCCGAGTTATAGTGTAGCTAACCCCTGAAGATATGTTTTCTCGTGACGCGGGTTTTGTGTACATAAAGCCGCTTAACAGCCACGTGCTGGTGATTGGTAGAGTGTGAAAAACAGTATTTGGTACCTAATCAATGATGAATATGTGATTGGATTAAGCTGCAATAAGAAATTAACATTGTCTGACAGTGTAAAACTTGTATAATTAAAAAAAGTACAATCGTATTAAAGAATATTCGACAATTGCAATGTAATAAACTTCAGATTTACAATCGATAAAACGCTTTTAAAATAGTGCCAGGTCACATCAGAGGGTTTGGTTCTTTAATTTAGAAAGTCCAGGTGAAGTCTCTCATCATGCAGTCTCATCTGAGCCTTCGCTAAACTCCCCTAATCGTAGCCTCACAGGACGTAATATATATGTGGTTTTTTGAACAGGCTTGCCGAAATCTCGGCTTGTTCGAAAAGGCTTGTTAGGACCTAGACTTACCAACCCCCCTCTATCATGCTCTACCCTACCCGGTTTTTTTGACTCGGGTACGAGTTGACTTGGGGTAGGTACGAGTTGACCAAAGGTCAGGTACGAGTTGGCTAAAAATGGGTACGAGTTGACTTAGGTACGAGTTGACTTAGGTACGAGTTGACTAGAAACCCAAGTGGGAAGCCAACTGGCAAATGGAATTCAATGTGGCCAAATATCTCTCTTTGAAATTAACTCAGCATCACAAACAAATCCATTTGGAATATTCCCTACACAATCAAACCTTGGAAAATGTTGAGTTAGCAAACCATCTCTAATATGTATTGTGGTAAACATATTTCAGAAACTCGGTTTCCTTGTGAGAAACTGCTGGGACCCAATAAACACTTACTGGTCACTTACCTGTACATACAGGTAAATTTATACATTGGAAATACGTTGTCGCGGCTCAATGGTGGCTGAGCTTTCAAAACTGAAGTATGTTGAAGATTAAATAATCAAATCTCCGTTATTTCTCTGTATGTTTTTGAATTTTCTTCAAAAAGCAATGGTTCAATATACTATCTTGTTATATTTATTTAAAGTTTATCCGTCCTAATGAACATCACCAAGAATCCTAGGTACCCTTTTCAGCTATTTTCGGCACTTTTAGTAGAAAATCGTCAGAAATCAACATAAAAAGATGAGAAAACCTCAATTCTTTTTACTGTAACTCGTAATATTTCAGCTTCGCATACCGGGAGTAACCTCTTATAATCTTGAAGTTGTGTATGTTCAGAATCCATTTTATTGGCTATAGTATTTTGAAATAGCGCTAAAACAAAGCCTCAACAACATAACTTTGTATTTACGTCAGTGACCAGTCCGTTTATACTGGGTCCGAGGAAACTGGGATGGCTAAATGAAAATAGGTTTTACATTTGTAGAAAAGTAAATTGTTGGCCTTTGATATTATATTTGACAATTTTCATGTACAAATTTGCTTTTAATGCTGAGTGAGGTCGTTGATAAATCACTTTTCCGAACCCTTTTCATATTAGCGGCGACCGTTGTTGTCTGCTGATAACCTTTGCAAGCAGCTGGGATCCAGATCAGGACCATCAGAATGCTGGTTCTGATCTGGATCCAAACTGTTTGATACTCTGATAAAGTGATATAACTGTTTCTGAAGGAATTTTTTTGTCATCTGCTGATAATCTTTGCAAACAGTTTGGACATAGATCAAGACCCACAGAATGTTTGATCCTGATCTGGATCCAAACCATTTGTCACTCTAATAGTGTTCCTGGATGAATTTAAATCAGCTTAAGAAAACAAAAGCATGCAAAGACAATCAGAAAATCCTGGCCCAATTCGAGAATCTAGCCTCAGATGTATGTAAGGCGTAGTATGTTTGAAAAAGCTGCATTTTGTTAGCCGTAACTGGTGTAGAGAAAATGAGTTCTGTAGCATTAGGGTTTAGCTCTATTAAAATCTATTATACAATCAACAGAATAAATGTGAAGTTAAAATTTTTTTCAATAAAGTATCGCTACAGCGATATTTTATTGAAAAAACCTTAACTTCGTTTATAGCATCTTGTTAAATGTCGTAACTGTTTGCAGCGGACAAGAAATATTTCAATATTGCACTTGTCCTGCAGGACGAGTGTCATACAATTTTCACTCATCCTGCAAACACATGCACTTGTCCTTGAAACACGTATGTAATAAAGAACATAAGGGAGTAATATGTTATATGACTCCCTCGAGTAATTCTTCCCAAAGCACTCGTCCTTCAGGACGAGTGATTTGGCAAGGATTACTAGTCCTTTCTAGATTTCACTCGTAATCATGAGCAGATGAGTGGAATTTTTGTCCCCTGTTTTTTTAGCTGCAATCAAGTGTGTTATTGTATTGGCATGGGTTCTGTATTGTCAGCGTTAAGTTATGTGGCATTAGCGTCACATTATCAAAGTAAACTTTTGATGTACATCCGAGGTCTGATTCTACGGAATTGTCAGAGGCAGTTCTGATTGCATGCCAAGAGTTAGATAAACTGAAAAATGCAATTATGTTGTTTTTTTCTTCACAGGTGATGTTGTTCTCAATGAGTTAGACCTGAAAGAAAGTGCTTTAGTAAGTTTTTAGCCTTTATATACAGGGATTTTCCTACGTCTGATTTGGGGCAGAATATCCACCCAATGTCAGAGCAAAAACTGCCCAAAATTACGTATAGCATTTCCAATTTCTTAGATCTACATTTTGAAAATCCAGACAAAAATTGCAAAGTTACACATGTTTTCATTCACATTTTTATGTAAATTATCATGAGTTTTCATGAAGGGCAATTGAAGCAAAACATATGTTACACTTCTCTTAATATATAGTTTTTGGTAAAATTTAAAATGGCGGGGCAGTCAGTTTTGATGGCCCAAATGCTTTTTTTCCAAATTCAACAGGCCCCTTGCCCCCACTTCGTAAAGGTAGGAAAATCCCTGATATACTTTGTCCTTGCAATGCTACATGTATTTATTAGCTAACATGAGCAAGAGCTGGAATGGAAACAACAAAAAGTAGAGTCAAATAACTGAAAACATCACATAAAACATACAGTTAGTTTATATCATGTTATTTTGGCACCTCGTCAGGGATATTACTGGCCCAAAACAATGATTGATTCCTATAAATGGGCCAATGGCCAATTTCCCATTTAAATGCATTCAAATTTAAAAATTCAAATAAACCATTTGAAATTTTGATGGGCCCTTTAGAAAATTTGATTGGCCAAAGAATGCACCTTACAGCGAAATGTATTTGAATAACTTGCGACATCCTTAAAGAAAATTTGTTTGCTGACACTCGACTAATTTTCCAGGTGGGTAGGAAGGGTATATATTATTTTCATTGATATGTTGAAAAGACATTCAAAATTAAGAAATTTCAATTTCTTAAATTAGAATAATCCCCCCCCCCCCCCCCCCCCCCACAAATATGGTAGATGGCATTTTGATTGAGTCGGTCGGGTGACAGCAAACAAAGAATTTCTTAAGAATGGCCCAGCCCAAAATAAAGTCCATTCTGACATAATATTTATAGTTTTCTCACAAAATGGTTCGGGCCCATCACTTTATCCCTGCTGATTGTCAGTATGATTTTTCTTTTGCCTAAAGAGTCTATAGGCATTTTTTTTTCTTTTTATGAGAGGTTGTAAGTTGAGTGCTATCAATTCTTAATGTTCATTGCTTTCTTTCAGGATGACCTTGACCTTCCAGTGAAAATAAAGGCTGGCCATATAGGTAAGACATTTAAATTCAATGCATATCAAATGTGTATAAAATTGATATTTTCTTCAGTGAAATAATATACATGTAGTATCAATTCACTTGTGAGTGATACTATTTATATCATTTCAATGCAGCCATAAAAGGCTTTTTTGACATTTCTGGGACTGGGACCTTTTTCAAAAGGGTTTAAGTTTTGTTTGTATGATTTGATTCTTTATACATCCCATCAACAATCTTTCAGTTAAACAGGGACGGGTCTTCCTTGGTTGAACCAGTACTAAGCTAGGATAAATGTGTCTTGCTCAAGGACCACAACACAGTGACCTCGGAGGGAGCGCAGTGGCTCAGTGGTAGAGTGCTTGACTCGAGACCGAAGGGCCTCGGGTTCGAGCCTCACCGGCGTCACTGCGTTGTGGTCCTTGAGCAAGACACATTTATCCTAGCTTAGTACTGGTTCAACCCAGGAAGAACCGTCCCGCATAACTGAAAGATTGTTGAGTGGACGTAAAGAATCAAATCAAACAAACAAAAACAAAACAGTGACCTCGGTGAGGCTCGAACCCGCGGCCCCTCAGTCTCAAGTCAAGCACTCTACCACTGAGCCACTGTACTCCCATAAAAAAGGGTTTAAGTAAAGGTTAATTGTCAAACATAGTGATACACATTTCAAATCTAATGACATCACCATTTGGCCTGGGGTAGCGCTATTTTGCAAGTGACCTCTCTTATTTAGGTACACTTACAGGGATTTTCCTACTTTTCTGAAGTCCAGGGTGGGGGGGGGGGGCGATATTTCATGATCAATCTTCACGAAAGTATGGGGCCAGGCCACTCATAACCCCTGGATCAGCAATTAGACTTGTTGCCGATTGCACTACAGGGCCTGGCTTATCTAGTCTGTGGCCATTGTATAATAAATCAACATTATACTTTCAATCATATTCTTAATTTTCAGCATGGATGATTTGAACATCAAGATGCTTTTATAATGGAAGTTTAACACCCTTAAGGTGCCAATGTACAACAAATATCACCTTTTTTGTCGTCTGCTGAAATTATTTGAGAAGCCTCTCCATCAAACATTGTAGACCTGTAGGAGCAGTCTGATCTAGATCCACACTGTTTGCATTTATAGATATATTATTTGATGGTGTTAAAGATGACTTTTAGCAGATGGCAATTTCAGGTGTAATTTTGGCTTAGGGTTAAACAACCAATCACAACTGCCGCAAACACAGATTTTATGTGGATTTGTTACAGTTTGGTGGAAAATGTCTACTGTAAATTTTAAGACACGACTTTTAGAGTTAGACCCCATATATGAAAATTACCTTTCTGAAAGGATAATGAATCGACCAAGTTTAAAAAATATCAGCATGTCTTCAATTACTGCAGGTAGACCCTTTTCAAAATTTTCTTTTTAAAAAAACTCTTTCTGGAACACTATCAGAATGTTGCACAGGTAGGGTCCAGCATTCTTTCGGGCTACAGTCCACACTGTTGCAAAGATCAGTTGCAGATGACAAAATACGCAGCAGCTAAGCAAATGTTCATATAGCTTGAATTGTACATGTACATGTATATTAGTGTACCCTGACAAATTTTTTCAAGGGCAACCAGTTTGATCAGTGTCTACACCTATTTAACCTTCTCCTGCCACTTTCATTCACAGTGAAAAATGTTCTGATTATTACGTCTGCTACACATATTCAAGTCATGAAGTGCCCTTCAGACTAGATTTTTTCATTCACCGGCATCACTGCGTTGTGTCCTTGAGCAAGAACATAAATCATAGCTTAGTACTGGTTCAACCCAGGAAGACCCGTCCCTTTATAACTGAAAGATTGTTGATGGGACGTAAAGAATCAAATCAAACAAACAAAACAAAGATTTTTTCATGGAAGTATAGCAAACAATATGAGCCCTGATCAGTCTGCTCTCAATCAAAAGGGAACAGACTGGTCTAGGTCCATATTGTTTGCAATATAGGCTACCTATGAACACAAGCAGGTCAGAAAGCAGAAGACAAAAGTTGTGACTGGCAGGCTAAGGGTTAATTTAACTTGCATAGTTTCACAAAACTGATGATATGAGGAGTACAGTAAGTGTTCTAAAATTTAGAACACATCTCTCTTTCTTTTCTCAAATAAATTGTTGGTTATCGAGGCTGAAATTCACAAAATGCTCTCAGAATAACAAACAGGGAAGACCCTGATCAGACTGCTTCTTTAAAGAAGCAGTCTGATCTGGGTCTGCACTGTTTGTCTAGGCCTTTTTAGCAGGCAACTAGTGTTAGAAATTTTAGAACATTTACCATATATACTCGTAGATTACAAGTGTAGGTACTATACTGTCTCGCCACTGCTATCCAATGAGTACCATAAATGAGTATACTTTGAAAAGCAGGAAAATACGAGTAGAAAAAATCTTATCACTGGCATTATCATCCCCGTAGCAGACAAAAAATTAATGCTATCTTCTTGACTATCTGAGAAAAATACTTGATATTTCATATGAATCATCTGCAGGTGATTCATGCGTGGATCCAGAAAGTTTTGTCAGAGGGGGGTCCAACACTGATGCTTTTTTTTTTAGTCAATGGGATGGAGAGAGGATCGAAATGCCACTAAAAGTGGGCCATCATCGGCCCGCCAGCAAAACGTCATTGAAATGGCGTTTCACTGGAGTGCCAATAATGGCCCACCATTGAATGCTGGCTTGGTAGCTTTGTGATTTTTAGGGGATTAGGATCAATATTGCTAGGAAACCCATATTTTGTGATTTTCAGGGGGGGGGGGGGGTCTGGACCCCCTGTCCCCCCCTCTGGATCCGCACATGTGATTGAGACAAAATATTCCAGAAAGAATTTTTCGAAGTTGATTTTGAAAAAAAAATCAGCAGGCGACAAAAAGGTGTGTAAAATTACTGAGCATGCAAAGAGTTAAGGGGTAGTGGAATGTACTTATTGAATTATTCACACAGCAGCTGCTAGTCTAGAAATAGGATTTATTTTATACTTTCCATTAAGACAAGTCAGTGAAGTTGAAATCCATAATTCCGTTGATTCAGCAGTAATTGTATGATTTAGAAAATTAGTGTTTGCAAATCACTATTGCATATAATATAAAGTTAATTAAGACACTGTGCAGGTTTTATAACAGTATATTGGATCCCCTATTGTTGCTTGACTCGATTGTCTCTCAGTGCTTAACTGAATACTCTGTTTTATAGCAGGGATAATTCTGGCTCACTTTTCGAAGGAATTTCATAGAAAAGTACTCAAACAGCAGCACTTCCCTATACACTTAACTTATAAAAAAGCCCATGCATTCTAGCCAAAGAAGGGACCTTTCAGAAAATTTAGGGGCCTTTAGCACAAGGACCCCTTCCTGAATGACCCCTGTATCCGGGTTATGTTAGGTCCAAAGTTAGCTATTAATAAGATGAGGTTAATTGGAAATTTGATAAATAAATAGATGTTTTCATGCTTTGATTGCAGTGTGGACCAGTTAAAAATGGAGGATATTATGTTATATGGTCAGCAATAGCACTCAGTCACATATATTTGGCTTTTAAACTGTGTGTCTACAGGAAAAGGAATGCCCTGATCAGCCTGTGGCTGAACAAAATCTCATAAGGCTGCACAATGCTCAAGCTATTTTTGTAATGATGTTTTACATGTATTACTATTAAGTGCATCCTGACTTAACACCTTGCATGCTGGGTAGTTTTGCATTTTTGTGGTCTACTGATTTTTTAAAGAAAAATACTTTTTCAAAAAATGTATTCCAGTTTGTCATTAATTCAATAAAAATGCTGTGGGTGCAGCTGATTGAAATACAGTGTACCACCATAATACCGGTAGCTTTATTCTGTGCTCAGACTTTGTCAGTTTAATAGGATTCTTCCTCCCGCAGCTGGTAGACTATATGATAGCACCTACTCGTGTTACCACAGAATAGTGACCTGTAACCAATAAAAAATGTTACATAATGTGTGATATGCTCTAAGTAGGACTAGTACTTTGTTGGGCAGAAATATGCAATAAGGCCCCTTGTGTTATAGGACAATAAGCTCATGAGTAAGGACTTGTACAAAAATCACGGCTGCTTATCTTGTTATGCACAACATTTCGTGCCCGGTATGATTTCAGATACCTAGGCGGTGAGTTTGATCCAAGTCTGGCCCCATACTTTTATGGATATTGATCATGAAACATTTTCTTCGATTATTCTCCTCCTTCAACTTCCCCTGATTCAAGAAGGGCTGTTGTCAGTCACAAGTAAAAGTATGCGCTTGAAGTACTGGTTAACTACTTTGTCAAGAAAAATGCTCCAAATTTACCGTAATTTTGGTTTTGAATTTAGTCTCTTAAAGTGCAATCTCAATCTTATCAACTTGCTTCTTGACACAGTAATAAGATAAACGGCCTTGAAAAAATACACTTGAGCAGCCTTCAAGGTCTATTAGTCAGCTCTCTGAAGTGTTGTATGACTATTAATCATTGAACAGCTGTTCGTTTAAATGCATATATATAATCCCATTAATAACTGAATACATTTGTGTAAACAAGTTTATTATATATCTTTCATAAAGCTTATGTACCTGAGGTAATTTCACTCTACCACATGACAGGAAGTTAAGTGAGTATATAAACTTCAGAGGCTGAGCAGAGTTGACTTTATTTTGCTCCCATACATGTACCTGAGGTAAAATTACAGTAAAGTAAGTCACATGTAAGTGAGTAGGTATAACCTTAAGAGGCTTAACAGAATTGTTTGATGGTCTTTCACTCCTATTATAGAGGAGGCAAGTAGGAATCCCACAATGAGTTTTTTTATTATTTTTTTCCATTAAAATAGTTTCTATGTACTGACTAGAAAAGCATGAAAAATCTTAATTTTTGTGCAATTGTGTATATGTTCACATGTACACGTGATCACGCATGTAGTCGCCTGTAAATCGAGACTGTTTTGCCTTAGATTGGTTGTCCGACATTCTTGGTTTACTAGCAACTGCAGTGTTATCATGTGTACATTAACATTTACTTAACATAACTCGCATGCACGCAAAAAAAGACAAAAAACAACAACATCATTTTATGCTTTCTTGTTTTAAGCGCTAACAAACCTTTCTTACAGGAAACAATAAATAAAATGAAACACTCCATGTGAGATTCGAACTTAACTGCTATATGTTACGAGATCTGCGCATTTCCCACTACACTATGGCGGACGATATTGACAAACTGCTACTTATATCAGACATTCTATTTTGAATAACATAATTAGTTCCGTATATTCGGTGAAAACTACGGATAACAGACCATGATTGCCCAGTGCCTGTAGAAGCATGGCAGTGTTAAAAACTTTACCCCACCCATTTGACCCCTTAGGTGGGGTCAAAAGTCAAATATTTAAATTTCGCAATAACTAAGTCAATTGTCAATATTTTTTACCGAAATTTTGCATGCTGGCAGAGGAGCAATCAATATGAAACATAACAAACGTGATTTTAGTTTGAAGGCCTGGGCCTGATCCACTGGGGTGGACTTAGGGGGTGGGACCGAGGCCAAAATTAAACTTTTTTGGAATATGGTCATATCAAATTAAAGCTAACGACGCATGCAGCAACATGATAGAAATTTTTTGCCCACAGACACATCCTATACCCCGGGGTGGGGTCAAAAGGTCAAACCATATCTTTTTCTGAAAGTAGTCATTTTGCCTAATATCAAAATTCGATGAAATTAAAGGGAGTTGAGCACAGAGCACTATGAAAGCAAAGATGCTGTCCTTACACACACCCTCAACCCCTGGAGTGGGATCAAAAGGTCAAATATTCTTTTCTTTTCTGAAAGTGCATCATGATGCATATCAAATTAAAGTGAAAGAAGTGTAGACCCACTTTGACTTTACACACCCTTGACCGAAGGCTAACTTTAGATAAATGGGTTTTAGATAAATGGGATTTATGTTTTGTTATTTACACATTTTCTTAAATAGTCCTTCGTAGGAGGTATAAATTCAAAGAATTAATCTTGTTTGACTTTCATTTGCTTCCATACCTGAGTTAAATTCACCAGGAGACGCTGCAGCAAGATAAGTGACAAATCTGCTAAGCCTTAACTCACTGTGCTGTGTCCTTGAGCAAGACACTTTATCCTCTGCATAGTACTGATTCAACCTCGGAAGACAGGAAATGAAGCGGACATAACTGAAAAATGGTTGGCTGCGGCATAAAGCCTCAACACAAGCAAACAAAATTAATGAAGCCTATACTCAGTTAACATGTTTGGTAATTTTCATATTCTATTGCATGGCAGAAAACAGAATACCACTTAAGCTGGTCAAGTAGACGTTCATGAGAGTCGTTGCATTTTCCAATTATTCTCATAAGCAGACTCCATGATACTGCTGTTTTGAAATTTGGTAGGTTCTTCATATTTCTGATGGATCCAATTTTCTAGATTATTTAGTGAATATTTCAAGCGGTTATAAGATATAAGATATAAGAGCTTCTGATAAAATGTTAAATCAGTTTTCTCATATAAATAAGAGAATATCATTTATAATACGGTAAATCTTGTATTAGTTCGTACAGTAAAAAATAATTATTTTTCGCTGTGTACGAACTAATAAAAATTATTTTTCTGAGAAACGGGACTGTACGAACTAATAAAATGAAATTCTGAAGATCGAAAAACGGGACCAAAAACATGCGAAAATTGCCAAAGAAGGTGGAATTTCTGTTTTTCCTTTTAGCCTAAATACAGGCTGAATGTCTGATCAGTATTTTCAATTAAACTAACATTCTTAATAGCATGATGAAAGATTGAAAATAAACAACCAAACATAAAAGTCCGGATTGCCGTTTCAACCGACTCACATGCAATGTGCGATATACCTGGCGATATCACCCGGTTTCAGGCCAACTTTACTTAGGCCTGCTTTACGGAAGAGATGTCACGTCGGACTTGTTCTATGACGATTGTCTTGATTGGAATCATACTCGGACCCACTGGGTCTGAGGAATCATAACAAAAATACAACTTCTGTTCACTACCGACGGCTAGCTCTACAATGTAACAGAGCAATGTATATCGCAGCTTTCGTTTTTGGTCATGATGTAGATTCTTATTTTCTTAGAACCCTCGAAAATGCAGCAGACAAGTAGACAAGACAATACATGTACGTACATTCAGTCTTACAGGTTAGACGTACGCGTATACTCGTTGATTTGGAATGAAAACTGAAAATGAAAATGGCGACTTCTATATATGAAATATGAACAAGTAGTACATTTCTCTGCCTTCATATTGTAAAAAGACCCACAACTTACGTTTTTGCGAATGCTTACTCCATTTAAAGGCTTTGTATGAACACCTATATTTCTGCATAGGTTGATTGGTTCGAGTCTTCATCATACGTGGTATTCCGTGTGGCGACATAACATGCTCAGCTTGTTCGCACACCCCCTTACGTGTTAGCTCGGACCCAATATAGCTCAGTGTTAGGCTGTTAGCATTCTAAAATTATGATAATGGCAATCAATGCGTACTTTGTCATCTTCGGTCGCTTGACCATGGAAAAGCCATTACATGAGAAAATCTGTCTTTCGTGATTTGAGGCTGACTGACTCTTTTACAGCCAGAAACAGGGTTGGATGCACATACTTGTCTTTGCACTGCTATTTGAACACCATGCTATCCCGTGGACACCTTGCTTTCCATGCGCGGATCCAGGATTTTCGTCAGGGGGGGGGGGGGTCAATCTGACAAAAAAAAGCCCTGACAACCTTGTTTTTTTAGTCCTCGGCTTATTTTACTGAAGTCAAATGGTTAATTTCGAAGAAAGCTATCATTTTTCAAGGTTCCAGAGGGGGTCCAACATTTTCCAGGGGGGGGGGGTCCAACATTTTCCAGGGGGGGGGGGTCCAACTTTTTCCAGGGGGGGTCCAATTGCTTATACCCCATAGAAACCCATATAACTTGTGATTTTCCAGGGGGTCCGGACCCCCTGACCCCCTCTGGATTCGCACTTGCTATCTCGACCAGCAGGAGATAGCTTTTTTCCGTTTAGTCGTCTTTGGGTGGTATTTTTCAGTTTTATTTAAATTTTGATAGACCATGATTCTGTAAGCAAACAGTGGCTTCAGGCGACCCCACGTGCGGATCCAGAGGGGGGTTAGGGGGTCCGGAACCCCCCCCCCCCCCTGAAAAATCACAAGTTATATAGGTTTCTTTGGACACCCTCACCCCCTGGAAGAAGTTGGACCCCTCCTCCCCTCTGTAATAAAACCATTGGATCCCCTCTGTAAACTGTAAAATAAGTTGATGACTAAAAAAAAACATTGTCCGGACTGTTTTCTCGCCGTCGGGCCTCGACCCCCCCCCCCCCCCCCTCCCGCCTGACAAAAATTCCTGGATCCGCGCATGAACCTGTTCGACTTGTTCATAACGCCTGGGCCACTGTTTAATGTGTGATGTACATTTTCTTGCGTCAAGGCCATCATCATGTGCGACCCCAAACTTTAAAACAGCACGTGGCCAGAATTTGATGTGCGCGGTCTCTTTGATCTTAAATAGATCATGCTGTCTTTGCCCGTGGCGTCAGCTGATATAATTAGCAGACGTTTTGTGAATTGACCAGGCCCAGCAAAAAAAAAAAAAAAAAATGCGAATTCAAACTGTTTGAAACTCTGATATGGGCGGAGACAGAGGGGGCAGGAGGTCCGGACCTCCCCATGAAAATCATAAGTTGCCATTTGTTTCCTAGAATAAAAACTGGTACGAACCTCCCTCGAGAAGCAATTCGACCCCCCCCCCCCCTCCGTTGGAATTGTCTGGATCCGCGCACGCATGTCTGACAGGAATTTTATTTTTTATTTTTTGCATGTAGCAGGTTTAGCTATCATACTTTCTAGAGATAATTGGTAGACCTGCGCAGATGCGCTGGCTGATCTGCGCCTTTGTTGTTTGCATACAAAAAGTTTCTCGCGGAATTGGGTAAAAAAGCTAAGATACACGGACGGTAAACGAGAGGCTTTTTCAACCATTTTTTTCTTATCTGAAAGCAAGCAATTGTTGCGGTAAGCCTAACTTTAGACATGCACCTTCATCTACATTCCTTGTATGTGAGTATTTATGCCCCTGGCAAGACTGTGCGGATGTGCAGGCTCGTCTGAGCCTTCGCTGGTTGCATGTGCGAGAGGTACCATAATCTCATGAACTGGCTCGTTTCATAGACAGCCCAATGTAAAGCATCATGCTTAAATCACTTTTCATCTTGGTTTGTGCGTCTGTGCGTACGTCTGATGATCCACAGGAATCATTTAATGTGTAAGACCCATAATACAATTTCATGAGGACGCCGCGCTAGGCTCATCAGTGTCGTCTTTGTTTGTTAAAAAGTTCCATCGGATATACAATGTTTCCAGTTATTTTATTGCGCTTATTGCGTGCGCGTTTTGGTGAAACTTAGAAATGAAATTGATGCACGCACATTTAAAGCACAGCTAATTAGTGGGAGTACGTAGGTGTCTAGATTCTTCATCAACACCAAAACTTTGAGTTACCCGACGAGATTGCACAAAAGCACAGGCTCCCCTGAGCCTTCGCTGATAACATTTGTGATAAACACCAGCCGATATGGTTTCATCATGCTCGGATCCAGTGATTCAAAAAAGACAAAAAAAAGACGCTTTGGCATATTTATGACACAGAAAGACCAGAAAGGCTCAATGATCACAGACACGTAGGGCACTGTGTGCACGCGCGCGTGGTTGTGTACATGTATTTGATTTTTGTCATGACTGGACAAAATATCTCCGCGATTTGCATCAGTCCGACGTTCATTGAACCTAGCATTTATCATTGAATAAAAGTTTGGCATGCGTCAATGCTGGATGCACGCGCACAAGCGACACTGACGATCGCACTGACAGGCGAAACGTTCCTGTTCCGCTGATATGTTTGTTAACTGACGTGCTCGACGAAAAACGAAAGCATCGTGGACAGACACACTGATTGACCAAATGAACGGAAAAAACGTTGTGTACGAACTATTAAAAATTACAAATAGGAAAAATGACCACTGTACGAACTAATACATGACATTTTGAGCTGACCGGTCATGAATAATTTATGGTGTACGAACTATTCGAGTGTACGAACTAATACAAGATTTACCGTAGCATGTGTAAAGATTCATAATACAAGCTACCTCAACTGGAAAGGTACCTTAACATATATATCAAGAAAATTAAATTGCTCACCATGGTAGTGTGATAAGGCTCATTAAACTCGTGACGTGTCGTCTGCTGTATGTCGTCTGCTGGTCCTTTGTAAACGTCTCTAGGAAACAGTATGGATCCAGATCAGACTGCACCTGTAGGAGCAGTCTGATCTGGGTCCATACTGTTTGTCTTTATTATGCTGAAATTAAACCTAAACCTAAGCATTTAATTGCAACAGACAACTTCAGTAGATGATATTTTCAGATGTAAAGCAAAGAGTTAACAGGTCTTCAAAACTTTCTATTCATGAGTGAAAATTTTCAGGATTATTCCTGAATTCAGGATTTTGAGGCTGACTCTCCATAGAAAGTCAGCCTCTAACTATCCTGAATAAGGCAGATTAAAATTGCTTATTATCCCCACGTTTTTTAAAAAAGCGTCGGGGATATTGCAATCGCCTCCGTCCATCCGTCAGCCCGTCCGTTCGTCACCTTATCTCCTCCTAAACCATTTTACGAAATCCAACCAAATTTGGTGTGTGGGTTGCTCTCATGAATGGGGCGTGCCTTGGGAGGGGCCAAAAGGTCAAATATCATTAAATATCATTAAAAATTACAAAGTCAATTTGAATGATTTTTTAACCAAACTTTGTGTATCTTCTCACACATGAAAGATATAAAACATATCAGACGGGATTTTCATTTGGCGGCCTGGGTCATGCCCTAGGGGTCGGACTTGGGGGTACGGTGGGGGGTTGGGGGGGTCAAAAAATGTTTTTCCGAAATTCAACCAGATTTGGTGTGTGAGTTTGTTTCATGAATGGCACACGCACTGGTGCCATTTTTTGGGTCTCCACCCCCTGGGGCCTTGGGGAGGGGCCAAAAGGACAATGCAGTGAACTAGCTGTAGAACTTCAGTAGCACTTATCTTTGCTGCAGTGAACTACCTGTAGAACTTCAGTAGCACTTATCTTTGCTGCAGTAAACATGCAGTAGAACTTCAGTAGCACTTATCTTTGCTGCAGTGAACTAGCTGTAGAACCTCAGTAGCACTAATCTTTGTTGCAGTGAACTAGCTGTAGAACTCTAGTAGCACTTATCTTTGCTGCAGTGAACTACCTGTAGAACTTCAGTAGCACTAATCTTTGCTGCAGTAAACTAGCTGTAGAACTTCAGTAGCACTTATCTTTGCTGCAGTAAACTAGCTGTAACTTCAGAAGCACTTATCTTTGCTGCAGTGAACTAGCTTTAGAACCTCAGTAGCACTTATCTTTGCGGCATTGTACTAGCTGTAGAATGTCAGTAGCATTTATCTTTGCTACTAGCTGTAGAACCTCAGTAGCACTTATCTTTGCTGCAGTAAACTAGCTGTAGAACTTCAGAAGCACTTATCCTTGCTGCAGTAAACTAGCTGTAGAACTTCAGTAGCACTTATCTTTGCTGTAGTAAACTAGCTGTGGAACTTAAGTAGCACTTATCTTTGCTGCAGTGAACTAGCTGTAGAACCTCAGTAGCACTTATCTTTGCTGTAGTGAACTAGCTGTAGAACTTCAGTAGCACTTATCTTTGCTGCAGTGAACTAGCTGTAGAACTTCAGTAGCACTTATCCTTGCTGCAGTAAACTAGCTGTAGAACTTCAGTAGCACTTATCTTTGCTGCAGTGAACTACCTGTAGAACTTCAGTAGCACTTATCTTTGCTGCAGTAAACTAGCTGTAACTTCAGAAGCACTTATCTTTGCTGCAGTGAACTAGCTTTAGAACCTCAGTAGCACTTATCTTTGCGGCATTGAACTAGCTGTAGAACGTCAGTAGCATTTATCTTTGCTGCAGTGAACTAGCTTAAGAACTTCAGTAGCACTAATCTTTGCTGCAGTGAACTAGCTGTAGAACCTCAGTAGCACTTATCTTTGCTACTGTGAACTAGCTGTAGAACGTTAGTAGCATATATCTTTGCTGCAGTGAACTAGCTGTAGAACTTCAGTGCACTTATCGTTGCTACAGTGAACTAGCTGTAGAACTTCAGTAGCACTAATCTTTGCTGCAGTGAACTAGCTGTTGAACTACAACAGCACTTATCTTTGCTGCAGTGAACTAGCTGTAGAACTTCAGTAGCACTTATCATTGCTGCAGTGAACTAGCTTTAGAACTTCAGTAGCACTTATCTTTGCTGCAGTGAACTAGCTGTAGAACTTCAGTAGCACTTATCCTTGCTGCAGTGAACTAGCTTTAGAACTTCAGTAGCACTTATCTTTGCTGCAGTGAACTAGCTTTAGAACCTCAGTAGCACTTATCTTTGCTGCAGTAAACTAGCTTTAGAACCTCAGTAGCACTTATCTTTGCTGCAGTGAACTAGCTGTAGAACTTCAGTAGCACTTATCTTTCCTGTAGTGAACTAGCTTTAGAACTTCAGTAGCACTTACCTTTGCTGCAGTGAACTAGCTTTAGAACCTCAGTAGCACTTATCTTTGCTGCAGTAAACTAGCTGTAGAACTTCAGTAGCACTTATCTTTGCTGCAGTAAGCTAGCTGTAGAACTTCAAAAGCACTTACCTTTGCTGCAGCGAACTAGCTGTAGAACCTCAGTATCACTTATCCTTGCTGTAGTAAACTAGCTGTAGAACTCTAGTAGCACTTATCTTTGCTGCTGTGAACTAGCTGTAGAACTTCAGTAGCACTTATCGTTGCTGCAGTAAACTAGCTGTAGAACTTTAGTAGCACTTATCTTTCCTGCAGTGAACTAGCTTTAGAACTTCAGTAGTGCTTATCTTTGTTTCAGTGAACTAGCTGTAGAACTTCAGTAGTACTTATCTATGCTGCAGTAAACTAGCTTTAGAACTTCAGTAGCACTTATCTTTGCTGCAGTGAACTAGCTGTAGAACTTCAGTAGCACTTATCCTTGCTGCAGTAAACTAGCTGTAGAACTTCAGTAGCACTAATCTTTGCTGCAGTGAACTAGCTGTAGAACTTCAGTAGCACTTATCCTTGCTGCAGTGAACTAGCTGTAGAACTTCAGTAGTACTTATCCTTGCTGCAGTAATCTAGCTGTAGAACTTTACTAGCACTTATCTTTGCTGCAATGAGCTAGCTGTAGAACTTCAGTAGCACTTTTCTTTGCTGCAGTAAATTAGCTGTAGAACTTTAGTAGCACTTATCTTTACTGCTGTGAACTAGCTGTAGAACTTCAGTAGCACTTATCTTTTCTGCAGTGAACTAGATCTTTCCTGCAAAGAACTAGCTTTAGAACTTCAGTAGCACTTATCTTTGTTGCAGTAAACTAGCTGTAGAACTTCAAAAGCACTTATCTTTGCTGCAGTGAACTAGCTGTTGAACTTCAGTAGCACTTATCTTTGCTGCAGTGAACTAGCTGTAGAACCTCAGTAGCACTTATCTTTGCTGCTGTGAACTAGCTTTAGAACCTCAGTAGCACTTATCTTTGCTGCCGTGAGCTAGCTGTAGAACTTCAGTAGCACTTATCTTTGCTGCTGTGAACTAGCTGTAGAACCTCAGTAGCACTTACCTTTGCTGCAGTGAGCTAGCTGTAGAACTTCAGTAGCACTTATCTTTGCTGCAGGGAACTAGCTGTAGAACTTCAGTAGCACTTATCGTTGCTACAGTGTACTAGCTGTAGAACCTCAGTAGCACTTATCCTTGCTGCAGTGAACTAGCTGTAGAACTTCAGTAGCACTTATCTTTGCTGCAGTGAATTAGATGTAGAACTTCAGTAGCACTTATCTTTGCTGCTGTAAACTAGCTGCAGAACTTCAGTAGCACTTACCTTTGCTGCAGTGAACTAGCTGTAGAACCTCAGTAGCACTTATCCTTGCTGCAGTGAACTAGCTGTAGAACTTCAGTAGCACTTATCTTTGCTGCAGTGAACTAGCTGTAGAACTTCAGTAGCACTTATCTTTGCTGCAGTGAACTAGCTGTAGAACTTCAGTAGCACTTATCTTTGCTGCTGTAAACTAGCTGCAGAACTTCAGTAGCATTTACCTTTGCTGCAGTGAACTAGCTGTAGAACCTCAGTAGCACTTATCCTTGCTGCAGTGAACTAGCTGTAGAACTTCAGTAGCACTTATCTTTGCTGCAGTGAACTAGCTGTAGAACTTAAGTAGCACTTATCTTTGCTGCTGTAAACTAGCTGCAGAACTTCAGTAGCACTTACCTTTGCGGCAGTAAACTAGCTGTAGAACCACCTTTTTATGCAGTGAATGGTAGAACTTCACATGCCATTGTTCTTCTGAAGTGAATAGTAGAACTTAACTGCTTTTTTTGACGGAAAGGGGTAAACATTTGAATAGTTGAACATGTATGTAGTTGTAAAAAACATTGTGTTACCTTTAGAATATCTTATTTCATGGAGGAAGTGTTTTTTTATATTACAGGTTCAGCTTCTGTAGACCAAAGTCTAATAAAGTATTTATAAATTATTTATGTTGCCATAATTGATTCTCTAGACAACCATTACTGGAGGGTCTACCATCTCAATATATGAGAATGGGATGTGGGGTGGAATACTGAAAATCACTGATCATTAAAATATTAGTCCTTTGATACATGTAATCAGTCTATAAGCTATTTTCACAGAAAACAGAAAATTTCAGAATTTATATGCTTTATCGTTAAATATTTAAAAAGCCCCCAAAAACCACTAATAACTAAAAAATCGGGTTATTAGTCTTTAACCCTTTTCATTCTGATGGATTATTCCATACATATTGCTACAATAAGCATGAAATTGTCTATTTTGTATTTTAAGGCATTGCTGACTAAAATTTCTATAAAATTATGCATTTGCATCCACGAAGATGGTTTTGATCTGAGCAAACCCAGGCATTTAGCTAGGAATATGTACCAAAAAAATAATTTTCTTATTTCTCAACCAAATGAGACGGTTCTTTTGAGGACCCAAAACATATGTTAAAACTGATGGGTAAGATTTTTTTTACAATTTTACGCTGATTTTTTTTTTATCTAAACCTATGAGACTCTCATGAAAGGCTGCCTTATGTGGCAATTCATGGTGCCAAAGTAGCTGTCTACCTGTACCCAGAATGAAAATAGTTAAATTTCATCAAAACATAAGCACTATTATTGAGCGATGAATTGTTGTGCCACATTCAGAAAAAAGATGGGTCAGTATGACGGGGAAAATCTAATCACAGGACACTCACAAATCAAAGGACAATCACATATCACATCGCAGACCAACCTATGGCACTTTGAAGAAGAGACACTAGAACATGGACGATGACACACATATACTGTAAATTCGAAAATTTTCGCAAGAATTTATTTACATGAATAGCATTAAAAGACATTTGCCATGTTAAAAATTTGCAACTAGGGCACCATTTACCTACATCAGTAAACGGCAGTGATTTTGCCATTTTGGGAGGGTTATATTTTCACAAAAATTAGCATCTGCAAAATTTTGCGAACATAAAACTGCGAAAATTTCAGAATTTACAGTAAGTAAAAGGAAGAACACAAGCATAGCAAAGCAAACGACTCTCTTACAACCACACAACTAGCAGGTTAGCAAAGAGGTAGTTCATGAACTCTAATTTGGAAATATAGCTGTCATGCAAATACAGTCAAAACTCTTTATAGCAGGGGTAACAACCTACGTCATAGCGTGGGTGTTGTAAACACGTAGTATGACGCCATCTTTGATTTGCAAGGTTAGTTTTTCCCTTCGTAAATGTCGTACAAATTAGTGTCTGTCAAAACTAAGCAGTGCAGGCGGTGCCTAACATCACACTTGAACAGAATATACAATGGTCACGTCCAGAAATGCCGTTGCCTTTGTAAACATTCATCCACAAAATTCGAAGTGGGTGACTGCTAAAATTATCCTCGTGTCTCCCGCTTCGATTCTTGTGGGTGAATGATTACAAAGGCAACGGCATGTCGGGGCGTGACCGTTATATATTCTGTTCAAGTGTGATGTTAGGCACCGCCTGCACTGCTTTGTTTGTACAGACACTCATTTGTTTAATTTTACGAAGGGGAAAACTGACCTTGTAAATCAAAGATGGCGCCGTACTACGTGTTTACAACATCAATGCTATGACGTAGGTTGTTACCCTTGTTATAGCGTCACTCTTTATAACAGAATATTCAGTATCCAACATAAAATTGCTGGGAACGGATCCGTTTCCATTGAAATTCCCTCTTTATAACAGAATATTCACATAACGACACCGACATTAACTTCTGGGAACAGATGTACAATTTTTATCGAAAATAAATTCATTATAACAGAATTGTTACCATGTGTCAGACAATTTTGTGATCAAAACAAGGTATTTTTGCATGAAAAGGTTTCTATCTCACTTGATAAGTGGGAAGCTTTGTGTATTTTGATGCAATATGAAATTGAACTGATGAATACATTAGGAATGATAACGTTTTAATTCATTTGTATCATATTTTCTTTTACCAAATGATTATTATGTGGAAATCTGGTAATGGTCAGAATTTCTTTATAACAGCAAATTCACTTTAACGTCAAAGATAGCTTGGAACAAACAGTGTCGTTATAAAGAGGGTTGACTGTATATACAATTTGCAGTAGAGTGACAGGAATTTTAATACTGATTAGCAGTTTTGGATGTTTAAAAGAGGTAATAGTCCAGGCGCTGATTTCTGTAGGGGCCTTAGTTTTTGACTTGGCACAACTTACCTGCCAGAAAAGGTTTGACTGCAGATATGCAATCCTGGGGTCTTCTGCAATACTCCAAGGTACGTCGTACAGTCAAATTGTGGTAGCAGTTTTGCTGTAGGACGTCATCTTTCAACGTACCCTACGGTAAATGAGGCTTAGGTAAATTGAGAGGAAAACATGCCTCATGTTCAACCATTGCTTCCTACTCAGCGTATTTCCCTTTAAATTTATACATTACATGTATGCAATGGCATACGACAGTAAAGCGATATAAATGAGGCTTAGGTAAATTGAGAGGAAAACATGCCTCATGTTCAACCATTGCTTCCTACTCAGCGTATTTCCCTTTAAATTTATACATTACATGTATGCAATGGCATACGACAGTAAAGCGATATAAATTTTTTGTATATATGGTATATTAGACGTGAAAATGTCCAACGGAAGGGGTGATTTACCCCACCCCCTGAATATAACGTATCCAAATTAAAAAAGAAATGAAATCTTCCCCATTTCTTAATCTATCAAGTAAAATAGCATATTTATAATCATATTTTAACATTATTCTTATAGTATGTTTGTCATGTTTTACATTTGTTACAAATCAAAGAAAGAACATACCACCTGAAATGACAATTCCGGAATGCGTGTATTACACAATTTTCAGTTTACAATCTCTGCTGCAATAATTTGTATCTTTGACTTATACTAAATTCGTATATATGGGCATGACAATAGCTTTAAAATCTTTAAATAAAATGCAGCAAACAGCCAGTATGCGTTTAACCAATATACAACATGATATTACAGTTATATACGTTACTTACTTTCAAATGTATTACTATTTAATGCAGTAATATCATAAGACTACGGGCTACAAAACGACCTCCACGAAATGAGGTTTGTAGACTGTAATATCTAAAACCAAATTATATTAGCCACATAATGAAGGGCGTTAGCTTTTCAGCAGATAAGGCGTTACCCTGCAAAAGCCAAATTCACTACGTTACCATAAAATAATAGGAATTCCTATAGTATTAATATCCAGTTATTTCTCATTCTTTTGTATCAATATTAACTTTTATTGGTAAGAAAATGACTAGCAATATGATTTTAAACTATTTTTGGCACCTGTTATAACATTTATATATGTTACTTTCTGCTAAATACAATATTTAATGCAATGACAGCATTATATCACCAATTGTGTAAGCCACCAAAATACATGCAATTATAGCTTGTCAGCTATTAACTACAATAACTATATTGATAACTATGATTTTGGAAAAAAAACTTTCACTTTATTCCTAAAATTACCTTTTTTATTTACAATATTAGTAAAAATCGTAACTGTTTCTGTCCCACGTATGGCAGCGCCATACCTATTCGTATGGTTAAAACCGCTCTATATCCAATCATTATTCAGTTCGATGAAGAAACTACCATGTGAGTAGCATATACAACACAAGTATTTAACGCATATTAGACTAGTGTTCTTTTTGTGGGACATAGACAAATAGTACAGGTCAAGATCAGGCGCCACATACTGCAATGTCTGATCAGGTTCTCTACTGTTTGCTTACAGGATGTTCTATTAAATTTGAATTAGAATGAAAAACAACACCCAACAACCCTGAAGACGAATGTGGACTGGTCCTTTTGATAAAAGTGGGAAGTTTCATTCGACTTAAAAGGTTTAAGGAGATGGTGGCATTTATCATATGCTTTGTCTGGTTCTGCAATGTTATAGAACATTGAAACAGGATATTTTTTCCAAGGTTCTTTATAGTTATACATTTTAGAGGTCAAGGCTTATCACTAAGGACAACTCTCTTGCATTGTAAAGATTATATTGTAGCTGTTGCAAAATGAATGGACTCAAATAAATTATTGGAAATTTCGTTTTGCATTATTTCTATCAATTAAGCACATTTAATGTCATTATTATTACTATAGTCAGGATTTACACTTGACAATCATTCATTGCATTTCCTGATCATACTCACTTACTATTTTTAGTCTAAACGTGGAATTTGTTCATATAAAATTATTACGGTATTCAGCATGTCAAAATGAAGACATAATAATTGAGGCAAGAATGTCATCCCATTAATCCTTTGTATGTTCCAAATCAAACAAAATTGATGATAAATAGTAACGTAAATAAAATATCAAATTAGTAAGCATACTTGATTTCAGTTCAGCAATGAAGGCTCATGCGAGCCTGTAAAAATATGTCATTTGACACATCAGAGCATTTGCTGCTTGTATATGTAGATGAAGACAAACGCTAGCTCCATTACATCAGCATGTATGATTAACCTGTGCATTCGTTAATGTGAGGTAGGTACCAAAATCACATATGGCGGTTCAAATCTTCAATTGAGTATGTAAATATTACATTAGAGAGGTCAGCAATTTTGTTTATTTTATGGCAACGAAATTCACACTTGTGCTACTGTCAAAGATCATAATGAAGATAAGATATTCAAAATCTTGTATATTATATCACATAACATATACAACAATAGAGGCACTGCTTTATCAACCCCTAAGATTTATACTTACCTTTTAAAGTAATAGAAGTATGACTTCTTATCGAAGGAAGCATTGCAAATATGACATGCATAATATACTTGCATGTATCCTTTCTATGCATTGCATTTAAGGCTTTCATTGATGGCAAAGACTACTGCACAAAGTGCTTGTAAGAACAATTGACTCTTCGTATGTCTCTATAAATCGCTACCCTCAACATGTTATGTGCTTTTATATAATTTCCTATTTATGTGTAATGCATTTGTTTTCTGTCTAAAGAAACAAGATATTTTTTAGAAAGAGCTGCGTTGATTTTAATTTTATATCGCTTATTCATTCTTATGTTTTCAAGAATCATATTTACAAGACTCCTGAAATAATTTGGCCATGCCACATTCTGTTTATTGAAAATTATCATCAGTTATTTAAGCATTGATTGCGGACACTGAGTAAGATCTCATGACTGCATGTTTTGAACGTTTTATTTTTCCATCTAATATCTTAAAGAACTTTTTAAAGTATAGTTTACATTATCTGAGTGTCACAATGTCTTATTCAGCCTGACATAACTCTTGACTGATAATGTCATATGTGTTAAAAATAATTTCTTAAGCAGCAATTAACATGTGTTCCTTGGATATGATCATATCACATGAGATTGTTGTCATCCATTATCACTAATTTTACCAATTTTCAGGGAATTGTTTCTTCAATATAAAACCTCTCCTTATAAAGTGATATTAATTTAGCAAATGATCAAAGGTACTTACAGATTCATTACATAAACTATAAAAGGTATGCTGAAAAAAAACTAAAACCTATTTAAAGCTGAAACAAGTAATGTATCATCATCTGCAAATGCATATACATGTCAGTATACACTTTGATTTTTAGAGATTTTCTTTAAAAATACCTGATTACAGACACGTATAATGCAAAACCTATATGGTAATACATATAAAGTTTATCATACCAACTCTTAGGCAATTGGTTTTGTCTGGAATGTAAGCAAAGAAAAAAAGTATAATTTTATTACCATCTCTCTAAACATTTAGTAATTTGTATTTTTTTTTCTATGGAAAATTAACCTAGTTATTATACAAGGAGCTAACCTATATTATGTAACTGACTTTGTTTGCATAATGTGTACAATAGTAAACTGGATACATAAAGATATTTTCAAATGACTGATGAGACTTCGTTCAATAAAACTTAGTTGGGTTGTTCTCCTGCGATAAATATTACAAAAGTCTACATCCTTAATATTTTGGCTTTTCAGGGCCCAATCGTATACTGTCTTTGATAACATTTAGTACAAACATAGGAGCTTATGATATTTAATATGGTTATATATGTTACTTTGATAAATTTGACAGAAATGGAAAGTATTCTACTACTACTAAAGAGCTGTCTATTTCTTTTTCTATGTGTTTTAGAGTCGTTAACTTTGGACAAATCAAGATGATGTTTCGTGGAGATGAAAACTTTTTAAAAATTCTTTATTGCAAATGTAAATGTTTATAGATATAGTTACTTTATAAAAGCTGATAAATATTTTAGAACAAACTGCTGTCTTGCTATAAATTTTAAAACAAAACAGGTTTGACATTAAAAAATAAACAAAAATTCATATGACATATAATATAAGGTATTTAGCAATATATATAGGAAGTATTTAAGTTTGTAATGTACGTTACATATTGTCATACAATCATTAAGATATGGTACTTTACATCAGAAACGCAGTTAAGTATAGCTTTTTACTATCGTGTATCGATAGAATGCTCAATTATGGTTTAAAAAGTCAGCAGATGGTATTGCATGCTAACAAACAAAGTGAAATGGTTCCATCCATATTCACCATTTTTTGTGGGGTAACCACATTCAACAGCTTATAATTCTTAAAGTAATTATGATAGAAACAAGATGTTTAAAGTTTTGAAACAGTCAGGTAATTATCTTTTCCAAACATGGTATGTAAAACGTATATACTCATTATAGAACGTATTAAATTAGACTTTGACCAAAATTAATTGATTTTATAAGGCGTAATTGAAGACATAACCTAAATGACAGTTATAACATAAAAGTTGTGCTCATGGATGCAAACAATTTATTTTCATAATTGTTTAGATCCATACCAAGATTTTGGCAGTAAATAACGACCGTATGGACCATCTGGATACAACCTGGATCCCATTTCTTATTCTCATTTTGTTTTTTATAGTAAAAATGGGGTAGGTGTACAAAACGACTCCTCCTGGAAAACTGCTACCACAATTTGACTGTACGACGTGCCTAGAAATGTTGTAGAAGGGTAGTTCGTACTATTTCCGAAGTCAAACCTTTTCTGGCTGGACAATTGTGCCAAGTCAATTTTCAAAAACCTAGCTCCTTGACTATAAAGACAATGGACATGATACTTGGAAAATGTACATTTCCAAATAGTTTTCTTCCGTATTTTCAGTAACATTTGTTGTAGGTACACATTGGAATTGCCTACTTCACAGCAGCATACACAAGTGCTACTGGAGTTCTTTAGCTAACAGCATATATCTTTTCAATAATAAATGAGTTTTTCACCATAAGCTTTTTTTAAAACAAATTCTCAACCATTTTCCTTAATTCAAAGAAATGACCATGTAGAAATTAACCTGGATGACAATAATAGACTGTCTATTTTATGCTTCTGGCAGCTTATCCTGAGATGTTTCATGGGAGTATTTTGCTAAATTGCTAGTTGCGTGGTTGTATTGTGAGTGAAATGATTGCAGAACAGGAAGGTCATGATGAGGATATTTCTGTAGAACGATGTTTTCTCTGTTTCAGGAAAATTAACCTTAAAGATTCCCTGGAAGAACTTATACACTGAGCCTGTCGTAGCTACTATTGATGGACTATATGCCTTAGCTGTTCCTAACGTTGGTACGTTTAGAACATTGGGATAATTAGGTCTGGGGCACTTTGTAAGAGTGATTTATTGTATTTCATGTATTCAAATTGTTGATAATAATTTAAAATCTCTCTTGTAAGGCTGTTAGGCATGGAATTTACACATTTTTCCATGATGATAAGATGACATATAAGAAATCAAGTTAACAACTGCCTTGAGTGGAAGCTCATGACAGTCGACACCCAAGGAAGGAACACCTGGAGATCAGGTGTGAGATATACTATGGGTGCAGCTACTCAGTTACCTGGAGAAGAGCCCACTGATGTGGGCGATGCCCCTTCACATGCATGTTAATAAAAAAAAGCCTGACGGTGATGATGATTATGGCGTGATAGTTTATAGGATATCATACTGATAGGCTTGTCTAGAGTTCAGAAGTATATGTAGCATGCTTGTTGCACTTGATGGCAGAATAACTATATTGCTGCACTATATATAATGAAACATGAATGAAAGAGTTAATGTCAGTTTCAAATGCAGGTATTGGGTTTTATGATAATACACAGGTATTTTATACTTCAGATATGAGCAGATAATTTTGTTATCCACCCAGTGTGTTTTAGATGCCAGGGCCTCCATGCAAGAAAACCTGTCTTCAGTGTTTGCGAACAACAAAGGTTCAGACCAGCCTGCCCATCCTCTCAGTCTGATCAGTGCCTTTATTAATCACTTGGAAGAATCTTATCTAGACTTGCTTGGAGCGAAATTTCAATTATCCAGTTAGTCTCTGTAGCTGAGCAGGCTGGATTGAATCTCACTTTGTCGAAAACCCGTAAGACAGGCCCGTGTTATACCCATATAAACACTTTCATGAGAATGCCTGTCCTGGTTACAGCTGCACATGCTAAGACCAGCTTGCTCAAGCTCTGCAAATATACCTTTCCTAAACAAAAACATTTTATTCAATCAGGCTGCGTATAGAAACTGGTCTAAACATCAATGATATAGACCTTGATGTGAGAAAACAACAAAGGTGCAGATGAGCCTGTGCATCCATGCAGTCTGATCAGTTCCTCTGTGCAGTCTGATCAGTGCCTCTGTGAAGTCTGATGCTAAAGTAAAGATTTCATGCATCTCATAACATTATACAGTCGAACTTTGGTCGCTCGAACTCGCCTGTCTCGAACACCAGGGATCGCTCGAACTCGTTCGTCGGTCCCGGCAATTTCCCTATACATTTAATGTTAAAATACACCCCAGGCTCGAACAGTGATGGCTCGAACTCTCGAACTCAAAGCACGGTCCGCAGGGCGATTTTTCATGTAAAAACGCTATGATGGCTCGAACCAAATAGTTCTTTACATGAATCAGTCACACGCTTGATTTAAGTTCATTAATATTTTCATAAGCGCTCCTTGACAATGATGATTTCACCATTGGGTTACCTAACTGGCGAGCGGAACTTGTGGAGCAATTAGCGGCAATTTACCAGATCAAAGATTTGAGTAAGTTCTCACTTGTCACCACTAAGTAGGGCAGCCGAAAATGATTGAAGACAATTAATGAGATGTTTTGTAATCAAGAATTCGCGTGTCAAAATGAGTAAAACATGCCTGGCTGGATAAAGAAAGGCATTGGATTGAGCGGCGGTACCGTCTGATCAAAAATACTGAGGAGTTTGTCACTTTTTTCATGTTTTATTTGTTGTTATTAATTGAAACTTGCACATTGTGAATAAATAATAAGAAACAAACTTTTCTTTTTTTCGTTTATTGTTCTAAAGGAAACGATAAACAACTGATCATAAACTGTAGCAACACATAAACAGGAACATTCACCCACTAGAAGAAAAGCAGTTAAGCTTACTCGATAGCAAATGCATTGATCAGGCTGCGCATAAATGTATTTACTTTCAACAGGTTCATATGCTTACACATGCGGCTTATCATTTTATCTCTAGCGTGCATAGGGTTTTTGATCAGTGACAGGTGTCACGTGGGCTTTGCAACTTTGGTCGATATCAAACGTGATGTCCGTGATGACATAGAGTACACATGAACCAACTTGAAAATTGTCGGGCTAGGTATCGCTCGAACACATGGATAGGTCGAACTCGCACTGACAGTCCCGACGAGTTCGAGCCAGCGAAGTTCGACTGTATATTCAAAATGGCGGCTGTTACAGGCTGAACATTATGAAAACTTCATTTTTTATAACTTTCTTATTTCTCAACAGATTTTGATCAAGTTTGCACTAAAATTGTTTGTGTGCACATGCCTCTCTTTTCACAATATTTACTTTTTATGTGCATTTTCGTTTAAGAGATATTTGTGCTATATTTACAGGTATCAAGTACAATGCTGAGAAAGATGAGAAGGAGAAGCAGGCAGCTAAACAGAAGAAACTACTGGCTCTTGAGGAGGCCAAGAAACTTGAGGCTGAGAAAGGTTAGTACCTTAAATGTTAAAGTCCTTTAACTCTGATCCAGACATATACTGTAGTCAGGCAGCTTAACAAAAGAAACTACTGGCTCTTGAGGAGGCCAAGAAACTTGAGGCCGAGAAAGGTTAGTACCTTAAATGTTAAAGTCCTTTAACTCTGATCTGGACATAAACTGTTGTCAGGCAGCTAAACAGAAGAAACTACTGACTCTTTAAAAGGCCAAAAAACTTGAGGCTGAGAAAGGTTAGTCTTTAAATGTTAAAGTCCTTTAACTCTGATCCAGACATATACTGTAGTCAGGCAGCTTAACAAAAGAAACTACTGGCTCTTGAGGAGGCCAAGAAACTTGAGGCCGAGAAAGGTTAGTACCTTAAATGTTAAAGTCCTTTAACTCTGATCTGGACATAAACTGTTGTCAGGCAGCTAAACAGAAGAAACTACTGACTCTTTAAAAGGCCAAAAAACTTGAGGCTGAGAAAGGTTAGTCTTTAAATGTTAAAGTCCTTTAACTCTGATCCAGACATATACTGTATTCAGGCAGCTTAACAAAAGAAACTACTGGCTCTTGAGGAGGCCAAGAAACTTGAGGCCGAGAAAGGTTAGTACCTTAAATGTTAAAGTCCTTTAACTCTGATCTGGACATAAACTGTTGTCAGGCAGCTAAACAGAAGAAACTACTGACTCTTGAAAAGGCCAAAAAACTTGAGGCTGAGAAAGGTTAGTCTTTAAATGTTAAAGTCCTTTAACTCTGATCCAGACATATACTGTAGTCAGGCAGCTTAACAAAAGAAACTACTGGCTCTTGAGGAGGCCAAGAAACTTGAGGCCGAGAAAGGTTAGTACCTTAAATGTTAAAGTCCTTTAACTCTGATCTGGACATAAACTGTTGTCAGGCAGCTTAACAGAAGAAACTACTGACTCTTGAAAAGGCCAAAAAACTTGAGGCTGAGAAAGGTTAGTCTTTAAATGTTAAAGTCCTTTAACTCTGATCCAGACATATACTGTATTCAGGCAGCTAAACAAAAGAAACTACTGGCTCTTGAGGAGGCCAAGAAACTTGAGGCTGAGAAAGGTTAGTCTTTAAATGTTAAAGTCCTTTAACTCTGATCCAGACATATACTGTATTCAGGCAGCTAAACAAAAGAAACTACTGGCTCTTGAGGAGGCCAAGAAACTTGAGGCCGAGAAAGGTTAGTACCTTAAATGTTAAAGTCCTTTAACTCTGATCTGGACATAAACTGTTGTCAGGCAGCTAAACAGAAGAAACTACTGACACTTGAAAAGGCCAAAAAATTGAGGCTGAGAAAGGTTAGTCTTTAAATGTTAAAGTCCTTTAACTCTGATCCAGACATATACTGTAGTCAGGCAGCTTAACAAAAGAAACTACTGGCTCTTGAGGAGGCCAAGAAACTTGAGGCCGAGAAAGGTTAGTACCTTAAATGTTAAAGTAAGTAAGGTTGCAAAGATCGGGAATCGATACAATCAAGTACCACACCTGACCCAGGATACCAATGGGAAAGTGACAAACTCACAGAAGACACCACAAACGAGAGCCAAGAGGTCAGCCCTTTCCCAGCAGGTGACCACGAAGCACATATAAACAGACGCGCACAAAACATAGCAAACACAAGACAGAACAAAAACATAAAAGATCCACAAAAGAAGTACCGCCTTGGAACGGTCAGTAAAATATTTTACTGGAGGGCTTAAACCGGTTTAACGGCGCCAACCTCACCCTTAATTCAGATGTGGATCAAGACACATAGATATTTGGTTTGCATGAAAGACCCCTAACTTATCAATGCATCATCTCCTAAAACATATAAATCAAGATATAACAAGGAGATAAAGCAAGGATAAGGACTCAACAGTAAATTAAACTGAATACCGGAGCAAAAGAAATCCAACAGGTAAACCCCGGTGGGCCCGACAAACAGCCAAAGCATCAGGCCCCTACCATCTCATCAATAGATAAGTCTTTAAGTCGGAACCATCATAGAGTCTGAAGTCCGACCCACCGGCGTGCAATTAAAGAGGAAAGCAAAGTTGCCAACTGTGATTGGGTTGACTACCAAGCATGCAGTCTGTTGCAATACATTAATGTTATAGCCAACCTTTTTATAATGGGAAATTATTTTAATGAACTGCGCTGAAAAATTATTAGAGCCAACAATCTTCTTCAACTTATACACCAAGTCACCATAGAAATCAGGTTCCGAAAGTCCTTGGCGCAAGAGAGATTTAAGTCCAACTTGGAATTTAGAAATCAAATCAAAGTATCGTCTATAAAATTTTGAAAATGTTTTGCGAAGTTTATGATACCGATAGCCCTGTTTAAGAAGTTTCTGAGTTAACAATTTATTGCGAGTGTTGAAGTCAGTAACATAGCTAGATGCTCTAGCAAAACGAATGAGTTGAGAGATATAGACTCCATAAGATGTAGAACGAGGAACATCACCATCTAAAAATGGGAAATTGACAATTTCAAAATCAAAGTCGACACGTTTATCATAAATTTTGGTAGAAACAATACCATTAGAAATTGACAAATGCAAGTCTAAAAATGCGGCTTCAGTATCAGAGGCATTGGCTTTATTAAGTTGGAGCTCTGAAGGGTATATTTGACTAACCATATTTTCAAAATAAACATTATTAATATTTAAAATATCGTCCAAATATCTGGAAGTAGTGTTAAACGCATCAATAACATCAGCCTGCTTATCATCAGAAAGAGACATCATAAAGTCCCTTTCATAACAAAACAGGAATAAATCTGCAACCAGGGGAGCACAATTAGTGCCCATAGGAATCCCAACTACTTGTCTATAGAGCTTTGTGCCAAATCGAATAAAAATGTTGTCCAACAAAAAGGTCAGCGCATCACATACATTTTGACACGACCATGCATGATATTTTTTAGGTTTTTCTGAAGTAAAAAATGCATTTCTGTCACTACATGCAAGGTAAGGAGAGCCTTCTCTCTGGAAGGTTCTTTCAATAAGATCAATAAGTTTATCTTTAATTAAATTATGAGGTAAAGTAGTGTAAAGAGTAGAAAAATCATAAGTAGACAAACTGGTCGCATTGAAATCTCTAGCTTTAAGTTTATCTAAAATTTCACCTGAATTTTTAATCGACCAAAATAGGTTTTTACCGGATCTCTCATATACTTTTTCACAATATTTGATAACATGTTTTTTAACAGCTGTAAGACACGAGGTTAACAATTTAGAAAGTTCTGTTGTCGTACAAGAACTAGAATTTGCAATAAATCTTGCTTTATAGGGTTTTTTATGGAGTTTAGGTAACCAGTACAACGTAGGAACTTTGTCTTGATTTTCTTTAGCTTTGACACCAAAATGTAGGGCTGTATGACAACCATGCCCATCAACAATCACCCTTTCACTTAAAGAAGGCTGCAGTTTATAGGCATTAGTGTCAACAAGCTCACGCTTAAGAGTATTAATATAATACAATCGTCATACAACTACAACATTGTTAGCAGCTTTATCTGCTGGAACCAAAACATAGTTCATATGAAAATCCTGGATACCTCGTTTAAGATGACGAAAAGAAGATTTAGGTTTAGGGGACAAAAGATGTGTATTACGAGAGTAAAATGAAATACGAGTATCAATAATTTTAAAAATGTTAATCTTCCATTCCTTCAAAGAATCAGGTTCAACATTTTCCCGTTTGCACCATCGATTACTGAAGTCATTTAAAGAAGCAGCGATCTCTCTACGACATTTAGAGAAATCAATATTAGAGGGAAATCTATATTTAGGACCTTTAGAAATGATATTGCGAACTCTAGCGTCAGGAATGACATTTAGATTACCTGTAATAACATGCCCTGCAGAGGGATATAAATAATTTGAATTTTTACAATCTCAGGAGGCAGGAGTATTGGAATCTATATCTAAATCATTTACAATTTTATTAAAGTTAAATATCGTAGACCTTATTGGTTTGTTATATTTATAACAAATGATAGGAGTTTCAGAATTATTAAAGTAATTTGGAATAGATGAAATCACTGAATTATCCTTGAAGATACTATGTAAATCAATAAACTCAATACCTTTGTTAATGAATGGAATTTTGATAAAATGTCGTTTATGGTTGACCTCAGAATCGATATAAGGACTAAGGAAATGTTGAACATAACACCTTGTAAGGAGTGCTGCTTTATATAATTTATTTGCTCTATCATAAAGTTTATTAGCCTCTAACTCTAAATTGCGTAAAACTGAGATAGGCAAGGAACTTAAAAATGAAAATAAGCCATGTCGACCATGATTAGTTAAAGCCAAAGAAAGATCCTTTAGAGAAGTATTTAAGCGTTTTTCAGTACAAATTTTGCGCTTAATGTTGCCATTTTTACGTTTACCATGAGATCTACTTTTACGTTTTTTAAAGTCCTTTAACTCTGATCTGGACATAAACTGTTGTCAGGCAGCTAAACAGAAGAAACTACTGACTCTTGAAAAGGCCAAAAAACTTGAGGCTGAGAAAGGTTAGTCTTTAAATGTTAAAGTCCTTTAACTCTGATCCAGACATATACTGTATTCAGGCAGCTAAACAAAAGAAACTACTGGCTCTTGAGGAGGCCAAGAAACTTGAGGCTGAGAAAGGTTAGTCTTTAAATGTTAAAGTCCTTTAACTCTGATCCAGACATATACTGTATTCAGGCAGCTAAACAAAAGAAACTACTGGCTCCTGAAGAGGCCAAGAAACTTGAGGCTGAGAAAGGTTAGTACCTGTTAAAGTTCTTTAACTCTGATCTGGACACATTCTGTAGCCAGGCAGCTAAACAGGAGAAACTACTGGCTCCTGAAGAGGCAAAGAAACTTGAGGCTGAGAAAGGTTAGTACCTGTTAAAGTTCTTTAACTCTGATCTGGACATATTCTGTAGCCAGGCAGCTAAACAGGAGAAACTACTGGCACTTGAGGAGGCCAAGAAACTTGAGGCTGAGAAAGGTTGTTACCTTAAATGTTAAAGTCCTTTAAGTCTGATCAGGACATATACTGTTGTCAGGCAGCTAGGCAAAGAAACTTTGGACTGGGAAAGGTTTATAACCATCATCAGGCAAGCAAAAAGAATAACTATAAACTATACCACTTTAATTGACACCTTGATATATGTCCTCAGTCAGTGTATATGGTTTAATGAATTAATTGTTCTAATGATTTTCCACAATGTGTATGCCATGTTGTTACTCTGTATCTCAGTTGGTTCTGTTCTGAAATTGCCCACAGCAACTACCCTGAGACTATTTGAGCCGTGACATGAGATTTCCAACAATGTGGTATGTGCGACCAGCAAAGGCTCAGACGAGCCTGCGCTTACGCGCAGTCTGATCAGAGCCTTTGCTAGTCGCTTCAATATTCTATAACTGTTCAGCTACTGACCGAACACCATTTAGAGTTTCTAGTCTTAAAAGGAAGCTGTACAGGCTTGTCTGAGTCTACACTTGTCAAAATGTCACATTGTTGGAAATCACATGTCACAGCTCATTTTATACTGTCACAGATGTTTCTGGTTGCAGTTAGTCCTGTACTTTGTTAGAAAAACTCCCTCAGATCAGTCTGTATATCTTCATTCTCCTGATATGGCCTCGAGGTTATAAAACATTGCATGCTCAACTCTACTGAGCATGAAATTTCAATTGCTCTTAAAAGATCAAATTTCTTGCTTTAAAACTCAGTTTATATATTTATCCTATTAATAAATGTTAAAATTCCAACAATTAACGGCCTTTTAACACTTTTGAGCAAGATGAATTTCATGCTTGATTGAGTTGAGCATGAAAAAGTTTTATAATCTCAAGGCCTGAGCTTTTCTGGTAAATGATATTCTCAAATATTAAACATAATGCATGCATCTTGAAGTTCTTGTATTGAAATTGATGAATGCATAAAATCAGAAATTTTTGAAAAAAAAAAAAAACTATAAAAATATGTAGATGACATATTGCTGCTGGTGTCAGACTGGTAAAACACATCAGGTTAGATAACTCCAGTATGAGCCTAATGTATACCATCCCTGCTTCTCAGTCATTATATCACTTATCTGTGACTGAGTCTGTGCATTTATTGTACAGATTTTTGACTACCCTAGGGCTTCTGGACAGCTGTATTAACTATTTCACTATTAAGATATGATCAAGAATTTATAGGCAATACAAAATAAAAGAAAAACTCTGGAAAAGAGTGTACCTACGAAAAAATAGGAGTTTTAATTGATTCTCCCAGTTGATTTAATGGAAACTTGGAAAGTGCAACAACCTTCACTTCCCTAGCACCAACTAGCACCAACTAAAATACATTCCGCCATACTCATATATGATATACTCATTAGTATTATTAAATCGTCACTTAGACTTGAACCAATTTAAGCTTGCATTACATTATTTTTTTTCAACCCTTTTCATTCTGATGTTGTTGTTTTTTTGTTGTCCTTTTGTATTTTTATGGGATTTTTCTGTCAAAAATTATATAAAATGATGGATTTCAGTCCCTGATGATTGTTTTTATCTCAGCAAACAGTGAAAACCCTGATGAAATGCCGTCAAATGCAGCATTTCATTCAGGTCTTCACTGTTTGCCAAAGTAAATGCATACTGGTATCCAGAATGAAAAGGGTTTAGAAATTGTTTAATTATTTTAAACATTTTACACAATGTTGAGCTTACAGTTGCACTACTTTAATGTATTGTTATGTATTGGCAGACAAACCTAAAGAGAAGAAAAAAGACTCTTTTACTGAGAAATTCGCCACACAGGTGATCAAGAACTTACAGATTGAAATCAGAAACATACATGTGAGATATGAGGATAGATACACCAATCCTAGACAGCCGTTTTCTATAGGTGTTACACTCGGGGAGCTTCTCTTTAGGGTACGTACCACCGTAGTGAAATCAGAAACATTCATGTGAGATATTAGGATAGATACACCAACCCTAGACAGCCGTTTTCAATTGGTGTCACACTTGGGGAGCTTCTCTTTAGGGTATGTACCACCATATTGAAGTCAGAAACATTCATGTGAGATATTAGGATAGATACACCAACCCTAGACAGCCGTTTTCAATTGGTGTCACACTTGGGGAGCTTCTCTTTAGGGTACGTACCACGGTAGTGAAATCAGAAACATTCATGTGAGATATGAGGATAGATACACCAATCCTAGACAGCTGTTTTCTATAGGTGTTACACTCGGGGAGCTTCTCTTTAGGGTACGTACCACCGTAGTGAAATCAGAAACATTCATGTGAGATATTAGGATAGATACACCAACCCTAGACAGCCGTTTTCAATTGGTGTCACACTTGGGGAGCTTCTCTTTAGGGTATGTACCACCATATTGAAGTCAGAAACATTCATGTGAGATATTTGGATAGATACACCAACCCTAGACAGCCGTTTTCTATTGGTGTCACACTTGGGGAGCTTCTCTTTAGGGTATGTACCACCATATTGAAATCAGAAACATTCATGTGAGATATTAGGATAGATACACCAACCCTAGACAGCCGTTTTCTATAGGTGTCACACTTGGGGAGCTTCTCTTAAGGGTACATACCACCATATTGAAGTCAGAAACATTCATGTGAGATATGAGGATAGATACACCAACCCTAGACAGCCGTTTTCTATTGGTGTCACACTCGGGGAGCTTCTCTTTAGGGTACGTACCACCATATTGAAATCAGAAACATTCATGTGAGATATAAGGATAGATACACCAACCCTAGACAGCCGTTTTCAATTGGTGTCACACTCGGGGAGCTTCTCTTTAGGGTATGTACCACCATATTGAAATCAGAAACATTCATGTGAGATATTAGGATAGATACACCAACCCTAGACAGCCGTTTTCAATTGGTGTCACACTCGGGGAGCTTCTCTTTAGGGTATGTACCACCATATTGAAGTCGGAAACATTCATGTGAGATATGAGGATAGATACACCAACCCTAGACAGCCGTTTTCAATTGGTGTCACACTCGGGGAGCTTCTCTTTAGGGTACGTACCACCATATTGAAATCAGAAACATTCATGTGAGATATGAGGATAGATACACCAATCCTAATCAGCCGTTTTCTATTGGTGTCACACTTGGGGAGCTTCTCTTAAGGGTAGGTACCACCATATTGAAATCAGAAACATACATGTGATATATGAGGATAGATACACCAACCCCAGACAGCCGTTTTCTATTGGTGTCACACTTGGGGAGCTTCTCTTTAGGGTATGTACCACCATATTGAAATCAGAAACATTCATGTGAGATATTAGGATAGATACACCAACCCTAGACAGCCGTTTTCTATTGGTGTCACACTTGGGGAGCTTCTCTTTAGGGTATGTACCACCATATTGAAATCAGAAACATTCATGTGAGATATTAGGATAGATACACCAACCCTAGACAGCCGTTTTCAATTGGTGTCAAACTTGGGGAGCTTCTCTTTAGGGTATGTACCACCATATTGAAATCAGAAACATTCATGTGAGATATTAGGATAGATACACCAACCCTAGACAGCCGTTTTCAATTGGTGTCACACTCAGGGAGCTTCTCTATAGGGTATGTACCACCATATTGAAGTCAAAAACATTCATGTGAGATATGAGGATAGATACACCAACCCTAGACAGCCGTTTTCAATTGGTGTCACACTCGGGGAGCTTCTCTTTAGGGTATGTACCACCATATTGAAGTCAGAAACATTCATGTGAGATATTAGGATAGATACACCAACCCTAGACAGCCGTTTTCAATTGGTGTCACACTCAGGGAGCTTCTCTTTAGGGTATGTACCACCATATTGAAGTCAGAAACATTCATGTGAGATATTAGGATAGATACACCAACCCTAGACAGCCGTTTTCAATTGGTGTCACACTCAGGGAGCTTCTCTTTAGGGTATGTACCACCATATTGAAGTCAGAAACATTCATGTGAGATATTAGGATAGATACACCAACCCTAGACAGCCGTTTTCTATAGGTGTCACACTTGGGGAGCTTCTCTTTAGGGTACGTACCACCGTAGTGAAATCAGAAACATTCATGTGAGATATTAGGATAGATACACCAACCCTAGACAGCCGTTTTCAATTGGTGTCACACTCGGGGAGCTTCTCTTTAGGGTATGTACCACCATATTGAAATCAGAAACATTCATGTGAGATATTAGGATAGATACACCAACCCTAGACAGCCGTTTTCTATAGGTGTCACACTTGGGGAGCTTCTCTTAAGGGTACGTACCACCATATTGCATTTCCAGTGTTAGATTTAGGCTTGATTTCTATTGCGTCCCTGGGACCCAGGGCATCAACAAAAGTTGAGTCCAATGTAAGTTCTACTTAGTTCCGGAAAGTTTAGTTTCCAAACTGATATTTTTTGCAATGTTAAACACAAAAAAGTTAGCTTAAACTATCAATTAACTTTATCTCAAACATTTTCAGTTTACACTAAGTGATTAACCATCAATTAAAAAAAAAGCAAGAAAGAAGCAGACCTAGCAGTGATGGAGTCTTTGACTATTAAACTTCTTTGCCTTTAAAAAGGCTTTACTTGACCCTCTAGATCAAGATAATTTTACATGTACCTGTTGAAAATCGCTGAACCTCTCTGAACAGACAAAAACATCAAATTGTTATAGTATAGGCTTCAGAATTAACTGTATTAAGTTATTTAAACGTTTCTAGTGTGATTCCTCGAGTCAAACGCCATTTTTACCTGGGAAAACCGTAACCCATCCTTTTTAGTAGTGAAAAAATCTCACTTTAATAAAAAATATTCATCTCACAGAGAGTTTACGAACTCCACAAAACAGAAAGTACATGTAAGTAGTCAATACAGTAAAATATGTAATAAAGATATAATAACATTTGGCAGATAAAAAATAACATTTGGCAGCTTAATGAAGGTCGAAAGCATTGCAGAATGCTCCCCTTGGAGCATTCTGCAATACTTTCGACCTGCATTAAGCGATAATTGGTCTTCTTTTTTGAATGTCAGCTTAAGACAGGTTTTACTGTATAATCAGCAGTCAATATACATATATACATACTACTCAAATGTCAACTGTGGTTAGTTTGATACTAGGCTTGGGCCCATCATTTCAGATAATGACCCACCATTTTTTTGCTCCATGGGTCACTTCGGCCCACCAACCTTGAAAAAAATCTGAAGTCCTGTTGTAAGTATGACTTCCAGAGTATATATATCACATATATAACAAAAGTGAGGAAATATTATTTCACAAAAAACAGAGATTTGGAGCTACACTGGATCAGAAACTGAGAAGATATATACAGAGAGATCACATATATAACCTGTATTTATAAATTTATAAATTAAATCATATTTTTGTTGGGTGAGGAGTTGATAAACTTTGCATAGAATTGATTTTGGAAATGAAAGGGGGAGCAGAGTATTAAATATAGACCTTTGGTTGAGAGGTTTAACCCTTAAGCTCCAATCACAACTGCAGCAGACGACAAATTTTGCGACATCTTTCCTAATTTTCGGAAGAAATAAGGAATGATATTTCATGAGAATCGTCTGCCAGCAGACGATTCTCATGAAATATCATGCCTTATTTGTTATTTTTGAAAAAGCGGATAAATTTGAAATTGTCGTCAGCTGCAAATTATAGGTGGTGCTTTAAGGTTAAAGTACTATGCAACATTCATACCTATATGTACCATGGAGTGGTCACAAGGGTTAAGTCATATCGAGTCTGAAATATGCTGCCAAGGCATAACACTCATTTAACATACTTTCTGTTTTAATATTCAGACAACAGATGAACATTGGAAACCATGTGTGATCAAAGAGGCAGTTTCTCAGATCTACAAGGTGGGTTGGTGGTCAAACCTCATCAAATATGATGCTGTCATTCATTCATATTTAATTTTTTGCATGATGGGTAATTTTTCATACTTTTGTTGTTGTCTGATGACCTTTTTTAACAAGTTAACTTTTTCATTTAATTCTTTCAGGAACATAATCAGAGTGTCAAACGGTATGGATCCAGATCAGGACATTCTATCAGTCCTGATTTGGGTCCAAACTGTTAGTTTGCAAAATTAACAACAGATGACAAAAACTGCAGTAGCAAGGAAAGAGTTAAAGAATATAATTTAACATGACATAACATATCTTTCTATCTTTACATCCTGCAGCTCCATATGTCAGTGCAAGAATAAAAGCTAGATTCTAGCAAGTGTTAAAGTAAAATAGTGAGGAAATAATAAAAGATCATAGTGCTAGTGCAGGGTGAGGTTTAAGAACAGATTAAAAACAGTGTTTAAAAATTCAGGGGACTGATGGTTGATCTTGCTGATTCCTTCTTTGAAGTCAAGATTATCCATAAGAATGATCTCTGAGGGGAGTTTATTCCATCATTTATTATAGAGCATCTTGTTTTAGCTCAAACTAATGGTAACTCAAATTGAAAATATTTGGCTTGCTGATTTGATTTAACCAAAGTTAACAATTGACTTCCTAGTAATGAGAAAGAGAGGACTGTATCTTTAGGAAAGAGTTGACTTTACTTTACTTCCATTTGTGTCTAGCTGTTGTTTATCTGTGTTTGTTAATGAGAGAGAGAGGTTTGTATCTTTAGAGTTGACTTTACTTAACTTCCATTTGTGTGTAACTGTTGTTTATTTGTGTTTTTTAATGAGCTTAAATATTTTATTTCAGTTAATAAAATTGGAATCCCTGGCCGTCTATTGGAACAGTCACTCCAAAATCTATGATGGCATGGATAAAGCTGAAATACTGGTAGGTTAGCCCCATAAAACTGTAATTAATGCGCCAATCGCAACAAAAGTCGTCTGCTTTTCTTGTCTGCTGAACTGTCTAAGAAGCCTCTATGGCAAACAGTGTGGACCCAAGCAGTCTGTTCTGGGTCCATGCTGTTTGCTTCTAAACTTAATTTGTCAGTAATGTTAGGCAATTATTTGCAGCAGACGACTTCAGCAGACGACATTTTTAGATGCATTTTTTTCTTGTCGCTTTAAGGGTTAATTATTAATGTTTTAGACCACCACAGATTGTAAACAGTGACCAAGCTAATAGCTGAGATCAATACATGTATATGGTATTGTGAAGATCACATCAGACCCAATGACTCAATATTCAACAACTATTTTGTTGTACAACACTTAAACATTTCCTTGTATTGCAACAATAAGAGTGTGTATAATTCATAACCTTATCTGCAAGTTATCAGCTGATAATATTATGCTTACATCATATTTATATTCCCTATGATGTCATCAGTACTGGTTCTCATGTTATGTAAGGCTTGTAACCTTAAGTTATCAGCTGACAATATTATGCTTACATTATACTTAAATTCCCTATGATGTCATCAGTACTGGTTCTCATGCTATGGAATATCTGTGGCAGCCATTGGTAATTCTAATGCACTTTGTTTTGTAACGCTACTTCTGATTGGATAACGTCAAAAATTTGTGACAGTATATCCTGCGATATACTGTAGGAAATAGTTTGACGTCATTAATTATGTCACATTTCATTCAATGACGTGCGGCATTATGTGGCTTGCAACGCTCCGATTCGAGAAGAAATTGCAGAAGTGCGTTAGAATGGGGATTATCATATTCAAAATTCTCATTTTGGGTAGTATATCGTTGGATATATGTTCGGAAATCACGTTTTACGGCTCCGCTCGCGCGCCGTCGTAAAACTAAATTTCCAACCGTATATCCGACGATATACCTCCCCAAATGAAAGTTTTGAATACAGTTATCCCCTAAATATAAGGCTTGTATGTTGCTAAAATTGCTCTAAATCTACCTCTAGGAGTTCATGTTCATTGGAAAACCCCTACACAGCCCCAAGTTTCTAAAAAGGAAATTCCCCCGAGTGGGTCTTTTTTTATCATTTCCAGCAGAACTGGTGATGCTCTCACAATCACAAAAAATAAATGGTAGAAAATAATAATGCAAAAAAGTGAGTATGATTGACCAGGAAATGCCACAATCACAGACTGCAGACCAACCCATGGCATAGTGAGGAAGAGACACAGAACACTAACAGCCACATTATGATAAAAGTAAAGCAACCAGCTCTCTCTCCCTCAGCACATGATGTGTCTAAATTTAAATACAAACATTATGGATAAAAAACATTTTCACTGAAGTTTGAAGCTTGATAGTCAACATGTTTAGATTTGAAAAAGATTATCTAAGTGTGTACAGCAATAATTGTAATATGAGCTGCGACATGAGATTTCCAACAATGTGGTATGTGCAACCAGCAAAGCCTCAGATCCGCCTGCGCATATGAGCAGTCTGATCAGAGCCGTTGCTAGTCACTTGAGTGTTATATGATTTTTAAGCTACTAACTGAAGGTGATTTGGAGTTTCTAAGTTTAAAAGGAGGCTGCAGAGGCTCGTCCGAGTCTACACATGTCAAAATGCCACATTGTTGGAAATCTCAAGCACTGGCTCAAATTTTGTTTTTCACAGAAAACCCTGAAGACAGAAATTACAGAAGGACAGAAGATTGGTTTCCAGTACTGTAAGTGAACCTTTTATACCTCAGCCATTCTACTTCATCTATCTCTTATAACACACGTTTAGATATACAAAAATTTTCAGCATAAAATTGTCAATATTTTCTTACCCATAATTTTTAGCATATGATTTGGGTGCTCAAAAGAACCGTCCCATAGAGACAGTTTTTTTGAGTACCCACAACATATGTTTTGGTTGAGAATGCCAAAATTATTTTTCTGTTACGCACTCTGAATTATGATGCATCATTTAAGCCAGTGTCCCGCATAAGGTACAAGTTGGCAAGGTGCGCACAGCCAAGATTCAAATCAGTCTGCACATCCGCACAGTCAAGTTAGAGTCTTAGTTTTTCACCTGAAGAAATTTTAGACCCTTGGCTGCCCATGGAGTGCCCATCAAAGACTGATCAAACTGTGCCATTGCGCAGAATGGTCTGAGTCTTCGATGGGTGCATATGCCAACTTGTACCTTTAGCTGGACATTGGCTCATTTAATGTTATACTGATGGGAAAAACTATCAACAATACAATTTCATATGCTCATGCTTGAAAAATGCCAACAGCAAAATACAAAGTAAGTAAGAAGGCAAAGATCAGGAATCGATACAAACAAGTACCACAGCTAACCCAGGACATCACATAGGAAAGTGACAAAAACCCTTTCAAATAATAACAATATGAACGTGAAACTTGGTGCAAATTGATGGTTGAAATATTTCATTCATATATATGAGCCGAGATCTGACAAAAGGGACCTTCTGGCAATAAAAAGTCAAAAGTGAGATATTTACAGAGAAAGAAAGACCTAGCTGTTGTGAGCAATTACAGAAAATTTGAAGAGAGAATCTTTACAAATAACAAAGATATGAACGTTTAAACTTGTATATATGATGCGTTTTAAACATGAAGTCACGTAACGTTGTTAATGATGTTCTGACGTCAACGCCATTGTGTTAACATATGACGCTAATACAAAGACGCTAGGAGCAATATTTCAAGAATACTTCATGTTTCTGTAAATTTGATGTGTATGCAATTGCATAGACTGCACAAATAGCCCACATACGCACATCCCATGTTTACAAAAGCTTTTGAAATGAGGTATCCTGTTTTCAAGGAAGTGTATAGTCCATATGCACAGCTGTTACCATGGCAACATGCATTACACGTATCACTTAATTTTATCAGAACTGTTTGCGCCTTTGATTGTATTACATGTTAGAAGCAATTTGAGTCTATTGTAAGAACATGCAAAATTTTGAAAATTTAGACGTTTTAGAAATTTTGATTACACAAAATCTGCTAAAATGCCTGAAGGACCCTTTTGTCAGATCGGCGCTCATATATATTAACTCAAAATATTTCTTAAAGAGAATTAGAATGGGCCAGTTTAAAAAGAGAAATAACAAAGCATAAAGCACCATCATTTGTTATATCCTATTATTTACAGTGCAATTACTTGAAATTCCTTCTAGTAAGCTATTGGGATATACATTCACATATACTGAACAAAAAAGAAATGTTACATGTAAATTAAATGCTTCAAGTCTTGTTTTCTCTAGTCAGTTATAAGATTTTGCCATTTTTCTTATAAAGACATGTATAGAAAACATCAGAAATGAATATCACAACGAACCTTTCAAAAGTAAAGTTTACAGATAAGTATAAAGGTGTACTTTCATCTGTGCCCACGCATGGATTTTCTTCAAATTTTGCATATTAATAACTTATTATATACGAACTATGAAAATGTATTTATCGAATTAGATAGTTAAGAATAAGGCTAGGAAGCAACCCTGACGTACTCCACCTTTGAGGTGGTACCTGTCTCTAAATTTCCATGTCCTAAATCTATTGTTTTGTTTATTTCTATGATTTGTCATCTAGATAGAATCTAAAATACCATAGACATTATTTTAATACCACGAAACCATTTGGATAAATTATGGTTTACGTTTTCAGAAGAAGTGATTGTAAAATTTCAATATTTTTTTTCAAAAATTTACAAAACATTCAACATTCAACTCAAAAGATGGATATGTTCTAGTCTTTGTCAAGATATCATATTATCACAAAAACATGCCATATATATACTGCTGATCTGAGCCAAATATCATGAAAATCCAAAACCGGTAACTTTGTCATTTCCTACCTCTTATGGGTATAGGTCAGTTTTAGCAAAATTAATTATTTAGTTCAAATGAATCAATAACCTAACATAAGGAGGTTGTTTTTTAATCTACTTCCTCTTTTCTTAAAGAAAGACATGTTTAGACAATTTTAAGGGATTCAATGGTCAGAAATGCCGAAGGTCATGGCCCTGTATCACGGCACTATTGGGCCAAGACAATGTATATCACTTCCTCAAGTCCTGCATGATATTGTTTAAGAAACATAATATCCTAACAATAAACATGTGAAAACAAGAAGACTTAATAATTCCTTTACATCCCAACTGAAGTGCAGTGGCTCAGTGGTAGAGTGCTTGACTCGAGACCGAAGGGTAGCGGGTTCGAGCCTCACCGGCGTCACTGCGTTGTGGTCCTTGAGCAAGACACATTTATCCTAGCTTAGTACTGGTTAAACCCAGGAAGAACCGTCCCGCATAACTGAAAGATTGTTGAGTGGACGTAAAGAATCAAATCAAACAAACAAAACAAAAAAACATCCCAACTGAACTAGAGTAACCACATTTTGGTGCAGTGACCAGGATAACATGTAACAGAGTCTTATCAAAGGTATCATAAAACAGTGTTCTACATGAATAAGTGAGGTCCAGAAACAAAACTGTATGCCTAGAATATACAGCCAGCTAAAGTATAAATGTTGCTATTTGATGGAAATCAGCATCAGTTTCACAACACAGAATGAACAGAGAAGATTTAAGCAATAAATTAGCAATACCTTTGAAGCCAAGAGTTATCTGCGACCAAAATGGTTAATTTTAACCAATAGGTTTGACAGGGGTTGTTTTTGTGAAGCAGGTTTATTAATGAGTCTTACAATTATAAAATCATAGATATAAGGTTCTTCTCCTGTATGTACTGACTTGTCATAAGGTTTCTCTTCTGTATGAATTAAAATTCTTAATAATGTTACATATTAAGTGTAACCTTGGCTAGATGTAGTTTTAATGTTAGAAACTAGATGTGTTAAGTACAGGTGTCAACATATTGTAACATTTTGGCTAATATTATTGTGTAAGCACTTCATTAAATAAGAATCGTGGCAGTTAGTATCAAAGAATATTGTTTTTATCTTTTTCCAATCCATAATAGGGGAAAACACTGAACTTATCAACTTCTACCAATAATGATACTAGCATGATGATTCAAACTAAGCAAGTATTCAAGAATGTTTTACACTGAAACATAATTATTGTATTTTTTACATTTCGATGAATTAGGGCCATGTGTTTACATCAAGTTAAAAAAATATGTTACCGGTCCTTGAATTTCATGAAATTTGGTCTACATATTCTTAACATATATGAATAGTTTATATGTTGAAATGGTATCTTGACAAAGACCGCAACCTGTAAAAATGTTAATTCCAAATTTGACTGAATACAAAATATACAGTCGAAAATTGGGGTACCATGCTTTAAAAATGAATGCCCACCCAATATCCTAATACATACAAAGCCATTTAAGCAACAGCGAACTCATCAATAATATAGCTATTTAATAAAGCATTTCTCCGCCCGTTACATGATATGTCAATTACTTTTGAAATGATTGTAACTGGGTACCCTAAGGTATAATAGTGAGATCATTCATGACGTCATAAATTAGCAATGGAATTGCATAAAAACTCAAACACACCATAAATATTAAAGTTATACCCCAGACAATTAAATAATATAATATTTTCAAAATCCAAGCGTGGGCAGACTCCCATGTTAATTTCCCATACCATGCAAGAGCCCCTTTAGGAGGGGGGGGGGGGGAGGTGGGGGGTGGGTGAGGGGTCAAAATATGAAAACCCAATTTCAAGATGCCCTTTATTGGCCTTTACTTTACTGAAATGACTAGACAAAACTCTCGAGTCATTAGCTTCACTTTTATCAGACAATGTTTGTCACCAAGACGTTAAAAATTATCACTTCAAATGCAAACGTCTTTGTAAGTCTTGGCTTGGAATATTTCCATTAAATACATGCTTTCTCGAACCAAAACTTCTGTTGTGGGTACTGTAGGCAAAAGAATCGTCACAATGAGGTGATTGTTTAGAGCACCCAAAACACATGTTTAAATGGAGGGCTGAGTAGATAATCACAATGTTACGCGATTGTTTCCTTGAACTATGTACATGTTTGTATATGTTACGATTATTTTTAAATGCAGTAATTCGTCCAATATCATCTGTGGCTCATCTGAGACTGAACACAAAACCAGACGAACAAGAATACAAGGTGCCTAAACTATTCCTCACCATCATTTTTGATGAAATATCAGTGGGACTAGCCAAAGTTCAGGTAACTCTCTTCTTCTAACAGAAATAATCTCTTGTTATAGCAGAAATAAGAATACAAGGTTCCTAAACTATTCCTCATAATCGGATTTTTGATTAACATGCAGGTGCAGGGGCATCATCCACATCAGTGGGCCCCTTTCCAGGTAACTGGCTAGCTGCAGGCATAGCAGATCTCACACCTGATCTCCAGGTGCTCCTTTCTTGAGGGTCAACTGTGGTGAGCTTCCACTCACGGCAGTCTTTCTCTGTCAGTTTCTTCCATGTTTGCTTGGGCCTCCCTGCCCTCCGCTTGCCGTCAATCTGCATATCATATGCTGTTCTGATTGCACCACTCGAACGCGCCACATGCCCAAACCAGCGAAGCCTTCTCTCTCTCAAAATGAGGTCGAGGTCCTCAAGCTGAAGCTTTGCCAGTAGCTCGCTTGACCTTACCCTGGCCACATCCTCTGGCTTGATACTGCAGATCTGTCTGATCATGGCCCTATCATTGCGTTGCAAGCGCTGCAGGTTTGTCTTGGTAAGTGGCCAAGTTTCACTGGCATGGAGCATGGCGCTCCGCACGCAAGAGCTGTACACATGGCCACGGGTCTTGTAAGAGAGGTGGCGGGATGTGAGAACTGGTAGTAGCTCCCTGAACTTCTTCCAGGCGGTTTTCACACGAGTAGTGACCGCCATTTCACAGCCTCCACCAGCAGAAAGCATGTCACCTAGGTAGCAGAAGGAAGCTACCATCTCAAGCTGATCAGGTCCGACCTGGACTTCACTCTGTGGTCTGCCGTCAATAGGGTGAGCATTTCCCATGCACCGTGCACACCTATAATCAGGATTTGGTGTCAGTCTTTGTAGCCCACTGCATTTCTTATGCACCCAAAGTTTGCAGCCATTGCAGTAGATGCTGTTGTTGCCTACTCCTGTACGACAGACAGCGCATGGGTATTCACCTGAACTCTGCAAGAGGTCCAGGCCTGTACCACAGATCATGACTTTTGACTTTCCTGCATTCACCCTCAATCCCTTCTTCTCCATGGCTTCTTTCCATATCAAGAGCCTCCTGACACATTCCTCTAGGGAGTCAGCAATGATGACAAGATTATCTGCATATAGGTCCTCCCAGGGAACACCAGCCCGAAACTCACGTGACAAGGCCTCCAGTACAATGATGAAGAGCAAGGGACTGAGCACGGATCCCTGATGGACCCCGACCTTCACCTCAAACTCTTTGCTGAAACCCTCGCCAACACGAACCCGGCTTCGTGCATTAGCGTACATTTCCTGGACTAACCGCACAATCCATTCCTCAACGCCTAGCTTTCTCAGGGCCCACCAGATAACCTTCCGAGGGACACGGTCAAATGCTTTCTCTAGGTCCACGAAGGCCATATAAAGCCTCTTGTTCACTGCTAGGTATTTCTCCTGCAGCTGCCGGACCACAAAGATTGCATCTGTAGTGCCTCTTCCTGGGACAAAGCCAAACTGGGAGTCGTCAATAGACACCACCTTCATGGATCTTCATGGCCTGCTCAGTCAGCTTGAGGCCTCAATAGTTGCCTCTATCCAAAGCATCACCCGTTCCCTTGTAAAGGCAGACAATGAAACTTTCCTCCCAGTCAGTTGGGACCTTGCCGTCACGGATAATCGCAGTAGCAAGATCTCAGATCATGGTGGCCCCTGTATCACCTGCTGCCTTGATCATCTCCACCACTATGCCTGATGGACCTGCAGCTCACCATCCTCACCATCATTTTTGATGAAATATCAGTGGGACTAGCCAAAGTTCAGGTAACTCTCTTCTTCTAACAGAAATAATCTCTTGTTATAGCAAAAATAAGAATACAAGGTTCCTAAACTATTCCTCACCATCATTTTAGATGAAATATCAGTGGGACTAGCCAAAGTTCAGGTAACTCTCTTCTTCTAACAGAAATAATCTCTTGTTATAGCAGAAACAAGAATACAAGGTTCCTAAACTATTCCTCACCATCATTTTTGATGAAATATCAGTGGGACTAGCCAAAATTCAGGTAACTCTCTTCTTCTAACAGAAATAATCTCTTGTTATAGCAGAAATAAGAATACAAGGTGCCTAAACTATTTCTCGCAAAAATAGTAAGTGAGTATGATCAGGAAATACCACAATCACAAACCACAGACAACCCCATGGCACGGCGAGGAAGAGCCGCTCAACCATCACGAGACACCAGGAAGACAAATTAAGCAAAGCAACCAGCTCTCTCTTCCCCATCAAGATGATTGCAATACTAGAATGGACATAAAGTAACGTACAACAAAACATAGAACAATTACAGACTCCTACAATTGGAGTAACAATAACCAAAAAGTCAACAACAACAGAACCACCGCCTTAGAACGGACAGCAGCCTAAGCCACCGGGGGGCTTAAATGCATTTTACTGGTTCCAAATCTTCGCCCTAGATTCTGCTGTTGTTGAAGTACAAGAAATGTTCAGCTCGCATGGAGGCCATCTAACTAATGCAATGTATCATCATGGAGAAACACTCTGATCAAATTAACACACCATGATGAAACAAAGAAAAGGGCTCATGACTCACAGATAGTCAGAGCTAAAGAAAACCTCAAGTTGAGCCACGGTGGGTCCAGCTACAGATAAGCATCAGGCACCAACCCACCGATTAAAGCTTTATGTCAGAGCCGTCATAGAGTCTGAGGCCTGACCCACCGTCGTGCAATTAAAGAGGAAACCATAGCTATAGACCGTGATTGGGTTTAAAAATGAAATATCAGTGGGACTAGCCAAAGTTCAGGTAACTCACATCCTCTGACAGAAACAATTTGGGCCTTCTCGTGAGAAAACGTGTCTTCAGGATTTCCCAACAGGTCATGCTCAAACAAGCCTGCTCAGCTTCAGAGACTAGGTAAAAAATTGATTTTTCACTTGTAGCAAGTTTAGATATGATACTTTCAAATAAGGGAATAACAAAGGTGCTGACCAGACTGAGTGGATGCAAAGATCCATGCAGGATGGTCTGCGCCTTTGTTGTTTGCAAACCCCAAAGACAGGTTTTCTCCCCGAAGACAGGTTTTCTCGCGTTGAGGTCCATTTCATTGAGTTAGTGAGATTTTTGTCATTATCACATATGCCTAAAGATACTATTTAAGCAAACTGATGCAGCTACATAGTGGGACTACTTGTCAAAATTTTGGTCTTATTCATCTTCAATATGATTTGTATGCAAGCAGCAAAGGCTCTGGCCACATTGCGCAGATGCGTAGGCTTGCCTGAGCCTTTTGCTTGACAATTTCAGTCTTGATGTATGTAGAATTCTCTGCAATTGCATATTTATCCCCCATCAAAAAATGTTGTGGCTATTTAAAAATCAGTTTGTTGTCATGTGAAGAAGTCAATTCCATTGGCTTGTAAGTGATGATGGTGTTTAAAACTTGTCTTAGATAATTTGGCAGTGTGTTTGCTGCTAATCAGTGTTACGTGATGGTAATATCTTGTGAATTAAAATGATATTTACAGTTAATATATAAAAAGACGATCAGTCACCATGGTAGATGCTGTAATATAAGTACAAGTGACAATAACTTGATCATTTTAACAATAAATGAAGGTATTTTAATGTATATGCAGGCCTTCAGCTAAGAGTGCGTACCAAAAAAATATTTTTCTTATTTCTCAACCAAAACATATATAATGTTAGTACTCAAAAGAATCATCTCATTGTTCTTTTGAGCACCCAAAACATATGTTAAAACTGATGGGTAAGAAAGTATTAACAATTGTATGTGTATAATGTTTAATTGTTAGTTTCCCGTCTATCGTCTAAAATGTGATATCTGATAACGGACTACACACAGCTGTTACTATATAATACTATGAAATACAAATAAATATTATATGTTACTATATAAGATTTGAAGTCATTGACTTTTAATTTTGTTTTTTAGTACAACGATGTTCTAGAGATGCTGGAAGGATTTGAAAGAGTATATCTCATGGGAATTTACAAGAAATACAAACCAGCTGTTCCATTTAGAGGCAACATTAGTAAATGGTAAGTCTTGTAATGCAGGTATCTCGTGGTAACCATCTGTTAAGTTTAAATGAAGCAACATTAAATGTTAAATAGAGTATCTTACATGCATGCCATAGGCTCAAGATGAGCTTTACTTGTGACTGTTGGATGTCCATCATGCGTTGTCTGATGTCAACAGTTGCTTATCACATTGCCTCAGAAGCATCTGGTCAGGAGATTGTCTCCTAAACGGATGGCTGGATTTTGACCAAACTTGGCAGGAATTATCCTTTTATGGTCCTGTTAAATAATTGTTTCAGTCTGTTGCAAATCTAGGTCATATATGCTAAAAATAGATTTTTGAAGTGAAAAATAAACAAAAATCTTCTTGTCCGAAACCACAATGCCTAGAGCCTTGATATTTAGTATGTGTCATCATTTAGTTGTATGTGGCATCATTTAGTTGACCTCTACCAAATTTATTCAAGTAATGCCCCGGGGGAGGGGGGGGGGGCAAAAATGACCCTGTGCAGGTTGTCACACTTTTTACATACGCTGAAATGACCTGTAACCTAAATATCACGTATGTAGCGTCCTCTAAAGAACCTCTACAAAGTATGTTAAAATAATGCTCTTTTAGCCATAAGTTACATGTTATGCATAGGCTTCATATAGGGAAAACTTAAAAAAATCTTCCTGTCTGAAAGCACTAGGTCTAGAGCCTTGATATTTGGTAAGTACACTGGAGTGCTGATATAGCATGCTACTAAGAGTCCATGATCAGTTACTGCTATATATGTAATCAAATGGCTTATAGTGTGGTCTAATCCGTGTCATGCTTTCCGTGATTCGATAATGCTACCCCACCCACCATATTATAAGGCATTCAGTATTCCTTATTTGCCAAATTTCAACTGCATCATCATGAACCACAATGTAATATACTACTTCAGTTCCATATTAATGAGAATTCCAATGCTTAATAGTGTAAAAATCTAAAGCACGCTATGAAAGCACATTTTTTTTTATCTCAACTGTACTGAGAAACAACTAAAAGTAAGGGAGATAACCATTATAGTAAGGGAGGTGACGCTAATGTACTTAAGCTGTAAACATTCTGAAAGTTGTTTGCCTATATAAATTAATGCGCCCACAAGAAAAGAATTTTGAAAAAATGAAGTCCTGAAAAGAAATAAGAATTTAAAGGATAATAACTTTTTTTCAACACCGTTTTGGTGAGCTACAATGCATTCTTTGTTCATTTCATAGATTGAACAATGGGGTAGTAATCTTCTTGTCTGAAACCACTTGGCCTTGAGATTTTTTTCGTGCTGGACGCTGTGATCCGGCTCTAGTTTGAGAAAGATAAAAATCGGCATCGAGGCAGGGTCCGCGAGTGAGACTGGGAGGCGCCATGTTGGACACTTTTTTGAACATCGTTAGCATAGTAAAGAACATTCATTGTTAACTTGTACATATGTGTTATCTATAGGCGTGCTTCGATATTTGGTATGTAGCATCATCTAGCGGACAGTTTGTTCAAATAATGCCACTTGGGCCAAAAATAGTCTTGTCTGAGCATTGACTTCTCTCATGTACGGTAAGTGCTGAAATCTCATCACTTGCCCATTTTGTTGTAATAGGTGGATGTATGCTTACACAAGTATATTGGAAGAAACTGTTAGAAGGAGAAGGACAATGTGGTCCTGGGAACATATCAAACAACATCGCTCTATGAAAAACAAATACAGAGAGGCTTATATACAGAAACTTGAGAATAAGAAAGTGTCTGCTGATCTACAGAAACAACTAGACGTAAGTTGTAGTTCTTACAATCTATCACCCTTAGATTAAGGTGTCCCATCTTAACACTTTGCCTACTGGGTAATTTTTCATGCTTTTTAGTCATCTTTTTTTTTCAAAAATTAACTTTTTCGAAAAATTCTTTCAGGAATACCATCAGAGTGTCAAACAGTTTGGATCCTCATCAGGCCCGACATATTGAAAAACGATTAGCGGTCACACTAATGTAATGATTCTTAATTGAGTAATTGGTGTCTATAATTGAGGTCGTCAGGTCGTCTTGTATGTTGTTGTTATGGTGTAATTATTGAGGTTACAGCAATAAATAATTTTTCGGGTTGAGAGAAAACAACCAAACCATGTGTTTTGTGAGCTCCAATGACCCGTCTCATCATGACAGTTCTTTAGAAAACCCAAAACACAAGTTCTGATTGAGAGAAAACAAAATAGCTGCACACTGGTATCTGGCGGCTCCGTAGGGACAAAAACGTGAGACAATATTTCGTCAGTAAAAACAAACAAAAGTGAACCACATTATAAAGGGACAATTTTACAAAAGAACTATAATAAAGTGGTAATTGGTTTAAAAAAATTGGGAGCCACCATATGTTCATGATATATCCAAATTTGTGTTATATTGAGGTGTGTTGTAAAGGGACTGTACTGTAACAGTATATTTGACCAAGAGTTTTGGTCATTTTATTTCAGGAGTGTGAGAAGTACCTGGATGTATTCAATATTACAGTTGTTAGACAACAAGCTGAACTAGAGGTAATATGCTCATTTCACCAGTTAGTGTAGTTTATGCAACTCATATGTGAACAGCCTATGAAATAATTGTACTTTTCCAATATGCTTTAAGTCATTTTAACCATAAATACAGTGGGCCCTGTAGCACAGTCGGTAGTGACTATGACTGCTGATCCATGTGTTTTGAACTCAATCCGAGCCTGGCCACATACTTTAGTTGAGGTAGATCATGAAATATTTTCTGCCGTCATTCTTCTCCTTCTGCTGATTCAGGAAGCTCTATTGTCAGTTACAAGCGAAAGTATATGCACTGAGTACTGGTTGACCACTCAGTCTGAGCATTCCCAGGGAAAGTGTGGTTAGGTTTAATTTCTTAACATGACCATAGCAATTGACAGGGATGTTAAACCACAAGCTAGCAATTGACAGGGATGTTAAACCACAAGCCTAACAAAATTAACTATAAATACATGCCTATCCAATGTTGCTTAATGTTTAAGTTTCGACCTTTGCCCACCTCTACTTCCATACACTGCATATGTGATAAGTAAAGGCACTGGTAAAATTGTGCAGATGAGTAAGATAGTATGAGCCTTCCTTGGTCTGGTATTGAGTAAGTACCAAAATGTCAAGTCCTGTTTGATAGGTCTATGGTACTTTTTATATTTACACAGTTGTAATGACTCAGTTTAACCCTTCATTCTGGATGCCGGGAAACACGGTCTTTGGCGATCAGTGAAGACCCTGATGAAAGCAGCATTTTATCTTGGTCTGCACTGTTTGCTAAGATGAAAACAGTCCTCAGAGACAGAAATCCATCATTTTTATAGAAAATTTGACCTGTATGACATTTTAAGAAAGACTTCTAATGAGATTGTACTGACCTGAATCGGTAATAATTGGCTGCAGTAATTGACACAAGCCCATTTAAGATAAATCTTGTTTAAATGCTACTGGCCTGATTGCAAAGAAAAAAAAAGGCACAAATTATCCTAGGGAGACCCTGTACCATTTTTCATCCCATGATCTGTCTAAAAAGCATGACAGCCAGTGTTGCAGATTATAACTCTCTTATATAACCGTCACTAGTTTTGGAAGCTGATTTACACTGGTTCAGCAGGACAAGAGTAATGGGATCAGTTTATATTTTAAGATATGCTACATCTCTGGTTTGTATATGTTTGTCAGGCTGTGAAACGTGGTGCTCAACGAGCAGAAGATAAGAAGAACAGTGGTTGGTTTGGAGGTTGGTTTGGGGGAGGATCAAAAAAGAAGAAAGAAGAGAAGGAAGCAGACAAAGCCATTCGTAAGATTATTAATGAGCCAGTGCATGAGTTTTCCAACAATGTGGCATTTTGACAAGTGTAGACTCAGACGAGCCTCTGCAGCCTCCTTTTAAGCTTGGAAACTCCAAATGGTGCTCAGTCTGTAGCTTAATAATCATAGAATACTCAAGCGACTAGCAAAGGCTCTGATCAGACTGCGCATGTGCGCAGGCTGATCGGAGGCTTTGATGGTCCCACATACCACATTGTTGGAAATCTTATGCACTGGCTCATTTCTCTTGAACCCTTTGTATACTAATGGATTCTTCCTTCTGGTTTCATATAATAAACTTGGGATAGCCCATTGTACATATCTAGGGATGTCAAGTTATAATTAAAACAAATTTTATTATTTTATCTGAAGATCTTTTTACAGTGTAGGCCATGATGAAATGCAGCATTATGCTGCATTTCATCTGGGTCTTCACTGTTTGCAAAAGTACTCATTTAGGGGTTTCCCGAATACAAAGGGTAAATGTTTGAAATGCTGCAGTATAAATAAGATAAAGTTTGATAAAGACTTTGCACTTTTCAATAACAACAGGTTAAACTTTTACAAAATTCTAAAATGACACTTTGCCAATGACGTCAAAGGTAATGTTGTCCAAAAAGTGTCAAAACAATCTAGCATTTTTTTTAAACTTCAGTTGTTAAATGCATGCCTGAAATTTAATGAAAATCAAAATAATATTTCCTTATTCATTTACCTTTCAAATGACTTAAAAATTATAATGATATAACAATTGTTGGCATTTTAACATTAAATAGCATGATAAATACAACTGAGAGTTTGAATACAAGAAAAGTCTATATTTTTCAGCTCATTAGATTTTATGAGCTGTTGAAATTTCATGCTCAGTTGAGAATGAAAAAGTTTTATAACCCCCTTGCCAGTATTTGGAAGGACCAGAATATGAATCAATATACACAATGATGATTACATCTCTGAAGAGTGGGATATCAGTATTTGTGAAAGAGATCAATTTTACTTCTATTTGATTTCAGAGGATCAGTTTTATGAACAGTTTACTCTAGACGAGAAGAATAAATTATATGATGCCATTGGTTATCAGGAGAATGAAGCTGATCCTACTCTACCTAAAGAGGTAAGTTGTCAAAAGTTCAAGTGACTAGTTGTCTGTACACATGTACATGACTCATTTTTAGCTCACCTAAGCCATAGGCTGAAGGTGACCTTTTGTGATCTTAGGATATCCGTCACCCTGCGTCTCTCCCTATGGGGTATGTCAACAATTTGCTTTAAACAACATCTCCTAAACTACTGGGTAGAATTTCACCTAACTTTACAGGAATGATCCTTGGATGGTCCCCTATCAAAGTGCACAAATGGTTCTTGAGTGAATCTCTTACCAAGATTGTTCAGTTGATAAACATGGCTGCTATGAGGCAGGGATCTGTATTCCATTAGCCATGCATTAGATTTTATCAGCTACCTCTTATATTAACTGCATAAATAGAATACCAGGTTCGTGTCTTTTGATATCAAGTTTACCAGGCTCCGCTTCGAAAGACACTCACCTAGTATTCTCTATTTATTCTCTCTTGGTTTAAATGAATTAATTTCAGTTTAGGTTCTACGTCCTCTTATTTTCTGCAACTTTACTTAAACTTTTTATACCCCCCGCAAACTTTGTTTGGGGTGGGTATACTGTATTCACTTTGTCCGTCCGTCCGTCCGTGCGTCCGTCCGTCCTAACGTTTTGTTTCCTTAATACGTTGAAGAGTCATTGCTGGATTTTCATCAAACCTTGCAAACATGTTCATATATACAAGACAAATATTTTAAGCAAAAAATTAAGGGCTTGGGGCCAATTCTATTAGAGGTATTTCCCTTTGAGGTTATTAGACTTTTTATATAGGGTTTTATGCTTATGCTATTGTAGTCCATACACAGGCCGATCAACTCCTACCACAGCTTTTGATGGAACAATTTGATACTTTGCCTATACAATGTAGACACATTGAACATATGCATGAAGGAATTTGGTTCAGAAAAAATAATTTTTGACAAAATGACAGCTGTGAGAACTTAGACAATTTTTCCCTAATAAGGCTTTTGTATTTGCATGGATAGTGCCGTTCATGGGCCAATCAACTCCTACCACAGCTTTTGATGGAACAATTTGATACTTTGCCTATACAATGTAGACACATTTACCATATGCATGAAGGAGTTTGGTTCAGAAAAAATATTTTTGGACAAAATGACGGCTGTGAGAACTTAGACAATTTTTCCCTAATAGGGCTTTTGTATATGCATTGATGGTGCATTCATGGGCCGATCAACTTCTACCACAGCTTTTGATGGAACAATTTGATGCTTTGCCTATACAATGAAGACACATCGATCATATGCATGAAGGAGTTTGGTTCTGAAAAAATAATTTTTGACAAAATGACAGCTATGGGAACTTAGACAATTTTTCCCTAATAAGGCTTTTGTATATGCATGGATAGTGCCTTCATAGGCCTATCTACTCCTACCACAGCTTTTGATGGAGCAATTCGATACTTTGCTGATACAATGTAGACACATTGAGCATATGCATGAAGGAGTTTGATTTTGAAAAAATAATTTTTGTTTGCACAGATTCTACTGAAATCTTCTTTTCAAAACTAAGGTCTGCTGGGTGGAATTATAACATGCCAAATTTTTCACTGACTCTTACTGTGCGGGGGTATCTAATAAGCATAGCTTATTGACTTTTTTCATTTATGTAAAAGTAAGTAAGGGTGCAAAGATCAGGAATCGATACAATCAAGTACCACACCTGACCTAGGATATCAATGGGAAAGTGACAAACTCATAGTTAGACATCACAAACGAGAGCCAAGAGTCAGCCCTTTTCCAGCAGGTGACCACAAGGCACATATAAACAGACGCGCACAAAGGCATAGCAAATGCAAGACAGAAAAAACATAAAAGATCCACAAAAGAAGTACCTCCGTGGAACTGTCAGTAAAATATTTCACTGGAGGGCTTAAACCAGTTTTACGGCGCGCCAACCTCACCCTTAATTCAGATGTGGATCAAGACACATAGATATTTGGTTTGCATGAAAGACCCCTAATGTATCAATGCATCATCTCATAGAACATATAAATCAAGATATAACAAAGAGATAAAGCAAAGATAAGGACTCAACAGTAAATAAAACTGAATACTGGAGCAAAGGAAATCCAACAGGTAAACCCCGGTCTTATTGAAAGTGCTTATCCATCAAAGATTTAAAGCTTGATGGTGGGCTGTATAATGCTTTCCCTTAACCTTATAAACAGTCATTCTCAGGTGAACCACCCAGGGACCCAGGGCCCTCTTGTTCTAGATTTTAGTATCCCTCTTTCTCATCCACCAACACATAATTATCAAGTGGTTTTACGCAGCTGGCAGTCACTGACTGAAGATGCAACATACTACATTTTTACTGTCTTTTGAAGATAAATGTTACTAGTACATTAGAATGGGGATAACCATATTCACAATTTTCATTTCGGGAGGTATATGGTCATAAAACTAAATCTCCCCAATACTGTTATCCCCTATATATATCTAAGGGTAATTAGAGTTGTTGATGTTTTATCATCTTAATCTACTTTCCAGTGCTCAGTGTTTTTCTTTAAAAATTTATTTCAGTTTGTAGCAGTACGACTGGTTACTAAACTCAATAATCTGTCTGTTACCCTTAGAGATGACAAGAAAAAGTAAGTACTTGCTAGTTTATTGATTAAACCCTTTGTATACCAGAAACCCCTAAATGGGTACTTCTGCAAACATCATGCATTTCATCAGGGTATTTACTGTTTGCTAAAATTAAAACAAACTTTCAGGGACAGAAATACTTCACAATTCAGAAAACTCTACCTGTGACCCCTAAAAGTGCAAAATGGACAATCCCATACTTATTGTATCAATATGTACGGAAAAATCCATCAGAATGTAAAGGGTTAACCTACTACTGTCCTGCCAGCCAAGAGTGACAGTGACGTCGTATTTTGTTTACAATTGTTTAGTAAAACATTAACTTGTACACTCCACCTGAGCTAACGCCAGTCGAAAGATCACTTGTGTATTAATCCTATCCTGCGGATAGGGTTAAACACAAGTGATTTATCGATTATAAGTCCCTGTTAATATGTTCTTAAAAGGGTATCCTTTGGAAGCAAAAACTGCACCAAAGAACTGAAACTAGAGTGTGCATATTTTCTGGGCCAGACTAGCTAGTTTCTGCCACTTAGGCGTCATCAGGGACCCTCTAATAGTTTCAAAGTTCCACAATGAAACCCATGATCCCAAAGGACAAGAAAATAAAATCTACACTATAGTGAAGGGCAGGGAGACGTTCTACCGCCACCACAAAGTCCCAGTCACCAGCTGTAGTGAAGTCAATTATGTTCTTAAAAGGGTATCCTTTGGAAGCAAAGACTGCACCAAAGAACTGAAACTAGAGTGAGCATATTTCCTGGGCCAGATAAAACATGACGTCTCTGTCACTCTTTAGTCAGAACTAGTTTAGATTCGAAGTGTTTAAAAACAAGTGAATATGACTAGGAAATGCCACAATCGCAGACCCACTCCAGATCAGCCCACCCCACTAAGAGTAACATGCACACAAACATGCATGCATGCACTTACACTCAAACACACACACACTAGTAAGTGCCACAATCACAGACCCACTCCAGATCAACCCACACCACCAAGAGAAACATGCACACACACACACACACATGCATGCACACACATCATAAGTAAAGTAACAGCAATTAAAAGCAACCAGCTGACTCTACCTCAGTGAGATGATAGATGAACTAGACACAGAACTATATGGGCCTTGATGCATGAAAACATGTCTTTTGGAGTTTGCAAACAACAAAGGCGCAGATCAGTCGGGGCTTCTGCACAGTCTGATCAGTGCCTTTGTTATTGGCTTATTAGAAAGTATCATATCTTAGCTTGTTACAGGCACAATTTCAATTTTCTAGCCAGTCCCTGTACCTGAGGAGACTGGTTTTAGTCTCACTTTGTCGGAAATTCTGAAGACAGATTATGTTGGTTTAGGCCCATATCACTAAATTAGGACTCTAAATCTCTGTTTTATAGATGAAAAGGCAGCTTTTACTCTGAGCTTTGGAAGGTGAAGTGGGAACTGGATTAGATACCTTTTTTTTGCATTAGTCTTATGGGTCTATATTTATCTTTTAAAAAAATTGCACAAAGTTGGGCAATATTCTTTTAGATTTGAAGGTTCCAGATTTTGGAGTATTTATCTTGCCTTTGGGCCCATGTACATGTAGTTATTTGTGTAGCATCTAAAATTATCATCTTCATTGCTACTCTTGATTATATTCCATCATAATTTGATGTTGACAGATTTGTATCTTTTGTGATTTTCAGATTTAGAGAATCAACAATGTAATTTTATTATATAAGCTTTCTTTTACCTCATCATGATAGTTTCTTAACGAACACATTATTAATGTCTTTTAACCGATATAAGCCTAGTTTCCTTTTTATGGGGCAAAGCAAACAGTGCAGACTCAGAACAGATGCCACAGAATGTGGCATGTGATTAGGTCTCCACTGTTTGCTTGCGGAATGTATTTTAAAATTTGAATAAAAATGAAAAATACTATCCAGTAAGCATTAAAATGGAAATGGACTGGTCCAATAAATAAGAGTGGGAAATTTCATTCGGCTTAAATGGGTAAAACAAGTTGGTTCGGCCACCACTACAACTAGATACAAGTATATATTTATATGATAATTTATTATTCTCTTGTTGCTAGTACTATTCATGTTAATCTGTCGGCACATGTCTAGTATGTGTATTTAACCAGGCCCCAAAATAAGAGTGTGTATCTGAAAATTATTTCTTATTTCTCAACCAAAACATACGTTGTGGGTACTCAAAAGAACCGTCTCAATGAGACGGTTCTTTTGAGCACCCTAAACACATGTTTAAATTGATGAATATGGAAATAATCACATTTTTATGCTGAAAAACTTTGCTTAACTGGACCTATGTTTAACTTTATCAGAGACCCCCAGATTTTGAAGATACAGTTGAAGAATGTTTTTGCATCGGTGGGACAGCGGCCAGCTGCTAGTGCAATACAGTAAGTTCAACAAACATTACGGTTGGAAGATCTTATTCCTAGTCAGAAGTAGTGTATGTAAGTGTGTCAGTGGGACAGCAGCTAGCTGCTAGTGCAATACAGTAAGTTCAACAAACATTACAGCTGGGAGATCTTTTTCCTAGTCAGAAGTAGTGTATGTAAGTGTGTCAGTGGGACAGCAGCTAGCTGCTAGTGCAATACAGTAAGTTCAACAAACATTACAGCTGGGAGATCTTATTCCTAGTCAGAAGTAGTGTATGTAAGTGTGTCAGTGGGACAGCAGCCAGCAGCTAGTGCAATACAGTAAGTTCAACAAACATTACAGCTGGGAGATCTTTTTCCTAGTCAGAAGTAGTGTATGTAAGTGTGTCAGTGGGACAGCAGCCAGCAGCTAGTGCAATACAGTAAGTTCAACAAACATTACAGCTGGGAGATCTTATTCCTAGTCAGAAGTAGTGTATGTAAGTGTGTCAGTGGGACAGCAGCCAGCAGCTAGTGCAATACAGTAAGTTCAACAAACATTACAGCTGGGAGATCTTATTCCTAGTCAGAAGTAGTGTATGTAAGTGTGTCAGTGGGACAGCAGCCAGCAGCTAGTGCAATACAGTAAGTTCAACAAACATTACAGTTCGGAGATCTGATTCCTAGTCAGAAGCAATGTTTGTAAGTGTGATAAAGCTGGCATACCAAAGTGAAAGGCGCAGATCCACAGAACAGGAGCATATGAGCAGCGACATGAGATTTCCAAAAATGTAATATGTGCTACCAACAAAGGCTTAGACCAGCATGCCAGAGCCTTTGCTAGTCGCTCGAATATCCTATGAATATTAAGCTACTGACCAAACTCCATTTGGGGGCTGCACAGGCCCGTCTCTGTTCATGTCAAAATGCCATATTGTTGGAAATCTCATGTCACAGCTCATATGCCTTTAAGCTGACAATAATCGACACACAGATAATGTATTCATCATTGTTATTGTAATAAAGTTGACATGCCAAGAATCCAAGAATATAACATATGGTAGATGTTCTAAAAAGTTGAACACTAGTTGTCTCCCAAAATAACATTTACTGTATTCGCTATTGGTAGTGTGATATAGTTGAAGTTGTTGTTGTGTTTCTGCTTAACATTGCTTTCAACAATTTACAATTTCTTAAGTTTCTGAACTGGCTGCTGTAAAGCAGTTTACCTGCACATAGTTTTGTGATTTGAGCCGTGACATGTGATTTCTAACGATGTGGTATTTTGACAAGTGTAGACTCAAACCAGCCTGTGCAGCCTTTTAAGCTTAGAAACTCCAAATGATGTTCAGTCGGAAGCTTAACACTCATAGAATATTCAAGGGACTAGCAAAGGATGTGATCAGACTGCGCGTATGCGCAGGCTGATCTGAGGCTTTGCTGGTCGCACATACAACATTGTTTGAAATCCCATGCAACGGCTCATTTGTTGTAATTATTGAGTATTTTTATCACATTTGTTTGTTGACTAGTGTTTTTGATGCTATTTCATGACAAAATGTTTATTGACTGATTTTATTGTTGACATTTTATCACAATCAAATTGTTTACTAGTGTTGAAGCTAAGATTGACAAGTTCACCCTACTGGGAACCCAACAAGATTGACAAGTTCACCCTACTGGGAACCCAACAAGAAGATTTTATACCACGGATGATCACATCACAGACTGAGACAGAGCAACAAGTATTGTTATTGATTAATGTTCTCTTGCTTTACTAGTGTTGAAGCTAAGATGGACAAGTTCACCCTACTGGGAACCCAACAAGAAGATTTTATACCACGAATGATCACATCACAGACTGAGACAGAACAGCAAGTATTGTCACTGATAGATGTTCTGTTTGAGACGAACCCACTAGACCATTCCTGTGATACTAGAGTGAGAGTCAATGCCAGACCATTACAGATTATATATGATGCTGTAAGTCATGGACATTGTCAGAACACTTTGAGCCAGTGCATGAGATTTCCAACAATGTGGTATGTGCGACCAGCAAAGCCTCAGATCAGCCTGCGCATTTGGAGTTCCTAAGCTTAAAAAGAGACTGCACAGGCTCGTCTGAGTCTACACTTGTCAACATGGCACATTGTTGGAAATCACATGCTATGGCTCACTGTCATAGTTAGGCATAGCAAAGGGAGACTACAGTAATAGTTAGGCACAGCAAAGGGAGATAACTGAAACTTGGAGGCAGTTTTTCAGAGTGAATTCTTTTCTTTTCCTGCACAGGCTTGAAATCCTGTGAAAATCAACTCTACCTTGAAAAGTACTTGAAAATCACTCAAAGGCCTTGAAAAGTCCCTGAATTCTACTATATTCTGTAGGACAAAGCACTGTTGATAGAGACCTAAATCAGTATAAAATTGTTGTGCCTTTATTTGGTGCAGCATATGCTGCACCAAATATTGGCACAACAATTTTATACTAATTTTCCCGTACTTATGTCTCCATTATCTCAGTCTAGCATTTCTGAAGTAGACTTTTAACACTTAGATCAGTATTTTCATTAACATTAAGTCCTTGAAAAATGTTGGAGAGGCTTTAAGAAATCCTTGAAAAGTCCTTGAATTTTACTCATACTTGCCTGTATGAACCCTGTTATGGTTGGAAAACCTGATTTCCACATTAGGCCATTTCACTTGAATGTGTACAATTTTTCGTTATGCACATATGTATCTGCGTAATGGCAGCTACACCTATGTAAGTTACTAGTCTAAGAATATTTCAATAAGTCTTTTATAATGTACATTACTATCATCTTTTGATTGATTAGTCTGGAGAGAGACAAAGAGCTGGTTAATTCATTTATTATACCCATTTTTGTGTACAGAAGCGGGCACTCAAAAATAGACAAAACAAAGGTCTTAAAGACAAATAGGGAGCGCAGTGGCTCAGTGTTAAAGTGCTTGACTTGAGACCGAAGGGCCTAGGGTCTATAAAAAATCTCTTGAAGATGCTTGTTACTTATTGTTACAGTCCGTTTCATTAGTTTTCTATTCATTTTCATTGTTTCAGTTGTTTCAGTGGAAGATGTCCAATTTTTTTCACTTTCATCTTTATTTTGCACTTATACTGAGCGAAACTTCCAAACCGCCACTCGATATTTTCTCATATATCTTGACATATATGATACATACACGGCTAAAATTTACACTCAATATTGAAAAATGAATTACACAGAACCTGTCAAAATTTCATTATCATAAATGTAAAATAACATGCTCAATTGATAGACTGTATAAAGGCACCATCGCATTTCATTTTCACACAAACGCTAGAATTTGAACTCATCGCTTAAAACCGAGTATTCAAGGGACCTAAAGTGAAAAAACACCAACTTTATGGTGTTATAAATGGACATTATTGAACATTTTTGGATTTAGCTTTTATTAACAAGCAATTTTCAGGAAATCCACAATGTTCCTATGGAAGCCGATATGACATAAAACAACACAAGAATGCTTTATGGATATGACATGTTTTTGTCCACAATATTACTGAAGCTTTCTGGTGCTGTAAATGGACATTATTGAACACTATCGTGTTTATTTTGTAATAAAGTAGCATTTTTCATGCAATTCAGTGCTCCTATTGAGGCCCATATGGCCTAAAAGAACACAGAAATGTGTTTATGATGATGAAATGTTTTTGTCTGCAAAATTATTGAAACATTCGTCACCCATTAACCATTTACTGCACATCAATCTCGACACTTCCGACGTTCCAATGCAGCATTTGTGCATCACCGCACCAAAGTATGGTGGACTATACAGGGCATTTTATGACATATGTAAAACTCCGTTTTTGTCGATTTTTCTTGTCATACGAATGCAAAAATGAAAAATGACCGACATGTTGTGGTGTAAACTTTCGGCTCTATCGAAATATGTCAAACTTTACGATAAATTATGAATCAGCCTCAGCGAGGCCCCATTTTCGATTGAACCCACAGCCCGACCCCTCTACTTTATACTCATACAACCCAAACGTTGGCTTTTTTGTGATAAAATAAAGTTGTCCGATAGTTGTCGATGAAAATACGAGTATACACATGGCGATAAACATTTAGCATTTGTGTGCCACGTGCAAAACAGGTATAAGTACTCTATCGTTACGCATAAATAAACATCCTTATTGAATCAAACTGCGTTATGTTCAGTCGACGCATACATGTATCCAATTATACTGTGGCAAATATCATTTCAAACAGTTTTATAATAAATGAGTTATATTGAAAAATGTGCTTTGTTAACTGGCGGTTTAGAAGTTTCGTTCAGTATATAATGCTGCAGTGTAGTGCTAAAATCTTGTTATTGGCAGCTTGCACTGTTATATTGTTACACCGTTACAGTGTAAGGAAATGCGTCCTTCTGGAAATCTGCTCTCTTTTTATGCCCTATATGCTCAAACCATGGTTGGTCTCCTCAGCTACAGAGACTAGCTAGAAAATGAATTTTTGCTTGTTTAGATATGATACTTTCAAATAAGCGAACAACAAAGGCACTGAACATTCTGCGCAGATGCGCAGGCTGGTCTGCGCCTTTGTTGTTCGCAAATTCTGAAGACAGGTTTTCTCGCGTGGACGCCCATATGATAAATTATGCATGGATGAAAGTTTTCAGGATTATTCTTCAATTAAGGATTTTGAGGCCGACCCTCAAAATACAGACAAAATACAGAATTAGGCAGCTTATAATACGTGCGTCCTGGACAGTACGAGCTTTGCGCGTGCCATCCAATGGGACGCAGGCTCAGATATCTTTTAGCCAATTTCCCCAGTGATTTGCTCTATCAATAAGAGCTTGAAATATAATGGTAGCTTAAGCTAGCATCTGAGCAATGCTCCTGAGGGATTTTTCGATCAACAAGAGCTTGAAAGTCAATGATAGCTCTTTCAAGCAAATGCCCGTGTGATCCTTGTGACGTTACATCACATTTCTCATAATGTTACATCATAAAGTAATAGCTTCATTTGCCAAACGCCAACTGTCACGTGCATCATCATGCCTTTGAAAGAGACTATCATAAAATACATCATAGGAACAGTACCTAATGAATCAAACAGGGACTTCAAGGGCTCTTGAGCCTCCAAGGTAGCCAGATTGGATGGGGCTCATACCATGCATAAGGCAGAACTTTACTAAGCTTTGGGGCGCATATAGCTAAGCTTTACTAAGCTTCCACCTTTCATTCTTATTTTCTTTGTCCACCTATCCTATGTCCTCTTTGTCCTTGGCTGCACAGATTTGCTGCTTCCTGGCTTTCTCGGTCGCACCCCTCTCCCCCAATCACAGACCAAGCGGCACAATGTCTTAGACTAGCCAAATCGTTTAATTGCCCTATATAAACTTGTCTGTAACTCGCTTGTGGTTTCAAAAATAACAGGTAACCTTTGACTCTATAGTTTTAAAACATTGATATATTTTCTCGGCTTTTAAATTTTAAAGTCAATTATTTGTATTCACTCTTTCTAAAATTTTCACATTGTTTCTTATATCCTGAAGAAGGCCCAAGGCCAAAAATTTGAGAAAGAGTGAATACAATTCCTTGACTTTTTTGTTATTATTCCCTATGGAATTATTATATTGAATTATTTGTTAAATTTCACATTTTTAACATTCAGCAAATATTGTAAAACCTTTATTTTTCCTGTGTTTTTGTTGTTGTTTTGTTGTTGTTGTGTCATTTAGCAATTAGGTTCACTATATTTAGTGTATTCTTTTAAACGGAGAGTGAGCAAATGTTTCTTTGAGTGTACAATGAAGGTCCAAATCAGCCTGCCCATATGGCTTATCAGGAAGTGTGTCCGTGAATATGAGTTTTACAATACCTTGAACATATGGAAATATTTCACATTATTACATGTCTTCTACATTTTACATAGTAAAATCACCGTTTGCACTCGCTATTATTTTCAGTTTGACTGATTCCATATCTGCACAGTCACTTGATGATGCCAAAAATCCATAATGAGGCATCAATATGGATTTTTGGCACTGCCTCATAGTGGTGACGTATAGATAGCGTGCGCTTTTTTGATTCGACTCGCTTCAACTTAGCTGAGTAGATTTTAGAATCGTTAAGTGACCCTGTTTTCCGATGTATTTTCCGCCAGATTGGGGTCATAAAATAGCGAAAATGCCATAAGTATAATGAATAGCACATTAAAACATGGTACAGCTGGGCTTTTTTGCCAGTTTAGGTGGAACAACAAATATTAAACTAGATCTAGCCCTGAGGTTGATATTGTGTCAAGCTGATCGGATCGATGAGTTATCGTTACCGGGTATCAGCTGTTCAAATAAAACACTTTTTGGGATAAAAGTTGACTTTCCATGAAATACAGTGAAAGAAGAAAGATATACCCGTATTGCCACGTAGCTAGATATGAATGAATGCTAATTATGTCTCCCCCCTTTAGGGTCGGGAGACATATTGTTTTTCCCCGGGTGTCCGTCTGTCTGTCCGTCCGTCTGTCGGTCTGTCTGTCACAAATTGTGTCCGCTCTATAACTTGAAAACTCGCTTAAGCTCTATTCACGAAACTTTAAACAAATATCAATCAGCATGAGATGACGTGCAGAGTGCAAGAATGGTAACCCTGTCTTTTATACTTTTGGAGTTATTTCCCTTTGAACTTTGTGCATCACAAAAATCGTGTCCGCTCTATCACTTGAAAACCGCTTAAGCTATATTCACGAAACTTTATTCAAATATCAATCAAGCATGACATGACGTGCAGAGTGCAAGAATGGTAACTCTGCCTTTTATATTTTTTTGAGTTATTTCCCTTGGAACTTTTTACATCACAAAAATCGTGTCTGCTCTGTAACTTGAAAACCGCATAAGCTATATTCACGAAACTTTATACAAATATCAATCAGCATGAGATGACGTGCAGAGTGCAAGAATAGTACATCTGCCTTCTATACTTTTTGAGTTATTTTCCTTAGAACTTTGTCCATCATAAAACCATGCCCGCTCTATAAATTGAAAACCGCTTAAGCTATATTCACGAAACTTTATATAAGTATCAACCAACATGAGTCGACGTGCAGAGTGCAAGAATAGTAACTGTGTCATTTATACTCTTTGAGTTATTTCCCTTGCATGTTTGTCAATCACAAAAACATTTATCTATGACTATTTTATACCAGGTTATGATTGTGCAATAGTTAACTACATTGACAGATATCTTTACTAGATACATAGAGGATATTCAAATTTATGGAATGAATATGCCATTTATTTCATCGAGTGAAGCGAAAAATACATATTTTATGAGTGGCGAAGCCACAAATGAAATATACATTTTCTCGCTTCACGAGATGAAATAAATGGCATATTCATTCCAAAAAATTGAATTTTCTTTTTATTATATACACTTTTAAACGTGACAGATTTTTTTGCACTAAATGACGTCATACACGCTGCACATTACGTCATTTTAATGATGACGTTGCATGCAAAACTGAAACCCAAAGGAGCAGGAGAAGAGAAAGTGAAAATTTCAGCAAATCCCGACATATTTATTACCAAAATATTCCTTGCGATCTAGCTAAGAAAATGAATACCCACACTTTGTATTTTTGTCCACTAATAAGAAAGTTACAGGCGTTTAAAATTCTGAAGTGGGCTCAAGAAAGTAAATGGAGAAACCAGAGGACATCCAATTTCACCCGTGAAATACAACTTATATTTTCACTGCAGTGAAAATACAGCTTTTTATATTTTCACGGCTGTGAAATACAGCTTTTTTAAAATATGCATTATATTTAATACATATTTTCCTGTATTTCATTACTTTGTATATAATAAAAGCTGATTGTCTGCATGAAATGACTAGAATTTCCGTTAGAAATTGTATTTAATGTTTCTGTTTGAAATTGTATTTAATGACTCGTGCTTTTGACAAAAAAGGCAAAAGAGATTATAGAAATAAATTTACGTGGATGTAATAAAAAGGTTATAATATGGCAGAGGTGTGCTTCTAGGTCATTTTGGCACTGGATAGCTATATAGGCCCTTGGGCAGATATGGCTACTCCAGTGCCAATATGGCCGATATGGCTACTCCAGTGCCGATATGACCTAGAGGCACACTTCGGCCATATAATAACCTGTATATAATGTCGTAGCTTATGATGACACACATTCTCTAATACATACCTACTTTTTTCTAGGGGCGTTATTCTCATGTTTCTAAATTTCGCGAATATTAGCTGTGTTCTGCCCAGAGAATGATGTTTTTACAAAACACTTTGACAGAATTTCTAACTAGTTTCATGCGCTGCTTGTTTCGAAGTGAAATGATATGTTAAAATATCAATTATGCTTATGCCCACGGCCCAACGATACACTACTTAGAACACTTGAACTGGTCATTATAATAAAATGTCAGACACTCAAATACATTCACAGGATGTTGGACCACTATGGGTAGCATATATGGTATAGTGGGGTGATTTAACTGGAGAGTACCAAAATTCAATCATAGTTACAATTTACAAGGCAAAAGTTATGTTGGTGCAAACAATTGGACGCATGGAAATAGGTAGCGGCTATCAAATTCATATTAGCTTCTCTGATTTATTATCAGTTTATCTAAAGTCAAGTGTCCAATAAAACTTCAAATTGTTGATAAATTACAGGCATAAGATTTGAAGTTCAGGATTTTGGCAACATTGAACATTCACTCATGATTATGTAGGAGTGGCTTCATGTCTTCTATGTAATTGCCTCTCTTATACAGGTTAGATAAACAAAAAAAATCTGCGTAAAAATGTATATATTTTCTTACCCATCAGTTTAAACATATGTTTTGGGTGCTCAAAAGAACCGTCTCATTGAGACGGTTCTTTTGAGCACCCATAACATATGCTTTTGATGAGAAATAAGAAAATTAATTTTTGGGTACACACTCTTATATTATTATTTTTACTACATCTTTCTGTGTGTTTCAGATTACAGTGAATCAGATGGCAGAATTCTTCAAGCCACCACAAGATATACAGCTCAAACAGTATGTTAATTGGGCTATAAAAATAATTAACCCTTAAAGCGCCAGCAAAAAAACTGCATCCAAAAATGTTGCCTACGTAAGTCTCCGCTTCACATATTTGATAACATTATTGGTTAATGTAAGAAAAAGACAAACAGTGTGGACCCAGATCAGAATCTGGATCTTCACTGTTTGTCAAAGAGGCTTCTAAACATTTCAGCAGATGACAAAAGCAGATGACTTTGTTGTGATTGGTGCTTTAAGAGTTAAATAATCCTAATTGAGAATAATTATAATGAGCAGTGACATGTGATATGTGCGACCAGCAAAGTCTCAGATCAGCCTGCGCATACGCGCAGACTGATCAGAGCCTTTGCTAGTCGCTAGAATATTCTATGAGTGTTAAGCTACTGACTGAACACCATTTAGAGTTTCTAAGTTTTGAAAGGAGGCTTGACAGGCTCGTCTGAGTCTACACTTGTCAAAATGCCACATTGTTGGAAATCACATGTCATGGCTCAAATGGTTAGCCTCTCTGTCTGTTTGTCGGGATATAAAAATGGCAACTATCCATACAATATGGGCCAGTCTATAATTTAATACCAGGATACAATTATTGACTTTAATGAGGCTGGTGTTAGGATGTTTCCTCCTAACAACTAAATTGGGGACATCAACTGGTTTGTTATACAACAATAGACTCCTTACACATTGTTAGTGCGCATGCGCCAAACTGTCTCGTTCCGCGTTATCTCCGCGAGATTACACTCGAAGGGGCAACCTTTATACGGCTGCCTATACGCTACACAATGGAATATGGAAAAGATGAAACGAAAAATAAATTTGCAAATAAAGATTAGACTTATGTAAAAATAAAATTAGAAATATAACAAATAACTTATTAATTCCAATATTCTTAAAATAAAATGGAATATTTGAGATCAGAATAACTGATTTCTAAGCATCCAAGACTAACTTTTTTCGATTGAGCTGGTGTAGGCCTATTTATTTTTAATAAATCGGTTCATGTTTAATCATTTTATTTCTCTTGCTTACAAAATATAATAATCTGTCAAAGTTGTGCTCATGTGTTTAGAAAATTATTATGGGCATATGAAATTAGTGAACAAACTCATGAACTAGTTCAAATAATGTTTTAGAATGCGCCTACAAGTCAAAGCCCACAGGTTCATTTTCACTATTTCTCTCAGATACTGGGTCCGAGCTATTTCTACACATTCTTAAGCAAAAATCTGCATGCATTTAAAATAAGATTATTTACATTTTATCATGTCAATAATTTCCATCCATATTTATAATTCCATATTTTGAGTATGCGAGCAGTGAAGTTCATGTTTATCCAAGACTTATGGTTGCATTTCGTACACTTGACGTTTAAACATGGTCTTTCTTGGGCTAAAACTCGGGTCCAGTAAAAACAAATTTTGGCCACCCCACGAGAAAATCTGTCTTCAGGGTTTCTTACTGAGAAAGACTCAAACTAGTCTGCTCAACTACAGAGACTGGCTAGAAAAAAGAAATTTTGCCTTAAGCAAGTGTAGAAATACTTTCCAACAAGCGGCTAGTAAATTCACTGATCAGACTACGTGGTTAAGAAGACAGACATGTGCCTTTGTTGTTCACATGCACCAAAGTCGGACTTTCTCGCGTCATGCTATTCTAAGTACTATGCATCCGGTTCTTCAGTGTGTGAATTTTAGTTATGCCCAGGGCATGAAAGCAATAAAATCTAACACACGTCCGCCGGTCAGTACGCGTTCAAAGCCTGGATGATTTATGAGGTGATAAGTAGCTTTCTTTAAAGTTGGTCGTGAGATCTGAGTCTTCAACTGCATCAAAAATTTGTATGTGTGTGTGTGAACAGCAAAGGCTCTGCAAGGCTGCGCTTGAGTGGACGTTGTGTATTACACCACGTATGAAAAATGATTGAATAAAGGGTCTATGAATTGAGATACCTACTCAGTACTGACATTTCTGTTTTATTAGATCGCTTTTATCGCATATGCTTATAGTCATTGTGCAGAGGCAGATTCAGAGGGGTTCGCTTCCCTCCCATTTTTAAATATCCTATAAAATGAAATCATTTGGCCTCAGTGAGACCAAATTATTTTATTTTCATTCGATATTTAAGAAAAAAGAGATAAAATCAGCACACCCACACGCACCTTTATACATATGAACCCCCTTTCCAAAAATCCTGGATCTGTCACTGTTGTGCTTGCAGCATGCTTGCACATCTATCTGTTAGCATGCATGCAGCAGTGTGCATGCTTATCTGGTGGGGCTAGATCTATTTTTGTCTGGGCTTCCGTCTACCGCTTTTCTTTGTGCGGGCTCGGACAAAACAATGGGTCCGAGGTGTGTGCGAGCAGCGAATGCCCTGATTACTTTGTATGTGCACATGCTCGTCTGAGTTGTCGATGTTCGCATATTTGTTGGCATGCATGTATTACAAATAGTTCAGGTGAATTCGTGATTTCATTTGAGCATTAATAGTTGTGCGCCGATTTTAGCTTGATATCAAAGTATATTTTACACTAATTATTGTGAAAATAATACGCAAGACTTAGAAAATACATATGAAAACAAAGATTTTATCTTATTTCAACAATATAGCAATGCCATTCTAGCTTTTAAAGACCAAAAATCGACTTATTAAGGAACAATATGTGTTTTGGCAATGTAACTAATAGGCAATCTGCCCCTTCATTTGCAAAAACGACTTTATCGATTTTTCAATTGAAGAGCGATTGCTAAGGGAGGTAACAATGTGAAAGGAGTCTATTGAATTTATGTGCAGAATCTACTTTCACTCTTTCAATAAAGAGTGTGTATATGTATTGTGACAGTTAAGGAGCTATGTCATAATTACTGATTTCATGAGGGAGACCTATAGGTCACAAAGTGAAAAAAATGAGTATGAATAGGAAATTGCACAATCACAAAGGGCACACCAACCTATGTCACTGTGAGGAAGAGACACAGAACACAGAACGCCACAACACATTTAAAGTAAAACATCCAGCTCTCTCTTCCTTGGCAAGCTGATTGCTAAACTAGAAAGGACACCAAGAACCACACCACAAAACAAGGACTAAACACATAACCACCACACACATCGGGAGCAACATTAAACAATGATAGTATTGGTTCGCTGAACTGCAAATAATTCTCTATCAAAAAATGAAAACTTGTTACAAACCTAGATAGCTTTCCACTTCTACCAGTTCAGATTAGGTAGTGATTAATTTATTTCTGTGCTAAAACCTATCATGAGTCTACCCTTTTCATTCAGGATACATGCAAACAGGTACTTTTGCAAACAGTGCAGTGCTAGATGAAATGCCACATAATGCACTTGTTGCAAAGATAAAAAACAAATCTTCACAACAGAAATGCATCATGATTTAGAAAATTTTACCTGTGATCACTTCTAATACAAAATAGACAATTCCATACTTATTTTATCACATTTATGGGAAAACCCATCTGAATGAAAGTGGTTAACATGATAAAATCAATAGCCTTACTATTAAGACAGAACAAACATTGTATGAAGTTAAACCTATCATGAGGCTTCTCAATGGTTTTAAACTCATGAAATGTGTACTGTAGTTAGCCTTACTTTTGAGACAGAGTAAAGATTGAATGAAGTTAAACCTATCATGAGGCTTGTTTTTTTTGTTTTTTTTTCTCTTTCTTGTTCATTGTCTTTACTCTATTGTATTTCTGATATCCTTTATGGATTTTCTAATAAATAAATTGTATCTTGTATCTTGTGTACTGTAATTAGCCTTACTTTTGAGACAGAACAAACATTGTATGAAGTTAAACCTATCATGAGGCTTCTCAATGGTTTAAACTTATGAAATGTGTACTGTAGTTACCCTTACTATTGAGACAGAGCAAACAGTTTATCAAGTTTTTTTGCTGTATTTAGGCTGTCTCAGGCTGCAATGTCTAGTTATTTTGCTGTATTTAGGCTATCTCAGACTGCAATGTCTAGTTATTTTGGTGTATTTAGGCTGTCTCAGGCTGCAATGTCTAAATATGAACAGATGAAAGAACAGTCAGCTACTGGACTTCAACATGCTATAGAGCAGAAGAAATATACAGAGATAGCGGTAGACCTGAAGTCATCTTATGTTATTGTTCCACATGGTGGATTGCTCAGGAAACAAAAGTAAGTAGGTATAGAACAGAAGAAAAATACAGAGATAGCGGTAGACCTGAAGTCATCTTATGTTATTGTTCCACATGGTGGATTGCTCAGGAAACAAAAGTAAGTAGGTATAGAACAGAAGAAAAATACAGAGATAGCGGTAGACCTGAAGTCATCTTATGTTATTGTTCCACATGGTGGATTGCTCAGAATACAAAAGTAAGTAGCTATAGAACAGAAGAAATATACAGAGATAGCGGTAGACCTGAAGTCATCTTATGTTATTGTTCCACATGGTGGATTGCTCAGGAAACAAAAGTAAATAGCTATAGAACAGAAGAAATATACATAGATAGCGGTAGACCTGAAGTCATCTTATGTTATTGTTCCACATGGTGGATTGCTCAGGAAACAAAAGTAAGTAGCTATAGAACAAAACAAATATACAGAGATAGCGGTAGACCTGAAGTCATCTTATGTTATTGTTCCACATGGTGGATTGCTCAAGAAACAAAAGTAAGTAGCTATAGAACAGAAGAAGTATACATAGATAGCGGTATACCTGAAGTCATCTTATGTTATTGTTCCACATGGTGGATTGCTCAGGAAACAAAAGTAAGTAGCTATAAAACAGAAGAAATATACAGAGATAGCGGTAGACCTGAAGTCATCTTATGTTATTGTTCCACATGGTGGATTGCTCAGGAAACAAAAGTAAGTAGCTATAGAACAGAAGAAATATACAGAGATAGCGGTAGACCTGAAGTCATCTTATGTTATTGTTACACATGGTGGATTGCTCAGGAAACAAAAGTAAGTAGCTATTGAACAGAAGAAATATACAGAGATAGCGGTAGACCTGAAGTCATCCTATGTTATTGTTCCTCATGGTGGATTGCTCAGGAAACAAAAGTAAGTAGCTATAGAACAGAAGAAATATACAGAGATAGCGGAAGACCTGAAGTCATCCTATGTTATTGTTCCACATGGTGGATTGCTCAGGAAACAAAAGTAAGTAGCTATAGAACAGAAGAAATATACAGAGATAGCGGTAGACCTGAAGTCATCTTATGTTATTGTTCCACATGATGGATTGCTCAGGAAACAAAAGTAAGTAGCTATAGAACAGAAGAAATATACAGAGATAGCGGTAGACCTGAAGTCATCTTATGTTATTGTTCCACATGATGGATTGCTCAGGAAACAAAAGTAAGTAGCTATAGAACAGAAGAAATATACATAGATAGCAGTAGACCTGAAGTCATCTTATGTTATTGTTCCACATGATGGATTGCTCAGGAAACAAAAGTAAGTAGCTATAGAACAGAAGAAATATACAGAGATAGCGGTAGACCTGAAGTCATCTTATGTTATTGTTCTACATGGTTGATTGCTCAGGAAACAAAAGTAAGTAGCTATTGAACAGAAGAAATATACAGAGATAGCGGTAGACCTGAAGTCATCCTATGTTATTGTTCCTCATGGTGGATTGCTCAGGAAACAAAAGTAAGTAGCTATAGAACAGAAGAAATATACAGAGATAGCGGAAGACCTGAAGTCATCCTATGTTATTGTTCCACATGGTGGATTGCTCAGGAAACAAAAGTAAGTAGCTATAGAACAGAAGAAATATACAGAGATAGCGGTAGACCTGAAGTCATGTTATTGTTCCACATGATGGATTGCTCAGGAAACAAAAGTAAGTAGCTATAGAACAGAAGAAATATACAGAGATAGCGGTAGACCTGAAGTCATCTTATGTTATTGTTCCACATAATGGATTGCTCAGGAAACAAAAGTAAGTAGCTATACAACAGAAGAAATATACATAGATAGCGGTAGACCTGAAGTCATCTTATGTTATTGTTCCACATGATGGATTGCTCAGGAAACAAAAGTAAGTAGCTATAGAACAGAAGAAATATACAGAGATAGCAGTAGACCTGAAGTCATCTTATGTTATTGTTCCACATGGTGGATTGCTCAGGAAACAAAAGTAAGTAGCTATAGAACAGAAGAAATATACAGAGATAGCGGTAGACCTGAAGTCATCTTATGTTATTGTTCCACATGGTGGATTGCTCAGGAAACAAAAGTAAGTAGCTATAGAACAGAAGAAATATACAGAGATAGCGGTAGACCTGAAGTCATCTTATGTTATTGTTCCACATGATGGATTGCTCAGGAAACAAAAGTAAGAAGCTATAGAACAGAAGAAGTATACATAGATAGCGGTAGACCTGAAGTCATCTTATGTTATTGTTCCACATGGTGGATTGCTCAGGAAACAAAAGTAAGTAGCTATAGAACAGAAGAAATATACAGAGATAGCAGTAGACCTGAAGTCATCTTATGTTATTGTTCCACATGATGGATTTCTCAGGAATTAAAAGTAAGTAGCTATAGAACAGAAGAAATATACAGAGATAGCGGAAGACCTGAAGTCATCTTATGTTATTGTTCCACATGGTGGATTGCTCAGGAAACAAAAGTAAGTAGCTATAGAACAGAAGAAGTATACATAGATAGCGGTAGACCTAAAGTCATCTTATGTTATTGTTCCACATGGTGGATTGCTCAGGAAACAAAAGTAAGTAGCTATAGAACAGAAGAAATATACAGAGATAGCAGTAGACCTGAAGTCATCTTATGTTATTGTTCCACATGATGGATTGCTCAGGAAACAAAAGTAAGTAGTTTTATACTCCAACCTCTATGCATCATCAAACTTATCTATTGTAAGATTATTCAAACACATGACAGTTGATATGCATTATATCTATATATATATTATATAATCTATTTCTAAGAAAACAGCTGAATGCACTTAAAAATGTAACAAAATGTTATTTTAACTTCCAATAAAGCTAGGGTGAAGAAGCTCAAAGCTTGGCAACTGAAGCCAGCTAAGTTCTTTTTATCAGAGAAGCCTGAACGTGTCAATTTCACAAGAAAATGATTGTTGAAAATCTGAAAAAAATGCTTATTAAACCTTTGTATTCGGGAAACCCCTAAAAGGACACTTTTGCAAAAAGTGAAGTACCAGATGAAATGCTGTCTGGGTCTACACTGTTTGTAAAAGTAAAAAAGATCTTCAGACAAAAAAATTCAATACTTTTTAAAATTTATAACCTGACACCCCTGGGATATTGTACAAAGGACTATCCCAAGTTTATTGCATCAAAACAGAAGGAGTAATACATTAGTATACAAAGGGTTAATAAGCCATTCTAATCCTTCAACAAAATTGGTTGTTAGTGCTAAAATAATTGGAAATGGATGATTCAAGGTCATTTTGACCTTGTTTATAATTGATTGACTATACTGCCCTTTGTCCAAGATATAGATATTTGATAGATTGATTATACTAGTAACAGCTTAGAATACAAGAAATAGCTAACTAGCAGTCAACATTTCCTCATTCTTATTTCTGGTATATTTCAGAGAAGTTTCAAAACTCGTCCTTGACCTCGGTAACTTAAGAGTGAGCTCAGAGAAGAGTCAAACAAGTGATGGTCAGGTGAGTATTTCCTGGTATAGTCAGAGAATATCTCAACTTGGTATAAAAAGATGAGTAATGCAGTTGCATTTATAATTTGACCAGGGCTAGAGGAATTCTATTACTGATTTAGTTTGAAATATTGCCAATCTCCATCCTCTCAAAAGTAGTAATAGTTAAGAGCGATTCTCTGTAAATATGGAGCGAGTTATATAGGAACCATTTCACGCTCCGACTCGGATTTTGATGAAACTTGCTGACAGTGTTAGTGGTCATGTAAAAACAAGAAATCAAGTGTTAGTTCATCCAATTCAACCTCCGTTGCCATGGCAACAGCATCGAAAGATTTGGGCCGAAAAAGAAGCAAAAAACACTAGAAAAATGACATTTTTACCATTAAACTACTCTAAAAATAGATTGCACCAATCACAAACATGATATTATTTTGAACAAACAGACTTAATATAACTGAATTAGCTAATGGTAGCAGCCTTACGAAAAAACTTAGATATACTTATCTTTCACTAAAAGTGGGTGGGGTAAGTAGGACCGGAAAATTACGCTTTTGGGGCTTTTTTGCGCAAACACGACAACTTTGTGCGGCTACTTTCACATACACTCATGGTAATATATAATAGGCCAGGGTATGAAATTGTATAATATGGAAGAAAATGTTTGGGAAGTTACCGTCTTCTTGTCGTTATCATGGTAACAAATGTTTCCCTGTAGAAGAACTAAAAAAGATAAATATTGCATAAACAATTCATTTATTGCTGTATTACAGTAATATAGTCTATTGTAAATAAAATATTTTCATTACTCATACATCTCTTTTATATATGACATTAAAGTCTGCTACAGATAAGCTATTTTTAGACTTTTAGGGGCATCATAAGGGGTAAAAATTTTGAATTTTAAAATAAAAACCAACACATTTGGCTAATTTGCCCTTCCAATACCCTCAAAATTGCTATTATTTATCACCAATGTGCGATATTTGTGAAAAGGTAGGCTGAAATTAAAGAAAAAAAGATCAATGCATTCTAATTAAATTATCTAAACATGCTTATTTATAAGGAAAAGTGGGTGGGGTAAGTAGGACCTGAAAAACATGCCTTTTAGGCATTTTTGAACACATATATGCGTTTTACACATATATGCATGGTAATTCATATTAGAGCAGGATATATAGTTTTTATTTTATGAAAAACATGTTACAGAAGTAACCAGCTTCTGTTCGTAACCATGGCAACATAAGTTTCACTGTAGGATAACTAAAAATGATTTTTTTGCACAATGGTATTAATTTATTGTTAAAAGAAATGATAGAATCTATTATAAATCTCTTTATATAATTACTTAATCACATTTCTTACAAATAACAATAAAATAGCCAATAGGAAAGTTGCCTTTGAATTTTTAATGTAATTTTAGTGTTAAAAATTCTGACCCAAAAGTTAGGCAAACTTGCCTTCTAACTTGTATTGAAACCGCCCATCGTCATCATTATTAACATGGTTTGTGTCAGAAAATACAAATTTTTATTTGTATAGATGGAAATAATTCAATACAGCAGCCTTATTAAATTGCTACAATTTACTTACCTTGCATGAGAAGTGGGTGGGGTAAGTAGGACCCTTGAATTCTCTTAATCATGCAGCAATCTCCCATAGAAGTGTTTCAAACATGGTCTCGTATTTTGTAAGAAATATTGACAATTTATGTATTTTGGTAAAATCAACCACATTTATGTATGTTCAGCTGTTGATTTTTCAGTTGTCATGGCGACAGCTTTCAAATATTTTGGCATAAACTCAATCTAAATTCCTTTAAATTTAGATATTGTATGTTCTACCAGGTCCAGACTTATAAATAGAAAAAAACTTACAACCCCTCTGTTTAAATAACTACCCAATTACCAATAAAATTGATTTCATTGCTTTAAAACAGAAAAATATGGATACTATCAGGTACTCTTAACACTGAGTCTATGGTTAAATAAAAGTTAAACACCCTCGTGCTCTTTGTGACTTACTTACATACATTTATGCATGCAAAACCTGATAGATCTACTTTTCTCATTATTTTGCAGATTATCATACACGTTTAAATGGTAACTGACAGTTGGTTCTGCATGCAGCTTATACCATAAATACCTTTTCTGCTGACCCTTTTCATTCTAAAACGTATCATCATACTTATAAAAGTACTAGAAAGACCAAAAATTATGGGGAAGTCTTAAGATTTCAGTCTGAAAATGGAATAAAATATACATATTATATTGTCAAGCTTGTATCAGTATTGTTTTGTTTACAAACAGTCTTTAAAAATGTAGTTTTAAATGCAAATACAACAGTATTTCAGTAAAGCCAAGTCTTGAGAGAGAGAGAGAGAGAGAGAGAGAGAGAGAGAGAGAGAGAGAGAGAGAGAGAGAGAGAGAGAGAGAGAGAGGTAGCAAACTGCTCTCTCATATCGCGCAATAATTATAACTATGAGGAAGGTATAATAACTTTGTTTATGACTAGCTAGCAAAAAGTTAAAACTCGCTATTAAGTATTTGAGACTATCCATTTTTTAGTTTGAAACAGCCTTTTAGTCTCTTATAATCCTTCCAACACAAATATAATAATGTACAATTATAGTTATTGGTTGAGTTAATCTAACTCAAACTATTCTTAATTACACGAAAATCCACCAGAGTTATTGGTTTTATAGTGAAAAAACTACTTCTGAGACGACCCTTTTTAGCGGCTAAAAATGAACTGTTGTGATCATAGGATGTCCGTCGTCGTCAGTCAACATTTGCTTTAAATCACATCTCCTAAACCTCTGGGTGGAATGTCGCCAAGCTACACATAAATAATCTTTGGTGGTCTTTCTTTTTATGTTGTTCAAAAAAATTCTATTCCAGGCAGGAAGCTGGTTGCCATAGCAACCAAAAGGAAAAACGATAAAAAAAATCTTGTCCAAAACTACTTGTCTGATTTGAAAATAATTTGGCACAAATGGTCCTTTGCTGACTCTCGTCCAAGGCTGTTCGTATTATTAAAATTGATGAAAAAGCCTGGTAGCCATGGGGGTAAGACTGTTTTTCCTATTAATGTATAGGAAAACTTCATACACGTCTTCTTGTCAAAAAAAGTAAGTATGGTAAGGAAATACCACAATCACAAACTGCAGACAAACTCGTGGCATCGTGAGAAATACTAACAGAAGGTTTTGAAAATGACTAGGCATAAATGATCATTGGGCGACGCACTGCCAAAAATGTCCAAATATTTTTGATGGGTTGAAAAACATGGCCGTCAGTGGATGAGACCAGTTTTGTTTCCTATGTAAATATAGGGATAACTTTAAAAATCTTCTTGTTAAAATCAACTTGAAAATTGAAAATAATTCAACACTTATGGTCATTGAGTGACCATCTACCAAGATTGGTCACACTTTTATTGGTTGAATCATTACTGCCATGGGACGAGTCTGTTTTTCTTATATGGAAAAAATTGCAACAAATCTTCTTGTCAAAATACTACTTGGTCAAATTGTTTCAGGAACATCATCAAAGTGTCAAACAGCTTAGATCCAAACAGCTTATGTCCAAACAGTTTGCAAATGTTATCAGTAGAAAAGACACTAGCAAGAGTTAAAAGATCATGTCAAAAATTTCTGGGCCATTTGAAAAAGAATCAGCACATATGATCCTTAGTGCTCCTTTACCATGATTGTTCAAACTATGTAAATCTATCATAAATGGCCACCAGGGTCATTTGCATGTCTATTTATCTGTTTGTCTGTGAGTCAGTAACTGCAACTGTTATTGATCAAGTTTGATTCAATCTTGGTTTATATGACACATTTAAAGTTTTACTTTCTGTTACTTTAGTCAACATGAAAGCTGGATTTGGGTAGGTGCTTTGCTTTCCCTCTACCATATAAACAGGCATTCTCAGGTGAGCCCCCAGGGCCCAAAGGCCATCCTGTATTAAAATGTAATATTTTAGTAACGTATGTAACTGTAGGCCTTATATATCTTATTTTTTTTCTATCTTTCTATGGAAGATTTTTAAAAAAAATAAATTGACTAGATTATCATTTTTTTTATTATAATCCAGGTAATAGATAGAAAAACAAAATAACTTTTGCAACCACCCCTTTAAATCTCTAGTGATTTTTAAATTGATTGCTGTGACCATCTAGTATAGATTTTGATAACTAAATGATCATACACCGTGTTACTCTAGTGTTTACTGAGTCCTTTATAAACCTGAGATTTTAAACTAAACTTCAACTTTTGAAACATCCCTACCATTTTCATACTATGGTCATTTCCAATTAAATTCGCTATTCCCCCAGAAGATGATCATATACAAAAAAAAAATCTGAAAGTCAATAATTTCTCTATGGCAGGTTAATTTTTTATTCATTTCATTTTTCGTATCAAATTTTACTGGTTTTTCTATTATTCTTAATATTTTCAGAAATAGCTACTTATAAAAGACCCTCTTCATCTGATAACGATTTTATTTCAGATGTCTTTAATCTGTCATGATTAAGAAGTCCTCACTAACACAGTATATAATTACAAATATTGGATTAGTCAATCTTACTGGTACACGAAATGCATCAAAGGTACTGATTTCATAGTAGAAATACTACTTTTGAGATAACCTCCTTATATAAATACATGTACTATAGGGACATTTAAATTTATATATTTTAGTTAAAAATGAGAAGTTTCATAAAAAATCTAACATTCATTCATTTATCTAGGGTTTATACGTCTAAAATTTCCTGATTTTTTGTCAATAATTTTGTCTTTTCCATTGACCTTAATGCTAAAAATATGCTTTTCTTATGGTACATTTTAGACTTCCACTAATTTCCCCAATCGTGGTGTTGTTGACATTTGTTTGGACTTAATTGGTCAAAAGGCTTTCTTCCTTACTTTACTTGATAAATGTAGCAGGGGGAGTCAGGTTTTCACAATAAAATTGATTCAAGTGTCCTAAAACATATGTTTTGATAAAATATACCTCATTTACCCCCTTTTGAGCCTCTTCCCTAACCCTAGATTGAATCAACCCCACATGTCTATTTTCTAAACTGCTAGCTATTAGTCCAATGTCCAAAATATATTTTGATGACCTTTGTATGCTACACAAATACAAGTTCGGCATTTTCGATTAAAAATTAGCATTTTACCTATATAAACCTCTAAAGGGGCTATTATCAAGTCCAGTTTAGGGCCACTCACCACAGATTTGTCAGCAAAGTAACATGTATGTATCGTTTTAACATTTTACTTTTTTATTGTGCCAGATTTTTTAATGTTTTTTTTTAATACAAAAAGACCTTCATACTGTTGTTGTCCATTTTGGCTGTTTGAAATGAATGCATCATAGTTGCCATGGTTATGGCAAGAAGATGGTTACTTCGTAAAAATCTTTTTTTCCAATGTATTATATACAATATTTAGCTTGGTCTTACTAAAGTTTGTAAACCTTTCCAAGTAACCCCGACTTGCAACAATATACTTTCAAGAATGTCAAAAATTGCCATATTTTAGTACATTTTACCCCACCCACTTTTTTGCAACATTGCTATATGACAGAATTACCAAAATTATTAACCATACCATCCTTGTATTCACATGGAGCAATACTGCCTAGTACAAGTTAACCTAAGGTCAAAAATTTTCATTCTAAAAGTTGCATTTGGCAATGCATGTCTATTTTAACTGATTTTCCAGCACTATTTTGTCAAAAAGTTTGACACCTCATTTACTCCTCTTTGAGCCCCTTTTCGACCCTTCAATGGAGACAATGCCCTATATTTATTTTTCATGAAAAGCTAGCAATAAGATCAAGACTTGAAAATATTTAAAATGTAATTTCTACGCCACTTCTACATGAGTTTGGCATTTTTTACAAAATATTTGTTGTTTTTTTTTTGCCTACAGAGACCTCTAAAAGGGCTATTATCAGGTCTTAGGCCTTGCACCAATTATATATCAAAAAGCAAAATATAAGTATTATTTCAACATTAAATTGTTGATTGTGTCAGATGTCTTCATGTTCTGCAATACAGAAACGCCTGTCCATTTTGGCTTTTTGAGACGGTGGCATCAGAGTTGCCATAGTAACCATAAGAAAGTGGTAACTTCCTCAAAATATTTTTTCAGTTTATTTCAGATCATATTTAGCTTGGTCTAACTAAAGTGTGCAAACCTTTCCAAGTAGCCCAACTTGCAACAATATGGTTTCAAAAATGTCGAAAACTACCATATTTTAGTACATTGTTACCCCACCCACACTTTTGCAACCATTGGTATATGAAATAATAACCAAAATTATTAACCATACACTTCTTGTATTCACGTTGTGCAATACTGCTATGTACAAGTAATCACGAGGTCAAAAGTTTCTCATTCTAAAAGTTGCATTAGCACAATGTATGTCTATTTTTACTGATTTTCAGGCACTATTTGGTCAAAAAAATTGACACCTTATTTACCCCCTATTGAACCTCTTTTGGACCCCTATATTAAGATAACACCCTATATTTACTTTCATTAAAGGCTAGCTATACGATCAATGACTTAAAAATATTATTATGTTATTTCTACACTACTTATACATGAGTTTTGCATTTTTTATTCTTAAAAAATAGCCTTTTTCTCCTATGTAGACCTCTAAAAGGGCTATTATCAGGTTCCTTTTAGGTGCTTTCACCACTAATTTGTCAAAAAAAAGCAAAATATTAGTATTATTTAAACATTTAAGTGTTGATTGTGTCAGATGCTTTCATGTTCTGCAATACAAAAACGCCTTACAAGCTGCATTTGCACAGTTTAGCTTTTCCAGAGGGTAGCATCATAGTTGCCATGGTTACGATAAGAAGACTGTAACTTCCCAAACATTTTTTTCCATTTCATTATATATCATATCAAGCTTTGTCTTACTAAAGCATATACACTTTTCCGAGTAACTGCGGCTTGCAACAATATGAGTTCAAAAATGTTGAAAAATGACAAATTTGACTACCTTGTTACCCCACCCACTTTTCGGACACATTTGCTACAAGACAGAAATACCAAATTTAATTCCAAGACCCTCCCTCCTTAAATTTACATAAAGCAATACTGTGGAGTACAAGTTGTCACAAGTTCAAAACATACTTATTCTAGAAGTTGCAACTGTGCAATTTATGTATATTTTCAGTGATTTTTGGGCACTTTTTGGCCAAAAACTTTGGATTTGGTTACCATGGCAACGGAAGTAAAAATTAAAGAATTAAGCATGAATGATTTAGTTTTGGGTGAAAACAACAAAGTACAGAAAGTTTCGTTGAAATCTGAGACTATGCGTGAAAAACTTTGCTCCATATTTACAGAGAATCGCTCTTAAAAAGCAACATAAAAACATTGAAGCTTGTGGTGGTTTGAACTTAAAATCTTTTGAATCCAAGTCAGATGCTCTTTCCTATAGGCACAGAGTTGACAGTCATCCATATTTGTTTTGTTTCTTTTACTTTATTTAGATTAATTTCTTTGATTCAAAACTTGTGGAAACCCTTAAAAGTGTACTCTGGCAAATAGTGAAGAACTAGATGAATTCGGCATAATGCTGTCTTTCATCATGGTCTACAATGTTTACTTGGACAAAAAAAAATCAGAGAAAGAAATACAATATTTTTTAAAAAAAGTATAACCTATGAATGTTCAATATATAATAAATCATCTTGGCTTTATTGTATGTAGCTTTATGGAAAAATCCATTTGACCAGCCCAAAAAAAATTAAACCAGCTACAGAATCTTGTTAGTTCTGTCATACTATTATTGGATTAATGGTGAAGAAAGACCTAACCAAGCAATTTCAGACAAGGTAACCAAATGTTGCTAGTTCATTACTCAATATAAAGTAGGCTGTTCAATGTTAAATGAATACTGTATAGAGAAACTGGAGAATCATTTAACCATGCTTATTCTCCTTGGCTTAAATGCCTCCGTTTTTATACCATGTCGTATGCATGTTTTATCATATCATATTTACATTTTAAAAGCAAGCCTTTAATGAATCTTAGGGGTTTTTGCAACAGTTCATAGCTTCATGAATGACATAGATTTGATTGACAGCTGCCAAGCTCACTTGCCCGTGCAATATGCTTCGAACATCAAATTCATTCGCCAGAAGTTACACTGGTGTTTTGATTGACAGTGAGCCACACCTGAGTCGCAATGCAAAACAAGCTTCTTGTTTGCTCCTTTGGCTGTCCGTGTTCACACTGACTGTTTTGCTAATCCATTTTACACTCCAACCAAACCGTTAATGCAAGTATATATTAAATACAAAACTGTTTTGTTACCTAAATTAAAAATATTTTCTTATATTTTAGATATTTATAATAATAAAATGAACATATAAGAAATTAATTTAATTTTTTGAATCATGATGAATACTTCGGGTCTCTTGCAAAGTTAATGTGAAGCCCTGGGCTTCACTTACTTTGCAAGAGACCCGAAGTATTCATGATACCATGAACATTCCAAAAATTGAATTAATTTCTTAAATATTTCTTTGGTAGCTGGGGAGCCTTGATGAAGTAATGCAGAAAGCCTATGATACCTTCCATGTAAAACTGGAGAGAATACAGCTACTCATGGCTCATGCTGGTAAGATTATAAACTCATCAATAATAACAGGGTATTCACAAGCTCAGGAAATCATGGAAAACCTGGAAAATCACCCAAAAAAGTTCCATGTATGGAAAAATCATGGATTGAAAAAACACCTTAATATTCATGAAAAAATCATGGAATTTTGTGAAATAATTTGACGAAACCACCAGTAGCCAGAAAACTAGCTTTTAGACACACAAAACTTGTGTGTCATACAGCTAGTTTCTGGCTACTGGTGGTTTCAAGTTTTAATTACTTCAAAATGCATGCATGGTCTACAAGCATGCTTATTCAAATAAATTACAGTTGCTGCTTTCAGCAGTTATCTCAGGGTGGTGAAGATGCCGCTAAAAGGGGAGGTTGGAGGATATGCATTAAAAAGTCATGGAAATTACATTGTTGATCATGGAAAATTATGGAAAAGTCATGGAATTGTGTTTTTGTATTTCTGTGGGAACCCTGTAATAATCAATTATCAATAATTGATAAGGATCATTAAAATATGTATATGATTGAATGATTAGTAAGTCTGTGATAAGTTAGACCAGAGCTTTACACTATAAGATTATTTACTCCAGCATTATCAGTTTTTGAATATGGTGAAAGTTCTAATTAGGCTTGTGATACTCCCCTCCCCCATATGAACAACTGTTTATAGCTTAAGGTGATAAGATTATTATCTCCAACATTATTAATATATTATATGGTAAACATTATAGGTTGGCTTATTATACCCTCTCCCCCCCCCCTCATTGTAAAACTAGGCTAATACACCCCCTCATGTGAAACTAGATGGTAAAATTATCAACTCAAGCATAATCAAGATTTGCATATAGTAAAAGTTCTAGGTAGGCTGATATATTATCTTCCATGTGAAATTAGTGGTCTGTGATTGTGGAATTTCCTGATTATACTCATATTGTTTTCCACCTATTGCTTCTACTTGATATCTACCTGATTACTATGGTAAATATTCTAGGTAGGTTGATATATTATCTTCTATGTGAAATTAGTGGTCTGTGATTGTAGAATTTCCTGGTCATACTCACTTGTTTTCCATCTATTGCTTCTACTTGATATCTACCTGATTACTATGGTAAATGTTCTAGGTAGGTTGATATATTATCTTCCATGTGAAATAAGTGGTCTGTGATTGTAGAATTTCCTGATCATACCCACTTGTTTTCCATCTATTGCTTCTACTTGATATCTACCTGATTACTATGGTAAATGTTCTAGGTAGGCTGATATATTATCTTCCGTGTGAAATAAGTGGTCTGTGATTGTAGAATTTCCTGGTCATACTCACTTGCTTTCCACCTATTGCTTCTACTTGATATCTACCTGATTACTATGGTAAATGTTCTAGGTAGGCTGATATATTATGTTCCATGTGAAATAAGTGGTCTGTGATTGTAGAATTTCCTGGTCATACTCACTTGTTTTCCACCTATTGCTTCTACTTGATATCTACCTGATTACTATGGTAAATGTTCTAGGTAGGTTGATATATTATCTTCCATGTGAAATTAGTGGTCTGTGATTGTAGAATTTCCTGGTCATACTCACTTGTTTTCCATCTATTGCTTCTACTTGATATCTACCTGATTACTATGGTAAATGTTCTAGGTAGGCTGATATATTATCTTCCATGTAAAATTAGTGGTCTGTGATTGTAGAATTTCCTGGTCATACTCACTTGTTTTCTACCTATTGCTTCTACTTGATATCTACCTGATTACTATGGTAAATGTTCTAGGTAGGCTGATATATTATCTTCCATGTGAAATTAGTGGTCTGTGATTGTGGAATGTCCTGGTCATACTCACTTGTTTTCTACCTATAGCTTCTACTTGATATCTACCTGATTACTATGGTAAATGTTCTAAAATTTGGAACACGTTTCTCTTTCTTTTCTCAACAAAAATGATGGTTTTTTCAGGGCTGAAACTCACAAAATGTTTGTCAGAATAGCAAACAGGGAAGACCCTGATCAGACTGCTTCTTCAGAAGCAGTCTGATCTTGATCTGCACTGTTTGTCTTGGTATTTTGCCAGGCAACTAGTGCTTGAAATTTTAGAACATATACCGTAGCTAAATATTAACATTGTGTATAAACCTGAGGATTTTTTCTGCTGTCACTAGGTGAAGACTGGCAAGAAGCAAGAACACTGGGGGATTCCTCTATGCACATTCTACGTCCTATATCTATCAACATCTGTCTTCAGAAATGTATGTTTGACAACGATCCAAGGATGTCAAAGTAAGTTCTCTTGCATAGCTTATAATTACAGTAAAACCTGTGTATAACAGCCACTCTCAAAAAGAGCAAAAATTGGTTTTCAAGAACAATTATCGCTTAATACAGGTCAAAAGTAATGCAGAATGCTCCAAGGGGATCATTCTGCAATACTTTTGACCTTTATTAAGCTACCATTTGTCATTAAGGTAGCGCAGTCAGCAACATGTCTGGCAACAGATACGATTCTGACTGCAGATCCAGGGGTCACAAGATCGTGTGTGCGACCAGCAAAGCCTCAGATCAGCCTGCACATATGCGCAGTCTGATCAGAGCCTTTGCTTGTCGCCTGAATATCCTATGGGTGTTAAGCTACTGACTGAACACCATTTGAGGTTTCTAAGCCCAAAAGGAGGCTGCACAGGCTCATCTGAGTCTACACTTGTCAAAATGCCACATTGTTGGAAATCACATGTCACGGCTCAAATGTCTCCAGATCACTCAGATCACAATATATGTGCCTGTTACCACTGATGATTTCAGAATGATTGTGAAAGGGTAGCAACCATTGGTCAGTTTAATTATCTCAGATCACTAAAGCATGTGCTAGTTACAATGTTGATTTTAGAATGAATTTGCAATGAGAACCACCATTGGACAGTTTGAATATCTCTGATCACTTTAACATATGTGTGTTGTCTATTTTTCTGAATGAAAATGAAAAGGGGAATCTCCCATTTGCAATTGGTAAAGTGAATCAGAATATTATATCAGATCACTATAGCATGTGTTTGTTAATCCAGAGTGAAAATGAAAGAGAAGTTTTTATTGGTTACTTTCATGATATCTGGTCACTGTATTATGTACATGTGACCATTCTGATTTCAGAATGAAAATGAAAGAGAAGCTTTAGTTGGTTTGTTTCTACGTGTATATCATGTACATGTGACTATTCTTATTTCAGAATGAAAGTGAGAGGAGAGCTGCCATTGGTCAGTTTGAATATCTCTGATCACCGTCTACAGGAGATACTTTCTATGGTCCAGAGTATACCCCTACCAGAGACAGGCTCAGCAGAACCTGAGGATATGTTTGCTGATGTAAGTTTTGATTGCTTCAGTCATTGTAGGTAATTTTGATTCATCATGCTTCAGTGTGCCTAAGCATGTTTCCTCATGCAGCCTATGTAATTTGCTTCAGTGTGCCTAAGCATGTTTCCTCATGCAGCCTAAGTAATTTGCTTCAGTGTGCCTAAGCATGTTTCCTCATTTAGCCTCTAGGTAATTTGCTTCATGCAGCTGAGGTAATTTGCTTCATGCAGCCTAGGTAATTTGCTTCAGTGTGCCTAAGCATGTTTCCTCATTCGGCCTCTTAGTATTCAGTATTCTTTTATTTTAATTTGATTCAGTCAGCCTAGGTATTTTGCTTCAGTCAGTTTAGGTTTATTGCCTCAGTCGGCCTTGGTAGTTTGCTTCAGACAGCCTGGATAAATTGCTTTGATAATTTGATTTAGTCAGTCTTATGTTTTTTTGCTTTAATCAGCTTCAGTCAGAATATTGGTTCTAAGTTTATGCTTTTTTTTATCTAACATTGGATTACAGCCTAAAAAGTTCAAATTTGAAGAACGTTAAAGAAATGAAGCGTTTTTTTTACCATTCTTAATTATGAAAATATCATAGAAAAGGTATAATGAAATGTTGTTTTATATTTTGCAGGCTCCTAGTGCCTTACCTGTGGTGGATATGGTAGAAAGTCATATGGCTCAGAAAGCTCAGAGTATTGTAGGAACAGAGGTAAGGCCAACAATTTTTTATTTTATTCTTAGCAGTGAAATCAATGCATATCAAAAACAAATAAAAGTGATACCAATCACTAGTGAAATGATATGATATCAATCACTAGTGATTGATATCAGCCTATATTTTCACTGTAGCATTTTTTGGATCACCTCTGACTTTTCCATTCACTTAATGCAGCTCACTTCGAAAGTTCAAACGCGTATAACTTTCTTATTTGTGAACAAAAACATCTAGTGTGGGTAGTCATTTTCTTAATTAGAACATGAGGAACATTTTGGTACCAAAATAATTCAGATTTGCTGAAATTTTTCGATTTTGAATTTTCGACACCTCCCGCTTCAGTGAGTGAGGCCTATGCTATGAAACGTCATCAACAAATTATGATGTCGCTTATGACATCACTTGTCGTGCACTTTGGCTCTGAATAAATTTCTTTTTAACAGTAAGTCCTGATGACTATAGATCATGTAGATTGATCCTGGTATTTTGTCACAAATACTCCTTTGTCTTCTTTTACATTATTGTGATTCGGCTTGAAGCATGGTTAACAAATTGATTAACTGTAAATCTTCAAAAAAGTATAAAATAAGGACAATTATTGTTTTTTACAATAATTGCTTTTATTCATGCGAGCTGGAATGTTCGTATACTTCATTTGGTAGTATTTGTTCTTTCCCGTTGGTCCTGGTTAACAATGTTTTATAAGGCCGAATCTTCTGTTAGGCGAATGTTATGAAATATCGGTTACTATAAACAATGCAATATTACCAGCCACGTGACTCGCTGACCTTCTCTTCGGCCTTGGAAAAGCTTTCTCCATCAAGCAAAGTCAAAGTTAGAAATTCAGAGCTCTTTTTATTTCGCGTACAGTTAAATATGTCAGCGAGAGGAAAACGGCGTGGTGCAAGGAAGGATTCCACCGCTAAGAAGGCTAAAGTCACTAGTGAGAGCCAGTCGAATGTCGCGGTTGACGAGTTCGAGTTTCAATCAACCGGTAAGGTCAAGGAGCCAAATCGCTTCGTTGACTTTGAAGCGGTTTTAAGGGCATCTGACATCCCATTGCCATTATCGTCGCCTCAGCCTCCTGTACAGTCGGTCAGTCATTCAACAACTACTCCCATCCCAGACGCCGTGCAAATTATTCCCTCTGTTTTAGGCCAGAGCATTGAACAACTTCGATGTAGTGGTGATGAGATTTTTGCGCATGTACCTAGTTCGTTGCGCCAGCAAATTTGCAACGGGGAATACATTAATTTAGCTCTTTTATTAAAAGGTGGGATGGAGTTACAAGATTTTTGTGAGGGTGGTTCTCTTAAACTCACTTCAAATGGGGATATTGAGATGCGCGCTAAGGTTTGCAAAGATAAGGTCCCCTCAATTGACAAATGGACTGATGCCTTTTTAATATATACCTCAATTTATCTAACACAGTACCCAGACAAGGCCCCTCAATTATTACATTATATGTTTGTCATCAGGGAGGCCGCAGTTCGTCAGAGGGGTCATTGCTGGTGTGAGTATGATGAGCAGTTTAGGATTCGCCAGGCCAATAATCCGTCTTCCTGGTCCGTTATCAATAATGACCTGTGGTGGCGCTGTATGCAGCTACCTGTCCCAGTTTCCTCTAGTACCACTTCTGCTCCTACTGTTTTTCCTGCCAGCTCATCTAAATCATACACTTGTTTTGATTTCAACAAGGGGGTTTGCCGTTGGCCTAGCCCATGTAAGTTCCCACATACATGTTCGTCCTGTGGTTCATCCAGCCATGGAGCTGTGACCTGTTCCGGTCAGTCTCAAACTTCCATGGGGCAGCCATTTCTACGACAGGCCCCTTTTCGCGGAACCTTTGGTCGGTCAGGATCCCGTTTTCAAAGAGGCCGTTATCCAAGATCCGCAGGGGCATTTGGCCGAGGCCGGGCAAGACCCTATTAATCTGGATATATCAAGCTTGGCTAGTTCTCCCATCAACTTGTTGGCTTTGCAGCGTGAACTTGACATGTATGATTCTCCTGATAGGGATTGCATTTTGGACGGGTTTACAAATGGTTTTTCTTTGCATTATACCGGACCACGAGTGTCCGTTGACTGTAAGAATCTCAAGTCAGCCTTTGAGTTACCAGCTCTTATTCAGGATAAAATCAATTCTGAAATTCTTGCAGGAAGGGTAGCTGGCCCATTTTATACTCCACCCATTCCTGCTCTCAGAGTTTCCCCTATTGGATTGGTCCCAAAAAAGTCTCCTGGGAAATATAGGTTGATCCATCACCTTTCTTATCCCTATGGTTTTTCTGTGAATGATTTTATTGACCCAAAATTGGCTTCTGTTCAATACACTAGTTTTGATGAAGCAGTTTTCATGTTACAGGATTTAGGCCGTAATTGTAAGCTATTTAAAATGGACTTGCTTCATGCTTTCAGACTTCTCCCTGTCAAAAAATCAATGTTTCCACTTCTGGGTTTTAAAATGAATGAAAAGTTTTATATAGATAAATGCCTACCCTTTGGCTGTGCAATAAGCTGCCGTACTTTTGAGCAGTTTTCCACCTTCTTGGAATTTGCTGTTAAACGCCGCATGAAATCAGGAAGTTTATTACATTATCTGGATGATTTTTTGGGGGGTGATAAAACTCATTCTGCCTGTAAAGCACTAATGCAGGTTTTTCGCCATTGTATGTCAGACCTGGGGGTACCCTTAGCCGAGGATAAGTCTGAAGGCCCAGTTGAGGTCCTTTGTTTCCTAGGCCTTGAGTTGGATTCCATCGAGATGGTCGTTCGAATACCCAAGGCAAAAATCTTGGAAATCATGGAAAAAATTGAGTGGGTTTTAAGTAAAGATAAGATAACACTGAAGCAAATGCAGTCTCTCATTGGTTCTCTTAATTTTTGCTGCCGGGCCATTGTCCCTGGTCGGCCATTTTGCCGGCGCCTTATCAACGCAACTTGTGGTCTCACTAAACCCTTTCATCACATTCGGGTTAACAAACCAATGCAATTGGATCTTCATTTGTGGCTGCATTTCTTTCGTGACCATAATGGGGTGTCCGCCTTTCATGATCGTTTTTGGATATCCAACGCCGATGTCCAACTATTTACCGACAGCGCGGCTGGACCAGGTCTAGGTTTTGGCATCTATTTTCATGGAAAATGGGCTTACGGGGTATGGCCGGATACATGGAGAACAATTGGTGCCACATCTGACATTACTGTTCTTGAACTTTTTCCCATTTTCGTGGCCTTACATTTATGGGGTAGTTCTTTCCGAAACAAGAAAATCAAATTTGTCACTGACAATATGGCAGTCACACACATACTTAATACGATGTCCTCAAAATCAGAACATATAATGTGCATTGTTCGGCATTTAACTATGATGTGTTTACACTTTAATATTGTCCTGAGATCAACTCACATTGAGGGAGCTCGGAACAGTATTTGTGATGCTTTGTCTCGACAGAAGCTGGCAAAGTTCAGGGAACTAGCTCCGGAGGCAGATGTGCACCCCACCCCAGTACCAGATTCTCTATGGAATGTCTTCAATCTCGAACCAGACAGTTACTCCACAACAGCATTGCAGTGAATACTGCCAGCACTTATAAAAATGCAGTGGTTTGCTTCAATAATTTTCGTGATCAGTATCACTTACCTTTAGTTTACCCAGCTCAACCTTCACATGTCGTACTATTTATAGCCTATTGTTTTGAGACTGGGCTTTCCCCTGCCACAATCAAGACATATATTGCCGGTTTAAGTTATCATCATAAGATTAATATGTTGCATGATCCTACCGATTTATTTGTGGTCAAAAAACTTTTAGAGGGCTGCCATCGATCTGGTAAAAGAACGGACAGCCGTGCTCCCATCACACCTTCTATTCTGACTTCTATTTGTGAGCTGCTTTCATCCATTTGCTATAATGTTTTTGAAGCAACTATGTTTAAAGCAGCATATTTATTAACTTATTATGGGTTGTTGAGGGTGAGCGAGGTTGTCCATTCTTCATGGCAGCAGTTTGGCAGGGCATTGCAGATTCAGGACATCACGTTCGAGAAGTCAGGTCGGGCAGTCTGTATTACCATCCGTCAGTCAAAAACATCCCAAACTGGCCGGCCTACATTCATGCGTATTCCATGTGAACCCGACACAAACAGGTGCCCTGTTTGTGCTTTACGTAACTATGTTCGGATTAGACCGCGTGTTGATGGTTATTTATTCTTACATGCTAATAATAAACCTTTGACAAGAACTCAATTTTCATCTGTTTTGTCTAAATGCATTGCATCATCTCCTTTCAGGAATTGTAAAATCTTGTCACACAGTTTTCGTATTGGCAGGGCTTCTGAATTAGCATCCAAAGGTGTGTCACAGGATGCGATCATGAAGGTAGGCCGATGGCACTCTCAGGCGGTCCGGTCCTATATCCGTAATTCATAATATTGTAAGAGGACATGGTATGTGGTTCTTGGCAGGCTCACTTTAATATCACATTTGCTTTACTACAGATATTTGGATGCTTGGTGACTCGATCCTTGCCTGGGCTGGAGTTTATGCCATCCAAAGAGGAACCCCTAATTTGCAACTGCCAAGCCCCCATTCGGTAGGCTGGTACGGCATCAGGAGCATGTCTTGGACCCAGTTTACACACTCCTTACAACTGCGGATCCTGTTCCAGGCACCTCCGAAAGTGATCATGATACATCTCGGAGGGAATGATTTGACACATACAGGAATTCTGCCTATTTTTAACTTAATTCGCAGGGGTATTAATTACATTTCCAGGGCATGCCCCGATGCACATTTCATTTGGGTCGACATTTTGCAGCGTCTGCATTGGACGGATTCATATCGTGGGGATGTGCGTATCGAACGCAAACGGCAGCGTGTAAACCGTTTTGGCCGGAACCTTATAACCAGTCTGCCAAAGGGCCATTTCCTGGTTCATGACATTGATATTTACACGCCGGGCTTTTTTCGAAACGATGGAACACATCTCAGTCGTGTGGGTCTGGCCATGTATTTGGACGCTGCAAGAGAGTCCATACTGCCATTGCTGCAGGGTTAGAATTTTGGCGGATTAATTTTGGAATGCCTTTCAAAATTAATTGTGGCGGAAAATTCTATCAGACTCGAGTCGATCTAATGCACAGATAGCGATTCAATTTTCAAGTCATTAATATTGGGTATTTGTATATTTGGGGGGTGTTTGTGCTGATCTTGCATTCAATGCTGCAGCATAGTGATATGCTCCTGTTTAAAAGTGTGTGTCATTATTACCGGGTAATTAAGGTGGTCGTTGTGGTTGTTGTTGTCGTCTCATACAATTTGGTGTTATCGCTCGAAGTTGGATGCCTCAGTGGTGGTCGTTGTTTGAGGCATCTAATGTTATAGGCGTTTACATTGAGTTGTGTTGCAAAGTCTACATAGTCTGGATGCCTCAGTGGTGGTAGTTGTTTAAGGCATCTAATGTTATAGGCGTTTACATTGAGTTGTGTTGCAAAGTCTACATAGTCCGACACATGGTTTGACCGTTACCCGTTGTTATCAGCATTTTCACCCCCCAACTATGTGCAACAGTTATATACTGATCAATTTTAATCTCGTGCAACAGACCGACCCTTGTCTGGTGGATCAGAGAATACCTTGAGTCCCCCGTTTCCTGTTGAGACGCCATCAAATATGGTTTCTCAATAGGACACTGGGAATATCAACCTGGGTTCTCTTTCAATGCCATTGTGGCCGTATTTCGCCACTCTTCATACAAAGCCACTCTTCATTCAAAAGTAATTGTGTTTATCTGTTACTGCATTCATAAGGAGACTGGTATAAAGCTGGGTTAACTATACTCATAGTTACATAACCGTGTATACTGTTCTTCTTATATGTATAGCTGAAAATGAAGAGGGGTTTCATGTATATATTGATAAAAGAAAATAACACACACATTATTTCAGTTTATTTTGGTGATTGTGTTTCTTCGTTACTTCATTCATAAGGAGACTGGTATAAGCCTGGATAACTATTCACATGGTTATTTAACCAGTGTATACTGTTCTTCTTATGTGAGTAGCTGAAAAGGAAGAATGGTTTACATATGTATATATTAATAAAAGTTAGTAACACACATTATTTTAGTCTATTATTTTTTCAGCAAGTCATTGAATAAGGACAATTATTGTTTTTTACAATAATTGCTTTTATTCATGCGAGCTGGAATGTTCGTATACTTCATTTGGTAGTATTTGTTCTTTCCCGTTGGTCCTGGTTAACAATGTTTTATAAGGCCGAATCTTCTGTTAGGCGAATGTTATGAAATATCGGTTACTATAAACAATGCAATATTACCAGCCACGTGACTCGCTGACCTTCTCTTCGGCCTTGGAAAAGCTTTCTCCATCAAGCAAAGTCACCCGCCCATCCCACCCATCTAGAAGTATTCTAGCTTAGTTTCATTTCAGTCACATATGTCAGCTTTTGCTATGGCATCTTTGCATTGTTCATTTTAAACCAGGGCCATCATTATTCACTCTTTTAAGTTGTATTATGTCAATATGTATATTGTATGTTACCTATGGTTTTACTCTGTGATGCTGCCTTAGTTTTTTGTTTCAGGTGTTTTTCTTTTGCCTTGTGTCACAGCCAGTCGGGAATACCGAATAGTTCAGATTCCTCAAAGACAATCGTTTTCATTCCAAGTACTTTTGGTAGCTCCCATACTCACAATGGAGTTTATGACTTTTCACTTTTTCTTCAAGAATACAAGACAGTTCAAAGGGAATAGAGTATTCCAGTGGTTTTAATATTGCAGTCACGATGGCAGAACAGCGGAAAATTCTATCAGACTCGAGTCGATCTAATGCACAGATAGCGATTCAATTTTCAAGTCATTAATATTGGGTATTTGTATATTTGGGGGGTGTTTGTGCTGATCTTGCATTCAATGCTGCAGCATAGTGATATGCTCCTGTTTAAAAGTGTGTGTCATTATTACCGGGTAATTAAGGTGGTCGTTGTGGTTGTTGTTGTCGTCTCATACAATTTGGTGTTATCGCTCGAAGTTGGATGCCTCAGTGGTGGTCGTTGTTTGAGGCATCTAATGTTATAGGCGTTTACATTGAGTTGTGTTGCAAAGTCTACATAGTCTGGATGCCTCAGTGGTGGTAGTTGTTTAAGGCATCTAATGTTATAGGCGTTTACATTGAGTTGTGTTGCAAAGTCTACATAGTCCGACACATGGTTTGACCGTTACCCGTTGTTATCAGCATTTTCACCCCCCAACTATGTGCAACAGTTATATACTGATCAATTTTAATCTCGTGCAACAGACCGACCCTTGTCTGGTGGATCAGAGAATACCTTGAGTCCCCCGTTTCCTGTTGAGACGCCATCAAATATGGTTTCTCAATAGGACACTGGGAATATCAACCTGGGTTCTCTTTCAATGCCATTGTGGCCGTATTTCGCCACTCTTCATACAAAGCCACTCTTCATTCAAAAGTAATTGTGTTTATCTGTTACTGCATTCATAAGGAGACTGGTATAAAGCTGGGTTAACTATACTCATAGTTACATAACCGTGTATACTGTTCTTCTTATATGTATAGCTGAAAATGAAGAGGGGTTTCATGTATATATTGATAAAAGAAAATAACACACACATTATTTCAGTTTATTTTGGTGATTGTGTTTCTTCGTTACTTCATTCATAAGGAGACTGGTATAAGCCTGGATAACTATTCACATGGTTATTTAACCAGTGTATACTGTTCTTCTTATGTGAGTAGCTGAAAAGGAAGAATGGTTTACATATGTATATATTAATAAAAGTTAGTAACACACATTATTTTAGTCTATTATTTTTTCAGCAAGTCATTGAATAAGGACAATTATTGTTTTTTACAATAATTGCTTTTATTCATGCGAGCTGGAATGTTCGTATACTTCATTTGGTAGTATTTGTTCTTTCCCGTTGGTCCTGGTTAACAATGTTTTATAAGGCCGAATCTTCTGTTAGGCGAATGTTATGAAATATCGGTTACTATAAACAATGCAATATTACCAGCCACGTGACTCGCTGACCTTCTCTTCGGCCTTGGAAAAGCTTTCTCCATCAAGCAAAGTCACCCGCCCATCCCACCCATCTAGAAGTATTCTAGCTTAGTTTCATTTCAGTCACATATGTCAGCTTTTGCTATGGCATCTTTGCATTGTTCATTTTAAACCAGGGCCATCATTATTCACTCTTTTAAGTTGTATTATGTCAATATGTATATTGTATGTTACCTATGGTTTTACTCTGTGATGCTGCCTTAGTTTTTTGTTTCAGGTGTTTTTCTTTTGCCTTGTGTCACAGCCAGTCGGGAATACCGAATAGTTCAGATTCCTCAAAGACAATCGTTTTCATTCCAAGTACTTTTGGTAGCTCCCATACTCACAATGGAGTTTATGACTTTTCACTTTTTCTTCAAGAATACAAGACAGTTCAAAGGGAATAGAGTATTCCAGTGGTTTTAATATTGCAGTCACGATGGCAGAACAGCGGAAAATTCTATCAGACTCGAGTCGATCTAATGCACAGATAGCGATTCAATTTTCAAGTCATTAATATTGGGTATTTGTATATTTGGGGGGTGTTTGTGCTGATCTTGCATTCAATGCTGCAGCATAGTGATATGCTCCTGTTTAAAAGTGTGTGTCATTATTACCGGGTAATTAAGGTGGTCGTTGTGGTTGTTGTTGTCGTCTCATACAATTTGGTGTTATCGCTCGAAGTTGGATGCCTCAGTGGTGGTCGTTGTTTGAGGCATCTAATGTTATAGGCGTTTACATTGAGTTGTGTTGCAAAGTCTACATAGTCTGGATGCCTCAGTGGTGGTAGTTGTTTAAGGCATCTAATGTTATAGGCGTTTACATTGAGTTGTGTTGCAAAGTCTACATAGTCCGACACATGGTTTGACCGTTACCCGTTGTTATCAGCATTTTCACCCCCCAACTATGTGCAACAGTTATATACTGATCAATTTTAATCTCGTGCAACAGACCGACCCTTGTCTGGTGGATCAGAGAATACCTTGAGTCCCCCGTTTCCTGTTGAGACGCCATCAAATATGGTTTCTCAATAGGACACTGGGAATATCAACCTGGGTTCTCTTTCAATGCCATTGTGGCCGTATTTCGCCACTCTTCATACAAAGCCACTCTTCATTCAAAAGTAATTGTGTTTATCTGTTACTGCATTCATAAGGAGACTGGTATAAAGCTGGGTTAACTATACTCATAGTTACATAACCGTGTATACTGTTCTTCTTATATGTATAGCTGAAAATGAAGAGGGGTTTCATGTATATATTGATAAAAGAAAATAACACACACATTATTTCAGTTTATTTTGGTGATTGTGTTTCTTCGTTACTTCATTCATAAGGAGACTGGTATAAGCCTGGATAACTATTCACATGGTTATTTAACCAGTGTATACTGTTCTTCTTATGTGAGTAGCTGAAAAGGAAGAATGGTTTACATATGTATATATTAATAAAAGTTAGTAACACACATTATTTTAGTCTATTATTTTTTCAGCAAGTCATTGAATAAGGACAATTATTGTTTTTTACAATAATTGCTTTTATTCATGCGAGCTGGAATGTTCGTATACTTCATTTGGTAGTATTTGTTCTTTCCCGTTGGTCCTGGTTAACAATGTTTTATAAGGCCGAATCTTCTGTTAGGCGAATGTTATGAAATATCGGTTACTATAAACAATGCAATATTACCAGCCACGTGACTCGCTGACCTTCTCTTCGGCCTTGGAAAAGCTTTCTCCATCAAGCAAAGTCACCCGCCCATCCCACCCATCTAGAAGTATTCTAGCTTAGTTTCATTTCAGTCACATATGTCAGCTTTTGCTATGGCATCTTTGCATTGTTCATTTTAAACCAGGGCCATCATTATTCACTCTTTTAAGTTGTATTATGTCAATATGTATATTGTATGTTACCTATGGTTTTACTCTGTGATGCTGCCTTAGTTTTTTGTTTCAGGTGTTTTTCTTTTGCCTTGTGTCACAGCCAGTCGGGAATACCGAATAGTTCAGATTCCTCAAAGACAATCGTTTTCATTCCAAGTACTTTTGGTAGCTCCCATACTCACAATGGAGTTTATGACTTTTCACTTTTTCTTCAAGAATACAAGACAGTTCAAAGGGAATAGAGTATTCCAGTGGTTTTAATATTGCAGTCACGATGGCAGAACAGCGGAAAATTCTATCAGACTCGAGTCGATCTAATGCACAGATAGCGATTCAATTTTCAAGTCATTAATATTGGGTATTTGTATATTTGGGGGGTGTTTGTGCTGATCTTGCATTCAATGCTGCAGCATAGTGATATGCTCCTGTTTAAAAGTGTGTGTCATTATTACCGGGTAATTAAGGTGGTCGTTGTGGTTGTTGTTGTCGTCTCATACAATTTGGTGTTATCGCTCGAAGTTGGATGCCTCAGTGGTGGTCGTTGTTTGAGGCATCTAATGTTATAGGCGTTTACATTGAGTTGTGTTGCAAAGTCTACATAGTCTGGATGCCTCAGTGGTGGTAGTTGTTTAAGGCATCTAATGTTATAGGCGTTTACATTGAGTTGTGTTGCAAAGTCTACATAGTCCGACACATGGTTTGACCGTTACCCGTTGTTATCAGCATTTTCACCCCCCAACTATGTGCAACAGTTATATACTGATCAATTTTAATCTCGTGCAACAGACCGACCCTTGTCTGGTGGATCAGAGAATACCTTGAGTCCCCCGTTTCCTGTTGAGACGCCATCAAATATGGTTTCTCAATAGGACACTGGGAATATCAACCTGGGTTCTCTTTCAATGCCATTGTGGCCGTATTTCGCCACTCTTCATACAAAGCCACTCTTCATTCAAAAGTAATTGTGTTTATCTGTTACTGCATTCATAAGGAGACTGGTATAAAGCTGGGTTAACTATACTCATAGTTACATAACCGTGTATACTGTTCTTCTTATATGTATAGCTGAAAATGAAGAGGGGTTTCATGTATATATTGATAAAAGAAAATAACACACACATTATTTCAGTTTATTTTGGTGATTGTGTTTCTTCGTTACTTCATTCATAAGGAGACTGGTATAAGCCTGGATAACTATTCACATGGTTATTTAACCAGTGTATACTGTTCTTCTTATGTGAGTAGCTGAAAAGGAAGAATGGTTTACATATGTATATATTAATAAAAGTTAGTAACACACATTATTTTAGTCTATTATTTTTTCAGCAAGTCATTGAATAAAAAGAAAAATTACTTTTTATTAGTAAATACCAAATATATTTAATCTCATGAGTTGCGCACTCACGAAAATTTTGAATTTTCAACACACTCGATGAAATATATTTCGTATTCACCTCAAAAAAGTAAATATCCTCTATTTATTAGTTGATTTACGAATCCTCCTACTGTAATTTTCAAGAAAGTAGAAATAAAAACTTTAATTTTTAAAATTATTTTTTTATTTTATCTGCCGACTCTAAACATTATTAAAAGTGATTGTCCTATGTGCAGGAAAATTATGAAATATTTAAAGATTTAATGCTGACCGTTGGTTCACTTAACTAGTTATACAGCCACCCCCCCCCCCCCACCCCCCTGATAACACTTGCAAACAGCTTGGACTCAGATCAGGCCTAACAAAATGTCGGGCCTGACATGAGTCCAAACTATTTGACATCCTGAAAGAGTTTTTCAAGCAAGTTGATTTGGGAAAAAATCAGCAGACAACAAAAAGAATGCAAATTTACCCACTGGACAAAGACTTAATACAGTAGAACTTGTCTTAAGCAGCCACTCAAAAAGAAGACCAAAATTGGTTTTCAACACTGATTATCGCTTAATGCAGGTCAAAAGTATTGCAGAATGCTCCAAGAGAGCATTCTGCAATTCTTTTGACCCTCATTAAGCTACCATTTGTCTTTAAGACCTTTGTTTTGTCTTTTTTTGAGTACCCGCTTAAGACAGGTTTTACTGTATACTTTCATGGTTGAGATAAGTTTCACAAGCCATGCATTCTCTCAATAACTCAAATCCTAATAGCACGTTTAAAGTACCTGTTTAAATTTGATATCTTTTAGGATATATTGAAGTCAGATCATAGGCATATTTCTGAATTAGTTTCATAATTTCCTATCATAAGATATAATGTGGATAATTGGAATCAGCTGCTTTTGTTTTTCTGTGAAAGGGCATATGCTGCTGGCTCCTTTGCAACAATCCATTTGTTTACAGGCTTATGCAAATCACATGACTGGGGCTGGCTAGTATCCGCTACAATTGAGCAAAGATGGCGTAATAGCACTTGTTTAAGAAATTTTCTAAAAATAACAATCTCAATTGATCTCACATTTTACTGGGGAAGGGTCTGATAATGTACATTTTTCAAATTCATTTTGATAGATCTTACAGTCTCATAACAGCTGCTGTAATATGGGCTTTTTCGCGAGAAAACCTGTCCACAGAGATTTGCGAACAATAAAGGCGCAGACCAGCCTGTGCATCTGCGCAGACTGATCAGTGCTTTTGTTATTCATTTTTGGAAAGCAACGAATCTAATCTTAATGCAAGGGAAATCTCAATTTTCTTGCTAGTCTCTGCAGCTGAGGAGACTGGTCTGTGTCTCACTTTGTCGGAAACCCCAAAGCCAGGTTTTCTCGTGACAAGGCCCATATATATTCTTATATTACAGCCAAAGAAATCGGAGAAGGAAGTGGTTAGAACAGAGTCTCAGGAATTTGTTAATATGACTGACCTAGAACTTTCCTTTGTTATCAATGAGGTAAGATTTGATTATATGCTTTTGTTTGGTTTGATGTTCTACATTCCAGTCAACAGCTATATGGTCATGTTGAGACAGTCAGTTCTAGACTGGGATCGAACTGATGACCTCTGGATCTACAGTCAGGCTTGCTACCGGCTGCGCTACAGGACTAGGTGTTTATATGATTAAAGGGCCATTCATGACCCTTTTCCTATGAAAGTTGGTTTAAGAGAATATCTTTATACAATTTTCACAACCTTCAGTCTGCATTGCATTAACTGGGTTGAAAGAAGACCAGTTTTCATATCTGCTATGACAGATGAACCATTTAATAATCATTGCAAGAAATGTTCATTGACCATGACAGATTTGTATGTTGCTTATGTTTTTTGCTGATTTCTTGAGTAATTGATTTGTTAAAAAGAAATGTTTGACATTTAGCTTGCACTAAATAATGCAAACCATTCTTACATGTACAATTTTATATTATCATTCAGGTATGGGATAATTTTTGAACATCTAAAAATATATTAATTTGCCTGATAACATAAATTGAATTTGCATCCCACAAACTTAAATGATCAAATAATGTTCTTGGTTAATGTTACTAAGATTGGAGGTGAAAGGGTCCTAGTTCACATTATTTAATGTTTTACATCTAGAAATGCAAGCAATTATAATGTGTGTTTCAATTACAAGGGGGTGGAACACATGATTTGTGACGTCATTATACGTCATTGTATCAACATTGTGGCCGCGCCCATATAGCAGTTTGTAATCAATTGGATGATACGATTTCGATCCACTCTGCGTCTATTTAAGAGGTAAGCCAGATATGATAAGTGCATGAGTCATACTTTTTTGCAGTTTTGTTGATAACAAATGCTATGTATGCTCCAGAATCTGGTTAAAGCAAACAATTAATCACAAACAAATACCGTTTTGACAGCTGACACAATGACCGAATTAAAATCTCTGTGTCAAAATAAAAAGGGTAAACGAGCAGCGTGTGATCACAAAAGAATTATTTTAAAATTACATGAGCTGTGGGTTAGCTCACAAAACGGTTGCTTGCTTTTACAACTTTTGTGTTATGGAGAAAAAAGCATGAAATCTTATATGGGTATGATTTCCAATATGGAACCTTGTTGTAGCAAATATGAAGTCACAAGTCACGTGTTTCCCCACCTTGAATTAGGGCACCAACAATGAAAATGTAAATATTATGAGTAAAGTAAATGTTCTAAAATTTTTAGCACTAGTTGCCTGCCCAAAAGGCCTGGACAAACAGTGCAGACCCAGATCAGACAGAATCAGTCTGATCAGGGCCTTCCCTGTATGCTATTCTGACAAGCATTTTTGAATTCAAGACCTGAAAACCAACATTTAATTTGAGAACACAAAGAGAAATGTGTTCAAAATATTAGATCAGCTACCATAGGGCACATGTGGAAATTGTGGAGCCCAGTGGCTCAGTTGGTAGAGCGTTAGACTGGGGATGGAAGGGTTGCTAGTTCGAGACTTACCGCCAGTAGAGTCCTTGCGTTGAGTCCTTGAGCAAGACAAAGTGTCCGCTGACTAAAAAATTGTTGTCTGGGATATAAAGCACATGTAGAAAAGATTATTTTCTGTAGATCGATATCAACATAGCTCAAAGAGTTGACAAGATTGATGTTCCCTTGTTGAAGCTGGCTGTAGATTCAGTTACTGTAATACACATATAGAAATGATTATTTTCTATAGATCAATATCAACGTTGCTCAAAGAGTTGACAAGATTGATGTTCCCTTGTTGAAGCTGGCTGTAGATTCAGTTACTGTAATACACATATAGAAATGATTATTTTCTATAGATCAATATCAACGTTGCTCAAAGAGTTGACAAGATTGATGTTCCCTTGTTGAAGCTGGTTGTAGATTCAGCTACTGTAATACACATATAGAAATGATTATTTTCTGTAGATCAATATCAACGTTGCTCAAAGAGTTGACAAGATTGATGTTCCCTTGTTGAAGCTGGTTGTAGATTCAGTAACTGTAATACACATGTAGAAATGATTATTTTCTGTAGATCAATATCAACGTTGCTCAAAGAGTTGACAAGATTGATGTTCCCTTGTTGAAGCTGGCTGTAGATTCAGTTACTGTAATACACATATAGAAATGATTATTTTCTATAGATCAATATCAACGCCCCTCAAAGAGTTGACAATATTGATGTTTCCTTGTTGAAGCTGGTTGTAGATAAAGTTACTGTTATACACATGTAGAAATGATTATTTTCTGTAGATCAATATCAACGTTGCTCAAAGAGTTGACAAGATTGATGTTCCCTTGTTGAAGCTGGTTGTAGATTCAGCTACTGTAATACACATATAGAAATGATTATTTTCTGTAGATCAATATCAACGTTGCTCAAAGAGTTGACAAGATTGATGTTCCCTTGTTGAAGCTGGTTGTAGATTCAGTAACTGTAATATACATGTAGAAATGATTATTTTCTGTAGATCAATATCAACATTGCTCAAAGAGTTGACAAGATTGATGTTCCCCTGTTGAAGCTGGCTGTAGATAAAGTTGGAGCAGCTGTCAAGATCAGAACATTTGACATGTTAGCAGATGCTTACCTAGGGGGAATATATCTCCAATACCTCAGACTCACAGGTCAGTGTGATTAAGTTAGTTCTTTTTTATCTGTGAAAAATTTCCTTCTTTACTTTCACATCCTGGATTGAAGAAAAATTGATATTTGAGCCAGTGCATGAGATTTCCAACAATGTGGTATGTGCAACCAGCAAAGCCTATGCGCAGTCTGATCAGAGCCTTTGCTAGTCGCTAGCATATTCTATGAGTGTTAAGCTACTGACTGAACATAATTGGGAGTTTCTAAGCATAAAAGGAGGCTGCACAGGCTCATATGAGTCTACACTTGTCAAAATGCCACATTGTTGGAAATCACATGTTGCGACTCATTTATCACTACCAGTACCACTGATTAGTGGTGAGGTGTTATGTTACATTTTATCGACAGTATAAACCTTATGAGAAATCCTTATTTTACAGTTTTTTTGTTTTTTTTAAATTTTGATCCCCAAAATACCGTGATAACCCCTGTTGACCTCACTAATAGAAGGTGTGGCTTTCTGATTGCAGTGGGTTTTGTTAATAATACAGTTCTTAATAATTTGATGAAAAAAATGATTATTCACTAATACATGCACATTTAAGTTCCATTTTTTTATGATTGAGGAATCCATTGAAACTGTGTCAATCTTGTGGTATGCTATATTTGTCAGGATGGTATAGCCATGCAGAAATTCTGTTTAAATCAGCATACATGTAGAGAAAACAGCAAAGACTATGATATTATTACTGTAGTCTGATTAAAGTTGTTTTGCACAAGGGCAATACAAACCTTAAAAAGCCAAATAGATAAAAAGTGGTTAAACAGTTGTGTTGGCTGGTAAAAAATTGACTGTCAGATTTCCACTTATTGTTGACTCTTGGTTCTCTTGTTTGTGATGTTTTCTTGTGTTTTTGTTACTTTCATATATGGTGTCCTGGGTCAGGTTTGGTACTTGATAGTATAGATTCCTGGCCTTGAGGTTATAAAACTTGAGTTCATTCTCAAACTCAAAATAAAGCCAATGATTGCCTGCTTGCAGACACGTGTCCGCAAGCAGCCAATTATTGCGTTTTATTTTGAGTTTGAGACTGTACTCAAGTTTTATAACCTCGAGGCCTGATCTTGGACTTCTTCCTTACTTTGTATGTGCTCAAAGAGATCAGACAAAACACACACAATCTTGACTGTTCAAATCATTCTCTATAGAAAGTAGACATTAATTGAAACACTAGTAATGTTACATCTATTTGAAGTTATTAGCTGAAATGCATACTCAGTAAACAGTTATTTAATGCCTGTTTGTTGTATAGTCAAAACTATTAGCTCGAGGTGCCATGGACGATCTGATGCACAATACTACAAACAGGCATGAAATAACTGTTTAATTACCCATCCCATTTGATGAAATATTTAGCAGCGTTCCTTGAATTGAGTTGCTATAGGCGATGCGGTTTTGTTGCATACAGAAAATTTCACCAAATCTGCTCAATTTTGGTCTCAAAATGTTCAGCTTGTTCTAACTAAGAAAATGAGTACCCACACTTTATGTTTCTGACTATAAACAATGGAGTTATTGGAGTTCAAAGTTGCCAAACCATGCCTCATTTTCACCATTGTTGCATAGCGTCTCCTTTCATAAACAAAATGTACGCGCATCATAGTCGTGCATGCTAATAAGCGCCTGTGTCATGACATAGCAAAAAATAGACAATTACTCCGTATATAGACAGTTGGGTAATAATACACTTTATTTAGTTGAGCAGTAGTTATTTAGTTGAGCAGTAGCTACCTTGACAAACCTCACAATGCATGGAAGCAGACAAAGCCTGGACCAAACATTAGACCCACTGCATAGTTTAACATGCATTTTAATGTATTTTATACATATGTGACAAGTACTATTAGCACATGGACTAACACCTGCACATATTCACCAGAACTCAACACGCTCAAAGGTGGATGATATTTTCAGACTAATAAAAAACTCTATAGGTATGTTAGATAGTTGCTAACATACACATTCACTCTAGAATCTCCAGGTTCTTCACTATTCAAACACATGAAATATGGACGTAGATGAAGTTTTAGACTTCCAGGTCTGCTGGATAGCTGCTAGCATACATATTTTACTCTTTGCATGCTGGGTAATTTAGATGTCTTCAAAATCTGATGATTTTTTTTTCGAAATGAACTTTTTCAAAATATTCTTAGAAGAATATCAACAGAGTGTCAAACAGTTTGGACCTAGGTCAGGCCAAACAAAATTGTTGGGCCTGATCTTGGTTCAAACTGTTTGCAAAGGTTGTCAGCAGTGGCAAAGTAAAGAGTTTAAGGATGCTTGAAGTTCAACAAAAGTACCATTATTTCATTTCTATTCCTTGATTAGATAAGACAAGCCGTTTTACAACAGGTTTGATATATTATATAATTGGTATTTGTTTACTTAATGCACACAATCTAGTCATTGTCTATGAAGATAGGAGATTGAACAGTGTTACACTATTATAAGCAGATTACTTTGAAATAACCGGATGCGCATTGAGAAAAGAATCAGGGGATAATTACAAACTTAAAGAGCTTCAGACTATAAGCAGTAAGAAAAAAAACCTATAGAATTCATTATCACAAAGGTATAGCTCAAGATCAGGAGAAATCAACAAATGTTTTTGGTGCGTGAAACTTATGTTTGATAGGAAATAAACTGATAATTACTTTTGGGGGTTACATATTTTATGTCTACCTCTCTATAATTTGAACTTCTGATAATTCGAAATAAAACCTCTTGTTCTGAGGACTTTGAATTTACGAAATTCCACTGTAGGTAGTTGAAGGAATCATCTTATTTTTTGTCAGTACTCAATATAGTACCAAATGGTATTGATTGAGGATTTAGAATGTAATCTTTATAATACCTTAACGTTTATCTGTACTTAATCAACAAACACCAAGGGTTATTAACTTTGTATCTCTTAGACAATGACAGATTATATATATAACACCTTGAGTACATGTATGAAAGAAAACAGTCATTTTATATAAACAATAAAAGGCCCTGTCTCTACTTTTTTTGTTTGGTTTGATTCTTGACGTCCCTCAATCATGTTGGGACTTACTGGGTTTAACCAGTAGTAAGCAGAGGATAAAGTGTCTTGCTAAAGGACACAACACAGCACCTCCGGTGAGGCTCAAAATCAGATCATGGCCATAAGAAATGTTTTGCTGCTGCTATATATAAATGAACTGGTAAAGTCAACATTTAAAGCACAAAGGAGTGTACATATTGACACAATTCGATCTGAGTGATAAGTTTTTACCCAATATTTGATATCATTTACAATAACCCTTCCATTCTGATAGATTGTCTCATGTATGTTGATAGAATAAGTATGGAATTGTCTATTTTGTATTTTAAGGGTTTACAGGTCAAAGTTTCTAAATCAAAAATATTTTGCTATCTCAGAAGATTGTTTTCATCTTAGCAAATTACGTTGACTCTAATGAAATGCGGCCTTATGTGGCATTTCATCTTGGTCTTCACCATTTGCCAAATAACTGTTTACCAGTATACAGAATAAAAAAGAAAAGTTGTTCTGGATTTGAATCTCTATCGGAACATCAATGACGGTTTTCTCATAACCTGTACTATTTAGTCAATATTACATTAAATATTCTTACACTGTATATTTTTATGTTGTTTTGTACCAGTGAATGGCTTAACATGTTATGGTTGTTGGGTTTTGTATGTATCCTTTTATAAATATTATTGGTATATTTATTCTATCATAGTTTTTCAGTCACCTACTGTAAATGCACAATGATTATTTTTATGTGTATATATTTATACCAGCACAGTTTAAGTCCTTTAATTGTTAGGGCCCTACCAATGAATGTTGGCTGAGCTCTGTTGTTATTTTCTTGTCCATCCTTTTGTGGGCACTCTCACTTAGTCATTTATCACCCAATTTCTTCAACAAAATGGTTGCTGCCTGTCAGTTTCGCACTAGTGGACACTCTTACTTAGTCATTTATTACCAAATTTCTTCCAAATTTTATATATGGGTTACTTTAATCAAACTCTTGTCAAAGTTCAAATATTGGTAATTTCTGATGAATGATAATTAAGATGGCTGCCAAAATGGCCACAGCTACCTTTCTGTTTACATTTGTGAATACTCTGACTTGGTAGTCATTTATCACCAGATTTCTTCCAAATTTCATATATGAACTACTTTTATCAATCTCGCTCCCAAATTTGAAGGATAACCAAGATGATGGCCAAATTGGCTGCCATTTATCAGTTAAGTAGATAATCTAACTTGGCCATTTATCACCTGATTTCTTCCAAATTTCATATATGGATTACTTTCTTCAATTTCTCACACATGTTTGAATATGAGTTTTGTCTGATGAATGAAAACCATGATGGCCACCAAAATGGTTACACCCTTTTCACTGCAAGACATGTGGCCCTTTGTCTGAGTCTGTCTGTTCTAGTTAATACATTTCTTATTGTATCATATTAAAGCAGTGAACTCAGTTCAGATCATAAATCAAACTTAAACAACATATACAATTAAACCTGTCTTAAGTGGCATCTCAAAAATGGACAAAACAAAGGTCTTAAAAACAGATGGTGGCTTAATGCAGATGTAAAGTATTGCAGAATGCTCCCAATACTTTTGACCTGCATTAAGCAATAATTGGGCTTGAAAACCAATTTTTAGTCTTCTTTTGAGTGGTTGCTTTAGACAGGTTTTACTGTATTTTTCAATACTTCAAATAAAACACAAACTTAAAAAAATAGGCAAGTTCCAAAACTCTTTATTTCATCTTGTTTGCTAATTATTAAGTTGTTCTGAAATACTTGTGATATTCACCTAACAAAGTAAATATACTTACAAACTTTACCAATAACCTATAGATTTAACACTGTCACCTTTATTGTAGAAGTAATTAAAGCCAGTCACCTATTCAACAGTGTTACCTTTATTGTAGATATATTTAAACAAGCACAGTGTTCCGGTTGTCACCTTTATCACAATGTATCTCTTGCATGGCACATTTTTGATACCTGCATGTTATGATGTATTTTTGCATGTTTACAGTGTCTGATACCATCGCTTCTCAGCTCAGTGACACCATCTATCAAGGTATGTGGGGCTTTCCATAGGTTATTTTTAGATCATGACATCATTTTCTATTTTTAGACAAGATTGAAAAAAAAATAAAAAAAATTAAAGTGAAATTTTGAATACGTTTGAAAATATTATGGAAAATGGAGCATTTGCTCCAAAAGAGCAAATGCCTCATTTTCCATAATATTTCAAATACATCACATATAGTAAGTGAGTATGATCAGGAAATACCACAATCACAAACTGCAGACAAACCCATGGCATCGTGAGGAAGAGCCACACATCAATCATGAGACACCAGTTACTTATGTCCATTATAGTTTTCATCTCGATGGGGAAGAGAGAGCTGGTTGCTTTGCTTCCCCATCCAGATGATTGCAAAACTAGAATGGACACAAAGTACCGCACAACAAAACATAGAACAATAACAGAATCCCACAATGGGAGTAACAATCAACAAGGAATCAACAACAACAGAACCACCGCCTCAGAACGGACAGCAGCCAAAGCCATTAAATGCATTTTACTGGTACCAAATCTTCGCCCTAGATTCTGCTGTTGTTGAAACAAAAAATATGTTAAGCTCACATGGAGGATTCCTAACTATTGCAATGTATCATCATAGAGAAACAAATTAACACACTATGATGAAACAGAGAAAAGGGCTCGCGACTCACAGATAGTCAGAGCTAAAGAAAACCTCAAGTTGAGCCATGGAGGGCCCAGCTACAGTCTAGCATCAGATATATTTTAAAGGGGTCGAAAGGCGTTATTATGGAGTTTGGGTTTAACAGAACAGTGACAATATCACACCTACCAATCCATAGTCTTCAACACATATGCCAAATGGGTTTAACCCTTAATGTGCCAATGACAACAAAAGTCGTCTGCTTTTTTCGTCTGCTGAAATGTTTAAGAAGCCTATATGGCAAATGAAGAAAGGGGTCATTTTTCCAACTTCACAGATTCTGGAACTAGTCTATATTCGTACTGAGCCACATAGCACATTCTACGACTTTACCCTAGTGTACATAATAGCTCTCTTGTCCAGTACGTTGCACTATGTTGATGGTTTCGTGTGTTTAAGGTGCATGGGACCGTCATCCCAACATAGTGCCGTTCAGAACTTGCCTGTTCGAGTATGTATGTCACATTCTAATGCACTTGCAAATGCAATGCCACGTCTGATTGGATAACGTCATAAATTTGCAACAGTATATCCTGCGATATACTGTCGCAAATCGGACGTCATTACGTAACGTTGTTTTTCATTGGTTGACAAGTGAATATATGTAGCTGGCAAGTTGGTTTATGCAGCTGGCAGCTGCTGGACGTAGACATAACAAAGTATATTTTCACTGTCTTTTTGAAGGAAAAATGTGAATAGTGCATTAGAATGGGGATAACCATATTCAAATTTTTCATTTGGGGAGGTATATTGTCGGATATACGTTCAGAAATCACATTTTACGGCTTCGCTTACGCGTCGCCATGAAACTAAATTTCCAACTGTATATCCGACAATTTACCTCCCCAAATGAAAAATTTAAATACACTTATCCCCATGTCTGACTGCAGATATGTTTCTGAACGCAGGTCCAGGGGTCGCGAGTTTAATCCCCGCCCAGTCCCATACTTTCGTGGAGATTAATCATGAAATAATTTGTACAGCCATTCTCCTCCCTTTCGCTGATTCAAGAAGGGTTGTTTTCAGTTACAAGTTTGTGTACAAAGTTGACTGGGATGTAAAGAACCAAACCATACAAACCAAAACCAGCCTATATTCCAGAGCACAATATGATTCAGGTTTCAAAGATAAAAATCAAGGATGTCGAATAACTTTTATTATGCCCCACCATGACAATGGCCGGGGCATTAAGTGTTACTGCTCTCCGTCCAAACGTCCGTACTTACTTACTTATTTAAGTACTTACCTACTCCAACGACGTCTGCTCTTAAAGTCAAATACTTTTGATCAGAATTTTATGAAACTTGGTCACATTGTTTAGTACCACAATGTCTTCTTCAAGTTCGATAATGGTCCATATCGCACCATGCTTTCAGTAGTTATGGCCCTTTGTTTATGAAAATTCACCATTTGAAACGATGTCCCCTCTCTAAGTCGAATATTTGTTATCAGAATTATATGAAACTTTGTCACATTGTTTAGTACTATAATGTCTTCTTCGGGCCATGCCTTCAGTAGCCTTTTGCTTATAAAAATTCATCATTTGAAACGATGTCCGCTCTCTAACTCGAATATTTTATATCAGAATTTTATGAAACTTTGTCACATTGTTTAGTACCACAATGTCTTCTTCAAGTTCGATAAGGGTCCATATCACATCATTTTTTCAGTAGTTATGGCCCTTTGTTTATGAAAATTCACCATTTGAAACGATGTCCCCTCTCTTAGTTGTATATTTGTTATCAGAATTTTATGAAACTTGGTCACATTGTTTAGTACCATGGTGTCTTCTTCAAGTTCGATAATGGTCCATATTGCACCATGTTTTCAGCAGTTATGGCCCTTTGTTTATGAAAATTCACCGTTTTAAATGATGTCCGCTCTATAAGTAAAATAGTTTTGATCAGAATTTTATGAAACTTTGTCACATTGTTTAGTACCATAATGTCTTTTTATACCCCGCCACTAAAGTGTGGCGAGGTATTATGTTATACCCTTCGGTGTCTGTCCGTCCGTCCGTCCGTCCGTCCGTCCGTCCGTCCGTCCGTCCGTCCGTCCGTGCTCACCATTTCCGATCGATAACTTGAGTATTTATTCACGGAATTTTTTCAAATTTTGCATACATATTGTTATCGGCGATGAGTGGTATGGGATTGTTAATGGGCAAAATCCGTCCATTTTTAACGGAGTTACTGCCCTTTTTCGTATTGGAAAAATGGTTTCTGGCCTGTTATTCCTTTACTGTTCATGATATCTGAATGAAACTTCACAGATATGTTGCACATCAAAGGTTACATATTGTGACTAAGGACCGTCACTCTGACCTTCCCAGTTTGTGAGTTATCCGCCCTTGATAGGTCTGAAAAAAGGTTTTTGACCTATTGTTCCTTTACTATGTGGAATATCTGAATATAACTTCACAGATATGTTTCACATCAAAGGTAACATATTGTGACTAAGAACCGTTACTCTTACCTTTCCCGTTTGTGAGTTATCCGCCCTTGATTGAATTAAAAAATGTTTTTTACCCGTAGTTCCTTTACTATGTGGAATAATTAAATGAAACTTTACAGATATGTTTCACATCAAAGGTTACATACTGTGACAAAGAACCATCACTCTTACCTTTCCAGTTCATGAGTTATCTGCCCTTGATTGATCTGAAAAATGGTTTTTTGACCTGTAGTTCATTTACTATATGGAATATCTGAATGAAACTTCACAGATATGTTGATCATCAAAGGTTACATATTGTGACTAAGGATCTTCACTCTCACCTTTCCAGTTCATGAGTTATCTACCCTTGATTGATCTGAAAAATGTTTTTTGACCTGTAGTTCATTTACTATATGGAATATCTGAATGAAACTTCACAGATATGTTGAACATCAAAGGTTACATATTTTTAGTAAGGACCGTCACCCTTACCTTTCCAGTTCATGAGTTATCCGCCCTTGATTGATCTGAAAAATGGTTTTTGACCTGTAGTTCATTTACTATATGGAGTATCTGAATGAAACTTCACAGATATGTTGACCATCAAAGGTTACATATTGTGACTAAGGACGTCATATCACTGTCTATCTCAGTTCTGTTGCTATTTAGGCATTATATATCTCACAAAATAACTTTTGGTGCCCCCAGCAGTGGCGGGGTATTATGCAGTGCTTGCGGTGCTTTTATTCAAGTTAGATAATGGTCTATATAGCACCATGCTTTAAGGAGTTATTGCCCTTTGTTTATGAAAGATCATCGGTTGAAACAACCTCTGCTCTCTGAGATGAATAGTTTTGATTATATATCTATGAAACTTGGCCACATTATTAAGTACCTTAATGGCTTCAAGTTTCATAATGGCCCATATCGCATCATGCCTTCATGAGTTATTGCCCTTTATTAATGACAATTCCTTATTTATGCGAATTTGGCAATAGCAGAGGCATCTGTGTCCCATGTACACATTTATAGTTTTAATATTATACTCAACAAAAATAGTTTAGGAAATCTCAGAAAACCATGCAGCATAAGAACATCAAAGCAAACTATTATTCAATTTTTATTTATTTGTTTAGATAAATGTCATCAGTTGAGAAAAATGTTTACTTTTAAATGCTAGCACCAATACCTTTGTTGTGGCACAGTGTCAAATAACCCAGCGGTTGAAGTCATTTTTCGCAAAAATGACTACAGGGTATTCCCTCATAAACACATGAAAAACATGTAAGTTTTCAAAACTTGAAATGCAGTTCCTTTGAATGTCACATGAAATTAACTTGATAGCCTTAAATATCACATTTCGAAGATGAGAATGCCTTCATCAGTAACGAGTGTGTCCCCAGTCAGCGGCATATTGGGACTAGTGCCGGTTTCGCATACTCTGAATACTGGTGATTTGGTGCTGAGGGATGAGCATCAATATCTCCTGCAACACTGTATCGAGAGGCTGGGATTTCTTGATGCCATTATTATGCGTTGGACCCTCTGTCTAAAATTGTTATAGACATGTTAAAAGTATAGACATGTCTGATGAGCGAACTGACCAGTTAATGCGCACACCATTGATTTTGCTGATTCTAGTGAGGTGTGTTCTGGCATTGTCATCCTAGGCCTGGTACTGTCAGTGGTTATCGCACAAAAAAGCAGGACAACAGACCTCAACCCCTCATCCATGTACACTGGACTGATCATGTGTCTCTCTTTTAGCACCTGATCTGTTGTCCTATGTTTTAAACATCTCCATCTTTCGAGGGACCTGGCGAACGTTAATGTATGAAAACCTATGTAAATTGATTTTTTGCGAAAAATGGAGGGAAGACCAGTCAACTTTGACATGAACTTACTAAGCTGCTTTGGGCGCTACAGACCCAGATAAATTGTCACTATAAAGATAAATGGTCACATTATACTATTGTGAAATTCAAAAGTCTTTAAATGTTTTAGATCGTTTGTCATAGCCCCTCAAACACAATTTCCTTAACTTTTTTTGTTGAGTATATAATTCTTAACGACAATTAAAACATATGTTGTTGGTACTCAAAATCTCAAACCAGTGACAATTCTTTTCGTAATTTATACTAGACGTGTATCCTTAAAGCCCTATATTTATTTGCTGTTAACATTGATTTTACTCTAGATGAGTTTAGAAATGTTAAATTATTTTTGTACATATTCCTTGTTTATATTGTTCATCATAATGTTTGCTTGTTTGTGTTTAACATCCCACCAACAGCTTAGGTCATATGAAGATGGGGTCATGGCTTAAAGTCTCATCCAACAGACTGGGGAAGCTGGTGGTCAAACTTGTGACTTCTGGTTTACAAGGCGAGTGGTTAGTCCACTACACCACGTCTGCTTCTAATTTTCATCATTATAAGCATATAAATAGATGTGAGCCTTAATGTATTTGAGCAAAAATAAATAAGGCTAATATATGTTCTGATGATCATTTGATATGGAAACTTATTTTATTTCTCTTCTAGAGACAGAGTCAGGTCCTTTGATAAATCTAGTCAATACTCCTGTGTTAGATGAAACTAATTTTCAGCTCCTAACAGTGTCTTATGTGAAGGTTAGTACAAACTTTTAAGAACATATTTGTAGTGTGGGTACTTTTTCATATTGTGTTAATTTATGATTATATTGCATTCTGGCAGAAAGTAGAATACTGCCGAATATTGCTTTACACTTTACCTCATCGAGATGCCTTTTTATGCTTTAGCAAACAAAGCAGACCCAGATCAGGCAGCTCTTATAAGATCTGCCTGATCAGGATCTATTTTGTTTGCTTATGGAAATATGATTAGATATGATCCTACACTATACTTAGACCCTTGATTCATTCATTTCATATACCATTACAGTCACGCCTCAAAGTGTTTTGTGGAAGTACAGTGGACCTGAGTAGTAATTTCTTTATTTTATGTGCAAACTTGAAAGTTTATCTATATAATTATTCATAGTGGGTGGAGCTTAGCATGAATATTCATGAAGGAAAGGGTTAAGCTGGTGCTCAATGAAACCTAGTCTGCAGTACCTAGTGATTGGCTCTGACTGAAAACATCCAACCATGACATCCAGTAACATGTTGACTGTGAAATGGGAAAAAAAATAGTTTCATATTTTTTGCAAAATTTGATGAATATTTGGTTAATTTATGCGATAATAGCAATCAAACTTGATATTTAATACATTAACATTTGCCATTTCACTCCGGAGAAACTAGAAACCACAGGCTTTGACCTCAATTTTTAACATCTCCATATCCTTCAATACAGGCTAACAAAGACAGCCCTGAGTATGTGACAGTACACAAGAAGACAGAACAGAGCATCACTGTAAAGTTCTGTGCTCTAGAAGTTCTCCTCCATCAAGAGGCTATACTCAATCTTCTCTTTTTAATACAGGCTAACAAAGACAGCCCCGAGTATGTGACAGTTCACAAGAAGACAGAACAGAGCATCACTGTAAAGTTCTGTGCTCTAGAAGTTCTCCTCCATCAAGAGGCTATACTCAATCTTCTCTTTTTAATACAGGCTAACAAAGACAGCCCCGAGTATGTGACAGTTCACAAGAAGACAGAACAGAGCATCACTGTAAAGTTCTGTGCTCTAGAAGTTCTCCTCCATCAAGAGGCTATACTCAATCTTCTCTCTTTAAGACAGGCTAACAAAGACAGCCCCGAGTATGTGACAGTTCACAAGAAGACAGAACAGAGCATCACTGTAAAGTTCTGTGCTCTAGAAGTTCTCCTCCATCAAGAGGCTATACTCAATCTTCTCTTTTTAATACAGGCTAACAAAGACAGCCCCGAGTATGTGACAGTTCACAAGAAGACAGAACAGAGCATCACTGTAAAGTTCTGTGCTCTAGAAGTTCTCCTTCATCAAGAGGCTATACTCAATCTTCTCTTTTTAATACAGGCTAACAAAGACAGCCCCGAGTATGTGACAGTTCACAAGAAGACAGAACAGAGCATCACTGTAAAGTTCTGTGCTCTAGAAGTTCTCCTCCATCAAGAGGCTATACTCAATCTTCTCTCTTTAATACAGGCTAACAAAGACAGCCCCGAGTATGTGTCAGTTCACAAGAAGACAGAGCAGAGCATCACTGTAAAGTTCTGTGCTCTAGAAGTTCTCCTCCATCAAGAGGCTATACTCAATCTTCTCTTTTTAATACAGGCTAACAAAGACAGCCCCGAGTATGTGACAGTTCACAAGAAGACAGAGCAGAGCATCACTGTAAAGTTCTGTGCTCTAGAAGTTCTCCTCCATCAAGAGGCTATACTCAATCTTCTCTTTTTAATACAGGCTAACAAAGACAGCCCCGAGTATGTGACAGTTCACAAGAAGACAGAACAGAGCATCACTGTAAAGTTCTGTGCTCTAGAAGTTCTCCTCCATCAAGAGGCTATACTCAATCTTCTCTCTTTAAGACAGGCTAACAAAGACAGCCCCGAGTATGTGACAGTTCACAAGAAGACAGAACAGAGCATCACTGTAAAGTTCTGTGCTCTAGAAGTTCTCCTTCATAAAGAGGCTATACTCAATCTTCTCTCTTTAATACAGGCTAACAAAGACAGCCCCGAGTATGTGACAGTTCACAAGAAGACAGAACAGAGCGTCACTGTAAAGTTCTGTGCTCTAGAAGTTCCCCTTCATCAAGAGGCTATACTCAATCTTCTCTTTTTAATACAGGCTAACAAAGACAGCCCCGAGTATGTGTCAGTTCACAAGAAGACAGAACAGAGCATCACTGTAAAGTTCTGTGCTCTAGAAGTTCTCCTCCATCAAGAGGCTATACTCAATCTTCTCTTTTTAATACAGGCTAACAAAGACAGCCCCGAGTATGTGACAGTTCACAAGAAGACAGAGCAAAGCATCACTGTAAAGTTCTGTGCTCTAGAAGTTCTCCTCCATCAAGAGGCTATACTAAATCTTCTCTTTTTATCCCCCGACCCGAAAAGGATCGGGGGATATAGCGATCAGCCTGGCGTCCGTCCGTCTGTCCGTCTGTCCGTCCGTCTGTCCGTCCGTAGACAAAAGCTTGTGCGCTCAATAACTTTTATACCCTTTGAGATATTTTGATAATATTTGGTAGGCATGTATATCGGGTCAAGACGGTGTGTCGCGTGCAAGAATGGTTGCTCTCCCTTGCTGGCCTTTTGAGTTATCTCTCTTGAATGAACTTTATAAGGGGAAGCTTGTGCGCTCAATAACTTTTATACCCTTTGAGATATTTTGATAATATTTGGTAGGCATGTATATCGGGTCAAGACGGTGTGTCGTGTGCAAGAATGGTTGCTCTCCCTTGCTGGCCTTTTGAGTTATCTCTCTTGAATGAACTTTATAAGGGGAAGCTTGTGCGCTCAATAACTTTCATACCCTTTGAGATATTTTGATAATATTTGGTAGGCATGTATATCTGGTCAAGACGGTGTGTCGTGTGCAAGAATGGTTACTCTCCTTTAATGGACTTTTGAGCTATCTCCCTTGAGTGAAATTTAAATTTTATAGGGGGAAGCATGTGCACTTTATAACTTTATACCCTTTGAGATATTTTGATAATATTTGGCATGCATGTATATCAGGTGAAGACGGTGTGTTGCGTGCAAGAATGGTTGCTCTCCTTTAATGTTTTTTTGAGTTATCTCCCTTGAATGAACTTTATAGGGGGAAGCTTGTGCGCTCAATAACTTTAATATCCTTTGAGATATTTTGATAATATATGGTATATATGTATAATAGGTCAAGGGGGTGTCTTGCATTCAAGAATTGTTGTTCTCCCTTGCTGGACTTATAAGTTATCTCCCTTGAATGAACTTTATAGGAGGAAGCTTGTGAATTTAAAGGTAAAAATGAAGTCTCTACAGTCAGCCTTCCACTTTTGTTCGCAGTGACACTCAGTATTATCACATCAAATATATATACTAGGTTGGCTGCTTGTAACTGCATATCAATTACTTTTTGGTCGGGGGATTTGCCATCTCCTCTGATGGCTATTTTTAATACAGGCTAACAAAGACAGCCCTGAGTATGTGACAGTTCACAAGAAGACAGAACAGAGCATCACTGTAAAGTTCTGTGCTCTAGAAGTTCTCCTCCATCAAGAGGCTATACTCAATCTTATCTTTATTATACAGGCTAACAAAGACAGCCCCGAGTATGTGTCAGTTCACAAGAAGACAGAGCAGAGCATCACTGTAAAGTTCTGTGCTCTAGAAGTTCTCCTCCATCAAGAGGCTATACTCAATCTGCTCAGTTTTGCCCAGTCTCTACAGCCACCAGAGATCAAACCAGTGCCAACAAAATCTTCAGACATCAAGGCAGGGGAGAGTGAGAAGACAAAAGTTGCAAAAATAGCAAAGAAAAGTAAGTCTATGAATTGATTTGTATCTTGTCTATGAAATGATTTGTATGTTTGTTGCAGGGGAAGGGACGTAACTAATGTTGTAAAAACTTGTGGCCCGACTCCTTGCTTTATATTGGCAATAAATATGTTTAAACTAGAAAAGTAAGCTGTATACTTCATTGTTTGACCATATTCGTCAAATTTTCTAAAATTACAGACACTAGTTGCCTGCTAAAAAGACCTAGACAAACAGTGCAGACCCACATCATGCTGAAGAACTATTTGCTATTCTGATAGCATTTTATGAATTCCAGCATAGATAACCATTTGAAAACAGAACGAGAAAAGTGTTCAAAATTTTAGAACATTAACCGTACATTTATCTCATTGACAGTTAAAAAGGATGCTATATCTGCTTGAGACTGAACAATGGTTGAAATCTTCATAACTGTCAATGTATACCAACTTTATTTCTTATTTAAACTTGATCAAACCTGCTGATTAGAGGACATGGATAAAATCTCGATTAAGATCAAAATTTGGTAATATTGTGCAATTTACTGGAGTCATTTGCCCTTGAATTCTAAAATATCACATAAACTGTAACTTTATGAAACTAACAGATAATCAGGATAGCTTTAAGGTCTCAATCTAGTTCAAATTGTTGTTTTGATGGGACCACTGGCTACACTTATCTATCCTTGAGGTCTAAAAAAGTCCTTATTTGATCTTGTCTCAGGTTTACCCCATTTCATTTGGAAAAAAGTATGACCAGGAAATGCCACAGTCACACACTGCATTATATCAACCCATGATACAGAGAGCACTAACAGCCACATGACAGCAAGAAGACAATCAAAGTAAAGCAACATGCAGATTTGCACTCCTTGTTTGTGACTAAAAAATGCAAATTATGATACAACACTTTGCAAGATCTGTCTTCCTCAGCATGTTTTGAGTAATGGTATGGTACAGTGTGTACAAAAAGAAGAACAAACTGCACATAATGTTTGATAACTAGAGCCATTTCAATGATAAGCATTACAAATTTGCAGGATACTTAGATTAAACTGTCACCTATCAGTAGCTTGAATTCCATATCTTTTTCAGCTTGTAAGGAATGAAAGCAAGAGTCGCAAACACAATAAGTAATGAAAACTTTTTTTTTTTTCCTTTGATTTACAGGCTCCCGATGCCCTCACATATTTTACGGTAAATGTTCTAAAATTTCAAACACTAAAAAATAATAAATTTTTTCCGCTGTTCGTAATTTTTAGAAATTAAGTTTCAGAAAAAGTGCTAGTGTTCATAATTTTTGAATTTGGGCTTTGTCATGACCAAAAATGCTATATATGCATGTAAAAATTAGGTAGAAACGTGTTGAAAACACGGCGATATGATTCTGTGCTATCTACTGGTCTCTACTCATTTTTCTTTTCTTTAATCTTATTAAAATTTGATTAAAACCGCCGCTAAATTCTTGCGGAGTGAGTCAGTAAAATGTCAAGCTCGTGGGGTAATTGCCAAGTCGAGAGCCAACCACATGCATGTTATGTCACTCAATTTACTAACAAGTTATTTAACTATTAGATAAGTCGGGTCTACTTTGTTCACTGTCTCCGACTCTGATTAATTGCTACACTTTCGTTTCCTTCAGAAAACCAAAACTTGTTGGCTCCCTCTCCATCTGCACAAATTTCGACTTCCAGTTTATATTGTAATACAGTCACTCAAGAACATCTCGTACAATCAGCATTTTTTGCAAAGATCTGTAGACGAAACTTTGAAATACGTAGACAAGTTTTCAGAGTTAAAAAATGACGAAATTCAAAAAAGAACACACACACAAACACACACATCTCTCTCTCTCTCTCTCTCTCTCTCTCTCTCTCTCTCTCTCTACTTGTTGATCCGACGATGCACTTTGATTTTCCCAAAAGGATGTGCCGCACCAGTCTCTCTCTCTCTCTATTTACATTTGCAAAAAAAGTTTAGATCCAGATCAGACCCGAATGGAATTCAGGAAAGAATGTTTCGTCAATTTAAAAATTTGTGCATGCGATAGAAAGTAAGCAAGGTGTCGTACAAAAGCCGATGCACACGATAAGATGGGGTTTCAGTTTATCTCAATAAGTTCATACATTGGCCGGTCCCATGCGCGGATCCAGAGTGGGGACGGGTTCCGGACCCCCCCCTGAAAATCACAAAAATATAGAATTTCTTAGCAATACTGGATCGGATCCCCTGAAATTCTCAAAATTCTCAAAGCTACCAAGCCGGCATTCAACGTTGGGCCATCATCGGCCCGCCAGCCAGAATTTATTGCGTTTCTCTGGCGGGCTGGTGATGGCCCGCTTTTAGTGATATTTGGATCCTCTCTCCCCTTAAAAAAAAGAAAATCGTTGTCAGAGTTGCAGAGTTGGACCCCCTCTGACAAAACTTTTTGGATCCGCGCATGGGTCCTCATCGGAAGCAGTTGTAACAAGATTGATTGTTTGATCCAAACATTGTGTTTCGAGATTCTAAGAAACCAAGCCAAAACAAAAGATTCGTGTGCAAGCACCATGCAGTCTCTCTTTCTCTCTCTCTCTCTCTCTCTCTCTCTTGCTTTCAAAGTTTGTGAACCTGCTCAATTGAAAAACTGGACGGACATAATTTCATTACAAAATGCGACAAAGACTCAGACGAGTCTGCGCAAATGTGCGTGACACACATTAAGCTGTAGGGGAGTTGTCAAGCATCATCTCTTTATGTTGAATGGATGAATTTTATGACTCAAGACTCGTACCACAACGTGGTAAAAGGCCTAATGTATATAAGCAAACTTACTTAGCAAATTTACTTGGTTGTTTAACGCTGTGGTTTATATGGCTTTTTTAAGTAATAACATCTATACTGTTTGCAAACGTTTAATTTTGACGCACAAGAAGATGACCAGGCAGCGTATGACCTAAGTCCTTTATGGTCAACGTAAGCTTAGATGGGAGTTTTCTCGAGGTAATTGTAACTCCTAATCCATGCCCGAGGCATGTCTGTTTAATGTCTGTGACAAAGGAAATCCACGTTAATTGCTGAAGAACTCAATTCCGATGGATTGATAGAAGGGTTTTAGAAAACCTGCACTGTTTTCCGTCGGTAGATACCTCGGACCGAGTAGATACATAGACAGCCGATACCAATAACATGCATGGCCTTTGTCATGTACATGTATGTAGGAAAGTCCGTATAAAGGAATCTTATATAAACTATAAAGGAATCTTCCAAATGTCGCTACCGCTCATGTGCTGTATGGTAGAAGTTTACCAAACACATTAGGGACAAACAGATAAACGGACATCAATCCGCTGAAAATAACTTGTGTTTGTAATTTTAGAAATTCACTGTTCGATTTTTTTGGATGTTTTAAAAATTATTTTCGGCGATAATTTTAGGTGTTCGTAATTTTAGAGTGTTCGAAATTGTAGAACATTTACCGTAGATGATGTTTTATCATTTTAATTGTTCCTCTGATATCATAATACATTTTGAGAGTCACATTATTTGATAATTCATCAAAAGCAAAATAGATAGGATAGTTAACGAATGATCAATCTGCCATACTTACAAAAGTGTTGCCTTAAAACACAAATTTTGTCAGTATGCCAGGTTGGCCATTCTTTTGCCATATTCTTTTCAATGCTTTAGTGATTTTCAAGAATCAAATAGTGTGACTCATAAGATGTATTTGGATATCAGAGGAACAATGGGAAAATGATAAAATATCGTTCCAAATGAGTTTAGACAAATGAATTCTGTAAATCAAAGGAAACAATAAGTTTTCATTACATATTGTGTTTGCGACTTTTTATTTCATGGGTACCCTTGCAAGTCATCAGAAAACATAATGCTACAGCCCCTAAAAAGATATGAAATTCAAGCTACTAATAGGTGACTGTTTAATCTAAGTATCCTGCATGTTTGAAATGCTTAAACATGACATGGCCCTAGTTATCCAACATTATGTACAGTTTGCATTTATTTTTGTACACACTGAATTATTAGTGGTAGACAGTGGAAAGTTTGATTAAATCAGTATCTTGATAATCTCTTTGATGTTTCAGAGAAATTGAAAGATGTAGACCCAGAAGAAATCAACATTAATGTGAAAGCCACTTTAAACCTGTTCTCAGTTTGTGTCTGCTCAGAGGAAAAAGTCATCACTGATGTTAAAATTAAAGGTAAATATCTATATGACCTGTGACGTGAGATTTCCAACAATGTGGTATGTGCGACCAGCAAAGACTCAGATCCGCCTGCACATATGTGCAGTCTGATCAGAGCCTTTGCTAGTCACTTGAATATTCTATGACTGTTAAGCTACTGACTGAACATAATTTGGAGTTTCTAAGCTTAAAAAGAGGCTGCACAGGCTCGTCTGAGTCTATTCATGTCACATTGTTGGAAATCACATGTCGTGGCTCAAATATCTATACCAAGATGAAAATGAAGGATCCATTCACCTTCTGTTTTTGTAGTCCCTGTTTTAACACGGAGAACTTAAGCATGCACGTTTCTATTCTTTTATCTATCTGATAAAGTCCACTCTACCAATCACCCTAGGAGTAAATTTTATTTTTTAGAAACAATGCATCTGCTTTAAAATGGACAGCATAGTGTTAAGTTTCTATCCGTTTATCTCCATGAAATAAATTCTATTACTTAGAAACATTACACCTGATTTAACATGGAAGCTTGCATGATTCTTTCCATTTATCTATCTGATAAAAGAAAGTAAGTGAGTATGACCAGGAAGCACCACAATCACACACTGCAGACCCATCCATGGTACTGTGAAGAAGAGCCACAGAATGCTTACAGTCACAAGACATCAGGAAGGCAATTAAAGTAATGCAACCAGCTCTCTCTTCCTCATCAAGATGATGACAAAACTAGAAAGGTCACTCAGTACTGCTTAACAAAACAAGAACCCACAAACAGTGGGAGCAACGATAAACAATGAATCAATATGTCTACGCTAACATTCAGCCAAGAAATAAATTGTACTACTTAGAAGGATTACACCTGCTTTAACATAGAGTCATGCAGGATTCTCTTCATTTATCATCTGATAAATTCTACTCTATGATGATCAGCTGGTGTGGCAGCCATGTCCAATAGATTCTTTTCTACATTCAGATTATTGTGATTAACCCAATGTATACTAATGGATTCTTCCTTCTGATCAAAAATCTGATTATGATGATGATATGATGTTTGATATAATAAACTAAGGATAGTCCATCATACATATCAGGGGTTTCAGGTTATAATTTAAAAAAAGTATAGTATTCTTTTGTCTGAAGATCTTTTCTACGTTTACAAACAGTGTAGACCCTAATGAAATGTAGCATTATGCTGCATTTCATCTGGGTATTCATAGTTTGCAAAAGTACTTGTTTAGGGGTTTCCAGAATACAAAGGGCTAACATTGTTATACTGAGAATCCAAAAATGATTTTATTTGCTATTTTTGCTCTACAGAAAGGGGGACTCTTAGCTGCCATAGTTTTATATTTTCCATTATGATTATAAATATAAATAAACATACAGTAGATGTTCTAAAATTTGGAACATTAGTTGGTTACAAAAAAGGTCTAGACAAAAAGCACAGAGTCTGATCCAGAGAAGCAGTCTGATAAGGGTTTTCTCTCTTTGCTATTCTGGCATGCAGTTTGTGAATTCAAGCCGTAATAACCAACATTTTATTGAAGAACAGAAAGAGAAAAGTGTTCAAAATTTTAAAACATTTACCACAGACTTTTTCCTTCTCAGGTATTGATACAGTGGTGACTCTACAGGATGACAAGACAGTAGTTTCAGCTCTGTTGAGAGATATATCAGTCCGAGATCCTGACCAACTCTCACTATATCCTTATGTAAGTACATCATAACTCTATCTTTATTAGAGTCTACACTATGACAAGACAGTAGTTTCAGCTCTGTAGAGAGATATATCAGTCCGAGATCCTGACCAACTCTCACTCTATCCTTATGTAAGTACATCATAACTCCATCTTTAGAGTCTACACTATGACAAGACAGTAGTTTCAGCTCTGTTGAGAGATATATCAGTCCGAGATCCTGACCAACTCTCACTATATCCTTATGTAAGTACATCATAACTTCATCTTTATTAGAGTCTACACTATGACAAGACAGTAGTTTCAGCTCTGTTGAGAGATATCAGTCCGAGATCCTGATCAACTCTCACTCTATCCTTATGTAAGTACATCATAACTCCATCTTTATTAGAGTCTACACTATGACAAGACAGTAGTTTCAGCTCTGTTGCGAGATATATCAGTCCGAGATCCTGACCAACTCTCACTCTATCCTTATGTAAGTACACCATAACTCCATCTTTATTAGAGTTTACACTATAACAAGACAGTAGTTTCAGCTATGTTGAGAGATATATCAGTCTGTGATCCTGACCAACTCTCACTCTATCCTTATGTAAGTACATCATAACTCCATCTATAGAGTCTACACTATGACAAGACAGTAGTTTCAGCTCTGTTGAGAGATATATCAGTCCGAGATCCTGACCAACTCTCACTCTATCCTTATGTAAGTACATCATAACTCCATCTTTAGAGTCTACACTATGACAAGACAGTAGTTTCAGCTCTGTTGAGAGATATATCAGTCCGAGATCCTGATCAACTCTCACTCTATCCTTATGTAAGTACATCATAACTCTATCTTTATTAGAGTCTACACTATGACAAGACAGTAGTTTCAGCTCTGTTGAGAGATATATCAGTCCGAGATCCTGACCAACTCTCACTCTATCCTTATGTAAGTACACCATAACTCCATCTTTATTAGAGTCTACACTATGACAAGACAGTAGTTTCAGCTCTGTTGAGAGATATATCAGTCCGAGATCCTGACCAACTCTCACTATATCCTTATGTAAGTACATCATAACTCTATCTTTATTAGAGTTTACACTATAACAAGACAGTAGTTTCAGCTATGTTGAAAGATATATCAGTCCGAGATCCTGGCCAACTCTCACTATATCCTTATGTAAGTACATCATAACTCCATCTTTAGAGTCTACACTATGACAAGACAGTAGTTTCAGCTCTGTTGAGAGATATATCAGTCCGAGATCCTGATCAACTCTCACTCTATCCTTATGTAAGTACATCATAACTTTATCTTTATTAGAGTCTACACTATGACAAGACAGTAGTTTCAGCTCTGTTGAGAGATATATCAGTCCGAGATCCTGACCAACTCTCACTATATCCTTATGTAAGTACATCATAACTCTATCTTTATTAGAGTTTACACTATAACAAGACAGTAGTTTCAGCTCTGTAGAGAGATATATCAGTCCGAGATCCTGATCAACTCTCACTCTATCCTTATGTAAGTACATCATAACTCTATCTTTATTAGAGTTTACACTATAACAAGACAGTAGTTTCAGCTCTGTTGAGAGATATATCAGTCCGAGATCCTGATCAACTCTCACTCTATCCTTATGTAAGTACATCATAACTCCATCTTTATTAGAGTCTACACTATGACAAGACAGTAGTTTCAGCTCTGTTGAGAGATATATCAGTCCGAGATCCTGATCAACTCTCACTCTATCCTTATGTAAGTACATCATAACTCCATCTTTATTAGAGTCTACACTATGACAAGACAGTAGTTTCAGCTCTGTAGAGAGATATATCAGTCCGAGATCCTGATCAACTCTCACTCTATCCTTATGTAAGTACATCATAACTCCATCTTTATTAGAGTCTACACTATGACAAGATCATTGCAAAACTAGGAAGGACATTAAGTACTGCATAACAAAGCAAGGACCAAACACCCCCCTCACAAACAATGAGAGCAACATTAAACAATGAATCAACTACAACAGAGCTACCGCCTTAGAACAGACTACTGCCTTAGAACAGACAACAGGAAGAACACAAAGTTTGTTAACTTATGTGGAGGCTTCCAAACTTATGTAGTATATCATCACAGTGAAACAAACAAATCAATTATCATGCTGTGACAAATTTCCTTAAAATTTTTTTGGCATTCATCAATGAGCACCTGTCTTGAGCAAGTGATTTTGGGTTATCCAGTGACTGTTTTCTTGAAGCAGGTTTGACTGTTTAAGCATGTTTCTTCTGTTTTGTAGATACTATCCACGGAAGGTAAAGAGGTGTTAAAGTTAGACCTAACATTATTCAATGGTAACACAGAGGGAGAGAGTACTCCGATATGTCAGCAGTTGATATCAATGTAGATGTAGTGTTGAGATTTCTCACATGTTTTGTAGATACTATCTACGGAAGGTAAAGAGGTGTTGCAGTTAGACCTAACATTATTCAATGGTAACACGGAGGGAGAGAGTACTCCGATATGTAATGTTGAGATTTCTCTTCTGTTTTGTAGATACTATCCACGGAAGGTAAAGAGGTGTTGAAGCTAGACCTAACATTATTCAATGGTAACACGGAGGGAGAGAGATACTCCGATATGTCAGCTATTGATATCAAAGTTGATGTAGTGTTGATGTTTTTCTTCTGTTTTGACGATACTATCCACGGAAGGTAAAGAGGTGTTGAAGTTAGACCTAACATTATTCAATGGTAACACGGAGGGAGAGAGATACTCCGATATGTCAGCTATTGATATCAAAGTTGATGTAGTGTTGATGTTTTTCTTCTGTTTTGTAGATATGTGACAGTGTGCTATTTGGTTACAAATTGCTTATAAGTATATTGGTTATTTCCCTTGATGAAAAATGCACAATTCCAAAGAATCAAGGGACTTCATTATATTTTTCATTTTTCATCTTTCATAAAATTTGATAAATTTTGGCCTGCAAAAGCAAGATTTTGAAGTTTAGAGAAATAGGATATTCACACACCTGACAGGTAGTCACTAAAAGGGCTTAATCACTAATCAGCTTTCATGTACAAACAGTTTTCTCATTTTGCTTATTTTGCATATAAAACTGTTAATATTTTCACACCTGTGACAGTGTGCTATTTGGTTACAAATTGCTTATAAGTATATTGGTTATTTCCCTTGATGAAAAATGCACAATTCCAAACAATCAAGGGACTTTATTGTATTTTTCATTTTTTCATCTTTCATAAAATTTGATAAATTTTGGCCTGCAAAAGCAAGATTTTGAAGTTTAGAGAAACAGGATATTCACACACCTGACAGGTAGTCACTAAAAGGGCTTAATCACTAATCAGCTTTCATGTACAAACAGTTTTCTCATTTTGCTTATTTTGCATATAAAACTTTTAATATTTTCACACCTTATCAAGTTGAGAAAAACATATTTCAGACCAAAACAGGAAATCACCTTGGGATTAATTTAAGATGCTTTCACAGGTGTTTAATCTTCAACTGGGCAGGCATCTTAAGTAACTCATTTCATCTCATGTCTAAAAGTTTTGGATCATTTTAGATCAACCAATTATAAAAAAGTTTACATATTTTGATTGACATGTCGGCATGAGTGAGCCTTGCTGGTTTCCATTTTGGTAATTTTCGGAGAGTTCAATTTAGGCAGTCGAAGCGAAAACATCTAATTTCTAGTTATGGTGAAATGCTAGTGCACTGGTCAGCTACAGACCTTAAACTTTAGTGCCTAGTTGCAGCTATTTCGAGTTCAAAATCATAAGCTTACTATAGAACTTAGTATAGGAAGAATTTGAATAGAACTTTGTATTGTGGAGAACTTGTAATAAATATTGTGGAGAACTTGTTATTTGTTATTGGAAAAGCTAGAAAATAAGAAAACAAAATAAATCGGAAAATAGACTCTAAAAGGACTTGTGTTTCTATGGCCTATGATCAGGTCCGACTTACAACTCAAACCGAAAATCTGTCGATCAGCCTGCTCGCAGTTCAAGGGAAAGTGACTGCGAGCTAGTGGGATCAGTGTGGCCTGCACGAGCTTAATTCCCCATTTTGCACAAAAGCGGGCCGCCCCCACGAACCCCTGGTCACAGATACTATCCACGGAAGGTAAAGAGGTGTTGCAGTTAGACCTAACATTATTCAATGGTAACACCGAGGGAGAGAGATACTCAGATATGTAGTGTTAATGTTTTTCTTCTGTTATGTAGATACTATCCACGGAAGGTAAAGAGGTGTTGAAGTTAGACCTAACATTATTCAATGGTAACACGGAGGGAGAGAGATACTCAGATATGTAGAGTTGATGTTTCTCTTCTGTTTTGTAGATACTATCCACAGAAGGTAAAGAGGTGTTGAAGCTAGAACTAACATTATTCAATGGTAACAGGGAGGGAGAGAGATACTCAGATATGTAGAGTTGATGTTTCTCTTCTGTTTTGTAGATACTATCCACAGAAGGTAAAGAGATGTTGAAGCTAGACCTAACATTATTCAATGGTAACAGGGAGGGAGAGAGATACTCAGATATGTAGAGTTGATGTTTCTCTTCTGTTTTGTAGATACTATCCACGAAGGTAAAGAGGTGTTGAAGTTAGACCTAACATTATTCAATGGTAACACTGAGGGAGAGAGATACTCAGATATGTAGAGTTGATGTTTCTCTTCTGTTTTGTAGATACTATCCACGAAGGTAAAGAGGTGTTGAAGTTAGATCTAACATTATTCAATGGTAACAGGGAGGGAGAGAGATACTCAGATATGTAGAGTTGATGTTTCTCTTCTGTTTTGTAGATACTATCCACAGATGGTAAAGAGGTGTTGAAGTTAGACCTAACATTATTCAATGGTAACACGGAGGGAGAGAGATTCTCAGATATGTCAGCTGTTGATACCAAAGTGGATGTAGTGTTGATGTTTCTCTTCTGTTTTGTAGATATGGAAGGTAAAGAGGTGTTGAAGTTAGACCTAACATTATTCAATGGTAACACCGAGGGAGAGAGATACTCAGATATGTCAGCTGTTGATACCAAAGTGGATGTAGTGTTGATGTTTCTCTTCTGTTTTGTAGATATATAGGGAAAAAAGGTGTTGAAGTTAGACCTAACATTATTCAATGGTAACACCGAGGGAGAGAGATACTCAGATATGTAGAGTTGATGTTTCTCTTCTGTTTTGTAGATACTATCCGCAGAAGGTAAAGAGGTGTTGAAGTGAGACCTAACATTATTCAATGGTAACACGGAGGGAGAGAGATACTCAGATATGTCAGCTGTTGATACCAAAGTGGATGTAGTGTTGATGTTTCTCTTCTGTTTTGTAGATATGGAAGGTAAAGAGGTGTTGAAGTTAGACCTAACATTATTCAATGGTAACACCGAGGGAGAGAGATACTTAGATATGTCAGATGTAGTGTTGAGATTTCTCTTCTGTTTTGTAGATACTATTTATGGAAGGTAAAGAGGTGTTGAAGTTAGACCTAACATTATTCAATGGAAACACCAAGGGAGAGAGATCCTCAGATATGTAATGTTGAGATTTCTCTTCTGTTTTGTAGATATTATCTACGGAAGTTGAAGAGGTGTTGAAGTTAGACCTAACATTATTTGATGGTAACACCGAGGGAGAGAGATACTCTGATATGTAATGTTGATGTTTCTCTTCTGTTTTGTAGATACTATCCACGGAAGGTAAAGAGGTGTTGAAGTTAGACCTAACATTATTCAATGGTAACACAGAGGGAGAGAGATACTCCGATATGTCAGCTATTGATATCAAAGTTGATGTAGTGTTGATGTTTTTCTTCTGTTTTGTAGATACTATCCATGGAAGGTAAAGAGGTGTTGAAGTTAGACCTAACATTATTCAATGGTAACACGGAGGGAGAGAGATACTCAGATATGTAATGTTGAGATTTCTTTTCTGTTTTGTAGATACTATCCACGGAAGGTAAAGCGGTGTTGAAGTTAGACCTAACATTATTCAATGAAAAACGGAGGGAGAGAGATACTCAGATATGTAATGTTGAGATTTCTCTTCTGTTTTGTAGATACTATCCACGGAAGGTAAAGAGGTGTTGAAGTTAGACCTAACATTATTCAATGATAACACTGAGGGAGAGAGATACTCAGATATGTCGGCTGTTGATATCAAAGTAGATGTAGTGCTGGGTCAGATCAAAGTTGTCTTTCTTAATAAGTTTGTCACAGATCTCTTGGTGAGTTATCTACAGTGAAACCTGTCTTAATGGCCACTCAAAAATAGACAAAACAAAGGTCTTAAAGGCATGCGGTAGTTCAATGGAGGTCGAAAGAATTGCAGAATGCTCCCTTTGGAGCATTCTGCAATACTTTTGACCTGCAGTAAGCAATAATCAGTATTAAAAACCAATTTTATGTTATTTTTGAGTGGCAACTTAAGACAGGTCTTTTTGTATTTGGTTAAATCTCTTTACAATTATGTAAAGTAAAAATATGAAACCACAATAATTGATGCTTAGTAAATTAGTCCATGTCAGCTGACTCGTAGTTAAATACTATGAGCAACTAAGAAGAATTCAACTCATAAAGTTGAAAGGACATTTGTCTTCCATTTGTACAACTGCTAAAGTACAAAGGTTTATTGTAGAGACACAGGGGATTTTTTCTGCTGTAAACATTAATTTCATTTTACAGTGGTAAAATAATGATTGAAAAACTCATATAATTAAGAAATAGATCAACACCAGCAGTGAATTGTTGGGCAATAATTCACTGTTTGGAGGTCAGTTGTAAAGAAGATCAAATCACTAGTGCGTAGCACGAGTGATTTATCTTCATACAACTGACTGATAAACAGTGAATTATTACTCAACAATTCACACACTGTAGCTGATCTATTTCGATTCTAACACACAATAAAACACGAAAACACACTTAAAGTCTTCAGCTTCTTCCAACTTTCCGCCATTGCACTGAAGAACTCCCGCCAATACTTAGACTATGTCGTATACGTTTACATGTATTTGTAACGTCTTTCAAATGTAAAAATGATGTTACACCGTCTAACGCCATGAATGACATCATTTTTCAGTATCACACACTTTCACTGTGAATTATTGTTTGATATATCACACTTTTTTAACATTGGCTTGATAGGGGAGGTGTGTTAGAACTATTATTATATCACAATAAAAAACCTATCCATCTCTTTTGAGATGCAGAAGTTTTATCACATAGTATTTTTAAAGGAAAATGTCCCTAGGAAGACTATATTGGTGCACAAATGGCTGTACGGGAGCGCAGTGGCTCAGTGGTAGAGTACTTAACTTGACACCAAAGGGCCGCTGGATGGAGCCTCACCTGCGTTACTGCATTGTGTCTTTGAGCAAGACACATTAAACCCTGCTTAGTACTGGTTCAACCCAGATAGACCCATCCCGACATAACTGAAAGATTGTTGACTGGAATGTAAAGAATCAAATCAAACAAAGCACAAATGGCTGCCCATACTTTAGATGCATTAATAGTGTATTATTGTTGTATTTCTTTCTCTGAAGATAAATTTTTTATCCAAGCAAACAGTGCAGACCCCTATGAAATGCCACATTATCAGCATTTCATCTGGGTCTTCACTGTTTGCCAAAATAACCTTTTCAGAGGCTTGGTCTATAAAATATAACAGTACCAGGGATGATCCGTAGGTTCTGATCCTGGCATGATATCTCTGTAACCAGCAATGCAACATGCCTGAAAATTGTACCAAATAATAATATATTCTTTGTCTATACACTGCTCTGACAAGTTTTATGTAACTTGATGGAGCATCCGGAAATCTACTCCGAAACAGCAATACCCTCAATGCACTGAACTATCAAGCAGACTATGCATATTAGAGCCCTCACATTTTAGACAAGAGCAGTCTCAGCTATTTGATTTTATGGCTGCTCAATATTCATCCCTAAGCCAATATGTCCTGTACATATGGCAGCTTTCTATATGATCTAGGTTTCCTAGGCCCTTGAATGTATGGCTATGCAACTGTCAGCTATAATCAAATTTTGCAAAACTGGAAGTTTTGACCGGCCCATACTGCCTTAACAAAAAATTTTAAAGGTAAAAAAATTTTCAGGTAAAATTGGATAAACTGAACTTTTGTCTGAAGCAATTAGGAATAGTCGGTATAGTCATAAACTAATAGTAACCCACATAAGAAAATAAAAATGAGTCCACAAATTAGGTAAATATTCGTAGGTACACGAATTTGCATGTGTATATCTAAGAATAAAACCCAATCAATTGTCCAATCATGCACTATATCGTAAAATTATGCAATATGGGATTAAATTGAGCACAAAGCATCTATCTGAAACCAATAAAAATTTTGAAATTCTTATTTAAAATCAATCTTTTTTTTCTTTTTTGGGGGGGGGGGGGGGGGGGTATATTTCAACTAAGATTAAGGTATTTTGTCCTCAAAATGACATTGGTCTGAAATATATTGCCAATAGTAGGTTCGGCATGTTTTTAGTCCAAATTGATAGACAAAAATAGAATATTCTCGGAAATGAAAATTCTGCAATGAATTCAAAATGAGGTAGTTGTCAATTTCAATGACATCATAGGAATTGTGCATTGTGCTTTAACTATTGAATCGACACAACCTGTCGCCTTTATAACATTTGAATGGACATTACAAGTGACAAAAAGTAAAAATACAATGCAGTTTTATTTTGTGGTTTTAAAGGTGCCAGGCTTGGATGATTCATATAATTCTATAACATGAAAACAGCCCAGTGGTATGGAGTGGGCCATATATAATGTGTTGTAATTATTTAACTAACCATTGCAGCAAGAAAATATTAGGAGCATGATAAAGGTAAAAGCTAGCTCTTTTGAATGGTGCATAGTATGCCTCTCAAAAATGTCTCTGGACAAAGCTTCAAGGTAAAGATCAGAACTTTTGGATCATCCCTTGTATTATGTGCTAAACACAGTTAGCTTGTGTTTCTTGTTATGTTCACTATGGCTTTAATTGTAATTTCTAGGGATTTTTGAACAACTTTCAAACTGCTCAAGCTAAACTGAAGGAAGCCAGTGATGCTATGGCAGAATATACTCAAGATGCAGTACAAAATATCCAGGAAACAGCATCACGTATCTCACTCTCGGTCGACCTAGATGCTCCCTATATCATGGTGCCTCAGAGTTCCAAGTCCTACAATGTTCTTATTGTGGATTTTGGCCACTTACAGCTGGGGAATAAGTTTGAGCTAGCAGGAAAATGTTCGTCCAGTGGTATACCAGCTGTCCTGAATAAACTAGGGATTACTTTAACTGATCTCAAGGTGGCAAGGTTAGTACTGCAATATTCTCATTGTGGATTTTGGCAAATAAAGAGGAAACCATAGCTATAAACTGTGATTGGGTTTATAAGCAGGCATGCACATTGTTGCATTATATTCATACCATATCCCACCCTTTTATGGGCCTTGACGCGACAAAACCTGTCTTCGGGGGTTTGCGAACAACACAGGCGCAGACCAGCCTGCGCATCCGGGCAGTCTGATCAGCACCTTTATTATTCGCTTTTTGGAAAGTATCACATCTGGACATGCTACAAGCAAAATATCAGTTTTCTAGCTAGTCTCTGTAGCTGAGGAGACTGGTTTGAGTCTCCCTTTTTTAGAAACCCCGGACAGGCTTTGTCGCGACGAGGCCCTTATAACACTTGATGGTCTTTTGAACTGATCAGGAAAAGAAGACTTTTCTAATGATTTTAAACTAAATCACCATACAAAATACTGGTTCTGATAAGCCTTTTTGCAGAAGAGTTTTCAAGCCAACATTCTAATTAATGAGGCTCTTAAAAATTGAATAAAAAGTAAGCGAATATGAACAGAAAAAACCACAATCACACACTGCAGATCAACCCACTGCACCATGTGGAAGAGCCAAAGAGAACTAACAGTCATAAGACACCAGGAAAACAATCAAAGCAAAGCAACCAGTTCTCTCTTCCTGGTCGAGATGATCGCAAAACTAGAATTCAGTTTTAATCTTGGTTTACTGAGTGAGGGATTAAGAAAAAATATGCTTAAAAGTACATTAAGATAGAATTGAAAACATTATTAGGTGTCTCCAGTTAGAAAGATAACTATACCTGTAGGATGTCATCTGTAAGCTCTCAATTATACTCTCTGTCATAACCCAAAATTTCAGATGGACCATTGAGGAGCTCGGTGGCTTTGTGGTAGAGTGCTTGACTGGAGAATGAAGGGTTGCGGGTTTGAGCCTCACTGGAGGCACTGCGTTTTATCCTTGAGCAAGACACTTTATCCTCTGCTTAGTACTGGTTCAACCCAGGAAGAAAAATTGTTGACTGGGACGTAATGAATCAAATCAAACAAACAAACTAGATGGACCAGAATATGAAAAAGCATATGAGCCATGGCATGAGATTTCCAACAATGTGGCATTTTAACAAATGTAGACTCAGACGAGCCTGTACAGCCTTCCTTTAAGGTTAGAAACCCCAAATGAAGTTCAGTCAGTAGCTTTAGACTCATGGAATATTCAAGCAACTAGCAAAGGCTCTGATCAGACTGTGCATAAGCGCAGGCTGATCTGAGCCTTTGCTGGTCGCACAAACCACATTGTTGTTTGAAATCTCATGTCGCGGCTCATATATCGATGTATGGGGAGAAGTTCTACTTAGTCCTTTAGAAATGTGTTTGATGTCTGTTCATTTATAAAATCTAGCTGTAGTTGATGTAATTAATTATGTTATTTCTGTTTCTTCTAGAGCTGTTGTTGATGCAAGCCAGTTTGTAAAGTCTGAGGTTGAGATACTAGAACCTGTCACTGTGAAGATCAGTCTATAAGTAGCTGTAGTTGATGTAATTATGTTATTTCTGTTTCTTCTAGAGCTTTTGTTGATGCGAGCCAGTTTGTAAAGTCTGAGGTTGAGATACTAGAGCCTGTCACTGTGAAGATCAGTCTAAGTCAGAACATGGCAGGTGGTTGGTTCCATGATGTTCCAGAAGTAGACATTACTGGTACCATGCCTTCTTTAAGTGTAAGTAGGAATATTTACATTTTCCAAGCAAGCCTTAAAGAATCTAGATTTTTGCAACCGTTCATAGCATCATGAAAGACAAAAGTTTGATTGACATCTGCCAAGCTCACTTGTCCGTGTAATACGCTTTAAACATCAAATACATTCACCAGAAGTGACACTGGTTTTATGATTGGCAGCGGGCCACACCTGAGTCGCATGTACTAAACAAGCTACTTGTTTGCTCCATTGGTTGTCCGTGTTCACACTGGCTGTTACGCTTTTCTGTTTTACACACCAACAAAACCATTGATACGATAACATTATACAAAACTGTTTATAAATAATTTCTATATTTAAGATATTTATAACGAAACGTAAATATAAGCATTAGTTTCAATTTTTGGTCTGTTCATGGAATCATGAATACTTCGGGTCTCTTGCATTTAACATGAAGCCCTTTGGGCTTCACTAACTTTGCATGAGACCCAAAGTATTCATGATCCCATGAACATTCCAAAAATAGAATTTATTTCTTAAGTATTTACACTTTCAGTATATTCCTTTTATGAACCAAATCAGGGTTCCCACAAGCTCTGGAAATCATGGAAGTGGAATCATGGAAAACCTGGAAAATCAATAAAAAAAAGTTCCATGCATGGAAAAATCATGGAATTTGAAAAAAACACACCTGAATAATCATGGAAAATCATGGAATTTTGTGAAATAATATGACAAAACCACCAGTAGCCAGAAAACTAGCTGTTGGACACTTGGGTGTCAGAGAAATAGTTTTCTGGCTACTGGTGCTTTCAAGTTTTAATTATTTAAAAATTCATGCATGGTCTACAAGCATGCTGTTGTTGAGCATTTATGCTCAGCGCGGTGAAGTTGCTGCTAAAAGGGGACGTTGGAGTCTGTGCATTAAATAATCATGGAAATTACATTGTTGATCATGGAAAATCATGGAAAATTCATGGAATTGTATTTTTTAATTTCTGTGGGCACCCTGCAAATAGAGATGTCTATTCAATGTATCTGTAGAGCAGGTTTTTCAGCTGCTTGTAGACAAACTTGACTTAATGCACCAAAACCATGTAGAGTTAACCTTTCATAGACCAGAAACCCCTGAACAGGTACATTGGCAAGCAGTGAAGACCTAGATGAAATGCTGCAGAATGCATTATTTTGTCTTGGTCTGCAATGTTTGTTAATGCAACATTTTATCTGGGTCTGCACTGTTTGCTAAAAAAAATTGATCTTAAGAGAAAGAAATACATTTTCTTTGGAAATTATAACCTGTGACCCCTCAATATATACAATAAACCATCCTGACTTTGTAGCTACATGGAAAATTTGATTGGTCTGAAAAGGGTTAAAGTGTAAATATAAGAGATGAAATTTGTTATCTATATGTTCTTGTTATAATGAACACCACAAGATCAATTCATGGTTTGGGCCTCAATTATTTAAACTGAGCCTATGGTGTTAATATCCAAAAATGCAAGTTATGTTTTAACTTTGTCTACTTTTATCGTCTGCTGATAACCTTTTGCAAATAGTTTGGGCCAAGATCAGGCGCGACAAATTGTCACGCTGATAGTGTATAAAATGTGGGAGGTCTGTAATAACTCCATACTGGTGTAAGGTATTACATTTTGCAGATCTGTAGGCTAATTAAGTTTAAAAAATTTGGTTGGGCATGTAATCATTAAAATGATGACAAAATATCTCTGACACACAAAATTAAGTTTTTTAAGTTCAGTTTTTCCATGAAAATATGACCTTGGCCAGTTCTTTAGGCTCAAGTTATGCAATTTTTCTGTTCCAAATATAATTCGTCAGCAGGAGCCATGTTGTTGTTGTTGTTGTAAGTCGTAGTGTCCCACCATTGATTTGTCGGCTCACCCCTTCAAGCCACAAGACAGGAAGGGTAGTTTCATGACAACTGGTTCTAAAAAATGTTATAAAAAGGGCTTACTATTTACAACAACCAGCATGCTGGCACAATACAATATTTCTAACTATTGCTGCAAGATGTGTTAGTGGGACACAATCGCTGACTTCTCAAAATATAATTCAAACAACTGGACAGTGAAATGTTTCGAGCCCCACTGTGATTCAGTACATAATGACAAAATGCTTTATTTTCCTTGGTATTTTGGCAACCTTGACCGTGTTGAAACAGGAGGTTTGGAAGATTGAATAAATTCCTTGAAAACCTTACCGAATTGAGTAAATCATTGCCGTGTGTTAAAGCACTGATTTAACTGACAAAATAGCATTCTTAGATTTTTGACAAACTTTCTGTATAAGTAAATATCCATCGATAAATTCAGAATGGGTACACTTTGTTTACCTTTTTTGATCATCTTCTTGGAAACCTGAAGTGCAGCAAACGGATTTCTTTGTTTAACCAGGGTTACGCATTCAACTGATTGTCAGCCGTGTAATGGTATATAAATATCATCCAATATTGATTTATTCTAATTGGATTAAAGATTTTATTGGTCATGAGAGGGTTATAGTTATCTCGCAATTCAATCCAAGGTTTACTTTCACTTAGTTAACTCTACTTTTACACCTTACAAATGTAGCCATTCTCAAATGCCAGATAAAGGAAAGTTGAGTCTGGGTTGTACCAATTTCAACATAAGCAAGGGATGAGAGTTTCAAATATTTATGATGTTAGCTGCTTAGCTACTCTGACATTGAAAGAAAATTAAAATGATTTACTGGAGAGTAAATGTCAAGAACTGATGATAAGTTTATTCAGTCATGTCAGTACTAAGCACTGGATAAAGTATCTTGCTTAAGGACACAATACAGTGACTACGCCAGCGGTGAGACTGGAACTTGCAACCCCAAAGGTACTATATAGATATGTAAACCACTAGTGATTTATTAATAATAAGTACATGGTGTTGTATCACTCCCAGAGGCGACGTTATATGATAAGACTAGTTGCTACGTTACAGGTGACTCTAAGCCAGGGTGATTTCACCTCACTGATGAAAGTACTCAATGAGAACCTAACAGAAGGCCAGGCTCCAACTGTTACACCAGAGACTAAAGTTGTGAGTGGAACTACAGTACAAATAGAGGAAGCTACCATTACACCATCTCAAACTGGTAATAACAAATACACTCAAATCTCATAAATTCAAAGTCCTATGGACTAGAGGTTTTATTTCGAAGTATGGAAAATTCAAATAATAGGGAGGTAGACATCAAAAATATATAACCCCCAAAAGTGATTTTTATCATATTTCCCCTATCAAACATACATTTTGGGTGCGTAAAATGTACCCAAAAACGTATGTTTTTATAGATAGTTAATCAAATAGATCAAAAATAGGTCCTCTTATCTGAATCCAGTGTGCCTCAAAAGTGATTTCCAATACCATAAGCGAGTATTTAGAAAAATCAGCGTTCAAATTTTCGAGTTTTTACTGAATAGACAATTATGCAATAAATATAGACAAGACTACACCGGACACTAAAATTGCAACTGGAACTAGTTTCAGATAGAGGAAACCACTAGCACAGCAACTCAAACTGGTAATATCATAAACACACACCAAATATGGGCAAAATATACAGTAAATGTTCTAAAATTTCGAACATTTTCTGCTTCTAATCTCATATAAAATGTTGGTTATCCGGCCTGGAATTCACAAAATACTTGTCAGAATAGAAAACAGGGAAGATCCCAATCAGACTGCTTCTTCAGTAGCAGTCTGATCTGGATCTGCACTTATTGTCGTTTGCTAAGATCCTTATCAGACTGCTTCTTCAAGCAGTCTGATCTGGGTCTGCACTGTTTGTCTATGGCTTTTTTGGCTAATGACTAGTGTTTGATATTTTAGAATATTTACTGTAAGTATGACCAGGAAATGCCGCAGACCAGCTTAGATGCTACATTTTTGTCTCATGAACAAGACTCAATCAGACTGAATCTTACATTTTCTAACATTTTATTTTCTCTCTGTCTAAAGGGCCTATTTTGTATATTTTTCAGAGATCACTAGATCTCTTTGTAGCATATAGAGTCAATAACATGCTTGTTTTTAAACTTTTACTGGCTGTAAGCAATAAACAGATCCTTTGGAAGCAAGGAACACAGTGGCAGATAAATTGTCCAATTTTAAATTGTGAGGTAACAAGTTAATGTAATATGGTCAAGGCAAGGTTTTATTCCTTAACCCTCCCTTTCAAGTGATTTCTTATATAAAGGCACACCTGCTGAGCACAACAGCACAAACAGCAGCAACTCAGTTTTATTCCAAACTGCCAGAATTTTCTGTAAAGTGATAATCTTTGCAAATAGTTTAGACCCTGTTGTACTTTCCATTAGTTCTCATGAACATCTTATAAAACTGAGTCTGCTGTTTTCTAATATTGTAGGTTCTCTCTATTTCTGAACGATGCATTTTCCAAATTATTTTCACTTTATATTTTTGTTTCAGCTGGTAGCCAGGCTAGTCCTAATGCACTCTCTACTTCAATAGATAAACAGAGCTGGTGTAAGATGAAGCTTGAGTTTAGAATGAATAAACTATCAGCCACTCTCTATAATGGAGACAGTGAATTGGTAAGATTTACTGAGCTATGGAGATTCCACCTCAATAGTTGAGCTAAGTATTCATAGAGAATAAACTCTCAGTCACTCTCTATAGTGAATTGGTAAGTGATACTGAACTGATGGTTTGGAAAATGACCTCAATGTTTGAGAAACAGAAGAAATATAGGAGTGATCAGCTTTCATTCCATTTCATATTTCTTCACTGATTATTTTTGAGCATCAAGCTTCAGTGAACAAATCTAATTTCAAAACATAGCCAACACAACAGACCCAGTATGGTAAATGTTCTAAATTTTTGAACAGTAGTTACCTGCCAAAAAGGCCTAGAGAAACAGTGCAGATCCAAATCAGACTGCTTCTGAAGAAGCAGTCTGATCAGGATCTTCCCTGTTTCCTATTCGGACAAGCATTTTGTTAATTCCAGCCCTGATAACCAGCATTTAGGTGAGAACTGAAAGAGAAAAGTTTTCAAAATTTTAGAACATTTACTGAACATTATTATGAATAATGAGGGACATTCATTTTCACTGATAGTGGATTTTCTGGGGGTTTAATGCATCCCATCAATTTCAATGATATCTCAAAAGCCATTCAGATTACCACACTTTAAAAAGTACAGGTCAGTCCCATTAGTACTTGTTGCGTTACTACGCGAGTACGTTTATAGTGCGAATATGCCTTGGTTCCCAAAATTTAAAAAAAAATTGAGAAAAAATCTCTCATCTATCCAAATTGCTGTTTACTAATTAACAAATGTGTTTAGCCAAAACATAACTATTCACTTGTGGAATAAATAATGCATGCCTAATTAATCTCTTGTTGTTGTAAAAAACCAGTGGGCAGAGTCTGCACAAAAAGGTGGACACATTTCTACTGGGTAATTTGACAAAAATATATTGTTCATACACTATGATGAAACACAGAAAAAGTCTCACAACTTACAGATAGTCAGAGCTAAAGAAAACCTCAAGCTGAGCTATGGTGAGCCAAAGACAAAACCTATATATTATTGTTCATTTTGATTATACATATTCCTTGACAGGTGATGCAGGTGTTTTCAGAATGGAAGTATAAAAATAGAGACGGAGGCAAATAATTGTACCTTTAAAATTTCTATTGACTTAAAATGATATCAACATTATATCTTTTTGGATGGTTTATCAACATATTTTCAAATGATAACCCAGTAGATGTTTCTAAACCAAGCCCAGAAATGTCACTCATAAGTCACCTGGTAGTGTATAAATGTACAATGCAAAGACGATTTAGCATGTGATATTGTCCTACAAACGAAAGCACATGTTCAATTTCCTACAATCAATCTGATGTGTACCATTTAACTTTTTTGCATGCAAGGTAGATTTCATGTGCTTTTGTCTTTTGGTATTATTCAAAATTATCATGTTCAAAAAGTATTTCAGGAATACCATTAGAGAGTCAAACAGTTTGGATCCAGTTCAAAATTTCGGGCCTGATCTGGGCCAAACTGTTTGCAAGGGTTATCAGCAGACTACTTAACAAAGAGTTGAAGTAGGCATGGTTTTTAGGAAAGGTGAATATGGAACAAAGCTAATTAATTATATTGAACTTCAGACTAATGGCCTGTGTAAACGAGATGAGAAGAAGTCACTGGGGAGCTTTGAACTACAACTGATAGCTGTTCAAGCTCAAATCATGTCTAATAATGACATTGAAGCCAAGGTGATTCTTAAAGACACAATAATGGATGACATGAGGCCACTGAAGAAGGAGGGCATTAACAGGTTGGTCACAGGATATGTTAATTGTAGGGTCATTGTCAAACAATAAATGGAATTTTTAAAAGAATGTAATCTAAAATGAGTCAATTTGAGATTATGGTCAAGCAAGTCCCAGGCTATGTTAAAATAAGTCATTTAATTGTCATTTTAAGATATATGAATAAGCAAGTCTCAGGCTATGTTAATGGTTGTAAAGAATGATATGTAATTGTCATTTAAAGATATCTGAACAAGCAAGTCTCAGGCTATGTTAATGATTGAAAAGAATGATATGTAGTTGTCATTTTAAGATATATGATCAAGCAAGTCCCAGGCTATGTTAAAATAAGTCATTTTAAGATGTATGAACAAACAAGTCCCAGGCTATGTTAATGGTTGTGAAGAATGATATGTAATTGTCATTTTAAGATATATGAATAAACAAGTCTCAGGCTATGTTAATGATTGTAAAGAATGATATGTAGTTGTCATTTTAAGATATATGATCAAGCAAGTCCCAGGCTCTGTTAATGGTTGTAAAGAATGATATGTAATTGTCATTTTAAGATATATGAACAAGCAAGTCCCAGGCTATCTTGATGGTTGTAAAGAATGATATGTAGTTGTCATTTTAAGATATATGAACAAACAAGTCCCAGGCTTTGTTAATGGTTGTAAAGAATGATATGTAGTTGTCATTTTAAGATATATGAACAAGCAAGTCCAAGGCTATGTTAATGATTGCAAAGAATGATATGTAGTTGTCATTTCAAGATGTATGAACAACGAAGTCTCAGGCAATGTTAATGGTTGTAAAGAATGATATGAAATTTTCATTTTAAGATATATACTGAGGGAAAAAAGTTTAGCAATATACTTTGGGGATTCACAGTTTAGAAGAAATAGGATTTTTAATTTCATAATATCAAAAATATATGTTGACAAACATTTAGGAGTACAATGAAATTAACCGGTTGACATTTCACATAACGTCAAGCTCAATTTTAAGCCCCCTTGCTTAAACAGCTTATCTGGCAATAGAGCGAATATTTTTTGCTAAAAGTTTCATTTTTACATCAAATGTTTAGACCTAAAAGCCAAAAAGTGAAAACTGGTTCAAAACTGAATGTTCTTCTCACCGATTTCGTACTGTTGTTAGTTGAAAATCGTATTTGTTCAAATTACCTCCCTTTCAATTGAATGGCATTTGAAATTAAAATGCTCAGCAGGTCAAATCCTCACTATAAAATCGGAATTTGTTTCTTGTGACCTCTTGCGGGTAGCCAATAGATCATTTTAAAACAACTGATATGTTTGCGCACCTGCTGATAAAATATATCTAATGCTAAAAAGATCGCTTATTGGAAAATCCATTATAACTTATTGCTAAATTTTTTTCCCTCAGTATATGAACAAACAAGTCTCAGGCTATGTTAATGGTTATAAAGAATGATATGTAATTTTCATTTTAAGATATATGAACAAACAAGTCCCAGGCTATGTTAGTGGTTATAAAGAATGATATGTAATTGTCATTCTGAGATATATGAACATGCAAGTCTCAGGCAATGTTAACTGCAGGGAGTTATCCAGTATTAAATGTTTAGAATGATTTATGGTATACAGTAAATAACAGAGCTAGAGAAATCTTTAAATCTCATTTGGTCAGTCTGAATCTCTGTCAAAAATATGAGGCCCCCCCCAGCAAAAATGATCAAACCCCACCCCCTCTAGGCTGTACTCGCAATACATTTAGAAAATAGTATTGCCATTCATTTAGTTTTGAATAAAGCAATCATGAGATTATCCAACTCGCTGCAATCCCTCACCAGAAAATGTGAAAATGGTCGTCATTGCGCATATTTATTATTGCATTTGAAATTGAAAATAGTAAGTGAGTATGTTCAGGAAATACCACAATCACAAACTGCAGACAACCCCGTGGCACCGCGAGGAAGAGCCGCTCAACCATCACGAGACACCAGGAAGACAAATTAAGCAAAGCAATCAGCTCTCTCTTCCCCATCAAGATGATTGCAATACTAGAATGGACATAAAGTAACGTACAACAAAACATAGAACAATTACAGACTCCCACAATGGAAGTAACAATAAACAAAAAGTCAACAACAACAGAACCACCGCCTTAGAACGGACAGCAGCCTAAGCCACCAGGGGGTCTAAAAAGCATTTTACTGGTACCAAATCTTCGCCCTAGATTCTGCCGTTGTTGAAGTACAAGAAATATTCAGCTTGCATGGAGGCCATATAACTAATGCAATGTATCATCATGGAAACACTCCAATCAAATTAACACTCCATGATGAAACAAAGAAAAGGGCTCATGACTCACAGATAGTCAGAGCTAAAGAAAACCTCAAGTTGAGCCACGGTGGGTCCAGCTACAGATAAGCATCAGGTACTAACCCACCGATTAAAGCTTTACGTCAGAGCCGTCATAGAGTCTGAGGCCTGACCCACCGTCGTGCAATTAAAGAGGAAACCATAGCTATAAACCGTGATTGGGTTTAAAATTAGGCATGCAGACTGTTGCATGATATCCAAATTATATCCAACCCTTATATAACGTTTTACTATCTTTTTGAATTGATCACTAAAATTAGGTTTTCCAACAATTCGTTTGAATTTGTAGACTAAATCACCATAAAATATAGGTTCTGATATGCCTTGTTGCAGAAGAGTTTTTAACCCAATGTTGTATTTAACAATTAACTCTGAGTGTCTGTAGTAGAATTTAGAAAATGCTTTTCGAATTTTATGATAACTATAACCTTGTTTTAATAATTTAGCAGTTAAAAATAAGTTTCTGTTGTTGAAGTCATCAACATTAGAGCACACTCTAGCAAAACGAATAAGCTGAGAAATGTATACACCATAGGAAGGAGAGCGAGGAACATCTCCATCAAGACAAGAGAAATTTACTATTTCAAAATTAAAATCATCCCGTTTATCATAAATTTTAGAAGAAACTATACCATTTGTTATTGACAAGTTCAAGTCCAAAAACGGAGCTTCAGTATCCAAAGAATTCGCCTTATTTAACTGAAGTTCAGTGGGATATATCTGACCTACCATTTGTTCGAAATAAGGGTTATCAATATTAAGTAAGTCATATAAATATCTGGAGGTAGAGTTGAAGCTTCAATAATATCAGCTTGATTATTGTCTGACAGAGACAACATAAAGTCTCTCTCATAACAAAACAAAAACAAATCTGCAACATGAGGAGCACAATTAGTACCCATTGGAATACCGACAATTTGTCTATATAATTTTGAGCCAAATCTTATAAATATATTGTCCAAAAGATAATGGAGCTTATCATACATTTTCTGACATGACCACAATTTATATCGTTTAGGTTGTTCAGAAGTAAAAATGGCATTTTTATCATTACAAGCCAAATAAAGTGAGCCCTCTCTCTTAAATGTTTGATCAATTAATTCTGTTAGTTTTTCTTTTATTAGATTATGAGGCAATGTAGTATAGAGAGTAGAGAAATCATATGTAGACAAACCAGATGCTAGAAAACCTCTAGACTTCAATTTATTAAGAATTTCACCTGAATTTTTAATAGACCAAAATAATTTTTTACCATTTCTTTCATAAACTGTTGTGCAATATTTAATGACATGGTTTTTGAATGCAGTGAGGCAAGAAGTCAAAAGAATAGACAACTCAGTAGTTGTACATGCACTAGAATTAGCAATAAAACGCGACTTATAGGGCCGTTTATGAAGTTTAGGTAACCAGTATAACGTAGGAAGCTTGCTATGGTCCTCATCAACAAACAACCCAAACTTAGCTGCCATATGGCATCTATGCCTATCAAGCCTGTTATGCTCATATGTTTTGGCAGTGCTAAGTTCTTGCTTTAGGGTGTTAATATAGTATTTTTTCAAACGACCACAACATTGTTAGCAGCCTTATCTAGGGGGGGCCAAAACAAACTTCCTATGGAATTCCTGGATCTCTTTCTTCAAGTGTCTAAAAGTGAATTTAGGTTTAGGTGGTAGAAGATCTAAATTGTTGAAATAAAATGAAATTCTACCATCAATAATTTTAAAAATATTTAGTTTCCAACTATTTAAGGCATTAGACTCAACATGCTCCTGTTTACACCAGCGATTACAAAATTCTTGTAAGGCTCCTGCAATTTCCTAATGACATGATTTGAAGTCTATTGGCACAGGAAACCTATATTTAGGTCCCTTACATATAATAGACCGAATTCTTGAATCAGTTATGATTTTTAAATCCCCTGTGACTATATGACCAGCAGGTTGATAGCAATACTTAGAGTTTTTGCAATCTCAGGAGTCAGGAATAGAATTTTCGATATCAAGTTCTGTTAATAATTTGTTATAGTTAAAAACAGTACTACGAATAGGTTTATTATACTTATAACAAATGATAGGGGATTCCTTATTTTCAAAATAAGTAGGAATAGAAGAAATAACCGATTTATCTTTAAATATACTGGGTAAGTTAATGAATTCAATCCCCTTGCTGACAAATTGAATTTTAATAAAATGTCTAATATGATTTATTTCTGAATCTATATATGGCCGAAGAGCATGTTGAGTGTAACACCGGGTAAGACTTGCTGCATCATAAAGTCGATGAGCTCTATCATAGAATTTATTAGCCTCAATATCCAAATTATGAAGTGAAGATATAGAAAGAGTTACTAAACGTGAAAGAGCCATATGTCGGCCAGAATGTTTTAAGATGATACTTAATTCTGAAAGAGTTAAAACATGTTTATTTTTGCGTTTTAAATTTCCATTTTTACGTTTACCATGAGATTGGTTATTACGTTTTAGGATATCTAAAAGAGAAAAAAAATCAAAATCAGGTAATCTAGAAATGTTACCCTCATAGTAAATATTATTATTAAAACCAAGTGGATGTGGTGTCTGTAATAATTTTATCCACTTTAATTCTAATTCATGCCTAAGAATATTTCTATATCTTTTAATGGAATCATCACCATATATTATCTTTTCAACAGGCTGAATAGAAATACTGCTAGTAGAGTGATTAGTTTGTTTGAAATGCCTATAAAGAAAATTATCAATTTTGCGAAGCTTTTTTGTTCGACGATAGTGCTCAGAAAATCTAGTTTTTAGAAATCTACAAGTTTGGCCAACATATTGCATGCCACAATCTTTCTCTTCTCAAGATAAAACATAAAAAATATCAGTTGATTTTCAATCAAGATCAGAATTAGTAATTACAGAAAATTGTCTTCCATTAACGTTAGATTTAATAGTTGATTTACAACATAAATGTTTGCAACAGCTACACCTCTTGGCATTGCACTTAGAAATAGAGGGATACACTACACTTCTTCTATACTTACTCCTAGAGTTCCTGAGTACAGGTGAAAGTTACATGTGTGTACATGGGCGACAATTCAAAGCGGTGTCCAGGTATTATTTACCCTGTGAAATATATTGCTAAAAATATTGATTGAAAACGATTGTAAACATTTTTTTTTAGTAAATGCAAATAGAATTCTGGCTCAGTTAGTCATAAATTCCAACAATGCCCTTATTTAATCATCTTGTTCGCAATAAACATAGCAAAAAATCAATGGACACTTTCACATTCATTATTTGAAATAGACTATAATTCAAGGGATGTAGCACAATTAATTACATTTTGAATCAGGTTAGTCTATATGCAACACAGACAGACAGTGATGGTGGTGTTTTTGCGGCTTTGTACTCGATGTAACATCTCCCATTTATGTATACATGCAGTGATGGGCTGTCGGGCTGGACATGTGCACAGTTTTGATTGAGCCTTCACTATCCGATGATTAAATAGTGAGCTGGTCCAAACAACTCTCTGCGAACTGAAATCACATGTTGTCTGCCTTCATGGTCAAAAGAAAACTGACTTTGACATATGCGCAGATCAGCCTGAACATCATGTCATTAGCCCGAGACATGAACACAATCTAATCAACATTTTATTATTTTCACTCTTTATTCAAATTGCCTCATTCAAATTTATGTTACTCAATGGTCTTTGCAGATTTATCAAATTGAAACATGTAGATTGAAATTGTGCAAGACCGATTTCCTGATATGTGGTTCAAATATTTTTTCTGTCCCAAAGTGGCCAGCCGTTTCAAGTTCCCAAATCATCCTTATCAAGGCTCTAAAATAGCACTCGTCCGCCCGTATTTATGAGTGCCTCAGGCTGCAGGGCAAGTGAAAATTTTGATATTTCTACTGATTTTTTTTCCCCATGTATGCCAATATTTTTTTGTGATGCAGAGCAAGTGTCAATTTTAAGATATTTCCAGGCCTGCTTATGACACATGCATATTGTTCTTGCAGACTGATTCTCGGTATGTGTGGTCCTATTAAGTTACCAGCTGTCTGGGACAATAAGAAAAAATCCCCAGGCTAAAACAGGACAGGTGTGTGTATCAGATTTAAACACAAATCTAGCGAAATAAAGACAGAAATGGTATGGATCACAGTCATGGATAAAAAAGTCATTTAAAAATGGGATTTTTGGACCGAATAAAAGGGGGGCGTTTTAAAATGTCAATCGTTCTCAGCTAAAAGAAAGTGGTCAAAAAACGAAGTAAACTGGTTTATCTCGACCCCTGGTAAATAAGATATATGGACAATGTAATCACAAACTATGTTAATTGCAGGGGACTTTCCACAAATAGATACATGTAGTTTTTGATAGATAGTTGTCATTTGTTTCAAATGCAAGAGAAAATATGCTCATATATTTCAGAATGATGGAGAGAAGTAAGAAGTCAGTGAGTGAAGACAATAATATGATAGATGTCAGCTTCAAACAACAGGACAAAGACAAAAACAGTGAGTATATAGATAACAGAAGTAAGAAGTCAGTGAGTGAAGACAATAATATGATAGATGTCAGCTTCAAACAACAGGACAAAGACAAAAACAGTGAGTCTATAGAACATAGATAGGTATGAGTGGGTTCACATACCAACAAGAACATTCTAAGAAAAACTGGGACATTATCACACATTGATCGTTGCTGGGCCCCATGGCACAATCAGTGGAGAGCCCAGTTGCAAATTAAGTGGTCCTGAGTTTAATCCTGGCCCAGATAATGGTCGGATAGTTTTACTGAAGTTATGATCGTTTGATAGATGTTGTTTTGAGAGATAGAGTATCCTTTGTGTGTGCGTCAATTAAGTTAAGAGTGCATAATAGAAAAATATTTTTCTTTTTTTCTTGACCTAAACATCTGTTATGGGTACTCAAAAGAACCGTCTCAATGAGATGGTTCTTTTGAGAACCTAAAACATAGGAGTAAGAAAATATTTACTTTTTTTACACTCATAATTTCTGATTATCTGTGGTCAATCCTCTTCAGCTACAGGCTCCATTTCAAAGAAACTTCAGGTGTGAAACTTCAGTATCAAGAGTAGATCTGCATACCACTAGCATAGTTATGATCAGATGATATTTACTTGAGTTATGGTCCATTAATAACTCTTGTATTATAAAACAAGGTATCCTTGGTGGAGTTACAGATAAGACATGTATCTGCATAAATACTCTGACAGTTAAAATCAGTGAAAAAGCAATTATATTTAAAGTAAGAAAGGCACTAAAGATCAGGAATTGATACAATCAAGTACCACACCTGACCCAGGATGCCACATGGGAAAGTGACAGAAACACAATTTAACATCACAAACAAGAGCCAAGAGGTCAGCCCTTTCCCTTCAGGTGAACACAAAGCAGCAATGAACAGACACAGAAGCATGAAAAACAGAAGACATAAATAACACAAATGATCCAAGAAGGAAGTACCACCTTAACCCATATTATTAAAGCACCACATAGAATTTGCAGCAGACAACAATTTAAATTTTGCTGCTTTTTAAAAAAAATAACAAATAAGGCATGATATTTCATGAGAATGGTCTGCTGGCAGATGATTCTCTTGACCTGCAGATGATTCTCATGAAATATCATACTTTATATTTTTCGAAAATTAGGAAAGATGTTGCAAAATTTGTCGTCTGCTGCAATTGTGTTTGGTGCTTTAAAGGTTAAATTCATGCACACTGAAAATCCATGATAAAACTGGTTTATGCAAAGAAATTTAAGTAAACATGTAAAAAGACGTAAATACTCTTATTTCTCAAGTTGAAATGAGAAATTAGGATAATCAACAATCTTTAGTCGCAAATCTGTAAACCAGCAAAGAATCAAGTCAAGGAATGGATTTTAGGATAAGTGTGGCTTGAAATATATGTTATAGAAAAAAGTAACATTTTCATGGACACTCAATTAAAATGCTGAAAACCCTATTTGGAAAGGAAATGAGTAAATAGGGAAGTAACGTTAAACCTTATTTGTAACCCTGTCTGATAGGAAGTTGTTTTTTTGTTTTAGTTGAAGTACACATGAGCAGCCTGTATGCTTGTGTTTGTCTGGACTTTCTCATGGAGGTTGGTGATTTCTTTGTGAAAGGTCTACCAGCGGCCCCAGAAGTTCCCCCACCCCCTGTGACAGCTGTGAAAGAAGACATACAGGGTTGGTAACAACTTAACCCTAAAAGCGCCAAGAAAAATGCATCTGAAAATATTGTCTGCTGAAGATGTCTGCTGCTAATAATTGCCTAATATTACTGACAAATTAAATATATAAGCAATCAGTGTGGACCCAGATCAGATTGTTCCTATATGAGCAGTCTGATCTGGGTCCACACTGTATGCCATAGAGGCTTCTTAAACATTTCAGCAGACGAGAAAAGCAGACGACTTTTGTTGCGATTGGTGCATTAAGGGTTAAACTATAAAATTTCCTTCTCATCATCATAGCTTTAGTAAAAAAAATTCAAATGACCAAAACTTTAGCTTTTTGCATGCTGGGTCATTTTCATCATTTTTTGTGATATGAAGATATTTTTCAACGTAACTTTTATCAAAATTCTTTTTGGGAATAAACATCAGAGTGTCAAACAGCTTGGATCCAGATCAGGCCCGTCATTATGTTTATGTCGGGCCTGACCTGGGTCCAAACTGTTCGCAAAGATCATCAGTAGATGAAAACATTTGTCCTTAGCTGGCAAACAATTAGATATTGGATATTTCAGTAAATTTAGTATAAAAAATTTGATGGAACCATTTACTGCTCATTTACGTTTATCATCTGCAGATATATTTCAAAGTAACTTTTTTTCAAAATTTATTTTGGGAATAATCATCAGAGTGTTAAACAGCTTGGATCCAGATCAGGCCTGACATTATGTCAGGCCTGATCTGGATCCAAACTGTTTGCAAAGATCATCAGTAGACTCTTAGCAGGCAAAGGATTGAATAGTAGTATAAAAGTTTTAGGGAACCATTTGCATTTAGAGCTCGCCTTTGTCATCATCCATTATCCCTTCTTGCATGGATACCTTGAATACCTCATGTTCAGACAGCCTCCTGAAGACTCATTAAATGTTACCCATTTGTAGTTTAGTTTAATAGTTTAAACATATTTTATTGCCAAAATATTTACAGCATTTGTATACCAGCATAATACCATATTTCATCAGTGTCTACTTTTTTACATTAAAGCAACCTTCAGAGACAGAAATACATCGTAGTTTAGAAATCCTACCTGTGGACCCTTAAAGTACACAGTGGACAGTTTCATACTTATTGTATCAATATGTATGTGAAAATTCACCAGAATACAAAGGGTTAATGGGTGAAAAATTCTCCCTAAATTCATTGACCTCCCAAATGCATTGGTTTGACATGATGATCCTGGCTGAAAACTTTCATCACTCACTGTGGTTTAACTGGTGTTTTTCTATAGCTCTGACTGTTTGTCAAGACAATTATTTAATTTGATTGTTTTATATGAAGTGTTTGCTGCAGCCACCATCATGGAAGTTAAATGTAACAAGTTTTAGAGGAGTGATAGAGTGTTAGACTTGAGATTGAAGAGTCGCTGGTTGAGACTCACCAGAGGCACCGGGTTGTGACCTTAGGAAAGACACTTTATCATCTGCTTAGTACTGGTTCAACAAGTAAGTGATAAGGATCAGGAAATACCACAATCACACACTGCAGATACCGGGCTGCGTAGCGCAGTCAGTAACATGTTTGGCAATAGATGCAAGTCTGACTGCAGATCCAGGGGTCGCGAGTTCGATCCCGGCCGGGTCCCATACTTTCGTGGAGATTGATCATGAAATAATTTCTACGATCATTCTCCTCCCCTTTGCTTAATCATTCAATCAGTCAGTTACAAGCAAAAGTATGTGCACAAGTTACTGGTTAACCCCTAGTTCAAGCCTGTCCAGGAAAAATTGTGGTTAGGTGAACTGATCGTCCCCCCATGACCATAGCTGTTGACTTGGGACGTAAAGCAACAAAACAAACACACTGCAGACCAACTCACAACACCTTGAGGAAGAGTCACAGAACACTACAAGTCACAAAACATTGGGAATACAATTAAAGCAAAGCAACCAGATCTCTCTTCCTTGTCAAGATGATTGCAAAACTAGAAAGGACACTAAGTAATGACAAAACAAAGACCAAACACAGAACCTCCACAAACAATGGGAGGTACATAAAACAATAAATCAACAACTACAGAACCACAGCATTAGAACAAATCCATGAAATAAAATAAATGCATTTTACTGGCTCCAAATCTTTGCCGTAGATTCTGTTGTAATGAAAACGCAAAAATTGTTTAACTGGCATGGAGGCTCTCTACCTAATGCAATACATCATCACAGAAAGACAGGAAACTGTCCCGATGTGACAGAAAATTGTTGAGTGGGACATAAAGCATCAACACAAACAAACAAAGCAAAGTTTTATCGGTTACCTCTCATATTAACTGTATTGTTGCATGTTGACCTGATAAACGTTGGCTATCACATGGCATGTATCTTTATCAGGTGAACATGAGGCTGCACTTTTTGAATGACATCATCAATGACGTTGAATCAACATGAAAATTGATAATTACGTCATAATTGCTAGCTTGAAGAGTGAACCAACTTGTAAACTGATAAATAGAATAAAGGTTCATGTCGTTCGATATCAAGTTTACCAGGCTCAGCTTTGAGAATGCATGTTGAATCACTCAGCAGAGCCTCGCGATTTCACAAGCATTCTCAAAGTCTTGCCTGGTAAACTTGATATCATAAGACACTCACTTAGTTTTCTCTCTATATATATTTTGATTGGATTCATCAAGGCATATAGCGATACATTCTCTTGAGGAAAAGATGATGGTGTCTACAGAGGTGTTAATTTACTTTCAGCTTCTAAAAGTAAAGTTCCTGCTGCCCCTCCTGTTGAGGGAGAGATGTCTGTCTTGGTGACTATTGACAAACCTGAGATTATTTTAATAGAAGATCAGTGGTACCTACAAAGGTCTTAATTTACTTTCAGCTGCTAAGAGTAAAGTTCCTGCTGCCCCTCCTGCTGAGGGAGAGATGTCTGTCTTGGTGACTATTGACAAACCTGAGATTATTTTGATAGAAGATCAATCAAATTTCAGTTCCAATGCCCTTATTCTTGATGTAAGTACCTTTAACATACAGCTTTTATATTAATCCTTTAATCCATAGACTATTTTTAGATCATGACATCATTTTCTATTTTTAGACAACATTGAAAAAATTTAAGAAAAATTTAAGTTACTTTTTGAATACTTCTGAAAGTATTATGAAAAATGGAGCGTTTGCTCCATAAGAGCAATTGCTTCATTTTCCATAATATTTTCAAATACATGATATTTCAAAGGCGTCAAAAGGTGTTATTAAGGAGTAAAGGGTTAAACTAAAAAACAGCCTTTTATCTTCAATTAATGACCAGTCCGACTTCAGTTCCAGTTTCCTCATTCTTGATGTAAGTACCAGTACATACATCCTATCTCAAGTGGAGAGTACAGCATAAAATTTACCCTGCCCCCCTGCGTCTATATGTCTGTCTGTCTATCTATCTGGTCATCCCCTTGACCTTTAATTAAGCAGTCCATGTGTGGTTCTGAAAAAAAAAAGTGTCAAATCAAAGTACTTACCCAGTGAAAGAATAGCAAAAGGCACTTGCTAGCTTTTGCATCTGAGCGGTCTCTACAAAGTTAATCATTGTTCATACATAAAAAGTATTAAGAGGGTGGTGAGCGTCACATTAGAAGACAGATAGAATGATGTCTAATTTTTCATTTCTCTGTTCATTCTTCCATGTATACACAAATGAGAATAATAATGAATGCCATCTGTATAGAGTAAACAAACAAATTGACATTGAGAAGATAAGTTGTCAAAGTTAGTTACCCAATCAGATTCAATAAGCATTATGGAACAGATATCTAATCATCTTAGAACAGCCTTCTGTATGTACTCTAAGAACATAGGTGATTAATAACCTATACATTGTATTTGAGCCACAACATGAGATTTCCAACTTTGGTATGTGCGGCCAGCAAAGGCTCAGAACAGCCTGGCCATATGCCCAGTCTGATCAGAGTCTGCTAGGCGCTTGAATATTCTATGACTCTTAGGCTACTGACAGAACATCATTTGGAGTTTCTAAGCTTAAAAGGAGGCTGCAGAGGCTCGTCTGACTCTACTTATGTCAAAATACCGCGTTGTTGGAAATCATATAATAATACTATGACTGTTATCTGCTAGTCCAGCCTTACTAATTGCTTTAGTGCTTGTCTTGCTTTTAAAGGATCTAGGTTATCAGGAACTGGATGTATTTTTAGCAGGATTTCTCTCTAGTAAATTGATTAGTAGTAAAATATTTGGTGTAGGAGTCATATTCTGCCAAATACTCAGATTTGGCTGACATTTCCAAGAGAAGAATGCTAGACTTTTTGTAAAAATACATCTTACATTAATTGACAGGTTTTCAATGGTCCAAGTATGTATATATGATATAAACAATATATATATATCAATATTTGAGGTGATACCCTAGAAATCAACCACATTTCTATCTCACTCACAGATAAACACTATTCATTCATACTAGATTATTTATAAAGGCAGCTTCTTTCCACAGACTATTAGGGATAGAACCCAGGGATAGCACCCTCTCTCAGAATCAGTAATTTCCTCTACTGAAATTGCTGATGATTGTGTTGCTAAGTTTTCTTCTCTGGTGAGACATAGTGTTTTACGTTTTACTTTCAGTTTCATCACAGGAGCTTGAAGTTCGATCCTTATATCACCTACATAGCCTGAAAACCAAAAGCTCCCAATGTCACTACATAATATGAGATTTTCGGTTTTAGGGTTTAGAAGTGATATAAGGATAGAACTTCAAGCTCCTGTGGTGAAACCGAAAGTAAAACGTAAAACACACAGCATCCTTGGTGGTTTCCAATTGCTTCCGCCAGCTACACTAGTGATCCACCAGAGATTTACGCATGCTTCATTTCTAATTGATCTATATTTAGAATGCCGTTATGAAGATTTGCGATACATCCGTAGTAAAATGAACATGGTCAAAGAGAAACAAATTAGGATTTCCTCTACCTTTTTCTTAACTTGTAAAATAAGAAATAAAATATAACATTTTGGACATTACGCTCTGGAAAAACATTAAATGCGTAATGCTTATTTTTTTCCTACATGATACACACTAGAATTTAAATAAATACGTATCCTGCCAAATATTTGCGTAATTTACGCGGTACGCAGGCTTATCTAAAGCCCTGATATGTTGCTTAATATCTAAGAAACTGTTCACTTCCAAGACAGTTATCAGTTACTGCCTTCTGGCTAAACGTCTACAAAATATACAGTTTGAACAATGATGCCCTTATTTAAACTACTGATCCATCAAAATTCATAGCTTGATGTTAGGAGGGTAATGCTTTTCATTAACCTTATAAACAGATATAGTCAGATGAGTGAACTGCGGCCCAAGAGCCCTCTTGTTCCTAAGATTTTGATTTTTGCCAACCCATCTTATTTTCCACACCTGTATTGGACCTGTGGAATGGTTTATACTGCAAACAGCTAATACAATTTAACTACCAATTGGCTGAATAAATGTTAACAATTTTACATGAAGCTTATCATCTTTTGTTTATTCTTCATTTCATTGAACCCAACTGTAGTTTCAGAGTGAGCAGGTAACTTGTAATTAGCTACCTTAATCATCCGAAAATTGGGACTAGTTTTCTTATTTCTCACCCAGATCAGACTGAAAGATCTAGCGGATTGGGTCTGATCAGCCTGATTTGTTTGCCAATCTGCCAGTACATTAAGATGCATTGCTGAATGTTTAACCTGTTTCAAACCAAATGACTTTTCCCCAAAGTAATGTACAATAAAGTGAGGATGATCCATTGTATATATTAAGGGGTCACAGGTTATAATTTCAAAAAATATTGTATTTCTTTTGTCTTAACAAACAGTGTAGACCCTGATGAAATGCCACATTTAATGTGGCATTTCATCTGGGTCTTCATTGTTTGTCAATGTTTGGTCTGTAAAGAGTTAAAGTAATTTGTTGAAATTTCAGTATGATTACAACATTTGGTTGACATGTCCCAATGCATAGGATTTTTATGGCAGCTATAAGATTAAATGTTAATGTTTTCATAGTTATGAGTGTGTAACAAAAATATTTTTCTTATTTCTCAACCAAAACATATGTTGTTGGTACTCAAAAGAACCGTCTCAATGAGACAGTTCTTTTGAGCACCCAAAACATATGTTAAAATTGATGGGTAAGAAAATATTTACAGTTGTCGGCCGAAAATTTTTGTTTATCTAAACCTGTGGTTTTTACTGTTCCTAGATGCTGATCCAGCAAAATAAGATCACAATGGACAAATGACAAACTTATTAGCTGTAATATGTTTTTTATCATCCTGAAACACCATTGCATATTTTTTGGGACTATTCCTTGGCAGTAACCTGTACTGAGCTCGGCCGGTTTATGTTTTTTTTTTGCTTTTATGTCTGGGTGCACCCTAAGGCTTAGCCTGCAGTCACTGAATCAGGTTTAAAATGTACCAGAGATAGGGCCTCGGCTTAAAGTATCATTCAACAGACTAGAAGAGCTGGGGATCAAACTAGGGTGCCCTTGGTACAAGGCCAGTACACCACACTGGCTTGTATGTTACTGAGACTTCTCTATACATTATTCCTTGATGTGCATTTTTCAATAAAGGTTTATTTTTTTATATAGATACTAACCATGTGACAGCAATGCCCAATTGCATTTAGTTTCGCCTTTTACAGATAATTACTATATCTAAATCTCTTGGGTTTGTTTTTATGGAAAAAATTCAAGCTGAAAATAATTATTCATTTGCCTATAAGAGTTCTTTGGTCAAGTAAATAATTATGATGAAATTAGCGGTTAAGTCTTGTGATCTAATTTTGGTATGTTTCCTGGATCTGTTCAACTTAGATAGTTCAGTTGTTTATTTGCTATGTTTATACACAAGAAAGTGTTAATGAGAATAGGTATTGTATCATCATGTCATGTTTTAACACTAAACTGATTGATGTTGGAAGAGAATTTCAAATTTAAAGTGCTTAATTTAATTACTCTACATATACTATATGTCTCATTTTCAAAACTATCAAGCACAATACCTAAATAGTCAGTATCCCGTTTGACTTCCACTATTTTAAAGTGCTGGGTCTAACAAATGTGCATAGCAGGTGTTGATAAAATCTATGCCCCCCTCCATCCCCCTGTCTCCGCCCATATCGAAGTTTCCACATTAGTACGACATATCAGGGACTTTCTATACCAGAGAATGCTTGGACATATGTATTGCCGGGCCTGGTCATTTCACAAACCGTCTGCTAATTATATCAATTGACGTCAAAGGCAAAGACAGCATGATCCTTTTTAAGATCAAAGAGACCGCTCACTTCAATTCCGGCCACGTGTTGTTTTAAGATTTGGGGTCGCACGAGGTGGCCTTGACGCAAGAAAATATACATGACACATTAAGCTAAGCCATGTGTCCTGTTTGTTGGACATGAAAACAGTGACCCAGATCAGAATTCGGCTGCGTATGAACAGGGTCGCCACTAATAAAAAAATGAAAATACCTCCCAACGGCGACTAAAACGGAAATAAGCTGTTTACGACCAGCTACACAAGAGTGCAAAGACTAGCATGTGCAACCAACACTTTTTTTGGCTATTAAAGATTCCCTGCGAAATCCAATCATTTCACCGTAACCGGGCCTCAAATCATGAAAGACAGGTTTTCTTGTGTTTTGGCCATGTGCGGATCCAGAAAGTTTGTCAGATGGGGTCCAACTTTGACGTTTTTTTGTTTGTTTTTTAGCTCACCTGAGCCGAAGGCTCATGGGTGAGCTAATAGTATACCAGTCACTCCGTCGTCCGTCCGTCCGTCCGTCCGTCCGTCGTCCGTCCGTCAACATTTTCAAACATCTTCTCCTCTGAAACCACTGGGCCAATTAAACTCAAATTTCATATGGAGACTCCTTAGGACGCGGGAACTAAAGTTTGTTCAAATGGTCCTGGTCACATGACCAAGATGGCTGCCACGCCCATATATGGTAAAAACCCTTTAAAAATCTTCTTCTCCAGAACCAGAAGGCCGATGACCTTGGGACTTGGTATGTAGCATTGGGGATGTGGGGCCTACCAAGTTTGTTCAAATGATGATCCTAGGTTGACCTTGACCTACTTAACGTCAAGGTCAAATTTGCTTCCTAATGCATTTAAATGGGAATTTTTTTGAAAAGTTGATTTTTTGAATACTGTTGAAGCCAAAGTCATTATTCTCACTTGATATGTTTAACCTAATTAGACAATGGCTATAAATAAGTCCCAAAGGTCAAGGTTGACCTTTGACCTTTCAGCTAAGTTGCTCATATTGGAGTACCATCTATATATTAGATCATAGTTTTCTCACAAACCATTGGCCCAATTAAACTCAAATTTCATGTGAAGACTCCTTATGCTAAGTTAGCCAAAATTTGTACAAAATATTTTGGTCACATGACCAAGATGACCGCCATGCCCATATATGGTAAAAACCCTTTAAAAATCTTCTTCTCCAGAACGAGAAGGCTGATGACCTTGGGACTTGGTGTGTAGCATTGGGGATGTGGGGCCTACCAAGTTTGTTCAAATGATGATCCTAGGTTGACCTTGGCCTACTATACATCAAGGTCAAATTTGCTTCCTAATGCATTTAAATGGGATTTTTTTTGAAAAGTTGATTTTTTGAATACTGTTGAAGCTAAAGTCATTATTCTCACTTGATATGACCCTAATTAGACAATGGCTATAAATAAGTTTCAAAGGTCAAGGTTGACCTTTTACTTTTCAGCCTAGGTCGCTCATATTAGAGTCCCATCAACACATTAAAACATAGTTTCTTCAGAAGCAACTAGGCCAACTGAACTCAAATTTCATATGAAGACTCTTCATGACAGGTTAATCGAAATTTATACCAATTGCACTGGTCACATGACCAAGATGGCCACCATGCCCATATATGGTAAAAACCATTGAAATATCTTCTTCTCTGGAGCCAAAAGGCCAATGGCCTTGGGACTTGGTATCTAGCATTGTGGATGTAGCCCCTATCCAATTTGCACAAATGATGAATCTAGGTTGACCTTGACCTACTTTATAGCAATGTCAAATTTGATTCCTATTGCATTTATATGGGAAAAATCTTGAAATGCTCATTTTTATATAACTGCTTAGGTCGAAATCATAATACTAGCTTGCAAGAAATGTTTAACCTAATGAGGCATTGGTTTTATATGAGTACCAAATGTCAATCTGACCTGTGACCTTTTATCCAAGGCCACTCATTTGGACTGCCACATACCTATCTAAACATCTTTTCCTCAGAAATCACTGGGCTGTTTGATGGAGTATTCATTGGATTATTTGGGTCACTTGACCAAAATGGCTGCGACCCCAATATGTGGTAAAACAAAATTTGTTTCATTATAAGCTATAGTTGACCTTGAACTATTTTAACATTATTAAGGAAATCAGGTGAGCGCCTTAGGACCTTCAGGTCCTCTAGTTTTAGTTTGATGAGGGGAGGACGGATCCAAATACCATTATAAGCGGGCCATCAACGGCCCGCCAGCGAAACGCTATTTAAATGGCGTTTCTCTGGCGGGCCGATAATGGCCTAACATTGAATGCTGGATTGGTAGCTTTGTGATTTTAAGGGGATCCGGACCAGTATTGCTAAGAAACCCTATATTTTTGTTATTTTCCAGGGGGGTCCGGACCCCCTCTGGATCCGCACATGATGGCGCGACCATCCATAGATGACGTAGTACGAGAATCTGGTTCTACATTGATTGCCATTATCATAATCTTAAAATGCTAACATGAAAGGGGGTGTGCATGCAAGTCGCCACAAGAATACATGAATATGTTATGGAAATGGAATACTGCGACTCGAACCAATACAGAAACATATAGGTGTTCATACAAAGGCTTTAAATGGAGTAAACATTCGAAAAACGTGAGTTGTGGGTCTTTTTACAATGCATAGGCAGAGAAATGTACTACTCTCATGAATGAGAGTTCTGCGTTCCAGCTGTTCATATTTTCACATTTAGAAAGTAAGTAAGGGTGCAAAGATCAGGAATCAATACAATTAAGTACCACACCTGACCCAGGATACCAATGGGAAAGTGACAAACTCACAGTAGACACCACAAACGAGAGCCAAGAGGTCAGCCATTTCCCAGCAGGTGACCACAAAGCACATATAAACAGACACGCACAAAACAAAGCAAACACAAGACAGAACAAAAACATAAAAGATCCACAAAAGAAGTACCGCCTTGGAACGGTCAGTAAAATATTTTACTGGAGGGCTTCTACCGGTTTAACGGCGCCAACCTCACCCTTAATTCAGATGTGGATCAAGACACATAGAAAGTCAAAAGAATTGCAGAATGCTACCCTTAAAGCAGTCTGCAATACTTAACACCTTCACTAAGCGATAATTTGTCTGGAAAACCAATTTTTTTTCACATTTAGAAGTCCATTTCATTTTCAGTTTTCATTCAGAACGTGCACTCCACATCAAGAAAAAATCAAGCATACGTACGTCTAGCCTGTCGGACTTATGTACACACACATCTTAAAACATTGTCTTGTCTACTTCTGTGTTGCATTTTCGAGGGTTCTAAGAAAATTGACCCAAAACGAAAGCTGCGATATACATCAGCTTCACGTTGTAGAGCTAGCCGTCGGCAGTGAACAGAAGTTGTACTATTTTTGTTAAAATTTCCAATCAAGACAATTGTCATCCTTGACTAGTCCAGTACTGGGTCCGAGATGTAAAAGAACGAGTTTACCGGGTGATATCCCCGGGTATATCGCACGCTGTATGTAAAACAAGTTGGTTGAAACGGCACAGTAGGTGATTTGGTTGTTTATTTTCAATCTTCACCATGCTATTAAGAATGTAAGTTTTATTGAAGATACTAATCAGACATTCGATTTGTGATAAGACTAAAAGGATAAACAGAAATTCCTCCCTCTTTGGCAATTGTCGCATGTTTTGGCCCCGTTTTTTCAATCTTCAGAATTTCATTTTATTAGTTCGTACAGTGCCGTTTTTTTTTTTTTTTTTTTTTTTTTTTTTTTTTTTTTTTTGAAAATAATTTTTATTAGTTCGTACACAGAGAAAAATAATTATTTTTTGCTGTACGAACTAATACAAGATTTACCGTAGTTAAGTTTTAGCTAATATATACACATTTTCAACCAAAATCTTACTCAAGAGTATAGCCAATTTCAGTCTTCATACTTTTCCATAATTCATTCTTAATTCAACTGATATCACATGACTTAATCAGCCAATCAAAATTAACAGAGGATGCAAGAGGTCAGTATAAAAATACCAACAATCTTTTGAATTTGTAGGCATCAGGGTTCCCACAAGCTCTGGGAATCATGGAAAATCAGGAAAATCACTAAAATAAATTCCATTCATGGAAAAATCATGGATTTTAAAAAAAGAAAACCCTGAATAATCATGGAAAAATCATGGAATTTTGTTAAATAATTTGAAGAAACCACCAGTAGCCAGAAATCTAGCTGTCGGACACTTGTGTGTCCGACAGCTAGTTTCTGGCTACTGATGGTCTCAAGTTTTAATAATTTCAAAATGCATGCATGGTCTACAAGCATGCTGTTGTTGCTGCATTCCGCATTTATGTTCAGCGTGGTGAAGATGCTGCTAAAAAGGGAGGTTGTAGGCCATGCATTAAATAGTCATGGAAATTACATTGTTGATCATGGAAAATCATGGAAAAATCATGGAATTGTGATTTGGAATTTCTATGGGAACCCTGAGGCATACTGTTGAGCATGTATTGCATACAAAATATGGATCAAGTGTCAAGGACCATGCAGCACTGTTTTGTAGCTAAGTTAATTTGAAAATCAATGTTTTAGGTATTCCTGATAGCTTTTGTGTTTGTTTACATTCTAATGTAAGCATATGGTGCCTGGCATACTTCATTGCTCTATGTAGCCAGTGCTCTTGTAAACATTTCACAACTGGAAGAATAGCTCAAAATCTCTGCAAAAGCACCAGTGGCATTGTGCCATCTTGCTAGCAAGTCAATCAAGCTATAGATATTCCTAACATAACCGAAAAATAACTCAAACTTATTCATTTGCAAATGTTGAAATGTTTAATTAATATAGGTCATGTTATAGGTATGTGTTTTGATTTGTCAGATCATTTCTATTTGCAAAGCACTCAGAGCTTATCAGAACCTGTTTCTAAAACTCTGTATAAAATGGACTGTACTGTAACACATTTTATATGTTATGTCAACTTGATATATGAAGTATGATGTTAGTTTATATGGGTCTACATATATCATCTTTTGATATTTTTATTATCCCCCGACGAAGTCGGAGGGATATAGTTTTGGCGTCGTCCGTGCGTCCGTCCGTCCGTCCGTCTGTCCGTCCGTCCGTCCATTCCGTCCGTCCGTCCGGAACCATATCTCAGTACCTATTGGTCAGATTTGATTCATTCTTGGTACAAATGATAAGTACTATGAACTCTCAAACATCCAATAAGTTTGGTCAAAATCAACCCCTTAACACTTGAGTTATTGCCCTTGTTTTAGTATAGGCAATTATAAGGCAAAACCTATATTAGCTTTTTTGTGTGATGATCTTCACATTTTATCAAAGCTATTATATTTAACAACTTCTCGCTATTAGACCATGATTGCCAAGTGCCTGTAGATAAGCATGGCAGTGTCAAAGTTTTACCCCACCCCCTTTGACCCCACCTAATGGGTCAAAGGTCAAATATTTAAATTTCGCAAAAACTAAGGCAATTGTTAATATTTTTTGCTGAAATTTTGCATACAGGCAGAGCAGCAATAGATATGAAACATATCGAACGGGATTTCAGTTTGAAGGCCTGGGTCCGAGCCTGTTGGGTGGACTTAGGGGGTGGGGCCGAGGTCAAAATTAAACTTTTTCAGAATATGGTCATGTTGCATATCAAATTAAAGCTGGCAGCAACATGGTAGCAAATATTTTGCCCACAGACACACCCTCGACCCAGGGGGCGGGGTCAAAAGGTCAAACTATATCTTTTTCTGAAAGTAGTCATGTTGCATATCAAATTAAAGCTGACAACGCTGGCAGCAACATGGTAGCAAATATTTTGCCCACAGACACACCCTAGACCCAGGGGGTAGGGTCAAAAGGTCAAACTATATCTTTTTCTGAAAGTAGTCATGTTGCATATCAAATTAAAGGGAATTGAGCACAGAGCACCATGAAAGCAAATATGCTGTCATTACACACAACAACGACCCCCTGGGGTGGGGTCAAAAGGTCATTTTTTTTTTCTTTTCTAAAAGTGGTCATGTTGCATATCAAATGAAAGTGGAAGAAGTGTAGACCTACATGCAAGGTAAAACTTTGAATTTACACACACCCTTGACTTCTGGGGTTGGGTTTAAAGGTCAGATATTGAAATTGTGCAGATGTAAGTATATTTTTTTTATTAAACTAAGCACTAAAGCATACTTGACAGGTGTTTGTTATGAGTTGAATGATACTGAAGGTGAACTAAGACTTAGATAAATGGGATTTATGTTTTGTGATTTACATGTTTCTCTCAAATAACCCTTCGTCGGGGGATATAAATTCGTCGAATTTGTCTTGTTAGATATTGCCATAACTACTCTACTTATTTATTGGTTATTTCTTAGTCTATTGTTTTATTTGTTAATGTTTGTATTCATGTTAGTCTATCTTTGTGTGATAATAATTAGTTGTAAGAAATGATCTATCTAGTAGTTCAGTTGGATTTGGTAGCTGCATATGTATCATGATGTTTTTGTTGAAATTTTGCCAATTACATATTGCAATATGACACATCAGCTATTGTTTATTGTAAGAACATTGAAAAATAGCCATAATGTGAGAACTCTTAAAAGAGACTGTGCAAAAATAAAAAGTATGGTTATAGAACCTGGTTTAGGTGTATAACCAGGCCGTTATTTTGACTCTAGCCAGAAATAGTAATGCTAAATATGTACAGTCCCCTATACTAATTGCAACACTAATTCTCACAAGTACCTGTTCAGTAAAGAATTTCTCACAAGTACCTTTACAGTATAGATTGATATGAGCAGTATTAACCCTTTACCTCATAGAGACGCCTTTTAACACTTTTGCAAACAGAGCAGACCCAAATCAGGCAACTCTTGTAAGCAATTTCTTTGTTCTTTGTACAATTATATAATTATTCATTGTGGGTGGAGCTTAGCAGGAAAGGGCTAAGTATTGGGGATAAAGTATCTTGCTCAAGATCACACTATAATGAATCTGGTGAGGCTCAGATCTGGGATTCAACCACTCAAAAGCTGACAAGAGTGAGTCATTTTTACACACTTGTTGATTTGTTTCAGACTGAGCTGATGTTCAGAATGAGGCAGACTCCAGAAACCATGGACATGTCAGCTAATATCAAGAAACTTGGTATTGTATCTTGTCAGTATGATAACAGAGCAGCAGGTTCTCAGGTATGTTAGTTCGCTAGCATGTAAATGGTCATGATATAATTTTCTTTGTTTATATGTAAGACTTACAAACTGGGCCAATCTCTGACTCAAATAAGGAGCCAAATTTGGACAAACTAGGCAAATCTTGCAACATTGTTAAGCATATTTTAAAATCCACATATAGTCAAATATTTCATTGAAATGGCAACTTTTATTTTTGTCATTATGGGTAACAGTTCCAAAACATAAAAAAAATCTTGAAGATGTTTCAAAATATAAGCAAACTGCAGTGTGAATGAAGCCTAAGAGTATTTGCTTGGTTGTATAGTATAACAAGATTGTTTTTCATTCAAGACACAATCTCATGCATCCATCTATTATAAATCTTTTTTTTAAAAAATCTTCCTCTGTGAAACCAAAAGGCCAATGTCCTTGGATCTTGATTTGTAGCATTGAAGTAGAATTTCATATGGATATTGTTGACTGGGGCTTTAAGCCTTAACTTAATCAATTAATCATGCTTGGAAGAGACAACCTTAAAGGGGACAGCAACCCTAATGATAAGTATATTTTATCAGAAATAGCTCTATAAATCATGAATTTTGATACAAGTTACATCAAAATCGGATGAAAATGGGGAAGTTATGAGCATTAAAAGAATTTAATGTGGCCAACATTTAGCTGCCATTGTGAATATTTTTTAAAATTAGTTTTCAGAATTTTTTCAACTGCTTAATTTTTAGTTATCAATACTATCACATCATCTGTGTTTCAGCAGATATATATGCAGCTTTATACATAAGGAAAATGTTTTATTAAAGATTAATGCAAATAATCCATTGGTTTGTCTTTTATTTTGATTACACATATTTGATTAGGCTGTGTGACATCACTAAGCCTACAATATGGCCGCTTCCATTACATTTCATTTTCAAATATTCTTTTACATTTTTCTACCGATTAAGATGAAACTGGTATCAAAATTCATGGTTTATTAAGAACTTTCATATAAAACATAGTAATCATCAGGTTTACCGTCTGCTTTGATATATATCTATATTGTCCAAGTCACATGCCATGTTAGGTAAAAATTATTCAAAAATCTTCACCTACAGAACTAATGGATCAATCACCATTGTTCTTGACATGTAACATTAGGGATATGAGCCTAGCAAAGTTTGTTCAAATGATTGTACTAGGTTGATCTTAACCCTTAAAGCGCCAAGAAAAAAATGCATATGAAAATGTTGTCTGCTGAAGTCGTCTGCTGCAAATAATTGTCTAGCATTACTGACGAATTAAGTATAGAAGCAAACAGCGTGGACCCAGAACAGACTGCTCATAGGAGCAGTCTGATCTGGGCCCACACTGTTTTCATAGAGGCTTCTTAAACATCTCAGCAGACGAGAAAAGCAGTCGACTTTTGTTGCGACTGACACTTTAAGGGCTAACATCATAAAACCTTTATTCTTGTGACTCACTGTCAGTTGAGTACTTCAGGACCTTATGGTTCTCTGTTTTTTCTTCTTAGATCCTGTCACCTTGTGATATATCTTTCTATGGTAAGACTCCAGCTGGTCAGGGTGCTCATATGGACATATCAACATCTGATCTGATTCTTAACATATCTCCAGCAACCATTAGAACCATGTCAGGAATTGCTGCAGGTCTTTCTAAACAAGCGGTAAGTTAAACCAAAGTACTACAGCTGGTCATATCAACATCTGATCTGATTCTCAACATATCTCCAGCAACCATAAGAACCATGTCAGGAATAGCTGCAGGTCTTTTGAAACAAGCCGTAAGCACAGGAACTTGTCACAAACTTTTTTCATGAAAAAGTAGGCGTGTGTATCTGTAAACATAGACAAGGACTGTAACGCAAGTTGTTAGGGTACCCTGTTTGACTCGTCAAAACAGCCCGAAAACTAAACTTTTTAAGCAAAACTATAGTGCCCCGGGTTCAAGAGAAACTAGCCTGTCTAACGATATCAACCGTTTGTTCCTACGTTGAATAAGTCCCATGAAATAATCAAAAACAGCTCTGATTTTAGCGTCTGCTCGAAACTCGTTCGTTTGCACTTTCCTCTGGAGACTGTTAAAAACACAGTTCAATCGCTTTTTCCTGATTTCTAACGATGAGATGCCGCTAAATGTGGTAAGTCCTGGTTTTCAATAACTTTTTGCTACATGCAGTCGTCAAAATTTTGAGAATTTATTCCAAATGAAAGTGAATCGGCGACTTTTTTAAAGAAATTACGCCGACCTTTTCTACCTGCACTCCATGTTTGCAAAAGTTCAGCTCTGAAAATTTCGCGATCACTGATTGGTTAATGCTAAGCCGAGGTTACAAATACGTCACATAGAAAAGGCAAAACCCGTTGGGAAAATCCCCATATTGACGTGGTGTATTTTCGGAGTGCTTCAGTTTACATCATTACACTCAATAGATTGCGTTACTTCCCTTGATATAAATCGCAAAATCATACCATGTCGATGACGTCACATGACTATAGTGAATGGGATTTCCGAAAAACATGGATGTCGGATAGAAAAAGGTTGGCGAAATTTCTGTAAAAAGTCGCCGTTTGGCTTTCATTTGGAATAAATTCTCAAGAACTTGGTGACTGCATATAGAAAAAAACTTTTGAAAACCAGGACTTATCACTTTGAATCGGCATCTCTTTGATGAAAGTCAGAAAAGAACGATTGAACTGTGTTTTTACCATCTCCAGAGGAAAGTGCAAACGAACGAGTTTTAAGAAGACGCTAATATCCGTGCTGTTCTTGATTATTTCATGGGACTTACTCAACGAAAGAACAAAAGGTTGGTATCGTTAGACAGACTTGTTTCTCTTGAAGCCAGGACACTATAAGTTTGCTCATATAAGTTGAGATTTCCGACTGTTTTGATTAGTCATATAGGGTACCCCCACAACAACCGTTACAGTCCTTCTCTTTAAAAGTAAATATAGGCCAACTTTTTCTATTCAAAGGGTTTGTGACAAGTTCCTGTGGCCGTAAGTAACACAAAAGTGCAGTAAATATTCAAAAATTTTGAACACTAAGTTGCCTAACAAAAAGGCCTAGACAAACAGTGCAGGTTTTCTCAGTTTTATTTTCTGAAAAGCATTTGAGCAGTGATATGTGATTTCCAACAATGTGACATTTTGACAAGTATAGACTCAGACGAGCCTGTGCAGCTTCCTGTTAAGCTTAGTACCTCCAAATGATGTTCGGTCAGTAGCTTAACACTCATTGAATATTCATTGACAAGCAAAGGCTCTGATCAGACTGCGCGTATGAGCAGGCTGATCTGAGACTTTGCTTGTCACACATACCACATTGTTGGAAATCTCATGTCACGGCTCATTTTATGAATTCCAGCCCTGAAAACTAATATTTAATTGGACTAGAGAACATTTAAAATTTTAGAACATTTACCATAGTCACTGTAACTAATTAAGCAGGCTGGTTTGAGTCTTCCTGAGGGCACATCCCTATAGTGGTATAATGTGTTCCATATACCAACATTGAAGTGGTTGTTGCTTATATCTGTACCCTCTGATATCAACTGAATTGCTGCACATTGGACTAATAAACGTTGCCTATCTCACTGTATGTATCTTTATCAGGTCAACATGACGTTGCAGTTTTTGAATGACCACGACGATGTTGAATCAATGGGAAATTCAATAAAAATTATTAGGTCATAATCCCCATTTCGAAGAGTAAACCAATTTGTAAACTGATAAATAGGCAACCAGATTCGCATTTTGAATCGCCTGGCAAGCCTGGGGATTCAACAAGCATTCTCCAAGCCAAGCCTGGTAAACTTTATAATTGAGCCGTGACATGAGATTTATAACAATGTGGTATGTGCGACCAGCAAAGGCTCAGACCAGCCTGCGCATACGTGCAGTCTGATCAGTGCCTTTGCTAGTCGCTTGAATATGCTATTAATGCTGACCTACCGACCGAACAGTATTTGGAGTTTCTAAGCTTAAAAAGAGTCTGCACAGGCTGGTGTGAGTCTACACTTGTCAAAATGCCACATTGTTGGAAATCACATGTCACGGCTCATATCAAAAGTCACTCCGCTAATATTCTCTATATATCAGCGATCCTGCTAACATTTTCTCATTTGCTGTCTTATTGATATTTACCTAGGAAGAAGAAGAAGGGGAGGAGAAGATACCAGCCAATCTCTGGGAGATCAAGAAATTGAAGGACTGTGACTTCTGGTTCCTTAAAACTGGTAAATGAGGACTTAAACCCTTTTAAGACCAATGGAATTTTCCTTAAAGTTTGATACAGTTAAGTTAGGATGATCGTATATAATGAGGAATCACAGGTCATAATTTTTTTATTTTATTTCTTTCTCTGAAGATCAATATTGTCTTAGCAAACAGTGCAGACTCTGATTTAAGCTGGCATTTAAACTGGGTTTCACTGGTTGCTTAAGAACCCTATAAGGGGTTCCAATCTTCAAAGGGTTAACATACATATGTTTTGTGGCTCGAGGATTCCCTGATAATTAACATTAACTGTAGAAAATACCTATCTAAGTTACCTATCTAACTTAGAAAGATCATTGTGACTTCTGGTTCCTTAACTCTTTGTAGACAGAAAACCCCTAAGCAGGTACTTTTGCTTACAGTGAAGACCCTGATGAAATGCTGCAGAATGCTGCATTTCATCTGGTTCTGCACTGTTTGCAAAGACAAAATTGTTCTTCAGAGAAAGAAATGCAATATTTTTGGAAATTCTATCATATATCATGTGAACCCTCATAATACACATTTAACCGTATCAAACTTTATGGAAAAGTCCATATGTCAGCAAAGGGTTAACGATCCTTTACAGAAATATCAGTATTTATTGTAGTTCTAGCAATTATGCTTTACTAAGAATGTTAGAAAAAGAAAGATCAGTATATTTTTAGAATTTATAACACATAGATATATCAGTTTGTTAAAGCTCTATTAGCCATGTTACTTTAGGAAAAGGAATTTAAGATAGACTGATCTGTATTATACAATTATTGACTTCATTGAGGTAGACATAAGGATTTATCTACCCGAAAAAGTGATAATTCACCGAGGCGGATAGGCTGAGGTGAATATCACTTTTAAGGGTAGATAAATCCTTATGTCTACAGAAATTGAAGTCAATAACTGTTTTGTTATATGACTTTTCATTTAAGAATGAAAATTTTGCTACTTTCACTTTTGTTGTTGAAGACAATCTAAGACATCTAAGGACTTTCTCACAAGTTTAAGCAACTGTTATTAAAATATTATAATGTAGTATTTTGCATTTCCAAATGTGTATTAATTCTCTTAATGGGGAATACTAAATGTTATCATAAAACAGTTCTCACAGTTTGTTTATTCAAACAAAGATAAATAAGCAAAGAAAACAAAACAAAATTGTTGTAAAAATTCATGAAAGTCTTTAATTTACCTGTTGGGAGGTGAAACAGCAAATCATGTCAATTTCATGCAGCACATGCTAGTTTCACACTCATCATGCTATTTTTAGCTCTCTAGAGGGTAATATTGCAGAAGTGTCAAAAATATTAACTTTTGGGAACTAGTTCAAGCTGGTTTTCATGCAATATTAACTTGTGGACCGGTTTAGACAAGTTTCCAGGTAGACATAGAGATTTATGAAGAGTAATTGGGCCAATCAGGAGACGGGATTCTCTCCAGTCATATAACAAATATATTTACCAGTTATCTCTCATATCAACTGCATATTGCGCGTTGCCTGATAAACGCTGTCTATCTCACAGCATGTGCCTTTATCAGGTCTTGATGATGTTGCACTTTTTGAATGACATCGCCAATGACACTGAATCAACACAAAATCAAAAATTATGTCATTATTGCTAGTTTGAAGAGTGAATCAGTGGGTAAACTGATAAATAAAAAGCCAGGTTCGCTTCTTTTGATATCAAGTTTACCAGGCTCAGCTTTGAGAAAGCATGTTGAATTGCTCAGCAAGCCTCCCGATGTCAACAAGCGTTCTCAAAGCCTTGCCTGGTAAACTTGATATCAAAAGACACTCACCTAGTATTCTCTATATCTAATATAGTTTAATGTTGTATTGTCCTTTTTTTGTAGTAGATGTAAGTCCACAGTTAGATGGAACTTCAGTGGATGAGCCATTAGAGACAAGAGATGAACAGGTAATACCCTTTATGCACTAATGGATTCTTCCTTCTGGTTTCATACAATAAACTTGGGATGGTCCATTGTATATATCAAGGGGTCGCAGGTTTTAATTTCTAAATAAAATTTCTTTCTCTGAAGAGTATTTATGCCACAGAATACGACATTTCATCTGGGTCTGCACTGTTTGCCAAAGTGCAAACAAATTCATGAGTGAATAAGATTCAGATTTCTCCCACCTTTGCCCATGTAAGATAGGCTGTCAGCTCATGTAAGAAATTTCTATCTTACATGACCATGTGACTGCTTTCTTACATGGGCAGAGTAAAATATTCTTTTTTTTCAAAAAAAGATTTTCAAAGGACAAATATATTGCGCCTAAGTAACTCAAAGGCACAAAGCAAGGGTAAGCGTTACTTACTGACGTCATATAACGTTGATGACGTCACCGAACATGCACCACGTGACGATAATGGCAATGTGACGCTAATGGCACAGGGAGCCAAGCAGGATTTTATTTTGCATTTCGCAACTTAACTAATGCTCCAATCATGTTTTCCAGTCTATAACAAGGTGCAAACTATGTTTACATCCATTTAGATACCCGATAAAAACACTCGTGAACTCAGAAATAATGTAAATCCAACGAGTAAAAAGTTCAATTTTTCACGCTTTTTGGACTTTTTATGTTCTGACAAAAAACCTTGGAAAAGTGGGAGAAAAACAATCCATCATGAGTCTGTACATGTAGGATAGCGAAATCTCGGCAAGCCTCCTCCCTGGTTAAAATTCCAACCCCTCGGATGAGATATCTCTATCCTACATGGACACTCATGGTGGATTGTTATAATCTTTGCAATAGGATCACACTCAGGGACTTGATATTTTTTCTATAGGAATGGCTGAAAATAATATAAGAACCTGCAGCCTAATACCAATGCTCTATTACAGTAAATGTTCTAAAATTTGAACACTTTTCTCATTCTGTTCTCAAACAAAATGTTGGTTATCAAGTTTTCAAAGCTGGAATTCACAAAATGCTGGCCAGATTAGCAAACAGCCAAGACCCAGATCAGACTGCTTCTTAAGAACCAATCTGATCTGGGTCTGCCCTGAATATCTAGGCCTTTTTTTTGGTGGAAACTAGTATTCACAATTTTAGAACATTTTCAGTAATAAGCAATGGAATTGGAATAGAAAATAAGACATTCAAAGAAGATTAATAACATTGTTTTAACCCTTAATGGGTCAATCGCAACAAAAGTTGTATGCTTTTCTCGTCTGCTGAAATGTTTAAGAAGCCTCTATGGCAAACAGTGTGGACCCAGATCAGACTGCTCCTAAAGGAGCAGTCTGTTGTGGGTCTAAATTGTTTGCTTCTATACTTAATTTGTCAGTAATGTTAAGCAATTATTTGCAGCAGATGACTTCAGCAGACGACATTTTCAGATGCATTTTTTTTTCTTTGCGCTTGAAGGGTTAAATCAATTTGAGTTTTAGAATAAGTGTAAATCATATATGATCTGTATATACAGGTTATTGTTTGACCTAATTCTATTAGTAGCAATTAAATGCCAAGATCTCCAGTCCTAAAGATAACAGGCCTTAATTAAAAATTATTTTTCTTACTTCTCAAAATATACCTGTATGTTGTGGGTACTAAAATAGAACCATCTCAATGAAATGGTTCTTTTGAGAACCCTCAAAAAATGTTAGAATTGATGGCTAATAATCTGTGCACGATTTATTTTACGCTCAATTTTTGTTTATCTCTATCTATGGTCTCGGTCTTTCATGCCTCATCATTTGGACCAGTTGTACTTAGAAACTATATATTGCATTAATTGGGCATGTTAACCCCCTCACTGCCGTATATAGTATGCCCGGGGGGTGGGAAATACGGCTATTTTGATTTTATTATGGTGTTACATATAATTTCATACAAAATCATAACCACTGTAGGGATTTACACCAATTTTTTTTCCTGCTTTTGAGACATTTGGTTCAATATCTGAAATAATGTTTTCTAGTGATAGCATGTCAAAAAATATTTTTTCAACAGCTGAAAATACATGAATGTCTACTTTCGTTTTCAACATCAATTCATTGTTTTGGAATGGTTGGAAAACAATGGTTCAAAAATGTGATAATGACAGGCATTTCCTCATTTACCATTGCTGATTCCAATCAATATCAGTTGTCATCCATATTCAAGCCATTTTAGACTTCCAAAATAATCTCTACTTCCAAGAAACTCAACAAACTAATGCCACAATCGGCTGCCATCTTTGAAAAAAAAAAAAAACGAGTTCTTCATCAAAAGGGCTGTTTTCCCTGTGAAAAGTAAGCTTTCGGACGCGGAGTTATGTTATAAATCTTGAAAAGTTAACTCTTTCATTCTAGAGCAGATAAGGATAAGTGAGTTCTGTCCCTTGACTATTATCATGCTATCAACACGCATATAAACAGTGACGTGTTAACCCGAGCGGTGCTCGTACCAGTGGCGTATAGGAAGCGGTTTTCATAACGAGCACTGCTCAGGGTAAGGCAGTGAAGGGGTTAAAAGTATTACTTAATTACTACAAAATAAGGAAAGGAAACTGTCTATTGAATTACTCGTTTTGATTGCATTTTTATTGACTTTTCAGGACTATTATGAAAAGGTATTTAGTTATTGTAAATAATTGACAGCACAATTAACTCCCCTCCTTTCGCATATATAAATGTTCAAGCTAAAACTCTACCATTTGCAGGGTCATACAGAGATCATATCTATCTGTGACATTGTATTAACTCTTTGCCTACTAGTGGTGTCTGCTGATAACCTTTGCAAACAGTTTGAACCCAGATCATTTTGTTGGGCCTGATCTGGATCCAAACTGTTTGTCACTCTGAGGGTATTCCTGAAAGAATTTTTCAAAAAAGTTTATTTTGAAAAAAATCGACAGACGACAAAAACCATGCAAAATTACTCAGTAGGCATAGAGTTAACTGACTCATTGAGTTTGATGTTGATTTTTGCACAGCCATTGTTCAAAACCCTGCTTAAAGCATATGCCTCACAGCACAAATACTTTACCCATTGTTAACATGAACAGCACAGTGATGCCATGTTGGAACACACTTAAGCAAAACAGAACCTGGATCCTTTGCTTGGTTTGCGAGCTAAACTACAGCAACACCACCCGCAGATTGTGTCTAAACCTCTGATTGGTCTGTATGGTCTAATGTATGTCAGAACAGAGTCTCTGTGACATCTCTAGTACAAATTTCAACGTCTGACCTTATTACAGGACTCTACAGACCTATTAGAGGGTTTATTTTTCATCCCTGCTTCTTCATTTGGTGGAGCCTGCCTTTCATAGATTTTGCATGTGCTTCACGCCATCCCTTTTAAGTTTGTTTCATTCAAGCATGAGTTAAAATCTAAAAAATAATTTTGATAAAAATTGCTACTAATCCCAATCAGAATGCCAGATTTACATATATATCATATGCAGAAGTACATTGCAATACTCTTGAGTTTATAGTTTGGTACTATAAGAACTAGTATCTATCATCAGATTATTGAAAATTGATCAATTATTAGATTTGGATTTTCCACTCCAGCGCCAGTCTCCTCCCCTAGGTTTCCAAACAACCTTACATTGCACACACCAACCTCAAAAGCATGCATTTCAGAAATGTTTCGAAGGAAAATTGTTGATGAGATGTTTCAAAGTTAACAATTGAACTATTTTCAATGCTTTTGATCTGGCATGTTTATTGACACTTCTGCTCCGTCATTCTGCCCTCAGATTCTCAACACATTTATGCCTAATGGAATTTCCTACCCCTATCATTAGACCCCTTTCACATTGTTATCTCCCTTAGCAATCGCTCTTCAATTGAAAAATCGATAAAGTCGTTTTTGAAAATGAAGGGGCAGATTGGTTATTAGTTACATTGTCAAAACACATAATGAAGCTTAATAAGTCGATTATTTGGCCTTTAAACGCTAGAATGAGATTTCTTATTCTAAAAATAATATAAATTAATGTTTTCATATACATTTTATAAGTCTTCCGTATTTTTTTCACTTTAATTAGTGTAAAATATACTTTGATATCGAGCTAAAATTGGCGTCTTCTTCAGGCACGAAATCGCCAAATCTATTTGAAATACATGCACTAATAAAACAAATTAGTCTGTTATAAGAACATCGACAACTCAGATGAGTCTGGGCAGTCTCACCAGGACATTGCTGTTCACACACACCTCGGATCCATTGTTGTGTCTGTGCGCACACAAACTAGAAAGGGGAAGCATGTAGACAGGGAGGCTCAGACAGAAATCCAGCCCCACCAGAAAAGCATGCATGCTACTGCATGCTACCAATAGACGTGCGTGCATGCTGCTAGATAGTTGCAAATAATGACTAAGCATATGTGATAAATGTCGAAATCTCAAAAACATAACTATTGAAATAAATACCTCCATTTATAGACCCATTCCATCATTTCTACACAACGTCCATTTGTGCGCAGGCTCCCGAGAATCATCGCTGCTCGCACACACAAATAATGGATGTAGATGAGCTCAGATCTATTTTTCTAAAACACCAGCCCCGCATGGATACATGTATCTATTGGCGTCTATAAGTACGAATTAAAGAAAGCGACATATCACGTCATGAATTAAGCATACCGTGGAATTACAAATGTGTGCCGACGTGTGCTAGGTTTTATTGCTTTTAAAGGGCCCCGGGCGTAGTATTAAAGGACCGGATGCATATTAGTACATATTGGAAAGGGCATCGACACGAGAAAACCTGACTTTGGTGCATGTGAACAACAAAGGAGCAGGCCCGTCTTCGTATCCGGCCACGCAGTCTGATCAGCGCCTTTACTTTTCACTTATGGAAAGTATAATATCTAAACTTGCTTCATGCAAAATTCAATTTTACCCGTGGTCTCTGTAGCTGAACAGACTGGTTTGAGTCTTACTCAGTCAGAAACCCGCATCCTATCACTTATTTAAACCAGAAAGACCCTGTTAAGACGTCATTTGTATGGAATGAAATTTTTTACTCAGAGACCTTGATTAAGCACAAAGCTTACCAGACTCTTCACTGCTTGCATACGCATAGTATTGAAGGAAATTATTGATATGATATAACGTATGACCAACACTGTACATAATGCACCCGCTCATTGGCCTTATTCGGAAAAAAGTCAATCTTGGATGCTTAGAAATCAACTATTCTGATCTCAAATATTCAGAATATTGGAATTATTCACTTGTTTGTTATATTTATCATTTATTTTTACTATAAGTCTAATATTTATTTGCAAATTTATTTTTCGTTTCACCGTTTCTCATATTCTATTGTGTAATGCATAGGCAGCTGTATAAAGGTTGCCCCTTCGAGTGTAATCTCACGGAGATAACGCGGAACGAGACTGTTTGGCGCATGCGCACTAACAATGTGAAAAGAGTCTATTGGACAAATCTATTTCAAATTCAAGGGTTGTTTGATAGTAAGTTTCAATTTTGTTAAAAGTACATTCTGTAAGCAAGCAGTGGAGACCCTGGTCAGAAGCTGCATTCTGCGGTGTCTGGTCTGGGTATGAGCTGTTTGCCTATGCAGCTAAAAAAACACAAGGCTTATTTTGTTTAAAGATGCTTGGGCACATTGCTCTTAGCTTGTCAGTGTGTTAGTCTGTTCATGATTTACCATGTCAGCAAGATATTTCTTTTATCTGCTTATAGAGAATAGTGAGTGATTATCTATCAATGAAATAAAAAAATTTTTTTAGAATTATGGCATATATGATCAGGGGTACCATGTTTATAAACACGATTTTTAGTAATTTATATAAGCCAGTTTAACCATTTTAAAGATAACCTATTCTAGTTTTCGTGTTAAATGCTCACAGTCTTATGATATGTACTGTTCCTCTCTTCTTCTATAAGGTTTGACTCTGTAAACTGTCTCCACATGACCATAGCTGTTGACTCAGTAAAGCTGTGTCTTAGACAGTATTTAACTGTTGTCCATGTTTTACTTATGTTAAATAACAAGGACAGTATTGTGTGGGACTATTCTGCTGTCAATGTGCTGCAATTATCTTTTATGTTATCTTTTGTTGATGTTTAACCCTTAAAGCGCCAATCGCAACAAAAGTCGTCTGCTTAACTCGTCTGCCGAAATGTTTAAGAAGCATCTATGGCAGAAAGTGTGGACCCAGACCAGACTGCTCCTATAGGAGCAGTCTGTTCTGGGTCAACGCTGTTTGCTTCTATACTTGATTCGTCAGTAATGTTAGGCAATTATATGAAGCAGACGACTTCAGCAGACGACTTCAGCAGACGACATTTTCAGATGCATTTTTTTCTTGGCGCTTTAAGGGTTAACAAATTTTAGATCAGTTCAAAGCTGCTATGATGATTTGCTCATTTGTTAGTAAGTGTATTAAGTTTACGTAGTAGGTTTTCCACCCATACTTAACTGTCACTCTGATCTGAAAGATTGACTATTATTTCTTGTGTTTTCTTTGAACTTGTAGTCTCCACATTGGTTAACCCTTTGTATTCTGATTGATTTTCCCATACATATTGATACAATAAGTATGGGGTTGTCCATTTTGTATTTAAAGGGGTCACACGTAGAAGTTGCTGAATTATGATGTATTTCTGTTCCTGAAGGTTGTTTTTATTATCTGAGCAAACAGTGCAGACCCTGATGAAATGCAGCATTATGCTGCATTTCATCTGGGTCTTCACTGTTTGTCAAAGTACCCATTTAGGGGTGTCCAGTATACAAAGGGTTAATGACTTGTTTAGTATCAGAAATGGTCACAGGGTGATCTAACAAAGAAGTTAAGATTGATGATCTGAAATAGATCAGTTTTTATATAATAAGAACAGCCAGTTAAATTAATGTAGACTAATGTCATGAGAAACCTGTCTCACTTTTATTTTTCTGTGTTTTTGTCCATGTTTGGCTGGAGTCAGTCACCTTAGCTACAGAGACTAGCTAGAATCATGTCCAGTTAAATTAATGTAGACTAATGTCATTTCATGAGAACCTGTCTCACTTTTATATTTCTGTGTTTTTGTCCATGTTAGGCTGAAGCCACTTCAAGCCAGTCGCCTTAGCTACAGAGACTAGCTAGAATCCAGTCTTGTTGGATTCATTCATTATACATATAGTATTATAGTTTATACATTTGATCTGACTGGTTGCTCTGTAATTTTGTTGTTCATATATCAGTCAAAAAGTTAGTGAGTATGATCAGGTAATACCACAATCACAAACTGCAGACCAACCCATGGCACCGCGAGGAAGAGCCACAGGACATTTACAGTAACAAGACATCCGAAGGACAATAAAAGCAAAGCAACCAGCTGTCTCTTCCTCATCAGGGTGATTGCAAAACTAGAAAGGGCATAAAGTAATGCATACCAAACCAAAGAACAACACAGAACTCCCACAAACAATGGGGGTACATAAAACAATAAATCAACAATAACAGAACCACAACCTTAGAACGGACAGCAGCCTAAGCTACTGGGGACCTAAATGCATAATACTGGTGCCAAATTTTCCTAGATTCTGTTGTTGTTAAAACACAAAAATTGTTTAGCATGGAGGCTTCCTAACTAATGCAATGCATATAGGCGCGTTGCTGAATTTCATATAAGGCTTACTTTTTGAGAAAACTTACCTCATCGTCATAAAGGACGAAACCGATCTCAAATAAAAAATAAATGCCTCTACTTTAATTTTGATTGGGTCGTACGTTCGAAAATTGGTAGCGTCATATCTAAAAAGGGGGAGATAACTCTATCCTTGCAAAAAAGGGAATTGTGAAGTACGAATTTCGAATCGATTTTTTGCAGTGTTAAAACATTATTTTTTCGTAAATTATTTTATTTTCTAAAATCATTTTAACTTTTATTTATTTTTAAATCAAATTTGGCTCATTTTCTTCATTTGCAGATATAGCTAATGAGGGATAACTCTTACTACCCTATAAAATAGAACATTTCCCTCGATATCGTTTCCGATAATACCGTTATTTTTGGTAAAAATGCGTAAAACTTGATCAATTCGATGAAACATATATATTTGCTATTCAAAAACATGATTAACAGCATTCTGACATGCTTGACGGCTCGGAAAATCGCTTGCAAAGTTGCTACCCCCGTGTGAAAAATACTATGTTTTCGTGCATTTCACCAATACACTTGATATACTATTAGGCGCAGTCTCTGAATGCTTTTGAGAGAATTTACCTCATCGTCCTAAAGGATGAAACTAGTCTTCAATTGAAGATAAATGTCTACACTTTATTTTTTGGGTCGCACACTCAGAAATTGGTAGCGCCATATTGAAAAAAGGGGAGATAACTTTATACTCGCAGAAAACAGAATCACGAAATACGAATTTTAAAAGTATCAAGTATGGACTTATTTTTGAAGACAAAGGGTCTGACACATTTCCCCAAGGTAATTTGGTATGCTAAATCCGAAAACCAATGTTTGCAAGCTGAGAAATGGCGTCTTATTGAGCTTATTTGCATGTTTTCAAGATAGCCGCCAAAATCATACAGAATCTTACATTGTTGTTGATTATTTGTTTAATGTACCTCGGAATATTTGTGGGGGTTCTGTGCTGGTATTTGTTTTATTATGCATCTATTTGTGTTCTTTCTATTTTTGTTAACACCTTGACGAGGAAGAGAATGATAGTTGGTTTGCTTTAATTGTCTTCCTGGTGTCTTGTGACTGTAAGTGTTCTGTTTCTCTTCCTCACGATGCCGTGGGTTGATCTGCATTATTGATTGTGTTTTTTCCTGTTTATACTCACTTATTTTTTGCGTGTCTAGTGTCCAGCTATTGTAATGAATGTTTCATTCATAGAACTATTTTAGACTAGGTTCAAGCTTTTAAAGTGATAAACGAGAAATGAGTTTTGAGAATCAACAAGTAGCTTTGATTTAACTGTCGTCATAATGTCCATTCTTCCTAGCAATACCCACAAAATGTGTTACACTATCTATATATCAAAAGTAAAAGCATTTAAATTCCTTAGTACCCAATGGTCGAATTAGACCAGCCTTGCGTCCTCAGGACAACTTCTCATGGGCGTCAAATTGTTTTGTGGGACCGCCTACAATAGGTAAAAGTATTGCCCTCAAAATAATCCCATTTGAGCTATGTGAAATTGTGTGGTTTCCATGGCAACAAACAATGCGCTTCAAAACAGTTGGGTATGTCCCTACAAATTAGTTATATCTCAGCAAAAACTCCTCCTAAAGTACTAACTCGATAAAAAAACATAAGTAAGACATAGCAGCTTCATTCAGCGGTAAAGTATGATAGTGAACAAATTTGCATATTCATGAAAATTAATAAATACATTTGGAAATCATAAAAAATAAAAAGGTGTACCCACAAAGATACTTACAACTCAGCTGCGAATTATTTTAGGCAACCACTCTTGGTACCAAATAATGCCAAATCACTGCACTTTTACCAAATTGTCCATTTAACAAATTTTCTGACATTATCACTCATAAATATTAATCAAAATATAAGAAATAAGAGAAAAATTTGGAAAAATAAAGGGGTGTACTTACAAAATTACGCATATGTCAGTTGCTAGTTATCCTATTCTCATTAAAGCCTAGAACTAAATTTTATCATTCTGTGTTCTTCTTTCTTTTTAATGTTTTCTTATACATTCATGAGACAAGCAAATGAGATCATTTGTATATTCATCATAGGTCTCAACTTTTATTTGGTACCATGGTTGGTAGTCCAGGATATATGGCAGCTGAAATATAGGTTATTTTTTTAGATCAAACCACTTTAGAGTTTTCTGCTATTTTTGACTTATTCTTTTTATGTGTTCATTAATAATCGTGAATATAAAAATTAGATATTTCGAATACATATAGTCATAGGGTCACATACCTGTATCTCAACTATTATTTGGTACTAAGTTTTGTAGTCTAGGATAGTAAGCAGCTGGTGTAGAGGTAATTTGGAAGAGATACCACCTTAATTAATCTACCAATTTTGTCTTATTTCTTATGTTTAAATTAATATTTATGGGTATTCGAATGAGATCATTTGTATATTTAATCATTTTCATCAAATGAAAATGTCTCAACTTTTATTTAGTACCTAGTTTTGAAGTTAATCAAAGTTAGCGGCTGACTTAGTGGTTATTTTGAACGTAAATCACCTAATTTTTCTACAAATTTCCTCTTATTTCTTAAGTATTCATTAATTTTCATGAATATATTCAAGTTAGATAATTTGTAAATTTAATCATTTTGGTCAAAATGCAATGTCTCAACTTGAATTTGGTACTAAGTTTTGCAGTCTACGATAGTTGGCAGTAGAAATATAGGTAATTTTGTAGCTATACCCCCTTATTTTTTCTATCTATTTTATCTTATTTCTTATGCTTTCATTCATATTCATGAATATTTAAATCATAAAATTCGTATATTTTATCATTTTAACCAAATGGCTATGTCTCAACTTTTATTTGATAGCAAGTTTTGTAAGATAGGATAATTATCAGCTAGCGTCATGTTAATTTTGTAGGTATACCACCTTAATTTTTTTACCAATTTTGTCTTGTTTCTTATGTTTACATTAATATTCATGAATATTTAAATTAAATAATTCGTATATTTAATAATTTTAGTGAAATGATTATGTCTCAACTGTTATTTGGTACCAATTTTTATAGTCTAGGATAGTTTTCAGCTGGAGTACATGTAATTTTGTAGGTATATACCCCCTTAATATTCTTACCAATTTAGTCTTATTTCTTATGTTTACATTAATATTCATGAATATCTAAATTAGATAATTCGCATATTTAATAATTTTGGTTAAATGGCAAAGTCTCAACTTTTATTTGGTACCAAATGTTATAGTCTAGTCTTATAAACAGCAGACATATAGGACATTTTGTAGGTATACCACCTGCATTTTTCTACCAATTTTCCCTTGTTTATACTTTTTACAATAATATTCATGAATATTCATATTAGATTCTTCGTATATTTTAATCATTTTGGTCAAAATACAATGCCTCAGCTTTAATTTGGTGCCAAGTTTTGTAGTCTACGATAGTTAGCAGTAGCTATATAGGTAATTTTGAAAGTATACCACCTTAATTTTTCTACCAATTTTCTATTGTCTCTTATGCTTTCATTAATATTCATGAATATTTAAATTAGATAATTCGTATATTTCATCATTTTGATCAAATGGCTATGTCTCATCTTTTATTTGATACCAAGTTTTGTAGTCTAGGCTAGTATGCAGCAGACATATAGGACATTTTGTTGGTATACCCCCTTAATTTTTCTACAAATTTTTTTCTTATTTCTTACGTTTAAAGTAATATTCATGAATATTTAAATGAGATAATTCGTATATTTAATCATTTTAGTCAAATGGCTTTGTCTCAACTTTTATGGGTACCAAATCTTGTAGGATAAGATATTTAGCAGCTGGTGTAGTGGTAATTTTGTAGATATACCCCTTAATTTTTCGGCCAATTTTCTCTCATTTCGTATGTTTTCATTAATATTCATGAGTATGCAAATTAGATAATTCGTATATCTATTCAGTTGGTCATTTTGCTAATGTCTCAACTTTAATTTGGTACCATGATTCTTAGTCTGGAATGATAAACAGCGACATATAGGTAATTTTGTAGGTGACATCCCTTAGCTTATTCTACAATTTTTCTCATTACTTACGTTTTCATTAATATTCTTGAATATGCAAATTAGATAATATTAATATCTAATAAGAGCGTCATATTGCTGTTTCTGAAATTCTATTTTATCTAAGAAAGAAAGACTAGACATTTCAAACAGATATACTTTTGTGTGAGTAAAAGTAAAAAAAAAGCAGAGAAGCAATATTTCAAGGAGGTACTTAACGACGCTCATCTATGCTGGTTTTACATTATTTCTAGTACCAGAGTTACTTCCCCATTTTATGAATGACGATACTCAATTTTAACGTAAAATCCTCACAAATTGATAGTACAGATATATTTATCTTTAATTGAGCCATGTATCATCATTTAGGACGCTAATGTAAGTTTTCTCCAAAAGTAAATCAGCGAATCTCTTATGCTCGTATCAAGTTTATTGGAAAAATGCACTAAAACGCTGTTTTTCCACATAGGGGTGGCAACTTAAGAAGCAAATTTCTGAGCCGTCAGGCATATCAAGATGCGGCAAATCATGTTTTTGAAAAGCGAAAAGACAATTGTTTTAGAAATTATGAAGTTTTGCGGGTTCTGATTAAATATAACGGTATTACAAGGAATAATAGAGAGGAAAATATTAAATTTTATAGGGTAGTAAGAGTTATCCCCCCAAAAATCTATGTTTAAATTTATAAAAATCAATAAAACTCATACAAATATAAATGACAGTAAACTTACTTTTAGAAAATAAAATAATTTGCGAAAAAGAACGTCTTTTTGTCAATACAAAATCAGTTTAAAAACCGTACTTTACGTTTCCGTTTTTTGCAAACATTGAGTTATCTCCCCATTTTTTAATATGATGCTACCAATTTTTGAGCGTACGACCCAATCAGAAATAAAGTAGAGTCATTCATCTTGAATTTAAGACCTGTTTCATCCTTTATGACGATGAGGTAAGTTTTTTCGAAAATTTGAATTTCAGCAACGCGCCTAATAATCACAGAGAAACAATCTTATCAAATTAAGACACTGTGATGAAACAAAGAGAAGGGTTTATTATTTAGGGAGCGTAGTGGCTCAGTGGTAGAGTGCTTGACTCGAGACGGAGGGGCCGCGGGTTCGAGCCTCACCGGCATCACTGCATTGTAGTCCTTGAGCAAGACACATTTATCCTAGCTTAGTACTGGTTCAACCCAGGAAGACCCGTCCCTGTTTAACTGAAAGATTGTTGATGGGACGTAAAGAATCAAATCAGACAAAAGGGCTTATTACTCACAGATAGTCACAGGCAGGGAATTCACTCAATTTTATCATCTTTCTTGTCCATCACATGAGATTTTGTTACATATTGCATTTTTGAGCAAGAAGGCTCAGACAAGCTTGTGCAAAAGTGCAGACTCGCTAGATACTTTGTTGCTTGCATACAGAAATTATAATATTAATTGACGACTCAGACCAAAACTTAGACATAACCCAGCTGAAAATGTCAACATTGACGTTTAAAGGAAGCCTTTGTGCATATACAATAGTGACCAAAATCTCATGTGCTTGCCTATATGTACATTCCCTTCTCATTATGTGTACAGAAAAGACTTACAAGGATGTGTGGATGTCCATGCTGATCTGAGTGTTACCTTAGAGCTATAATTTATTATGTATAAGCTTTTATGGTAATAAACAGTCTTTCTCATGACATGGCTCATGTTAGAGACAGGAAATAGTTTGGTCATTATTCTGTTCTTTTTGTGGAATCATATAGATTTTTAAGACTGATTTCTGCATTACAATTTCAGGCAAGCAGTGATCTTAAAATGGTGCAGATACACACTGGTGCAATATAAACTATACTAGTCTCTTTGAATCAGATTAGAATCAGACATTGTTAATTGGGAAAGCCAAACTGCAGCAAGTTATAAGTTGCAACAAGTCAAATGAATCAGTACAGCTTCTCCAGTGATAATGTTAAATGATACAAGAATTCATCTCTGAATGTACACTTTTATGGCCATTTCCTAAGCAATTGAAGGCTTAGTCAAATAATAATATTTTATGACTTTTCTATACATATATATGAGCCACAATCTGTGAAAACCAGCCTTAATGACAGAGTCGTCAAAATTTAGTTAATTACACACACTTAATCTACGAAATGTTAAGAAGTTTGCAAGTTTTATGATGTTATCTCAATTATTCATGGAAATATGGTATTTTGAAATTGTACACTGTCTAAACTTTAACACGCAATGTCAGAAACATCAAGCTGTTAGAAATGACGTCAAAGTTAATTCCTGATTTGTGGGTTCGTCAGGTGCATGAAATACATGCTATTTCGTGCTAACATAATTTTTTAATATCCTTAGCATGTGTGCAATTGAATTCACAGAAAAGTTGACACTGATTTTTGCCTATAGTTTGCATAATCTGAAAGCGACTGACCAATACTTCAAAAGTTCTGACAGTTGCTAAGGTAAAGTTGTTGCCATGGAAACATATGGCATGATAACAAATAATTTGAATCAGATGTAATTGCCAGTTTTATTCTACTATCCACCTGAATAGATTTTAAGGCAATATAGAAACATGTCAAATTTCTTAATTTTTGGTGTTTTTCAAAAGAGTCCTTAATGCCATTAAGGCAGGTTTTCACAGACAGCGGCTCATACAGTGAGCCACTTAAGTTACGCACCATCTTTTCAGGGCCCACATTTTTGGATGATAATGCTGGAATCAAACATTCTCTATGAAAATTTACTTATTGACATTTTATCTGTTTAATGACATCGAAAAAATATCAAAATCACTCATGCGAATCAATCTGCAATGTCAAATGCAATTTTGACAAAAATGCTCGTGCAACTTGAACGTCTATATTTTCTATTTGCGTTTTGCGCTAGGAATTATGCATGATGATCATTGTGACAGAAAAAACACCAAAAACAATTGTTTTATTCAATTAAAATCTCCTTTTTTGGTCGTTGATGTTAGTAACACTGTTACTATTTGAAGAAATGCTCGTTTTGATGTCATATTAACGTCAGTTACAATAATTTAGCAGGTATTCCTTTGCAAATTGTTGTGTTATGAGTCACTTGTTGACATAGAAGTATCAAAACACAAAAAACATCTTATCATTGACACGTCTTATAGCCTTGGTAGTAGTGACGTCATCACTTACGTCAACACCATGACGCCAATTAACCCATTTATTTTTTTACAAAAATAACAGCGGATACATGGTTGTTTGAAATGAAATTATAAAAGAAGTGTTTTGATAACTATTTTACTCAGAAGCACACGAAATTTTAACTAACTTTAAAAAAAGTCATAAAATAAACTTTTTTCAAACCTTGGTCAGCTGGGAACCAAAATAGTAAAACGTTTAAAAAACTGATAAATTTAACAAACACATTCCAGTCTTAGATACTGCCAATAATAAATCAGCTCTTATCTGTGGCATTGCAGAAATTCGACCCTGAAAAAAGTGCAATGTGATCTGAGTTTCATTCAAATAATGCAATGTGAAATAGTGTTTTGAGGGTAGTGTTCTTCAAGATTCATTTTCCCACTTGTTTCTCATCTGATCACAATAAAATTTCAATAGCTATTGCAAATATAGATGCGGTTTACGCTGGAAGTCTCAGAATAAAAATAGCATATTTCGTTTCAGTGTAATTTTCATTTTATATGTGGTGCGTAACTAAAGTGGCTCACTGTATATATATTTGTTGAAAGTATTTTATATTCCTGAGGCACAACATTTCGGGTTGGCATCTTTGATGGCATTTAAAACTTTTTAACTTAGTTTTAACTTAGTTCTTATGTACTTCTTAATTGATGACATTGTTCTTAAGGATGCTATCACCTCAAGCTTGCTACAGACATTTGGCCAGCCCATAACAAATCAGGTATAGATCATAATGTTAAGTGAATCTTTTTAAAAGCATCATTGCCAAGTTATCAAGTGGGACTAGAGGTCTGAACCTTCATCTACCACCATATATTCTGTTTAGTCTGAACCTTCACAGGGTTCACACAGGCTTGAAAAGTACTTGAATTTAGAGGGCTTTCTTGAAAAGTCCTTGAAAGTTAAATATGTCTTGAAAAGTACTGGAAAATCACTCAAATGCCTTGAAATGTCCTTGAACTCTACTATTTTCTGTTGGCCTTAGCACAGTTGATATAGACCTAAATCATTATAAATTGTTGTGCCTTTATTTGGTGCAGCATATGCACATCAATTTTATACAAATTTTCTAATACTGATTTCTCCATTATCTCAGTCTAGCATTTCTGAAGTAGAATTTTAACATTAAATAAGTATTTTTCATAAACTTTTAGTCCTTGAAAACTGTAGAAAAGTATTTTAGAAGTCCTTGAAAAGTCCTTGAATGTTACTCAAACTTGCCTGTATGAACGAGTTGAGGGACATATGGTGGCAACACGAGAAAACCAGACTCTTGTATTTGAACAACACAGGCATAGACCAGCCTGCGCATTAGCACAGTCTGATCAGTGCCTTTGTTAATAGTAGGATAGCTTAACTTACCTCAAAAATAGTTCAAGACTCTAGCTAGTCTCTGTAGCTGAGCAGACTTGGTCAGAAACCCTTAAGACAGGTTTTGTTGTGACAAGGCCCATATATACACAGATTCAAAAGTTAAGCACCACCTATACTTTTGCTGAAACTATTTTCAAACTACTGTGAAGAAATTTTATTGAGCATGAAAAATCATTATCTGTTGTGAAACTCTGCATTGATATTTAAATGAATTTTTTTTTTTTTAATCTCCCCGTAGCATGATGTGCAGAGGGTCGGGGAGGGCCATCCCTCTGTTCTCATCTTACAATAATTATATACAGTTGTATGTTACTCATTCTCACACCTTTCATTCTTCAGTGTATGTACATACATGTATATTAATACGGTATGAGAAGTATTAGATTGTTTTAAGTATTACTAGAGTAAAGTTACAGAGAAGATTTATTTTAAATAAAGAAGAAAAATAGAAGGAAGAGAGGGTATCTAGAGAGTATATGGGGTGTGAGCGCGACACAGGTTAGCAAATGCTGAGTTCTATTTTATTTGCTATTTTTTTTTTATAAACAGTTATTAAAATCTTTAGTCTGCCGTTTTATCTAATAAGTTATGGTAATTTTGCCAATTTAATGAAAATTTAAAAATGCATGTGATATTCAGATTTTATGACAAAACCATGAGTTTTCGTGACTTATCAAAACTTCTCGGGATTGCCCAGGAATCTTCACGAAGTAATCTCCAACATCTTGAATCAAATGTTGTGCCCTTTTCATACATAATTTTCAACATTTTTTCATCTACGCAAAATTGCAACGAAAATAAGGTAACCCCTATGTGCTTTTTGTTAAATTCACAACCACACACTTTGGCAAAATAGCATGGTTGTTTCACCATCCTACCCCTATATGATACATTTATCTTTAATTATAAGGTAAATTTACATCACACATCCTTGTTTTTAAATATTTATCTATGAAGATAGTGGTGCTTAACTGTTGACTCTGTGTATACATATATTATGTTTGCCATCTGTGAAGGCTCTGGCAAGACTGCAGGTAAGTGCAGACTTGTCTTAGTCTTTGCTAGTTGCCTGTATGATAAGTTCAAAAATCTCATGAGCTGGCTCAAGTTCTGTTTTTGTCATCTGGGTCTCAACGTGAGAAAACATGTCTTTGGTGGTTTGCGAACAACAAAGGCGCAGACCAGCCTGCTCATCCACGTAGACTGATCAGGACCTTTGTTTTTGGCCTATTGGAAAGTATAATATCTAAACTTGCTACAAGTGAAATTACAATTTTCTAGCTAGGAGCTGAGGAGACTGGTTTGAGTTTGACTTTGTTGGAAACCTCCGAAGACAGGTTTTGTCATGGTGAGGCCCATCTAATGTAGTTATTATATGAATATAGTGATAATTCTGTGATGTATACCTATTAATATTTCTAGATGATAGTGCGTGTACCAACTATAGTGGTAAAACTAGAAGGTGGGGTTGGTAGAAGAACAGTTCCATTGTTAATTACTGAGCTCTCATTTGAGGGAGAAGTGAGAGATTGGAGTGGAAAGGTAGGTTTGTAAATAGAGGATCTTACATGAGTGCTCATGCAATATTGAACTTATTAAATGAGCTGGCAAAAAAGATAAATCTTAGATTTGATTGCTTTTTAGCAATAAATTCAATAATACAGGAGCACAAATGTTAGATTCTCTTATCATATGACATTAAAATTACTTTAAAATCACAATTTAGGCGTGAAAGAAATATGATTTTGTCATATAAAATATATGCAACATTTTTTGGGCATCATTTCATAACATTACTTGATATGTAACCCACTAGTGGTTTATCAATTTTAATCTGTGGCATAAGACCTAGATGCGACATCATGTGATAAGATTAGTAATTTGTGTTGCTGTTTTTAGAGCATTATTGAACCTCTATGTTATTGAATATCTCATCTTTTGATTAACTTGTAAATGATTTTCTTTCAGTTATCTGTAGAAAGTTGTCTGAGACTAGAAGTGGCCTACTACAATGAGTCCCTCTCAGTATGGGAACCATTACTGGAACCCGTCATGGATAACGGCAAATACAGACGCTGGGAACTACAGTTAGAGGTAAACTTTTGTAATTTTTTGACAAGGTCATATGTTTAAAGTCATCAGAAATTAATGAGCCTGAGATAAATGTCAATGAGAGAGCAGGGTGAATAAGAACCAGGGTATTTTCAGTTTTTAGCCAGTTTATTAAACACAGTTATGTATAACCAGGAAATGCCACAATCACAGGCTAATGCACAGCACTATGAGGAAGAGACACAGAATTCAGACACCCACATGACAACAAGGCCACAATTATAGTAAATCAATCAGGCCTTGAGATTATAAAACTTTTTTCACTCAACTCAGCTGAGCACGATATTTATCCTACTCATAAATGTTAAAATGCCAACAATTGTTGGCATTTTAACATTTATAAGCATGATGAATACAACACCTGAGAGACTTAAAGCAAGAAACTTCTTAATTTGTCAGTATTTTACTGTTCATGAGCATTTGAAATTTTGTGCTCAGTTGAGTTAAGCATCAAAAAAGTTTTATAACCTCGGGGCCATCTCTCTTCCTCAGCAATATTATTACAAAACTAGAAAGGACACTAAGAACTACATGACAAAACAAGGACCCAACACAAAACTTCCTAAAAATGGGAGGAAGAACAAACAATAGAGCCACAAAAAATGAATCCACCCTTAGAATAGGCAGCAGCCAAGGCCACCAAAGGGCTTAAATGATGTTGGCTGGCTGGATTTTTTGCCCAAGATCCTTTTTCTAAAACTTAATAGCAGATAAGCTTATACTTGTGTTGACTTTTAATGCCTTGTCTTTACATTATTTAGATATGAGCCTTGATGCTACAAAACCTGTCTTCCGGGTTTCCGACAACCAGTCTCCTCAGCTACAGAGACTAGCTACAAAATTGAAATTTTGTATGTAGCAAATCTAGATATGATACTTTCCAATAAGCGAATAACAAAGGTGCTGATCAGACTGTAAAGATGCTGATCTGCCCCTTTGTCGTTCGCAAACCAATGAAGATAGGTTTTCTCCCGGCGAGGCCCATATTGATTTGAGGATAGAAGATATGTTTTAATTCATGTCATTCTCTGCCAACAGGTAACAAAGAACGAAGATATTGATTTGAGTATAGAAGATGATGATACGGAGTCAGTTAAGTTACCACCTCCTAGAATGTCAATAAATGTGAAATCTACAGATGCCCTCCAGCTTACCATGACTAAAGCTTGCTTGGAAGTATTGACAAATTTAGGCAAGGTAGGTTCAAGCAAAAAAGAGGGACATGTTATGTGTATGGTAACACTCAACTGATGCCCTATAATCATGGCTAAATACTGTAAATTCGGAAATTTTTGTGAGGACTTTATTTTTCGTGAAACTTCGCACATGCGAAGTTTCGTAAAAATAAAACCCTCGCAAAATAGCAAAATCACTCTGTCTTTTATTGATATAGGTAACACTTGCCTTAGTAGCGAATTTTTCACTTGTCTTTTAATGCCTTTCGGGAAAATAAAATTCTCGTGAAAATTTCTGAATCTACTGTATTGACATATTTAGGGTTGGGTGAAGCAAGAGGGACATATTTCTAGGTGCATTGTTGCACTCAAAAGCTGCCCTCTATTAAATTATGACTATTAATGTGAGTTTGGAAATATTGACATATTTGAGCAAGGTTTGCTGGAGCAAGGAACAGGGAACTATTACTGTGTGCATGGTTACACTCACAGATGCTCTGTAGAAAACCATGACTTAAAAGCCAGTTTGGAAGTATTGACAAATTTATGCAATATACAGTCAGGTGCCAAATTTAAGTTCACAGACTAAAAAAAGTGCATATTTTTAACACATATAATATTATAAACCTGCAAAAAAAGGCTTACAGCATTTATAAAGATTATGTTTGGATACATCATTATCACCCCTATCATTACAAATGTTCAGAAATGTTTTCTCCATACTGGCGGTGGTTGCCTAGGAGCAAGACAAAAATGGCTAATTTTGCCTTATCTAGTACAATAAAACAATTGCCATGGCAACAAGACATTCAATAATAATTTGATTTTATGCTATATAACATGTATGACTTATTGATGTATTTCTGTGTGGTTTAAATTTAATTTCTATCAATTACAAAGTAAAAAATTCAACATTTCTTCATAAAATTGCTCAAGAAAGGATGAAGATTCCAGTGATTTTCAAAACTACTTTATCTTTGTTTCCTTGACAACATCATTTTGAATGCTCAATTCTAACTTTTCAAAGATATTTTACTGACAGATTATGTATGTTTTAAGGCCTTTAGTATAATTTGAAGTACATATGTCTATTAATCATATGTAGTTATTCATATTTGTCTTCCACTCCATCAATTTATGTAGTTTGAAATGCGAGAGATTCTATTTACATTTTTGCATTTTACATTATTTAGCTAATATGAAGTAGACACACATTGATATTATTAAATTTAATGGCAGTGTATCAGTACATACTTACACATGTTAATTTTTCCTAAAATTAGATTTCTTCTTGCTATGTATCAGTACATACATACACTATGTAAATGTTTCTTTTTGTTCAGGCATTTGGTGAAGCCTACCAGCTTGTAGAGCCTACACAGAAAGCGGGAGAACTGATGGCTCCCTACATGATTTACAACACAACTGGGCTCGATCTCACACTGAAACTGGATAGTGCTTTTGAGGTAAGTACATTTATATAACATCATAAGGAACATCATTAACATCAATTATTGATTATTTAGGTCAACCTTTGTGATCATTGTACTTCACAAATGAGCCACGACGTATGATTTCCAACAATGTGTTATTTTGACAAGTGTAGACTCAGACGAGCAGGTGGAGCCTCTTTTTAAGCTTAGAAACTCTGAATGATGTTTGGTCAGTAGCTTAACAGTTATAGAATATTCAAGTGACTAGCAAAGGCTCTGATCAGAATGTGCATATGTGCCAGCTGGTCTGAGGCTTTGCTAGTTACACATACCACATTTTTGGAAATCTCATGTTGTGGCTCAAATATGTATTGTGTTTCTTATCCTGTGTAAATATTTAACAGTACAGACCCTCATGAGGAGCCTTGTCTAACCTGTTTGACAATATACACATCAATAAGGCTTTCAGTGTCATAATACCTGAGAAACCTAGCAGTCTCCATCAAACAGGTAATCTAATTTGGAAGGACCCTTTTCCTATATAGGGTATACAGTCTTTAAAGGAAATTTTATAATTGGTTATTCTTATATCAGCAATTTTATGCTGTAAGAAATTTGCATAAAAGAAACATGAACAAATAATAATAGAAAAAGTAATTAAAATACAAAAAGTGTTTGTTATACATGTATCATACCCCTGTTTTTAGAAAGAAAAAAGTCATATTATATTGGGGTGGGTTGTAAACTCTATGTATCCAGATAACTCCTACAGTTTACATTTGATTGAGCTGATACTTAGTGGATAGTAAAACCAAGAATGGTGTGAAGGTTACTTGTAGTGGTGGGACATCGGTTGGAAATCATAATCGTTCATCGGTTGGAATCGGCATCTTCACCAGCGAAGGTTTCGTCGTATCTACCTTTTGACAAACCCTTCACCTCACGACCCTCAAAATTTATTATTAGCGACGACTAATCGACCAATGAAAACGCCAGGAAGGATTTTTTCGATAATCCCTTCCTGCCAATCAGATTAAACGTAGCAGTTTATCGGCATCTTATACACCGCCTGTTAAGTTTCCATAAGTCCAGATAAGCAAAGATTTTGGTCGTAAAATTATTTATTTTTCTTCCTTTCTTCAGTTAAAAATTATGTTATGGGTGCTCAAAAAAAACATCTTAATGTGACAGTTCTTTTGAGCACATTAAACGTATATTTTAGTTGTTAAATAAGAAAACTGAATGAAAATTAATTATGCCGTCTTATCTGGAGGCCTGGTGTTTATCGATTTTTCGCACCGCTTTATGATTGATCATATTAATTGTTACTATTTTCGTCTTATGGCGTACACAATCGGAAGAAAGTATCATTGTGAGGCCAAGGGTTAAGATAGCGAATCGCAACCCTTGGTATGACAAGATGGGAATCGGTTGCTGCTGTCGATGTGATTTTCTGATTATAATCGATTCCAAATGAGTTTGCTTTTGCATGCATGCTTCACTCTTAATTCTTGAAAAATCCATGTATCCATGGTAATCATGGACTAAAAATGGCTGCTTTTTATTATGGCACTCCCAGTGCCTTCCATATAATTATTTTGTATCGTAGTGTCTTAATATGTGGTTTGGCAACTTTCTTAAGTTTTATCAAAGTATCTTTTACAATCTTGTTTGGAAATGCTGACAATAATTTTATAGTCTCAATGGTATTCTAAAGACTCATTTCACAGGCCTTTCTCAAAAAATGTTAACAGCTTTCAAGTTATTAACTGTAATTTATTTCTGTTTAGAAACTAAATGTGTCGAGACACATACAAGCAAAGAAACATCAACAAACAGTGCTTTTCCATGATAGAAAAATTTATGTCTCACATGTACATATCAAAGCTACATGAGAAAGATTTTAACGAACTCAGAAACAACCTAGATGTCATTCTATGACTAAAGAATATGAGAAATAAGTTTAAATCTTAGCTGAACTTAAAACCCATAATATTTAACCGATCATCGATTATGACAAAACATAATCAATTATCGTATCAGTTGACCTCTAGCGATTAGTTAATCGATTATTGCCGATTATTGGTACATCACTAGTTACTATGCAACCATTTTCAATCAGCTGACTAACATAATAAATGCTTGCTGTGCTCTTGTTCTCTAAGAAATATTTAGGATTTATTTTCTTTTCTATTTTTAAATAAATTTCATTTCTGAAGGAGTTCACTCAGCTACAGAGGCTTTAAAATAATAATAGTCAACAATTGGGCCTTGACATGAGAAAACCTGTCGACTGTGTTTGCGAACAACAAAGGTTCAGACCAGCCTGATCAGCACCTTTGTTATTCGCTTATTGGGAAGTATCATATCTAGACTTGCTATAAACAAAATTTCAATTTTCTAGCTAGTCTATGTAGCTTAGGAGTTTGGTTTGAGTCTCACTTTGTCGGGGGCCCCGAAGACAGGTTTTGTCACATTGAGGTCTACCACTGTCATGAAACTGTCCTTTTGTCAGTTTAACCATTACCTTCATGAATATTCATGCTAGCCCCCACCCACTTTGAATATTTATATAAATTAATTTTCCTTTTGGTACACAGAGCAAAGAAATTGCATTTGTACTTGTCAGGTCCACTTATGTAGGATCAGATATATTATATTTCCATAAACAAACAGAGTACACCCTGATCAGGCAGCTCTTACAAGAGCTGCCTGAACTGGGTCTGCTCTGTTTGTAAAAGCATCAAAAGGTGTCTCTATGGGGTAAGGAGTTAACCAGAATATAATTAATGACACAACTGCAGTCATGCCATGGGCGTAGAATTTCTGAAATACCGGAATTTAAATGGACGAAATGTTTTGAAAATCATTAAGGCTCAATAAAGAATTGGGAGTGCAGTGGCTCAGTGGTAGAGTGCTTGACTCGAGAAAAAAGGGGCCGTGGGTTTGAGCCTCACAAGGGTCACTGTGTTGTGTCCTTGAGCATTTAAGAACATTAATCCTAGCTAAGTACCGGTTCAACCCAGGAAGCCCTGTCCCTTAATAACTGAAAGATTGTTGACGGAACGTAAAGAATCAAACCAAACAAACAAACAAATCAATAAAGAATTTGGTATACTGCCTGATAGCATAAAATATAGCCTATAAACTATTTCCTTTGGTGTAATGGTGTGGTTTACTGTAAGAGTAACTGTGTCACACTGGTTTGGCTTACTGTAAGAGTAACTGTGTCACACTGGTTTGGCTTACTGTAAGAGTAACTGTGTCACGTCGGTGTTGCTTACTGTAAGAGTAACTGTGTCACGTCGGTGTTGCTTACTGTAAGAGTAACTGTGTCACGTCGGTGTTGCTTACTGTAAGAGTTACTGTGTCACGTCGGTGTTGCTTACTGTAAGAGTAACTGTGTCACACTGGTTTGGCTTACTGTAAGAGTAACTGTGTCACGTCGGTGTTGCTTACTGTAAGAGTTACTGTGTCACGTCGGTGTTGCTTACTGTAAGAGTAACTGTGTCACACTGGTTTGGCTTACTGTAAGAGTAACTGTGTCACGTCGGTGTTGCTTACTGTAATAGTTACTGTGTCACGTCGGTGTTGCTTACTGTAAGAGTAACTGTGTCACGTCGGTGTTGCTTACTGTAAGAGTTACTGTGTCACATTGTTGTATATTTCTCACAGATGCCTTCCGATGCTGACAGCGGAAGGGTAAGATTGCTGTCAGGGGCCACTCTACCACTTCAAGAAAGAAAGGGGCCAGAAATGAAGAAACAGATGTCAGTCATTAAAGCAGCTTTAGTAGGAGATGAAAAGAAAATGATATTTCAGGTCAGTATACACAAGATTAATCATCTGACTAATAGATTATTTGGAGTGAACATACAATATTGAAAATAACAAGACTACAGTCTGGAGTGAACCTACAATATTGAAAACAACAAGACTACATTGCAATCTCTATAAAGCTATCTTTGGGCTCCATATGAATGGATCGTGCTATAAAGAGACAATTTTACAAATTGTAGGAAAATGATCATATTTTACAAAGGAATTATAGGAAAATGACCATAAAATGTTCATTTTCCTATATTTCCTTTGTAAAATCCCATGATAAAAATAATTTTGGTAAACAAAACATGACTGTGTTATATCCAAATCAGTGTTAATGAGGTATGTTATGTACAATTGTTTCGCAGGGAGATAGTTTTCATATCTTGAGGAGTGAAATAGTTCACTAGAGATGATATCAGTTTTTGATATCACACTAGGAGATATGATTTTGCTGTAACTACTTTTTACATTACACATTGAGAGTAGAAAATAACTCTTGACATATGGGTCCTTGTCTTTTACAGGGGAATTCGGGAATTTTCTCCCAGGCAAAGATAAACAAACCTTGTCTTAGCTCTCTATTCCCATGTCAATTTTGTCTGATAAAATGAGGTCACTATTGTCATTTGCAATGTACATAATTCTGAATGTCCAACAATGACATTTAAATTAAACATCAGACAAAGACACTTACCTTTTTTTTGAGGATCATAGCTTTTGTAATCTAATAATTCAAAACCAATTACACTATTGAAATGAGCGGAACTGAAAATAACAAGCTCAATAATTCCCCAGTTAAAAGTACCACGATACAAAGTCGGCAGTCATTGTTGTTGTTGATGTATGTTGTACTATATGTCGGTGGCTTTACAGCACACCCTTTCAGCCACAAGACAGGAAGGGTAGTTTCACGACAGGCCTACGAGCAGGGTTCAACCAGCATGCTGGCAAACTTTAAACAAAGCGGTTGTGAGTGGCAGGGCAGCAGGGCTAAGTCACATGTTGTCATCATTTGCGTGTGAATGGTCTACTACACACTATATTTATCATGGTCACTAAAAAAATGTGATTTTTTCTTCTTTTTTTTTTTTATTAAACATCACTGAAAGGTATATAATATATACAAAAAGTTAACTGTATTTCCGTGATATGAAAATCGTGTCACAAAGGAATGGTGGTGATTCAGTAAACAATGAGTCTGCAGGAATGGTGTTGATTCTGTAAACAATGAGTCCTGTGGACTCATTGTTTACCGAATCACCACCATTACTTCGTGACATAATTTTCATGTCAAGGAAACACAGTTTACTAATCTGTATGTGTTATACACAATGGCACAATGACAGCTGTAGTGATTTCTTAATCTGAAAATGCCATCCGCTTAAGTCATCTTCTGCACATATTTACTAACATTATTGACTAATGTAACTATAGAGGCAAACAGTGTAGACTCAATCAGGTTCTACACCGTGTATCGAAGAGGCTTCTAAAACAATTCAACAGATGACAAAAGCAGACAACTTTTGTTATAAGTAATCTTTGGTTCTCAAATGGAGCTGTGATTTAACCAATTTTAGGTGGATCAGTTCAATGCTGTTAGGGAGCTGGTGGTGAAGAGAGCTGAAAAGAGATTATTTCATGTGAACAATAAAACCTACCCTGCTGATATCTGGGCTGTTGTATGTGATACTGAATCCCATGCTGGCTTCAAGAAAATAACCTTCAGATCTAGTGTGCAGGTAGGTAACCATGACTACCACTATTGTTAGGGAGCTGATATCTGGACTGTTGTATGTGATACTGAATCCCATGCTGGTTTCAAGAAAATAACCTACAGATCTAGTGTGCAGGTAGGTAACCATGACTACCACTATTGTAAGGGAGCTGATATCTGGGCTGTTGTCTGTGATACAGAATCCCATGCTGCCTTCAAGAAAACAACCTTCAGATCCAGTGTGCAGGTAGGTAACCGTGACTACCACTATTGTTAGGGAGCTGATATCTGGGCTGTTGTATGTGATACTGAATCCCATGCTGGTTTCAAGAAAATAACCTTCAGATCTAGTGTGCAGGTAGGTAACCATGACTGCCACTATTGTTAGGGAGCTGATATCTGGGCTGTTGTCTGTGATACAGAATCCCATGCTGCCTTCAAGAAAACAACCTTCAGATCCAGTGTGCAGGTAGGTAACCTTGACTACCACTATTGTTAGGGAGCTGATATCTGGGCTGTTGTCTGTGATACTGAATCCCATGCTGGCTTCAAGAAAATAACCTTCAGATCTAGTGTGCAGGTAGGTTACCATGACTACCACTATTGTTAGGGAGCTGATATCTGGACTGTTGTATGTGATACTGAATCCCATGCTGCCTTCAAGAAAATAACCTACAGATCTAGTGTGCAGGTAGGTAACCGTGACTACCACTATTGTTAGGGAGCTGATATCTGGGCTGTTGTCTGTGATACAGAATCCCATGCTGCCTTCAAGAAAATAACCTTCAGATCCAGTGTGCAGGTAGGTAACCGTGACTACCACTATTGTTAGGGAGCTGATATCTGGGCTGTTGTATGTGATACTGAATCCCATGCTGGTTTCAAGAAAATAACCTTCAGATCTAGTGTGCAGGTAGGTAACCATGACTACCACTATTGTTAGGGAGCTGATATCTTGGCTGTTGTCTGTGATACAGAATCACATGCTGCCTTCAAGAAAATAACCTTCAGATCCAGTGTGCAGGTAGGTAACTGTCACTACCACTATTGTTAGGGAGCTGATATCTGGGCTGTTGTCTGTGATACTAAATCCCATGCTGCCTTCAAGAAAATAACCTTCAGATCCAGTGTGCAGGTAGGTAACCATGACTACCACTATTATTAGGGAGCTAATATCTGGGCTGTTGTATGTGATACTAAATCCCATGCTGGCTTCAAGAAAATAACCTTCAGATCTAGTGTGCAGATAGGTCACTGTGACTACCACTATTATTAGGGAGCTAATATCTGGGCTGTTGTATGTGATACAGAATCCCATGCTGCCTTCAAGAAAACAACCTTCAGATCTAGTGTGCAGGTAGGTAACCTTGACTACCACTATTGTTAGGGAGCTGATATCTGGACTGTTGTCTGTGATACAGAATCCCATGCTGGCTTCAAGAAAATAACCTTCAGATCTAGTGTGCAGGTAGGTCACTGTGACTACCACTATTGTAATGCCCAGGTCACACATTCACGGACTGGAATGCCGGATTAGCCACGGAAATAATCCGGCATCATTCGTGGCAATCCATATTGGTCGGTAGCTTTCCGTATTGTATCCATAATAATACATAGTGGTACTTACCCATATGTATATAACACATCTGTATCAGACTACGGAAATTGGCATTCCTGGGTCATCCGTGAGATTTAATCCGTGGTAGAACCACGAGGTGATCCATGAATGTGTGACCTGGGCATAAGGGAGCTGATATCTGGGCTGTTGTATGTGATACTGAATCCCATGCTGGCTTCAAGAAAATAACCTTCAGATCTAGTGTGCAGGTAGGTTACCATGACTACCACTATTGTTAGGGAGCTGATATCTGGGCTGTTGTATGTGATACTGAATCACATGCTGGCTTCAAGAAAATAACCTTCAGATCTAGTGCGCAGGTAGGTTACCATGACTACCACTATTGTTAGGGAGCTGATATCTGAGCTGTTGTATGTGATACTGAATCCCATGCTGGCTTCAAGAAAATAACCTTCAGATCAAGTGTACAGGTAGGTTACCATGACTACCACTATTGTTAGGGAGCTGATTTCTGGGCTGTTGTCTTTGATACCGAATCCCATGCTGGCTTCAAGAAAATAACCTTCAGATCTAGTGTGCAGGTAGGTAACCGTGACTACCACTATTGTAAGTGAGCTGATATCTGGGTTGTTGTATGTGATACAGAATCCCATGCTGGCTTCAAGAAAATAACCTTCAGATCTAGTGTGCAAGTAGGTTACCATGACTACCACTATTGTAAGGGAGCTGATATCTGGGCTGTTGTATGTGATACTGAATCCCATGCTGGCTTCAAGAAAATAACCTTCAGATCCAGTGTGCAGGTAGGTTACCATGACTACCACTATTGTTAGGGAGCTGATATCTGGGCTGTTGTATGTGATACTGAATCGCATGCTGGCTTCAAGAAAACAACCTTCAGATCAAGTGTGCAGGTAGGTTACCATGACTGCCACCATTGTTAGGGAGCTGATATCTGGGCTGTTGTATGTGATACAGAATCCCATGCTGGCTTCAAGAAAATAGCCTTCAGATCTAGTGTGCAGGTAGGTAACCATGACTACCACTATTGTTAGGGAGCCGATATCTGGGCTGTTGTATGTGATACTGAATCCCATGCTGGCTTCAAGAAAACAACCTTCAGATCCAGTGTGCAGGTAAGTAACCATGACTACCACGTTTATTAGGGACCTGATATCTGGGCTGTTGTATGTGATATTAAATCCCATGCTGGCTTTAAGAAAATAACCTTCAGATCTAGTGTGCAGGTAGGTAACCGTGACTACCACTATTAATAGGGAGCTGATATCTGGTCTGTTGTCTTTGATACTGAATCCCATGCTGCCTTCAAGAAAATAACCTTCAGATCAAGTGTGCAGGTAGGTAACCATGACTAGCACTATTGTTAGGGAGCTGATATCTGGGCTGTTGTATGTGATACTGAATCCCATGCTGGTTTCAAGAAAATAACCTTCAGATCTAGTGTGCAGGTAGGTAACCATGACTACCACTATTGTTAGGGAGCTGATATCTGGGCTGTTGTATGCGATACTGAATCCCATGCTGGCTTCAAGAAAATAACCTTCAGATCCAGTGCGCAGGTAGGTAACCATGACTACCACTATTGTTAGGGAGCTGATATCTGGGCTGTTGTCTGTGATACAGAATCCCATGCTGACTTCAAGAAAATAGCCTTCAGATCCAGTGTGCAGGTAGGTAACCATGACTACCAATATTGTTAGGGAGCTGATATCTGGGCTGTTGTCTGTGTGATATCTGGGCTGTTGTCTGTGATACAGAATCCCATGCTGCCTTCAAGAAAACAACCTTCAGATCTAGTGTGCAGGTAGGTAACCTTGACTACCACTATTGTTAGGGAGCTGATATCTGGACTGTTGTCTGTGATACAGAATCCCATGCTGGCTTCAAGAAAATAACCTTCAGATCTAGTGTGCAGGTAGGTCACTGTGACTACCACTATTGTAATGCCCAGGTCACACATTCACGGACTGGAATGCCGGATTAGCCACGGAAATAATCCGGCATCATTCGTGGCAATCCATATTGGTCGGTAGCTTTCCGAATTGTATCCATAATCATACTTAGTGGTACTTAACCATATGTATATAACACATCTGTATCAGACTACGGAAATTGGCATTCCTGGGTCATCCGTGAGATTTAATCCATGGTAGAACCACGAGGTGATCCATGAATATGTGACCTGGGCATAAGGGAGCTGATATCTGGGCTGTTGTATGTGATACTGAATCCCATGCTGGCTTCAAGAAAATAACCTTCAGATCTAGTGTGCAGGTAGGTTACCATGACTACCACTATTGTTAGGGAGCTGATATCTGGACTGTTGTATGTGATACTGAATCACATGCTGGCTTCAAGAAAATAACCTTCAGATCTAGTGTGCAGGTAGGTTACTATGACTACCACTATTGTTAGGGAGCTGATATCTGGGCTGTTGTATGTGATACTGAATCCCATGCTGGCTTCAAGAAAATAACCTTCAGATCTAGTGTACAGGTAGGTAACCTTGACTACCACTATTGTTAGGGAGCTGATATCTGGGCTGTTGTCTGTGATACTGAATCTCATGCTGGCTTCAAGAAAATAACCTTCAGATCTAGTGTGCAGGTAGGTAACCTTGACTACCACTATTGTTAGGGAGCTGATATCTGGGCTGTTGTATGTGATACTGAATCCCATGCTGGCTTCAAGAAAACAACCTTCAGATCCAGTGTGCAGGTAAGTAACCATGACTATCACGTTTATTAGGGAGCTGATATCTGGGCTGTTGTATGTGATATTAAATCCCATGCTGGCTTTAAGAAAATAACCTTCAGATCTAGTGTGCAGGTAGGTAACAGTGACTACCACTATTAATAGGGAGCTGATATCTGGTCTGTTGTCTTTGATACTGAATCCCATGCTGCCTTCAAGAAAATAACCTTCAGATCAAGTGTGCAGGTAGGTAACCATGACTAGCACTATTGTTAGGGAGCTGATATCTGGGCTGTTGTATGTGATACTGAATCCCATGCTGGTTTCAAGAAAATAACCTTCAGATCTAGTGTGCAGGTAGGTAACCATGACTACCACTATTGTTAGGGAGCTGATATCTGGGCTGTTGTATGCGATACTGAATCCCATGCTGGTTTCAAGAAAATAACCTTCAGATCTAGTGTGCAGGTAGGTAACCATGACTACCAATATTGTTAGGGAGCTGATATCTGGGATGTTGTCTGTGATACAGAATCCCATGCTGCCTTCAAGAAAATAACCTTCAGATCCAGTGTGCAGGTAGGTAACCGTGACTACCACTATTGTTAGGGAGCTGATATCTGGTCTGTTGTCTTTGATACTGAATCCCATGCTGGCTTCAAGAAAATAACCTTCAGATCAAGTGTGCAGGTAGGTAACCATGACTACCACTATTGTAAGGGAGCTGATATCTGGGCTGTTGTATGTGATACTGAATCCCATGCTGGTTTCAAGAAAATAACCTTCAGATCAAGTGTGCAGGTAGGTAACCATGACTACCACTATTGTTAGGGAGCTGATATCTGGGCTGTTGTATGCGATACTGAATCCCATGCTGGCTTCAAGAAAATAACCTTCAGATCCAGTGTGCAGGTAGGTAACCATGACTACCACTATTGTTAGGGAGCTGATATCTGGGCTGTTGTCTGTGATACAGAATCCCATGCTGACTTCAAGAAAATAACCTTCAGATCCAGTGTGCAGGTAGGTAACCATGACTACCAATATTGTTAGGGAGCTGATATCTGGGCTGTTGTCTGTTATACAGAATCCCATGCTGCCTTCAAGAAAACAACCTTCAGATCTAGTGTGCAGGTAGGTAACCTTGACTACCACTATTGTTAGGGAGCTGATATCTGGACTGTTGTCTGTGATACAGAATCCCATGCTGGCTTCAAGAAAATAACCTTCAGATCTAGTGTGCAGGTAGGTCACTGTGACTACCACTATTGTAATGCCCAGGTCACACATTCACGGACTGGAATGCCGGATTAGCCACGGAAATAATCCGGCATCATTCGTGGCAATCCATATTGGTCGGTAGCTTTCCGAATTGTATCCATAATCATACTTAGTGGTACTTAACCATATGTATATAACACATCTGTATCAGACTACGGAAATTGGCATTCCTGGGTCATCCGTGAGATTTAATCCATGGTAGAACCGCGAGGTGATCCATGAATATGTGACCTGGGCGTAAGGGAGCTGATATCTGGGCTGTTGTATGTGATACTGAATCCCATGCTGGCTTCAAGAAAATAACCTTCAGATCTAGTGTGCAGGTAGGTTACCATGACTACCACTATTGTTAGGGAGCTGATATCTGGACTGTTGTATGTGATACTGAATCACATGCTGGCTTCAAGAAAATAACCTTCAGATCTAGTGTGCAGGTAGGTTACTATGACTACCACTATTGTTAGGGAGCTGATATCTGGGCTGTTGTATGTGATACTGAATCCCATGCTGGCTTCAAGAAAATAACCTTCAGATCTAGTGTACAGGTAGGTAACCTTGACTACCACTATTGTTAGGGAGCTAATATCTGGGCTGTTGTCTGTGATACTGAATCTCATGCTGGCTTCAAGAAAATAACCTTCAGATCTAGTGTGCAGGTAGGTAACCTTGACTACCACTATTGTAAGGGAGCTGATATCTGGGCTGTTTTATGTGATACTGAATCCCATGCTGGCTTCATGAAAATAACCTTCAGATCTAGTGTGCAGGTAGGTAACCGTGACTACCACTATTGTTAGGGAGCTGATATCTGGGCTGTTGTCTGTGATACTGAATCACATGCTGGCTTCAAGAAAATAACCTTCAGATTTAGTGTGCAAGTAGGTTACCATGACTACCACTATTGTTAGGGAGCTGATATCTGGGCTGTTGTCTGTGATACTGAATCCCATGCTGGCTTCAAGAAAATAACCTTCAGATCTAGTGTGCAGGTAGGTAACCATGACTACCACTATTGTTAGGGAGCTGATATCTGGGCTGTTGTATGTGATACTGAATCCCATGCTGGCTTCAAGAAAATAATCTTCAGATCCAGTGTGCAGGTAGGTAACCATGACTACCACTATTATAAGGGAGCTAATCTCTGGTCTGTTGTATGTGATACTAAATCCCATGCTGGCTTCAAGAAAATAACCTTCAGATCTAGTGTGCAAGTAGGTAACCGTGACTACCACTATTAATAGGGAGCTGATATCTGGTCTGTTGTATGTGATACTGAATCCCATGCTGGCTTCACAAAAATAACCTTCAGATCTAGTGTACAGGTAGGTAACCGTGACTACCACTATTAATAGGGAGCTGATATCTGGTCTGTTGTCTTTGATACTGAATCCCATGCTGCCTTCAAGAAAATAACCTTCAGATCAAGTGTGCAGGTAGGTAACCATGACTAGCACTATTGTTAGGGAGCTGATATCTGGGCTGTTGTATGTGATACTGAATCCCATGCTGGTTTCAAGAAAATAACCTTCAGATCTAGTGTGCAGGTAGGTAACCATGACTACCACTATTGTTAGGGAGCTGATATCTGGGCTGTTGTATGCGATACTGAATCCCATGCTGGTTTCAAGAAAATAACCTTCAGATCTAGTGTGCAGGTAGGTAACCATGACTACCAATATTGTTAGGGAGCTGATATCTGGGATGTTGTCTGTGATACAGAATCCCATGCTGCCTTCAAGAAAATAACCTTCAGATCCAGTGTGCAGGTAGGTAACCGTGACTACCACTATTGTTAGGGAGCTGATATCTGGTCTGTTGTCTTTGATACTGAATCCCATGCTGGCTTCAAGAAAATAACCTTCAGATCAAGTGTGCAGGTAGGTAAACATGACTACCACTATTGTTAGGGAGCTGATATCTGGGCTGTTGTATGTGATACTGAATCGCATGCTGGCTTCAAGAAAATAACCTTCAGATCTAGTGTGCAGGTAGGTAACCATGACTACCACTATTGTTAGGGAGCTGATATCTGGGCTGTTGTATGCAATACTGAATCCCATGCTGCCTTCAAGAAAATAACCTTCAGATCCAGTGTGCAGGTAGGTAACCGTGACTACCACTATTGTTAGGGAGCTGATATCTGGTCTGTTGTCTTTGATACTGAATCCCATGCTGGCTTCAAGAAAATAACCTTCAGATCAAGTGTGCAGGTAGGTAACCATGACTACCACTATTGTAAGGGAGCTGATATCTGGGCTGTTGTATGTGATACTGAATCCCATGCTGGTTTCAAGAAAATAACCTTCAGATCTAGTGTGCAGGTAGGTAACCATGACTACCACTATTGTTAGGGAGCTGATATCTGGGCTGTTGTATGCGATACTGAATCCCATGCTGGCTTCAAGAAAATAACCTTCAGATCCAGTGTGCAGGTAGGTAACCATGACTACCACTATTGTTAGGGAGCTGATATCTGGGCTGTTGTCTGTGATACAGAATCCCATGCTGACTTCAAGAAAATAACCTTCAGATCCAGTGTGCAGGTAGGTAACCATGACTACCAATATTGTTAGGGAGCTGATATCTGGGCTGTTGTCTGTGATACAGAATCCCATGCTGCCTTCAAGAAAACAACCTTCAGATCTAGTGTGCAGGTAGGTAACCTTGACTACCACTATTGTTAGGGAGCTGATATCTGGACTGTTGTCTGTGATACAGAATCCCATGCTGGCTTCAAGAAAATAACCTTCAGATCTAGTGTGCAGGTAGGTCACTGTGACTACCCTTATTGTAATGCCCAGGTCACACATTCACGGACTGGAATGCCGGATTAGCCACGGAAATAATCCGGCATCATTCGTGGCAATCCATATTGGTCGGTAGCTTTCCGTATTGTATCCATAATCATACTTAGTGGTACTTAACCATATGTATATAACACATCTGTATCAGACTACGGAAATTGGCATTCCTGGGTCATCCGTGAGATTTAATCCATGGTAGAACCGCGAGGTGATCCATGAATATGTGACCTGGGCATAAGGGAGCTGATATCTTGGCTGTTGTATGTGATACTGAATCCCATGCTGGCTTCAAGAAAATAACCTTCAGATCTAGTGTGCAGGTAGGTTACCATGACTACCACTATTGTTAGGGAGCTGATATCTGGACTGTTGTATGTGATACTGAATCACATGCTGGCTTCAAGAAAATAACCTTCAGATCTAGTGTGCAGGTAGGTTACTATGACTACCACTATTGTTAGGGAGCTGATATCTGGGCTGTTGTATGTGATACTGAATCCCATGCTGGCTTCAAGAAAATAACCTTCAGATCTAGTGTACAGGTAGGTAACCTTGACTACCACTATTGTTAGGGAGCTAATATCTGGGCTGTTGTCTGTGATACTGAATCTCATGCTGGCTTCAAGAAAATAACCTTCAGATCTAGTGTGCAGGTAGGTAACCTTGACTACCACTATTGTAAGGGAGCTGATATCTGGGCTGTTGTATGTGATACTGAATCCCATGCTGGCTTCATGAAAATAACCTTCAGATCTAGTGTGCAGGTAGGTAACCGTGACTACCACTATTGTTAGGGAGCTGATATCTGGGCTGTTGTCTGTGATACTGAATCACATGCTGGCTTCAAGAAAATAACCTTCAGATTTAGTGTGCAAGTAGGTTACCATGACTACCACTATTGTTAGGGAGCTGATATCTGGGCTGTTGTCTGTGATACAGAATCCCATGCTGGCTTCAAGAAAATAACCTTCAGATCTAGTGTGCAGGTAGGTAACCATGACTACCACTATTGTTAGGGAGCTGATATCTGGTCTGTTGTCTTTGATACTGAATCCCATGCTGGCTTCAAGAAAATAATCTTCAGATCCAGTGTGCAGGTAGGTAACCATGACTACCACTATTATAAGGGAGCTAATCTCTGGTCTGTTGTATGTGATACTAAATCCCATGCTGGCTTCAAGAAAATAACCTTCAGATCTAGTGTGCAAGTAGGTAACCGTGACTACCACTATTAATAGGGAGCTGATATCTGGTCTGTTGTATGTGATACTGAATCCCATGCTGGCTTCACAAAAATAACCTTCAGATCTAGTGTACAGGTAGGTAACCGTGACTACCACTATTAATAGGGAGCTGATATCTGGTCTGTTGTCTTTGATACTGAATCCCATGCTGCCTTCAAGAAAATAACCTTCAGATCAAGTGTGCAGGTAGGTAACCATGACTAGCACTATTGTTAGGGAGCTGATATCTGGGCTGTTGTATGTGATACTGAATCCCATGCTGGTTTCAAGAAAATAACCTTCAGATCTAGTGTGCAGGTAGGTAACCATGACTACCAATATTGTTAGGGAGCTGATATCTGGGATGTTGTCTGTGATACAGAATCCCATGCTGCCTTCAAGAAAATAACCTTCAGATCCAGTGTGCAGGTAGGTAACCGTGACTACCACTATTGTTAGGGAGCTGATATCTGGTCTGTTGTCTTTGATACTGAATCCCATGCTGGCTTCAAGAAAATAACCTTCAGATCAAGTGTGCAGGTAGGTAACCATGACTACCACTATTGTTAGGGAGCTGATATCTGGGCTGTTGTATAAGATACTGAATCGCATGCTGGCTTCAAGAAAATAACCTTCAGATCTAGTGTGCAGGTAGGTAACCATGACTACCACTATTGTTAGGGAGCTGATATCTGGGCTGTTGTATGCGATACTGAATCCCATGCTGGTTTCAAGAAAATAACCTTCAGATCTAGTGTGCAGGTAGGTAACCATGACTACCAATATTGTTAGGGAGCTGATATCTGGGCTGTTGTCTGTGATACAGAATCCCATGCTGCCTTCAAGAAAATAACCTTCAGATCCAGTGTGCAGGTAGGTAACCGTGACTACCACTATTGTTAGGGAGCTGATATCTGGGCTGTTGTATGTGATACTGAATCCCATGCTGGCTTCAAGAAAATAATCTTCAGATCCAGTGTGCAGGTAGGTAACCATGACTACCACTATTATAAGGGAGCTAATCTCTGGGCTGTTGTATGTGATACTAAATCCCATGCTGGCTTCAAGAAAATAACCTTCAGATCTAGTGTGCAAGTAGGTAACCGTGACTACCACTATTAATAGGGAGCTGATATCTGGTCTGTTGTATGTGATACTGAATCCCATGCTGGCTTCACAAAAATAACCTTCAGATCTAGTGTACAGGTAGGTAACCGTGACTACCACTATTAATAGGGAGCTGATTTCTGGTCTGTTGTCTTTGATACTGAATCCCATGCTGCCTTCAAGAAAATAACCTTCAGATCAAGTGTGCAGGTAGGTAACCATGACTAGCACTATTGTTAGGGAGCTGATATCTGGGCTGTTGTATGTGATACTGAATCCCATGCTGGTTTCAAGAAAATAACCTTCAGATCTAGTGTGCAGGTAGGTAACCATGACTACCACTATTGTTAGGGAGCTGATATCTGGGCTGTTGTATGCGATACTGAATCCCATGCTGGTTTCAAGAAAATAACCTTCAGATCTAGTGTGCAGGTAGGTAACCATGACTACCAATATTGTTAGGGAGCTGATATCTGGGATGTTGTCTGTGATACAGAATCCCATGCTGCCTTCAAGAAAATAACCTTCAGATCCAGTGTGCAGGTAGGTAACCGTGACTACCACTATTGTTAGGGAGCTGATATCTGGTCTGTTGTCTTTGATACTGAATCCCATGCTGGCTTCAAGAAAATAACCTTCAGATCAAGTGTGCAGGTAGGTAACCATGACTACCACTATTGTTAGGGAGCTGATATCTGGGCTGTTGTATGTGATACTGAATTGCATGCTGGCTTCAAGAAAATAACCTTCAGATCTAGTGTGCAGGTAGGTAACCATGACTACCACTATTGTTAGGGAGCTGATATCTGGGCTGTTGTATGCGATACTGAATCCCATGCTGGTTTCAAGAAAATAACCTTCAGATCTAGTGTGCAGGTAGGTAACCATGACTACCAATATTGTTAGGGAGCTGATATCTGGGCTGTTGTCTGTGATACAGAATCCCATGCTGCCTTCAAGAAAATAACCTTCAGATCCAGTGTGCAGGTAGGTAACCGTGACTACCATTATTGTTAGGGAGCTGATATCTGGGCTGTTGTATGTGATACTGTATCCCATGCTGGCTTCAAGAAAATAACCTTCAGATCTAGTGTGCAGGTAGGTAACCATGACTAGCACTATTGTTAGGGAGCTGATATCTGGGCTGTTGTATGTGATACTGAATCCCATGCTGGTTTCAAGAAAATAACCTTCAGATCTAGTGTGCAGGTAGGTAACCATGACTACCACTATTGTTAGGGAGCTGATATCTGGGCTGTTGTATGCGATACTGAATCCCATGCTGGTTTCAAGAAAATAACCTTCAGATCTAGTGTGCAGGTAGGTAACCATGACTACCAATATTGTTAGGGAGCTGATATCTGGGATGTTGTCTGTGATACAGAATCCCATGCTGCCTTCAAGAAAATAACCTTCAGATCCAGTGTGCAGGTAGGTAACCGTGACTACCACTATTGTTAGGGAGCTGATATCTGGTCTGTTGTCTTTGATACTGAATCCCATGCTGGCTTCAAGAAAATAACCTTCAGATCAAGTGTGCAGGTAGGTAACCATGACTACCACTATTGTTAGGGAGCTGATATCTGGGCTGTTGTATGTGATACTGAATTGCATGCTGGCTTCAAGAAAATAACCTTCAGATCTAGTGTGCAGGTAGGTAACCATGACTACCACTATTGTTAGGGAGCTGATATCTGGGCTGTTGTATGCGATACTGAATCCCATGCTGGTTTCAAGAAAATAACCTTCAGATCTAGTGTGCAGGTAGGTAACCATGACTACCAATATTGTTAGGGAGCTGATATCTGGGCTGTTGTCTGTGATACAGAATCCCATGCTGCCTTCAAGAAAATAACCTTCAGATCCAGTGTGCAGGTAGGTAACCGTGACTACCATTATTGTTAGGGAGCTGATATCTGGGCTGTTGTATGTGATACTGTATCCCATGCTGGCTTCAAGAAAATAACCTTCAGATCTAGTGTGCAGGTAGGTAACCATGACTACCACTATTGTTAGGGAGCTGATATCTGGGCTGTTGTATGTGATACTGAATCCCATGCTGGCTTCAAGAAAATAACCTTCAGATCTAGTGTACAGGTAGGTAACCGTGACTACCACTATTGTTAGGGAGCTGATATCTGGGCTGTTGTCTGTGATACTGAATCCCATGCTGGCTTCAAGAAAATAACCTTCAGATCCAGTGTGCAGGTAGGTAACCATGACTACCACTATTGTTAGGGAGCTGATATCTGGGCTGTTGTCTGTGATACAGAATCCCATGCTGCCTTCAAGAAAATAACCTTCAGATCAAGTGTGCAGGTAGTTAACCATGACAACCACTATTGTTAGGGAGCTGATATCTGGGCTGTTGTATGTGATACTGAATCCCATGCTGGCTTCAAGAAAATAACCTTCAGATCTAGTGTACAGGTAGGTAACAGTGACTACCACTATTGTTAGGGAGCTGATATCTGGGCTGATGTCTGTGATACTGAATCCCATGCTGGCTTCAAGAAAATAACCTTCAGATCCAGTTTGCAGGTAGGTAACCATGACTACCACTATTGTTAGGGAGCTGATATCTGGGCTGTTGTCTGTGATACAGAATCCCATGCTGACTTCAAGAAAATAACCTTCAGATCCAGTGTGCAGGTAGGTAACCATGACTACCAATATTGTTAGGGAGCTGATATCTGGGCTGTTGTCTGTGATACAGAATCCCGTGCTGCCTTCAAGAAAACAACCTTCAGATCTAGTGTGCAGGTAGGTAACCTTGACTACCACTATTGTTAGGGAGCTGATATCTGGGCTGTTGTCTGTGATACAGAATCCCATGCTGGCTTCAAGAAAATAACCTTCAGATCCAGTGTGCAGGTAGGTAACCATGACTGCCACTATTGTTAGGGAGCTGATATCTGGGCTGTTGTCTGTTATACAGAATCCCATGCTGCCTTCAAGAAAACAACCTTCAGATCTAGTGTGCAGGTAGGTAACCTTGACTACCACTATTGTTAGGGAGCTGATATCTGGACTGTTGTCTGTGATACAGAATCCCATGCTGGCTTCAAGAAAATAACCTTCAGATCTAGTGTGCAGGTAGGTCACTGTGACTACCACTATTGTAATGCCCAGGTCACACATTCACGGACTGGAATGCCGGATTAGCCACGGAAATAATCCGGCATCATTCGTGGCAATCCATATTGGTCGGTAGCTTTCCGAATTGTATCCATAATCATACTTAGTGGTACTTAACCATATGTATATAACACATCTGTATCAGACTACGGAAATTGGCATTCCTGGGTCATCCGTGAGATTTAATCCATGGTAGAACCGCGAGGTGATCCATGAATATGTGACGTGGGCATAAGGGAGCTGATATCTGGGCTGTTGTATGTGATACTGAATCCCATGCTGGCTTCAAGAAAATAACCTTCAGATCTAGTGTGCAGGTAGGTTACCATGACTACCACTATTGTTAGGGAGCTGATATCTGGGCTGTTGTATGTGATACTGAATCACATGCTGGCTTCAAGAAAATAACCTTCAGATCTAGTGTGCAGGTAGGTTACTATGACTACCACTATTGTTAGGGAGCTGATATCTGGGCTGTTGTATGTGATACTGAATCCCATGCTGGCTTCAAGAAAATAACCTTCAGATCTAGTGTACAGGTAGGTAACCTTGACTACCACTATTGTTAGGGAGCTGATATCTGGGCTGTTGTCTGTGATACTGAATCTCATGCTGGTTTCAAGAAAATAACCTTCAGATCTAGTGTGCAGGTAGGTAACCTTGACTACCACTATTGTAAGGGAGCTGATATCTGGGCTGTTGTATGTGATACTGAATCCCATGCTGGCTTCATGAAAATAACCTTCAGATCTAGTGTGCAGGTAGGTAACCGTGACTACCACTATTGTTAGGGAGCTGATATCTGGGCTGTTGTCTGTGATACTGAATCACATGCTGGCTTCAAGAAAATAACCTTCAGATTTAGTGTGCAAGTAGGTTACCATGACTACCACTATTGTTAGGGAGCTGATATCTGGGCTGTTGTCTGTGATACTGAATCCCATGCTGGCTTCAAGAAAATAACCTTCAGATCTAGTGTGCAGGTAGGTAACCATGACTACCACTATTGTTAGGGAGCTGATATCTGGGCTGTTGTATGTGATACTGAATCCCATGCTGGCTTCAAGAAAATAATCTTCAGATCCAGTGTGCAGGTAGGTAACCATGACTACCACTATTATAAGGGAGTTAATCTCTGGGCTGTTGTCTGTGATACTAAATCCCATGCTGGCTTCAAGAAAATAACCTTCAGATCTAGTGTGCAAGTAGGTAACCGTGACTACCACTATTAATAGGGAGCTGATATCTGGTCTGTTGTATGTGATACTGAATCCCATGCTGGCTTCACAAAAATAACCTTCAGATCTAGTGTAGAGTTGGTAACCATGACTACCACTATTGTTAGGGAGCTGATATCTGGGCTGTTGTATGTGATACTGAATCCCATGCTGGCTTCAAGAAAATAACCATCAGATCCAGTGTGCAGGTAGGTAACCATGACTACCACTATTATTAGGGAGCTGATATCTGGTCTGTTGTATGTGATACTAAATCCCATGCTGGCTTCAAGAAAATAACCTTCAGATCCAGTGTGCAGGTAGGTAACCATGACTACCACTAATAATAGGGAGCTGATATCTGGTCTGTTTTTATATGATACTGAATCCCATGCTGGCCTCAAGACAATAACCTTCAGATCTAGTGTGCAGGTAGGTAACCATGACTACCAATATTGTTAGGGAGCTGATATCTGGGCTGTTGTCTGTGATACAGAATCCCATGCTGCCTTCAAAAAAACAACCTTCAGATCCAGTGTGCAGGTAGGTAACCGTGACTACCACTATTATTAGGGAGCTGATTTCTGGGCTGTTGTCTGTGATACAGAATCCCATGCTGACTTCAAGAAAATAACCTTCAGATCTAGTGTGCAGGTAGGTAACCTTGACTACCTATATTGTTAGGGAGCTGATATCTGGGCTGTTGTATGCGATACTGAATCCCATGCTGGCTTCAAGAAAATAACCTTCAGATCCAGGGTGCAGGTAGGTTACCATGACTACCACTATTATTAGGGAGCTGATATCTGGGCTGTTGTCTGTGATACTGAATCCCATGCTGGTTTCAAGAAAGTAACCTTCAGATCAAGTGTGCAGGTAGGTAACCATGACTACCACTATTGTTAGGGAGCTGATATCTGGACTGTTGTCTTTGATACTGAATCCCATGCTGGCTTCAAGAAAATAACCTTCAGATCAAGTGTGCAGGTAGGTAACCGTGACTACCACTATTGTAAGTGAGCTGATATCTGGGCTGTTGTCTGTGATACAGAATCCCATGCTGACTTCAAGAAAATAACCTTCAGATCTAGTGTGCAGGTAGGTAACCATGACTACCACTATTGTTAGGGAGCTGATATCTGGACTGTTGTCTTTGATACTGAATCCCATGCTGGCTTCAAGAAAATAACCTTCAGATCAAGTGTGCAGGTAGGTAACCGTGACTACCACTATTGTTAGGGAGCTGATATCTGGGCTGTTGTATGTGATACTGAATCCCATGCTGACTTCAAGAAAATAACCTTCAGATCTTGTGTGCAGGTAGGTAACCATGACTACCAATATTGTTAGGGAGCTGATATCTGGGCTGTTGTATGCGATACTGAATCCCATGCTGGCTTCAAGAAAATAACCTTCAGATCCAGTGTGCAGGTAGGTTACCATGACTACCACTATTATTAGGGAGCTGATATCTGGGCTGTTGTCTGTGATACTGAATCCCATGCTGGTTTCAAGAAAGTAACCTTCAGATCAAGTGTGCAGGTAGGTTACCATGACTACCACTATTATTAGGGAGCTGATATCTGGGCTGTTGTATGTGATACAGAATCCCATGCTGGCTTCAAGAAAATAACCTTCAGATCTAGTGTGCAGGTAGGTTACGGTGACTACCACTATTGTAAGGGAGCTGATATCTGGGCTGTTGTATGTGATACAGAATCCCATGCTGGCTTCAAGAAAATGACCTTCAGATCTAGTGTGCAGGTAGGTTACGGTGACTACCACTATTATTAGGGAGCTGATATCTGGGCTGTTGTCTGTGATACTGAATCCCATGCTGCCTTCAAGAAAATAACCTTCAGATCTAGTGTGCAGGTAGGTAACCTTGACTACCACTATTGTTAGGGAGCTGATATCTGGGCTGTTGTCTGTGATACAGAATCCCATGCTGGCTTCAAGAAAATAACCTTCAGATCAAGTGTGCAGGTAGGTAAACGTGACTACCACTATTGTTAGGGAGCTGATATCTGGACTGTTGTATGTGATACTGAATCCCATGCTGGTTTCAAGAAAATAACCTTCAGATCTAGTGTGCAGGTAGGTAACCTTGACTACCACTATTGTTAGGGAGCTGATATCTGGACTGATGTATGTGATACAGAATCCCATGCTGGCTTCAAGAAAATAACCTTCAGATCCAGTGTGCAGGTAGGTAACCTTGACTACCACTATTGTAAGGGAGCTGATATCTGGGCTGTTGTCTGTGATACAGAATCCCATGCTGCCTTCAAGAAAATAACCTTCAGATCAAGAATGCAGGTAGGTAACCATGACTACCACTATTGTAAGTGAGCTGATATCTGGACTGTTGTATGTGATACAGAATCCCATGCTGGCTTCAAGAAAATAACCTTCAGATCTAGTGTGCAGGTAGGTAACCTTGACTACCACTATTGTAAGGGAGCTGATATCTGGGCTGTTGTCTGTGATACAGAATCCCATGCTGCCTTCAAGAAAATAACCTTCAGATCTAGTGTGCAGGTAGGTAACCTTGACTACCACTATTGTTAGGGAGCTGATATCTGGGCTGTTGTCTGTGATACAGAATCCCATGCTGGCTTCAAGAAAATAACCTTCAGATCTAGTGTGCAGGTAGGTAACCTTGACTACCACTATTGTAAGGGAGCTGATATCTGGGCTGTTGTCTGTGATACTGAATCTCATGCTGGCTTCAAGAAAATAACCTTCAGATCTAGTGTGCAGGTAGGTAACCTTGACTACCACTATTGTAAGGGAGCTGATATCTGGACTGTTGTCTGTGATAATGAATCCCATGCTGACTTCATGAAAATAACCTTCAGATCTAGTGTGCAGGTAGGTTACGGTGACTACCACTATTATTAGGGAGCTGATATCTGGGCTGTTGTCTGTGATACTGAATCCCATGCTGGCTTCAAGAAAATAACCTTCAGATCTTGTGTGCAGGTAGGTAACCTTGACTACCTATATTGTTAGGGAGCTGATATCTGGGCTGTTGTATGCGATACTGAATCCCATGCTGGCTTCAAGAAAATAACCTTCAGATCCAGGGTGCAGGTAGGTTACCATGACTACCACTATTATTAGGGAGCTGATATCTGGGCTGTTGTCTGTGATACTGAATCCCATGCTGGTTTCAAGAAAGTAACCTTCAGATCAAGTGTGCAGGTAGGTTACCATGACTACCACTATTATTAGGGAGCTGATATCTGGGCTGTTGTATGTGATACAGAATCCCATGCTGGCTTCAAGAAAATAACCTTCAGATCTAGTGTGCAGGTAGGTTACGGTGACTACCACTATTGTAAGGGAGCTGATATCTGGGCTGTTGTATGTGATACAGAATCCCATGCTGGCTTCAAGAAAATAACCTTCAGATCTAGTGTGCAGGTAGGTAACCTTGACTACCACTATTGTTAGGGAGCTGATATCTGGGCTGTTGTCTGTGATACAGAATCCCATGCTGGCTTCAAGAAAATAACCTTCAGATCTAGTGTGCAGGTAGGTAACCTTGACTACCACTATTGTAAGGGAGCTGATATCTGGGCTGTTGTCTGTGATACTGAATCTCATGCTGGCTTCAAGAAAATAACCTTCAGATCTAGTGTGCAGGTAGGTAACCTTGACTACCACTATTGTTAGGGAGCTGATATCTGGACTGTTGTCTGTGATAATGAATCCCATGCTGCCTTCAAGAAAATAACCTTCAGATCTAGTGTGCAGGTAGGTTACGGTGACTACCATTATTATTAGGGAGCTGATATCTGGGCTGTTGTCTGTGATACTGAATCCCATGCTGGCTTCAAGAAAATATCCTTCAGATCTTGTGTGCAGGTAGGTAACCTTGACTACCTATATTGTTAGGGAGCTGATATCTGGGCTGTTGTCTGTGATACAGAATCCCATGCTGGCTTCATGAAAATAACCTTCAGATCTAGTGTGCAGGTAGGTAACCGTGACTACCACTATTGTTAGGGAGCTGATATCTGGGCTGTTGTCTGTGATACTGAATCCCATGCTGGTTTCAAGAAAATAACCTTCAGATCCAGTGTGCAGGTAGGTAACCATGACTACCACTATTGTTAGGGAGCTGATATCTGGACTGTTGTCTGTGATAGAGAATCCCATGCTGCCTTCAAGAAAATAACCTTCAGATCTAGTGTGCAGGTAGGTAACCTTGACTACCACTATTGTTAGGGAGCTGATATCTGGGCTGTTGTCTGTGATACTGAATCCCATGCTGGCTTCAAGAAATTAACCTTCAGATCTAGTGTGCAGGTAGGTTACCATGACTACCACTATTTTTACTCACTATTGCTACCACTATTTTACCCAGCATGCTCTAACTAACATGCACACAGATGTTAACTCTTTGCTTTGTACTATTATTATCTGCTGATAACTTTTGCAAATAGTTTGGACACAGATCTGGCCCAACAAAATGTCAGAATTGATCTTGATCCAAACAGGTTGACACTGATGGTATTTCTGAAAGAATTTTCCAAAAAAAAATTCAACCAATGACATAAAAGCATGCACAATTACCCAATGTCAAATAGTTGTTTTGTTTGAATTTATTCTTTACATTCCAGTCAACATTTTTTTCAGTCATGTCGGGATGGGTCTTCTTGGGTTTAACCATTACTAAGCAGGGATTAATGTGTCTTGCTCAAGGGAACATCACAGTGCAGCCATTGAGACTTGATCTTGAGTCAAGAACTCTACCACTGATCCACTCCTCTCCCAGCAAAGGGTTTAATCTTGGACAATCGATTATTTTGGTAAATAAGTTGATTGCCCTATTTCATCCCGCAGTACTATGTGAGGCCCCTTGTTATAATCTGACAGCTGTAATATCTATTTGTACCTTAACCCTTAAAGTGCCAAGAAAAAAATGCATCTGAAAATGTCGTCTGCTGAAGTCGTCTGCTGCAAATAATTCTCTAACATTAGTGACGAATTCAGTATAGAAGCAAACCAGAACAGACTGCAGTCTGATCTGGGTCCACACTATTTGCCATAGAGGCTTCTTAAACATTTCAGCAGACGAGAAAAACAGACGACTTTTGTTGCGATTGGTGCATTAAGGGTTTTTTGAACAATTGGATTTGCACCCACTTCTATTTCACTAATTTGGGTATTGCAAACGTAAATTGGGTTTTCTTAGTAATGGTTATTTTTACAATTTAGTATTTTTTGTAAATGTTCAATTTTTCATGCCGTCACTGAATAGGGTAAAGTCAGGTAAATTCCGAGATCAGGTAAATTCTGACACACGTTTGTAAACAGTGTAAATCCAGATGAGACGGCTCCTTATTAGCCATCTCATCAGGATTTTCACTGTTTGCTTAGTTAATTTTTTTTCTTACAATATTTGAAATATGAAACAAACAAGGTCACTGTCCGAATTTAGCTGTCTGTCCAAATATACCCGACTTTACCCAATATGTTTTTTGTAAATAATTGATAGACCAGTAAATTTTTCGCAAATTGTTATGTTTGTCAATGACCAGCCATGAATGTATTACTTTTCATGACTTTACAAAGGTTTTTTCACAGTCACTGCTCTCTCAGTTTAGATTTCAAAGTTCTCTATCATATTGATAATTGAGGATAATGATTTTGAATCCCAGCTTCCCACACTTATCAATCAGTTCATTAACCATATGCTATCTATGTTTGTATTATCTATATTGTAGTTGTTCAACCATCTGGCAGTACCAGTGGAAGTGTTGTACCAGGATGACGATAAAGGACCCACTCTGGTAGCTACAGTAAACACGGAGGAAAAGTTGGATCTTCCGTGTTACGCTATCTACACCACTACTGGAGGGTTTCTCTTCAGACCTATGAAAGATGGGTGAGACAAAAACTGGTTTAATCTTTAAAGGGCCAGCAAAAAACTGCATCCAAAAATGTTTTCTGCTTAAGTTGTCTTCAGCAGATATTAAATAAAATTATATGTTAATGTAAGTATAGAATATGATCTGGCACTACACTGTTTGTCAAAGAGGCTTCTAAAAATTTTCAACAGAGGACTTATGTCATGATTTGCACTTTTGAGTTTATATTTCACAATTTAAACAAAACCAAAACAGGCATCCAATTTTCAGTTTGTATATAAAACAGTGTACTCAGGGCTCACCCTGCCTTAAGCCATTGTAGCCATTTACTACTAAAAATGTAGAGTGGCTACAAATAAAAGTCATTGGCTAAAAGTACACTCTAGCCTCCAAGTGGTTCAAAAATTCCATATCTGTTAAAAATGTATTTTGATCAGCTTTTGGATTTTCCAATATTTTATATTACTTTTATTATTCTTTCACACTTTATTATTGCTATGAATGCTGTTTTTTTCTTATTCAATACCATCAGGGTATCAAACAGTTTGGATCCAGATCAGGCCTACATTTTGTCAGGCCTGATCTAGGTCCAAACTGTTTGCAAAGGTTATCAGCAGATGACAAAAGTCGCCACTAGTGGGCAAAAAGTTAAATACAGAACAACTTTTTGATGCTACATTCTGGCTAAAACCTTGACTAAAGACAATTTCATTTGGCTCCAACTTTTTCCATTTGGCTAAAGTGTTGGCTACAACAAATTCTGTGCCAGGGTAAGCCCTGGTACTTCCCCCATCAGCTGGCCTCAAGACCCACACTGTTAAACAAAGATACATCAAATTTAATGTGATACTTTTATTTCTGCTATCAGTTGATGGCAAGCTAAATTCAGGCAAGCTACTCTGTCATACAGCAGCTCTTTATTGTTTGAACTCTGGAGGTGTGTTTTAATTATCACACCTACTTCTAGCAGGTGACATATATATGCGTTCAAATTTCTGACATAGGAGTTCAAATATCTGTCCTTCAGTTTTTCTGTGTGTTTGTTTGTGTGTTTGTCAAACATTGACATTAATTCCTGAGAATTGTCTCTCATATGCCTAAATATTGAACCTTTGTTGAAGTCTGTCAAACAAACAACGACAAATGAACAGTTTCTAAAATCTAAAGATTCAGTAAGGGTTGCTTTGAACATGAAAGTATTGTGCTTTGATTAGGTATGTTGGCATGAGTGAAGAAGTTAGCTGGAAAGGAGGAGAAAATCTGGGAGTCAAACAGCTGCAGTGTAAATCATCCAGCGAGGGGCAGGCAGCTTTCTACTTCAACGTAAGTTAGTATAGCACAATCAAAATATACTGGTTCCTTGCAAACATTTTGTATTCTGTTTAGTATTCTGCCACCATCTGAGAGTTTAGTTAGGGTAGGCACACATTTTTTTTTCTGGAAAAAATATAATTCCATAAATTTGAAAAGCATCAATTTTTTGCCAGAAAAACTGAAAAAAAATCTAGGTTTCACCAGTAAATTTAGGTAGGGTTGGGTTTCCCTAAACACTATTTTTTTATTTGGACTCTGAGTGAAACAACTGTAATGTAAATTATCCATGGAGAGACAAGCAGCTTTCTACTTCAATGTAAATGACTGTAGCACAATCTGAATATACTTGCTCACTGAAAACATTTAGTATTCTACCAAAATCTGGGAGTGAAACAGCTGCAGCGAGGGACATGTAGCTTTCTACTTCAACATACATAAGTGGAGATTGATCATGAAATATTCACATCTCAGCCCCGAATATTTTGTGAACAAAAACTAATTGGATTGTAAGAGACATTTTGGTAATTAAATAGTCAGACTTTGCTAAAAAAAATCATTTTCTTAACTCCAGCTGGTTTCAGTTTTGGAAGATAGACAAATTTTGCAAAGTCAAAATAAATATGAGGTCATATGTGATATTGGGTGACATTATAAGCACAAAAAAGTGTGCTTTTAGATTGTATAAAATTGAAGAAAAATTTGTCATGAATATGACATGTGTTTCATGTATTGCTCATAAAGTGAAAAAGTGTATATTTCATTTGTTGCTTAGCCACTCATGATATTTACTTTTTTGGCTTCACTCGATGAAATAAATGTTGTATCCATTCCAATATTTTTAATATCCTCTATGTATTCCATGGAAGGACATATTCTCACACAGTGTGTATCAGTGTTGTGAATCCTAGAGCTCATTGAGTTGTGCTTGTTTTACAGGTTCAAGCTGACATAGAATCCTAGACCTCATTGAGGTGTGCTTGTTTTACAGGTTCAAGCTGACATAGAATCCTAGAGCTCATTGAGATGTGCTTGTTTTACAGGTACGTGCTGACATAGAAGATGTGTATTATGAAGCTGGTGATGTGATGTCTGCCAAGAGTACAACATTCCACCTCCATCCAACAGTCTTTCTACACAATCTGCTCCCCTATCCCATCCATGTGATGTTGGAGGTAGGTTTGATCCCCTGCTGTCTGTCAAATGATACTTTAGGTTGAGGCCCTGTCGCGATATGACCTTAGCTGTTGGTGGGCTGTTAAATGCTAACAACATCCTCCCACCCCCAAACAATCTATAGAAACAAACTACTGTACTTCAGTATCACATCCTTGTGATGTGAAAAGGACGGGTGATTTTCCACTGGAGGTCCATGTATATGATATTCTAACTTCACTTAACCATTTTCCTACACAGTCTACTCCCATATCCCATTTATGCAATGCTAGATGTAGAAAATAATTGGGCCTCGTCGCGAGAAAACCTGTCTTCGGGGTTTCCAACAAAGCAAGACTAAAACCAGTCTCCTCAGCTACAGAGACTAGGTAGAAATTTGAAATTTTGCTCATAGCAAGCCTAGATACGATACTTTGCAATAAGTGAATAACAAAGGCACTGATCAGACTGCGCGGATGCGCAGGCTGGTTTGCGTCTTTGTTGTTCGCAAACCTCCGAAGACAGGTTGTCTCCCATCGAGGCCCATTTAGTACTGCACAGTCTATGGCCCGTCATCACAAATTTTGATTCCTCCCCAGGGCCTCTAGGACAGGGCCAAAAATAATGTGTTCTTGCATGCCTTACTTGTGGAAACAAGTTACTTTATTAACAATATCATGTGAACCACATCAGTCTCATGATTAGAACATGAATTTTCATTCATTTGACAATGGCTTCAACTAGCTATACACAATAGATATAAATGCAAGAGAACATGTTTCTCTGATCATTGTGAACATGAATTTTCATTCATTTGACAATGGCTTCAACTAGCTATACACAATAGATATAAATGCAAGAGAACATGTTTCTCTGATCATTGTGAACATGAATTTTCATTCATTGACAATGGCTTCAACTAGCTATACAATAGATATATATGCAAGAAAACATGTTTCCATGATCATTGTGAATAGTTAATGTATATATATATATACTCAGAAAAACAATTGAAGGATATTAAAATTCTTTTGACTTTATAACATTTGGGAATATAATTTCAAACAATTTTTTTTTTGTCATTGATAGAATTATCACTATGCAATTCACCAAAATGCAAATTGAAATTCACTGGTCATTGGTTACGATACAGTACTTCACCAAATGTACCGACCCTCTCAACCCAAAGTTCACAAACATTATGAAATACAAACGATAAAAATGGGTTTCAATCATTTGTGAACGTTTGTGACTTTTCAGTATAGAGGGTTGAACCATTTGGATTTGCACTGTACTTAGACCATTGAAGCGTGACTACAATAAAGCATCCATTTCGATTGCAGATGTCTGGAACTATGAAATGCATGCATAATTATAAAGTTTTTATTGTAATGGATGTTAGAGATGGGGCTGAATCTAAATATCCTTCAATTGTTTTTCTGAGTATATATATAAAACATTCATGCTAAAGGATAGTTTCATTATCAGGTAAAACTTTGGCAAGGTGATTTCAAAAATCTTTTTAGAATTGTAGAGATGTCATTGTTCTTGCATCATTTTGTTTCTGCACAAAGACTTGTCCCAAAGGGATGCAAAAGTGTGTTGTTGTTTTTTATTGACTGAGTGATACTCCAATCAGAATGGAGTACGAGGGCTGTTCAAATATGAATGCAAGTAGCTTCATAACTTTCTTCACATATATGCTACGACAAAATGTTATAGCTTTCTGGAAAGAACTATTTGTTGTCTTTAAATTGGCACCAAACATAAAGAAACACTCACTATATTTTTCAAGTTACAGGCGTTTATATAAAGGTCATTCCTGTATACTGAAGTTTTTCTGAAGCAAATTGTCATACACGTTTTGGAACATGTGCGGATATAGTGTCATATCTTTGCAAGTTTGAGACAAAATGGCATCAAATTTTAGATGCAAGTTTAACATACATTGGCAAAGTAACTTGCAGAAAAAATTATATAATCCTGTTTCAATCATGAGTAAACCGGCACGTTTTTGACCTCATTAATTTTATGACAAGCGTCATTTTGAGTTATCTACTGGTGATGCAAAAAATGAACATCGCTGTGTCTTTTTCTTTGCGTTTTGCTTAAAACAAACTTAATTTGTCATTAGGAAGTTTTCAAAACGCTCCGTCCTCTATTTACAGAGCTATCACATTTCATATCAATTTTTCAAGCATTTTTCTGCTTCTTAATGACGTGCTTACATTGATTAAAATATGTTCAATCTGTCTAGTTCTCAAGACCAAGTGAGTAATTTTATTATAAATAATGCCTATTTTGGTAAAACTTAAAGTTAACGTTCAAATTTAGATTAAAACCGCAATGTTATGGCAAAAAAATTAAGTATAAGTTCTATAACCCCTTCACTTAAGGCAGTTTTGGCATAATAAAAATGCTGTTCAGCGTTTAAAAATTATCCACTATCCTTCAATGATTTGTAGCAACCACTCAGTAAGAGCGATCAACATATTGTCTTTGAGTTAAAACTAGTTTAAATGTTGCTTCGTGCTTTTGGTAGAGAAAAGTTTGAATGAACACTGAAAGGTGATGTTTTGTTTACCATTTATTTGCAAACATAAGGAGACTTTAGTGAAAATGATTTGATGTAAATTAACAAAAACATGTCGGATGTTCCCAAATTTCACAGAATTATTATATATGCATACGGGGATACTTCCTTAAAAATTGAAGAAATTTCATCAATTTATCGAAGAATTATACGCTGGTCTATATCACTGGTATGTTCGAAGCATTGAGTTTGTTAGTATACAAAAGTGACCCTCATTCAAAGGGCTATAACTCTATTAGTATACTGTATTTTTCTTTAGGTCTGGTGCCAGTTTAAAGGTGACATAAAATCCTTTATAGAAACGTATACCATTATGTCGTAGTATATATGTGACACAAATTATGAAGCTACTTGCATTCATATTTGAACTGCCCTCGTATTACGGAAATGCTCTAAAATTTCCAATACTAGTTGGCCTGCCAACAAGTCTAGACAAACAGGGCAGACCCAGATCAGACTGCTTCTCAAGAAGCAGTCTGTTCAGGGTCTTCCCTGTTAGCTATTCTGACAGGCATTTTGTGTATTTCAGCCCTGATAACGAACATTTTATTTGAGAATAGAAAGAGAAAAGCGTTCAAAATTTAAGAACATTTACAATACAGTGATCTGATATGGAATATTAACTTTTTCAGGGAACAGAAGTGAGTTTCAAGCTAGCCAAAGGAGAGAACACAGCCTTGGAAAATGCTGACATTGGAAAGAGTAACATTGAAATAACGGTAACATTAACTATCATGATAGTATAGAATACTTTTATAAATCTAATTCCCGTAGCCCAGTCGGTAGTGAGTCAGGCTGCAGATCTGGGGTCATGAGTTTGATCCCGGTCTGGTCTCATACTTTCGTGGAGATTGATTGTGAATTTTTTCGCTGATTCAAGAAGCATTGCTGTCAATTATAAGTGAAAGTATGTGCACAAAGTACTGGTTAATTGCTTAGTCAAGCTTGCCCAGGAAAAAAGAGTGGTTAAGTGAACTGACCCTCTCGACATAACCTTAATTGTGATGTGGGATGTAAAACCTCAAACCAAACAAAGAAAATAATCATAGGCCATCTCTGGCATATTTAACAAATGGATGATAATTGTACTCTAGGCATGTAACTAGAAAACAACATACTTTGGATGAAACAACCTAACTCTTAATGCACCAATCGCAACAAAAGTCGTCTGCTTTTCTCATCTGCTGAAATGTTTAAGAAGCCTCTATGGCAAACAGTGTGTACCCAGATCAGACTGCTCCTATAGGAGCAGTCTGTTCTGGGTCCATGCTGTTTGCTTCTATACTTAATTTGTTACTAATGTTAGGCAATTATTTGCAGCAGACGTCTTCAGCAGACGACATTTTCAGATGCATTTTTTTTCTTAGTGCTTTAAGGGCTAAATTTGACTATACAGCCCATGTCACATGACCAAAATGGCTGCCATAGTACTCAAACTGTTCAACAATACTCGGATGGTATTCCTGAAAGAATTTTTCAAAAAGTTTTTTTTTGAATTTTAAAAAAAGCAGACGACAAAAAAGCATGAAGAATTACAAAGAGTTAAGAAAAAATAATCATTGTTGCTCCACACAAAAAATTCAAACATCTAGTTAGTCTCTGTTGTTGAACAGACTCGTTTGAGTCTAACCTGGTCAGAAACCTTGAAGACAGATTTTCTCACATCGAAGCCCATATATTACCGATATGTGAGTTTCTTGCACACCCGATACGGATATCTGAGATTTTTAACCTGGGATAGAAAATCTTATCTTACCCATGCTATCTTACCCAGGACATCAAGTAAAGTCATCATGTGAAATTGCATCTTAGCATATTCAGGGACTTCTGGAAGCTTATTTCAAAATAAATAAAAAAATAAATGAAAAATAAATAAAAACAGTGGTGAGCAAGAAAAGGAATCCATTATTTGTATGAGGGTAAGATAGAAAAACCCGTCCCTCGAGATCACCGTTTGTCATCACTCTGCAAGCCTGATGAAGCCAAACGGTGATCCTCGGGATGGATTTTTCTATCCTACCCTCACACTCATGATAGATCTTTATATTCTGGTGTTGTAGATTGCTGAGTACCTGGGTACTGAGTGGAATGGTAGAAGATTATTGGATAAGAATATACCAGAACTCTCCATGTGGACATTTGAAGCTTTCAAGGATGGAAGTAAACAAACCATGGTAATTGTATACATAGGAATGAGATAAGGCTGTTTTACCATATCATAATTGGATATTTGATTTACGTGCAGGTGCAGGGGCATCATCCACATCAGTGGGCCCCTTTCTAGGTAACTGGCTAGCTGCATGCATAGCAGATCTCACACCTGATCTCCAGGTGCTCCTTTCTTGAGGGTCAACTGTCGTGAGCTTCCACTGACTGCAGTCTTTCTCCGTCAGTTTCTTCCATGTTAGCTTGGGCCTCCCCCCCCCCTGCCGTCAATCTGTATATCACATGCTGTTCTGACTGCACCACTAGAACGCTCCACATGCCCAAACCAGCAAGGCCTTCTCTCTCTCAAAATGGCCACATCCTCTGGCTTGATACTGCAGATCTGTCTGATTTTGGTCCTATCATTGTGCTGCAAGAATGCCATGTTATAGCAACATGTCAATTTATTTGTTTGTTTTGATGCTTTTTTGTTCCCATCAACAATTTTTTCGTCAGTCATGTCCGAAAGATTTCCAGTCTTCCTGAGTTGAACCTGTACTAAACAGTGGATAATATGTATCTCACTCAAGGACACAACACAGTGATACTGCCAGTAGTGAGTCTAGAAGTATTATTAGCAACTCTCCAATCCCTAGTCTAACACTTTACCAACTGAGCCATTGCAGTCTGCATGACAAGAAAGTCCTATGTAATAAAAGAACGCCTGTCTTAAATCATTTAAATACCCAGTAGATGTCTAGACTTTGATCAGGCCCCAGGTTATAAAACTTTTTTTTCATTCTCAACTCAGCTGAGCATGAACTTCCAACTGTGCATACAAACTTAAATGCTGAAAGGCTTAAAGATTTTTTGCTTTAAAACTCTCAAATGTTGTATTTATCCTGCTTATAAATGTTAAAATGCCAACAATTGTTGGCATTTTAACATTTATGAGCAGGATAAACCTCAGGGCCAAAATTTTCACCTACTTGTAAACTGTGTGTACACAAGCAGTGATAGCTCCAGTGAGACTGCATGGATCTGCAAGGTATCTCAGCTATGCCTGTCTAGACAAGACCAGTACAATATTTCATTTTTTCTAGTAAATATCACCTCCTTACAAACTGTATGTATACAAGCAGTGATAGCTCCAGTGAGACTGTATGGATCTGCAAGGTTATCTCAGCTATGCCTGTCTAGACAAGACCAATACAAGAATTCATTTTTTCTAGTAAATATCACCTACTTACAAACTGTGTGTACACAAGCAGTGATAGCTCCAGTGAGACTGTATGGATCTGCAAGGTTATCTCAGCTATGCCTGTCTAGACAAGACCAATACAAGAATTCATTTTTTCTAGTAAATATCACCAACTTACAAACTGTGTGTACACAAGCAGTGATAGCTCCAGTGAGACTGTATGGATCTGCAAGGTTATCTCAGCTATGCCTGTCTAGACAAGACCAATACAAGAATTCATTTTTCCTAGTAAATATCACCTGCTTACAAACTGTATGTACACAAGCAGTGATAGCTCCAGTGAGACTGTATGGATCTGCAAGGTTATCTCAGCTATGCCTGTCTAGACAAGACCAATACAAGAATTCATTTTTTCTAGTAAATATCACCTACTTACAAACTGTGTGTACACAAGCAGTGATAGCTCCAGTGAGACTGTATGGATCTGCAAGGTTATCTCAGCTATGCCTGTCTAGAGAAGACCAATACAATAATTCATTTTTCCTAGTAAATATCACCTGCTTACAAACTGTATGTACACAAGCAGTGATAGCTCCAGTAAGACTGTATGGATCTGCAAGGTTATCTCAGCTATGCCTGTCTAGATAAGACCAGTACAATATTTTATTTTTTCTAGTAAATATCACCTACTTACAAACTGTGTGTACACAAGCAGTGATAGCTCCAGTGAGACTGTATGGATCTGCAAGGTTATCTCAGCTATGCCTGTCTAGACAAGACCAGTACAATATTTTATTTTTTCTAATAAATATCATCTACTTACAAACTGTGTGTACACAAGCAGTGATAGCTCCAGTGAGACTGTATGGATCTGCAAGGTTATCTCAGCTATGCCTGTCTAGACAAGACCAATACAAGAATTCATTTTTTCTAGTAAATATCATCTACTTACAAACTGTGTGTACACAAGCAGTGATAGCTCCAGTGAGACTGTATGGATCTGCAAGGTTATCTCAGCTATGCCTGTCTAGACAAGACCAATACAAGAATTCATTTTTTCTAGTAAATATCACCTACTTACAAACTGTGTGTACACAAGCAGTGATAGCTCCAGTGAGACTGTATGGATCTGCAAGGTTATCTCAGCTATGCCTGTCTAGAGAAGACCAATACAATAATTCATTTTTTTCTAGTAAATTGCGAGGTCATCTCAGCTATGCCTGTTACCCATAAGATCCAAACATAACTCTCCCAAACGTGACTATCTCTTGATAATATATTTTACTAGGATCTTGGCCTTCACTATAAACAGAGTGTTGGGACCCTAGATGTTTCTCTCTATTCTCCATACTGGATGATCAACAAGACAGATATACGATTGTTGTACAAGGTAGGTTAATATCTCCTTAAATTTGATTCATTCTTGATATAAATGATAAGTACCATGGACAGTGGATATCCTCTAAGTTTCATCAAAATCAACTCATTAACACTTGAGTTATTGCCCTTTACTTAGTAAAGACAATTACAAGACAAAAGCTGTATTGGCCTATTATAGTGTAATGAACATCACATTTCCCAAAGCTATTATATCTGACAACTTATCATTATAGGCAATGATTGCCCAAGGCCTGTAGATAAGCATGGCAGTGTCAAAAATTTTGCCCTACCCCCTTGACCCCTCAGGTCATCAACAAGACAGATATATGATTGTTGTACAAGATAGGTTAATATCTCCTTAAATTTGATTCATTCTTGATATAAATGATAAGTACCATGGACAGTGGATATCCTCTAAGTTTCATCAAAATTAACTCATTAACACTTGAGTTATTGCCCTTTACTTAGTAAAGACAATTACAAGACAAAAGCTGTATTGGCCTATTTTAGTGTAATGAACATCACATTTCCCAAAAGCTATTATATCTGACAACTTATCATTATAGGCAATGATTGCCCAAGGCCTGTAGATAAGCATGGCAGTGTCAAAAATTTTGCCCTACCCCCTTGACCCCTCAGGTCAGCAATAACTAAGTCAATTGTCAATAATTTTTACCAAAATTTTGTATGCAGGCAGAGGAACAATGGATATGAAACATATCGGACGGGATTTCAGTTTGAAGGCCAGGGTCCGATGCCCTGGTTGGACTTGGGCCAAGGCCAAAATTTTTTTTTTTGGGAATATGATCATGTTGCATATCAAATTAAAGGGAACGACACTTACAGTAACATGGTAGCAAATATTTGGCCTTATGCACGCACATGACCACTGGGGTGGGGTCAAAAGGTCAAAACATTTTTTTCGGAAAGTAGTCTTGTGGCATATCAAATTAAAGGGAATGGAGCACCATGAAAGCAAAAATTCTGTCCTAAGTATGGCTGACAGGCCTTGTTATGATCTGAAAGATACCCAAAGGTAACTTAGGGGTTGGAGAAGTGGGATTTATGTTTTGTGATGTACCTTTTCTCTAAAATAACCCTTTGTCGTGGGATATAAATTTGACGAATTTGTCTTGTTAATCATTATTATCATAACTATTACAGGTCAACCTCGCTATGGCAAACTTGCTTATCTCGAATACACGGCATACGTCAAAGTGATCTTCCATTCCAGAGCATTTACCCTATATTCTTTGTATTTATAACCTGTTTATGTCGAACTCTGTTATCACATATCTCGGCTATATCAAAGTGGTTTTTCCTTCCTGAAAATAAGTTTACCACTATTTGTGTCGAAGTAAAATTTGTGTTGGTCAAAAAATGAAACAATATGGATGCCAAACAAAGTAATTAACCTTCAGACATCGAACAATAGCCTTTAATTTAGTCCAGTTTAATCCATTGTTGTCTAAGTATTTTCTTCATTCCCTTGGACTTTGAGATAGTGAGGTTGACCTGTATTTGCAAATAATTCATGTGCAATTTCAAATCATTCCAGTTTCTGAATATCTCTTTTGTGATGGCCAACAGTTCCTTTGGGTTTTTTAATGTTTAATTTAAGGGATGCTAGGCAAAATGTTTTCAGCTATTGTGCTAATATGATTAAAGGATATGTATTAAAGAAAATATTTAACAATAGAAATGAAATGCTCTCCAATTCGACACTGCACATAATTAAAACAGGATGAATTTTCTGCTGACTAAGTCTCTGCCTACAGAGCTGTCCATACTGACAGAAAAGTGTTTTCAAAATATTTACTTGACTTCTGTGTGTGGAGATAAGGAAGCAAATTAAATGTTTAGAATTTGATTTTTAATAAACAAGCGAATGTAAATTTAGCCCCATAGCTTGGATGTCCTATAGTAATATTCCACATACAAGAATAAAATGCTTTCAGGTTTGATGTCTGTTCATCCGATTTGAAACACATGGGTGAAAGTTTTCAGGATTATTCCTCAATTATTCCTCAATTATTCCTCAATTATTCCTCAAAATGCTGAATTAGGGAAATTATAATATGTTTTCCTGTTTATATACAGTCTGTCTAAAGGCGACTGATCATTTAAACTTGAAATGGTGAATATTTAGTGGGCAAACTGCAAGTTTTTTTAAGATTGGAGTTCAAAAGTTCAGGATTTTGGAAATTTTGAACTTTCACCCATGTAAACACCATTTTTACCTCTACCAGCGGTAGAGCTTATCCTATTTCAAGTGGAGTCTGCCGATAAACCTTTCTTGTTGTCGCATCTATCGAAATTAAGTGAATATGACCAGGAAATAATACAATCAGACACTGCAAACTAACCCACGGCACTGCGAGGAAGAGCCACAGAACACTAACAGTCTTAAGACGTAAGGAATACAAGTAAAGCAACCAGCTCTCTCTTCTTCATCAAGATGATTGTAAAACTAGAAAGGACACTAATTACTGCATAACAAAACAAAGACCAAACACAGAACCCCCACAAACAATGGGAGCAACAATAAACAACAATGAATCAACAACAACAGAACCACTGCCTTAGAGTGGACAGCAGCCAAAGCCATTGAGGGGCTTAAATGCATTTTACTGGCACCAAATCTTCACCCTAGATTCTGGGGTTGTTAATACATAAAAATTGTTTAGCTCTCATTGAGGCTATTACTTATGCAATGTATCATCACAGAGAACAATCTAACGAAATTAACCCACTATGATGATACAAAGAAAAGGGTTCACAACTCACAGATTATCAGAGTGAAAGAAAACCTCAAGTTAAGCCACAGTGGGCCTTGCATTTGCATTCCTTTTGATGGCTAGACTTGTTTTCCTGAAAAAATAATTGGACTGCGAACAAATATGGAAGATGGCAACCATCTCTGGTTTCTATCCATGTCTTTTGTTCCCTTGATGTAATTGCAAGGGAAGTTCCACGAAACTCCTGGGAGGGCCTCAGAAGTTCATGAATGCACTGAGATGTAACATAACATGATAACATCACTCTAACGTGACAATGACATCACTTGTCTTCCGATGTATGGCTGTTCGATTTTTATCTTTCCCACAGGTTGATACAGGGTATATGAGATAGAATTTTCTCCCACCTCAGCTCATGTAAGAAAATTCTATCTTACATGACCACGTGACTGCTTTCTTACATGGGCAGAGTAAAATATTCTTTTATTCTGCAAAACGATTATCAAAGGGCCAATATATTGGGGTGCCTAGATTTACCGGAAAGACCGCCGAAATACCGGAAAGACCAAAGAAAAATAGAGAAGTAAAATATACTATCCACTATGTTAATGAACCTGTTTGGGGCGAAAAGTATGTTTACTGCCAATATAATTGCATCATTTTAAATATTTAACCCTCTCTTCTATATCTTGTTTATTGAAAAGAAATGATAAATTGGATTAAGGCCCAATTAAAGGACCCTTGCTAACCCCTACTGAGAACTAATAATCCCAATCAACGTGTCAATAAAACCATTGTTAACACAAACAACTAACAACCCAATCAATGTCAATGATTAGTAAAGGTGGACATAATAGTATGTGAATAGTTGACACTGCATATATTTTTTCAAACTTATTGTATGACTCTCGTATTCCAAGATTAGATTTTTTATTCTGCAATGTCCAATTTCTGTAATGTCCACTATATAGAAATGCACAAATAAAAATGTATATAGATCTATATCAAATTATTAACAACATAAACTTTTTATTATATTCATTAAATCAATAATCACCAATCAATGTTTCCCTATTATTCTTTGGTCTTTCCGGTATTTCGGCGGTCTTTCCAGTAATTCGGGTCTTTCCGGTAAATCTACGAACCGAATATATTGTGCTTAAGTGACTCAAAGGCACCAAGCAAAGGTAAGCATTACTTACTGATGTCATATAACGTTAATGATGTCACCAAACGTGCACCCCGTGGCGATAAAGGCAATGTAATGCTAATGGCATAGAGCGCCAAACAGGAATTTATTTTGCATATTGCAACTTAACTAAAGCTCCAATCGTGTGTTCCAGGCAATAACAAGGTGCAAATTTTGTTTACACCCATTTCAATACCCGATAAATACACCTGTAAACTCAGAAATGTTGTAAATCCAACGAGTAAAAAGTTTAAATTTTCATTATTTTTGGAGTTTTTATGTTCCGACAAAAAACCTTTGAAAAGTGAGAGAAAAACAATCCATCATGAGCCTGTCCATGTAGGATAGAGAAATCTCACCCTCGGTGACAGAATTTAACCAGGGACGAGGCTTGCTGAGTCCCTGTTTTAAATTCTGACCCCTCGGGTGATATATCTCTATCCTACATGGACACTCATGGTGGATTGTTATAATCTCATGGGTGAAAACAGCGGAAATCCTGATCTGGTGTTCGAGAAAGTTGGTTGCTTCACTTAAAATGTATTCTTGCTTTCCTGTGTATGTAACTTTCACTGACAATTTGATATTTTACGTCCCTTCAAGGCATTCACTTGTTCAAATAATTTAGTTTAACATTTTAGGCTGGAGATTCTGATGTTATAGAGCACCCTGCCAACTTGACTGATATTGTCATGTTTTCCTTCAAGAAGAATTCTACAAAACATATGGTGAGTCAGTTTACAGTACAGAGTAGAACAACCTTTACAGTTATTTTCTTTCCTATTATTTGTGACACAACATTAATCCTTGGACTGTTAAATGCAGGAAGACCTGTCCCCAAATATCTGTAATTATATTGTTGACTGGGAGGTAGAGAATCAAATCAAACAAACAGAATATTTGTAACACAAAGTAGTCTTTGTCAAAAGTACGGACACATACTTGGCTAGTAAAAACAACCTTGCATGACTATATGTTAATGTTGAAATGTTGAGATTAATTAACTACTTGCTGGATTTTTGACCAAACTTGAAAGGAATCATCCTTATATGGCCCTCATTAATACTTGTTCAAATAATTCTAGTCTGTTGCATAATTAGGTTAAATAAGCTAAAGATATGTTTTTGGAATGAAAACTTAAACAATTTTCTTACCAAGTATGTTCAAATTAGGACCCTGAGGCATACCTTGCTTCCTCTTCTTTATTATGTGAAACTCTTCACCTCCAAAACAGTTGTCAGTAACTGCCTTAATTCTAGCTTAAGTTCACCAACATATACACTTTCAACAATTTTTTTTCTACAACAATATTTTTGTCTGTCTGTCTATCTGGATAATTCCAGGCAAAGGTTTTTCAGGAAGAGACACTTTATCCCTAATTCAACCCAGGAAATGTCCTGACATGACTGAAAAATTGTTGGCGGTGACATAAAAACATCAAATCAAATAAATGGAACTGATTAAAAAAATTCTCAGAATTTAATGTTGTTAGTTATAGGCCTCACATATAATATACAAATAGGATATATAGTTTTTCACTTTTCTGCTATAATATTTATGTCTGTCTGTATGCCAGTCCTGTTGGTCTGTCTGTCTGTCTGTCTGTTGGCCTGTCTGTCTGTTGGTCTGTCTGTTGGTCTGTCTGTTGGTCTATCTGTCTGTCTGTTGGTCTGTCTGTCTGTCTGTTGGTCTGTCTGTCTGTTGGTCTGTCTGTCTGTCTGTTGGTTTGTCTGTTGGTCTGTCTGTTGGTCTGTCTGTCTGTCTGTTGGTCTGTCTGTTGGTCTGTCTGTCTGTTGGTCTGTCTGTCTGTCTGTCTGTCTGTCTATCTGTCTGTCTGTCTGTCTGTCTGTCTGAATACTTTCCATCAAATATTTCACAGGATTAGATCATTAGACTACAATGTGCAGCAAATAAGAAATTGCATCATTGTTAATTTATCTCCCTTGGCTTAAAATCTGTGTCTTAGCCATACCCCTTACATTAATTGTACTATGAAACTTAGAGGAGGACAGTGATTCAGTGGTATAGTGTGAAACCTGAGATTGAGGGGTCACTGGTTTTGACACTCACTGTAGGCACTGTGTTGTGTTCTTGAGCAAGACACTTAATCCTCTGCTAAGTACTGGTTCAACCCTGGAAGACAGAAAACATCCCAACTTGACTGAAAATTTGTTCACTGGGGCGTAGAGCATCAACACTAACAAAAAGAACTACGAAACTTAGTTTTTGGCAAAATGTTCAGGTTATAGGTGATATGGATTGAAAGGTTGACTGGATTAGATTCATATTTGGGCTTCAATGCAAGAAAACCTGTCTTCAGGATTTGCCAACAACAAAGGCGCTGAAAGTATTGTATCTAAACTTGCTTCAAGCAAAGTTTTCTAGCTAGTCTCTGTAGCTGAGCAGGCTTGTTTGAGCATGTCCTGGTGGGAAACCCTGAAGACAGGTTTTCTCATGACAAGGCCCAGTACATTATCATGAAATACATGCCATGATCCATTTTATATACTATCATATACAAGTTATTATGATATTTAGAGTCCCCTTTTCATCTTAAATATATGTATGTTTTATTGAGCATAGATTTACATTTTATTAGTTTTTCTGCATTATTTTATACAGTAAATGTTCTAAAATTTCGAACACTTTTCAGGGCTGAAAGTCACAGAATGCTTTTAGAACAGCAAAGAGGAAAGATCCTGATCAGGCTGCTTCTTCAAAAGCAGTCTGATCTGGATCTGCACTGTTTATCTATGCCTTGTTGGCAGTCAACTATTGTTCGAAACTTTAGATCATTTACCGTACTGTGGATTTATGATCACTTTCACATTTTATCTCAACTTGCATTGTAAAGCTGGAAGAAAGATCCTTTAACTATATTTTACATGTACACAATGTTGCTAGAGTATCATACATTATGTTGTTGATTCTTGTTTTTAACACATTTGTATTGTTTTGTTACATTATTACTCATGCACAGCATAATAAATATACCATTGCTGATTGAAGATTTGCACAAATTAAATAACTGTAACAGCATGTGTTTATCATTTAGAGTTGGAGATCTGTTTTAAGTATTATGTTATACTGCACTTTACTTCATAGGAATGTCTTAAGTCATTGAATACATTTAGCATGTTACTGTAGTTGTGATGTTTGTTATATTTAGACATGCATGTGCTTTGGTAGTCCAACAATGGTAAGCTATATTTAGCTTTCACTTAATTTGCCCATATACAGTTATGATCATGCATGTCTTACTACTCTGTTTCGATAATAACACACAAATAATGTGAGCTACAACAAACATTAAATTAACCATTTTACCTCTAGAGATACCTTTTAACACCTTTGCAAACAGAGCAGACCCAGATCAGGCAGCCCTTGAGAGCTGCCTGATCAGGATCTACTCTGTTTGCTTTAAGGAAATATGATTGGATATGGTCCTACACTTACTAGACTAGTGAACCTAATAGTTTCTTTGTTCTATGTATAAATGTGAAAGTTTGTTTATATAATTATTCATAGTGTGTGGAACTTCGCACGAATATTCATTAAGAACAGGTTTAACAGCAACCAAATCACTGCCTTTGAATGGTCAGTAGTCCCATACACAGGGGGGTAGGGGGTGGGTTCACAAATATTTTGAAGGGTCAGGTGTCTGTAGATTACACAACAATGCCAGAACTTTATCTTTACCCTCTGACCCCAAGGGTGAAATATTAAAATTTCGCAAGTATAACCTTTAACTACACAATGTAGTTAATGAAGATGTTTGAAAGTATTTGTATAACAATGATAAAAGTATTGTTTTATCAATTTATGTTGTGTGACATTACAAATCTCATACTCTACTAAATACTGGTAATTGTTGCTGGTCAGATTTAAAATCAACAGCAAAATGTCTTGGTTTGAATTGTCTATTAATGAAGACACATTTATATTGCCCCTTTAAGTCACAGCCAAATAAGAAATGCTCAGTTACAGTAAAGAGATAAAAACATATACTTAAATTTAGAAGAGAGAATTCTCTATGAGCCAGTCATGAGATTTCCAACAATGTGGTATGTGCGACCAGCAAAGCCTCAGATCAGCCTGCTAATGCACAGTCTGATCAGAGCCTTTGCTTAAGTGGCTTGAGTATTCTATGATTGTTAAGCTACTGACTGAACACCATTTTGAGTTTCTAAGCTTAAAAGGAGGCTGCAGAGGCTCGTCTGAGTCTACACTTGTCAAATTTCACATTGTTGAAAATCTCATGCTGTGGCTCATACACTGTAGATGCTTTAAAATTTTGAAGACTTATTGCCTGCCAAATATATGCCTAGACAAACGGACCAGACCCAGATTTGACTGCTTCTTCCCTGTTCATTATTCTGACAAGCATTTTGTGAATTCCAGCCCTGATAGAGAAGATATTTGAAATTCAAAAACATATACGGTACACCATTATCTGTATATGGGCCATGCAGTTCACATTTGTATTTATCTTTTGTTTGCCTTGTGGTTTTTTGCTACATTTATATCACATAACGCTAAATCAATTCACTTTTAATATGTACATATTGCTTTTGACAAAGAAATTATTTCCAGACCCAAATGCCTCAGAAAAGCAGAATCATTTGGATTGTATGAAGTTTAAATGCAAAATCAGAAAAGGTGTGAACAAATAAGGCCAATCTAAACTCTCATCTTTATATGTGCATCAACGTGAGAGAACCTGATTTTGATACATGCAAAAAAGTGCAGGCTACCCTGCTGATTAACATCTTTGTTTTACTCTCTCACTTGCAAAATTTTAAGATTCTAGCTAGTCTCTGTAGATGAGCAGGCTTGATTGAGCCTTACTATGTAAGAAACCTCATGGACAGGTATTCTCGCATAGAGACCCATATGATTTGTGGTATTTGAGTATAGTGGAAGTTGTGCTTGCTTCATCATTTATCAGTTCATTTCTCTATAAGCTTGTCATCTATTATTCATATTTCTTTGGTACTATTCATGCATGATAGATCGTTTCACATCATGCTGATTATTTTATGTACTACACTCCTCCCAAATTTTGTCCTTTTCATTCCTGCAGCATTCCAGTTGTAAATATGTAATTTCAATCAGAGTGGAAAACAGTGTGGATCCTGACCAGATGGCTTCATCTTGATCTAGTGTCTTTTATATGGTTGACCAGAAAAGGATTATTCTGACAGTGTGTACCTCTTTTTCCAATATGTGAATTATTGAAGGTTCAAAGCAATACTCCTGCAGCTAGCCATACTGCATAGCTAGGAGGTTAACCCTTTACTCCATAAGAACGCCTTTTGACGTCTTGGAAAAATCATGAATGAAAAATATTATTGAAAATAGAGCATTAGAGCAAATGTTTTCAATGTTGGCTGAAAATAGAAAATTATGTCATGATCTAAAATAGCCTATGGCTCCATTGAACACCTATATAATGAGTACCATTTTTATATAGGAGCCAGTGCACATGTTTTAGTTACCTACTGTAAATTTGGAAACTTTGTGAGAATTTTATTTTTGGGAATAGTGTTCAAAGACACATTTTTGCATTGAAAATTTGGACTAGGGCATGATTTACCTACATCAGTAAACAACAGAGTGATTTCTCCATTACGTGAGGGTTTTATTGCAAAGTTTCTGGAAATAAAACCCTCGCGAAAATTTCCGAATTAACAGTATCAGATTGGCTAGCGATGAAGATTAAGGCTAGTCTGCACATATGAACATACTTGCATGTGTCTGTGCTGCTCACATGCTCTAAATTATGATCCAGATGAAGGCTCAGACCAAAATTGAGACCTTTAGCTTGGCTGGATGAATCAAAATGGGCATGTTAGAGGCATTTCAGAAAAGTACTGCAATCTCGCTCACCGGCCAATATGCTGGCTGTACAGTAAAACTTGTGTAAAACAGCCACTCAAAAATAGACAAAACAAAGATCTTAATAACAATTGGTAGCTTGATAAAGGTTGAAAGTATTGCAGAATGCTCCACTTGGAGCATTCTGCAATACTTTTGACCTGCAGTAAGGGATAATTGTTCTTGAAAACCAATTTTTGGTCTTTTTTAGAGTGGTCGTTTTACACAGGTTTTACTGTATATGTTCTTTTACCACTTGCTTTAAACAATTTTAAGTTATCACAGTTTGGTGTGTATAATAATTACTTAATGTTTACTATAGATCTCACATGTCCGATTTCAAAGTCAAGGTCAAAGTTGAAGCCCAAAGGTCATTTGTACATATTTATTGTTCATTCCATATCTCCTGAGCCCTTCTCTGATTCTGAAAAATACTTCACACATGATGAAAGGATGTGAAGAATGAATGTTACATTTGCCAACCACAAGGTCAAGGTCAATATCAGAGGTCAAAGGTAGAATTTGTATCTATTCCTTATTTCATGGACCCCTGCTCTGGTTCTGAAAATATCTATCTCACTTATGTCTATGTTAATGAGGAGACATGGAGAGCAAGGCTTCAATTGCCCTACTCCAAGGTTGTGTTCAAGCTAATGAATGAGATGTCTCAAAGGTTGCATGTTTAGGATTGGTGCCCACTTAATATCACCTGAGCTCATTCTGATTCTGAAAATGCTTGACACTTATGTCCACCAGATTATAATTGTCCTGGCTGCTTAGTTTATGTCAGTACCAGAGGTCAAAGGTCACATGTGCATGAACCTCTTCTCCAATTATGCAATCGCATATAGGTCCACTTCAATTGAGATGACATGCAGAGCAAGGCCCCTGGTTAGATTCAGATTTTTTTTTACACCTTAATGCAACTATATTCTGTGCAAAGGCTGCTGTAATGTCAAGATCATGATAGGGGTCAAAGGAAGGCTGTAGTTTTTCCTTCTGTAATGTCAAGGTCATGGTAGCTAACAAAGAATGGTTGCAGTTTCTCATTGTATTGTAAAAGAAGGTCATGGTATGGGTCAAAAGAAGGTTGCAGTTTCCCATTGTAATGTCAAGGTCATGCTATGGGGTCAAAGGAAGGTTGCAGTTTCCTTCAGTAATGTCACGGTTACAGTAAGGTAAAAGGAAGGTTGCAGTTTCCCATTGTAATGTCAAGGTCATGCTATGGGGTCAAAGGAAGGTTGCAGTTTCCTTCTGTAATGTCACGGTTACAGTAGGGTAAAAGGAAGGTTGCAGTTTCTCTTTGTAATGTCAAGGTAATGGTAGGAATCAAAGGAAGGTTGATGTTTTTCTCTGTAATATCAAGGTCATGGTAGGAATCATAGGAAGGTTGCAGTTTCTCTCTGTAATGTCAAGGTCATGGTAGGGGTCAAAGGAAGGTTGCAGTTTCCCATTGTAATGTCAGGGTCATGGTATTGGCTCAAAGGAAGGTAGATTACAGTTCCCCTTTGTAATGCCAAGGTCATGGTAGCAGTCAAGGGTCTCATGTACATTTTCTTGTGCACTTTTTTGACCCCTGTTGTAATTCTGAAAATATTACACACATTGTGCAGCTCAGTGCTTCTTGTCTTCTTACATTCTCCCCTCACCTTTTATGTGCAAGGCTTTCCTGTTCAATTGTAGTTTTTTGCTGTTATGATCTGTATTCTTTCTTGTTTGACATCTCTTTGAGGAAGAGAGAGATGATTGTTTGCTTATTTTGTTTCCACTTCTGTATATCACTGTTTTATTTTGTTTTGTGCAATGCGTGCAACACTTAACTAACAATAATATAAACACCACCTTAGAATGGACAAGACCACCAATATATTGTACTGGCCAAATCTTCACCCTAGGTGTGTAAACTTTAACTTGCATAGAGGCTTCATAACTTACTCAATATATCACCCAAGATTCATTGTACGGCCCTTTGGTCTGCACTATAATCGCTATGTAAATCTGTCCGTCCACCCATCTGTTTGTTACCACTTAGTGAAAATGTTCATAACTCTTGAACCACATGGTATATTTTTGAACCACATGATATATTTTTATCACATTTTGCATACATATGCATGTCAATATCCCCTAACCACTGGCATGGGAACCCACCTGTTTTTGATAGATATGGCATGGCTGTGCAATTGTCTGGCCTTTTTAGGTCAGTTAGTGAAAATCCACAGAACTCTTGAACCTTATGGGATGTTTAAAAATTTTGCATGCTTATTTATTTTCAAGGTTTTAGGGACATTATGATAAGGCAATTGAAATGTACAGCAAATTTATCAATTATTTACCAATTTTCTTACTTTGATTAGCAATCATAAGTTCCTGTATATCAGAGAAAAAAGTTGATGTCTGATTAACTTGTACTCCTTTTCATTGCTAGTTGCAATCTGGATTGCCACATAGACAGGCAAATGTTGTTGGTTTTTAATATGGCTTTTATTTTATTGAGTGAAGTGAAAAATTTGTATATTTCATGAGTGGCTTCCATATTTTTTACATTTATAAGTGAAATAAAAGCAATATTTAAGAAAAAGTAAATAGAGCCAAATTTTACCTTTTACAAGTTATCTCTCAATTCTAGCTCTCTCCTTGGCAGTGAACATGATGGCATGTCTATGTGAACCAAATATATGTTAAAGGTTCCTAACTTAATTAAAAATACTGGTGTTGTAAAATAATTCAATTTATCACATGACATCACCTCTTGGAGTGATATAATGCCATGCAATAAAATCAATAAACCATTAATGGTTTACAGATTTAGTAACATTGCGTCAGGACAGTCATTAAGATGTTGTGTAAAAGTTGACAAAATCTTGATGTTTTCACAGGAAAAATGTGATTTTTTATTAATTTTAATGTCATGTGATAAATAGAATCTAACATTAGTGTTTCTATATTATTGAATTTATTAAAGTTGTTGTGAAAAAGCAATAGAATGCTTGGCAAGCCTCGCATTTTATCCCTTCCCCTACTGGTTTAATAAAGTCAATAAAACATGAGCACTCATGTAAGATCCTCTATTTTAAAACACAAGTCATGTTATCATTATTGATATCATTTTACACCTGTGGACTATGCTTTGTCAGGTTTGCTTGACAAATCCTGATGCCAACCAAAAAAGAATCCATCAATTGTTTTGATATATGACTTTTTAGGCTGTATTTTTTAGAACTAAAATTAGATGTGGACAGAGACATGACTTTTGTCAAAGCTGCCTGACAGCTAAAAATAGTTTTTGGATTCCTGACATTAGTTTTTTCACATACCAAAGAGCTAAATTTCGCAAGCCAACTCACTAAAATTAGCTGTGGACAGGTAGACATGACTTTTGTCAAGGCTGCCTGACAGCTAAAAATAGTTATGGGATTCCTGACATTAGTTTTTTCACATACAAAAGAGCTAAATTTTGCAAGCACAAAAAAGCTTAACTAAAATTAGCTGTGGACAGGTAGACATGACTTTTGTCAAGGCTGCCATTCAGCTAAAAGTAGTTTTGGGATTCCTGACACCAGATTTTTCACATACTAGAGAAGTTGCGGTATATACATTATATTTCATCATTAATTTACATGTACTTTTTTTCTCTAATTTATACACTAATATGTATATTAAATAGAAAATGTAATGGGAGTTATTCCCTAGAAGGGAATAAGTGGATTTACTACATGCCAGGTGCATTTACAATTTTAAATGATTGTATGGATATAAAATAGTTTATGTACATTTTTGCTATTAAACAATCTGCATATTATATGTTTTTGAGGTTTCAAGCCATAGTTTTTTGTGTACTCATATATGTTGATGTCAGATGATTGTAGAAGTATTATGTTTTGGTAAATGATCTGAAATTTCAAACACAAGTTGCCTGCCAAAAAGGCCTAGACAAACAGGGCAGACCCAAATCAGACTGCTTCTTCAGAAGCAGTCTGATTAGGGTCTTCCCTGGTTACTAGTCTGACAAGGTTTTTGTGAGTTCCAGCCATGAAAACCAACAATTTATTTGCAAACAGAAAGAGAAAAGTGTTCAAAACTTTAGAACATTTACTGTACTTAAAGGAGGAAACTGACATAGAAAATGAGGGCAAGAAACAAAAGAAAGCTAAGAAAGTGAAAGAATGGAAGCAAAGTGGTAAAGTAGGTAACAGTTTATGGCTGAAGTTGGACCCCACTTAGATGTGCTTCACAATTCTTCATTGCAGTTTTAGTTTGAATTTTGCTTTTATTCAGTGCCACTTATTTTAACCAGCATTAACATGGCTAACTTCTACGTGTTAAAACAGCAGTAACATTGTTATGTCATCTGCATACAATTTTGCAGGTGTCAATCTGTAGGTGTCAGCTGAGTCTTGTTTTGTAACCATCACACAAAGGCTAATTTCAGAGGCCATATTTATTTGCTGATTATTTCAATAACTATTCCAAAGGAAATTTATTCAAATCTAAATTCTTTTTCCACTCTGCTTCAAGTCAAAACAAATATAATTCTCTGCAGTATAACTACATCTTCATTTGTAAGATAACTATGTGACTATATCATTATGAAAAAAAGGCATGGGCAACACATTGTCAAATGGCTGCAAAGTTGAAACAAAGTGGAAAGAGAATTATTCATGTTTATTTGACCATATATTTGATTATCAAAACATATTAAAAAAAAGGTCCCCCCTCTCCCATTGGGATTTTTGCGGACATAACCTATCTTGAAGAGAATTTCAAGCTGTGAAAAGTGTGTAATTTTTTTTTCATCAAGATAATTTTCTTGCTCATTTATTATGCCATGTTACATCCTTTAATAAGTGCTCTGGTCCTGATGTCAAACTTGCAAATCTATGATTCTTTATTATATTAGTAAGACAGTCCAAAAATGATAGATATCCATCAGTGTCAAATATTTTCATATATTTTTCTTCAATAATAGATATAAAAATTTGCTACTTTAAATTGGGGGTAGGGTTATTTAACAGCGCATTTAAGACAATATATTTAAGATAGAATAGCAAACATTATTTTTTCTATTAGTCAAATGAGTAAATTAGTAAACTAAGATTAAAAACATTTGGAAAAATGCACATATCAGCTGTAAATGTAGATGATGTTAGTCACAATTACTTTCAAAGGGAAATTTCATCTATGTAACGTAGATAACACAATTGGAAGTTTTGATTTAGTACAAAATGCTTCTTTTATGTAGCTTACATGCAGGCATTCCGCTTGCAGACTACATAAGTACATTTGTAATTTGAATAATTAGATAGTATAATGTCTTCCTTCTGTAGCTCAAACTTTCATTTCACTATTCTTCTTAGTTTGTTACATTAACATGTGTAACAGGCTGGTACAGGCTAATGCCCCAGCATACAGAGTGCAAACATCTCTTTAAAAGACACAGCAAAGGCACAGCTTGAAATTCTCTTCAAGATAGGATATGTCTGCAAAATTCCTTATGGTGAAGGTCGGGGAGGGGGAGCAGCCATCACCAGTTTAATAATATTAGCACAATAATTTTTGCAAACATCCTACAAAGATCCTACAAAATTTATAAATACATGCATGTTTTATATTGGCCTCGTCACGAGAAAACCTGTCTTTGGGTGTTTGCGAACAACAAAGCCTTTGTTATTCGCTTAATGGAAAGTATTATTTCTAGCAAGCTATGAGCGAAATTTCAATTCTCTAGCTAGTCCCTGTAGCTGTTCAAGCTGGTTTGAATCTCACTCTGTAGGAAACCCCAAAGACAGGTTTGTCGCAATGCGGCCCATATAGACAACTTCTCATAAGATAATCTCTGGTCTTTAGTTTGGTCAACAAAATGTCGTTGTGTGCTGCGTGCTGTAAGGTTAGAGTTTGGTGGCTGAGGGTAAATATGTACCTACAGATGGGCTTACAATACCATTTTCAACTTGGTCAGTCCACATTGTCATTTTAACTTTAGTGTGGTATATATGGCAATATTCCTTCAGGAGTTATTGCCCTTTATTTGTGAAGTGTATTTTTTTTGCAATTCCCAGTCTCTAATTCACATAATTTCAAATGGAACCTGAGGAAACTTGGACTTGATACTTAACACCAAAATGTCTTGCTCAAGTCCCAAATGATCCATATCATTCCATGACTCCAAGAGTTTTCATGACTCCAAGAGTTATTGACCTTTGTTTATAAAATGATGCCATTTTTGGCTTTGTTTTTTGGCTTTGTTTTTGAAATATTTGTAGTATTATAGTATGAGACTATAACTTGCTTTATAATATCAAATAGTAATTTCAGTGCTGCTGTTGTTGCAAAATGTAGCTCTAGAGCTTTGTTATTGATATAGACAGTTTCTAAAGCTACTTTTGCTTTTTCAAAGCTTCCTTTACAGTTTATTATTATGCCAAATAGTGATGCGATTTAACATTTAACTCTTGACAGGAGTAAAAATTCAAAGAATTAGTAGCATGTAGCAAGCAGCTCATTTTCTATGTGAAACGGTTTTATGTATAGCAGCTCATGATTTTACAAAATTCTTTGAAGACTGTGTAGACTCAGATATTAAAGCTTATCTGGCTCCACACTTTTTGCCATGAAGCCTGGCACCGAGGTTATAAAACTTTAAACATGCTCAACTCAACTGAGGATGAAATCCAATTGCTTGTTAAAACTAAAATGTTGAAAAGTAAAGACTCATCTTGCTTTCAAACTATCATTATGTTGTATTTATCATGCTAATAAATGTTCAAATGCCAATAATTATTGGCATTTTAGCATTTATAAGCACAATAGTTTTTAACTTTTAACACCTATGAACATGGTAAATTTCATGCTCAGTTAAGTTGAGCATGAAATAGATTTATAACCTCTAGGCCTGTTGTTCCATAGCATAAAAACAGAATAATGCATCCCCGGTAGCTGGAAAATGATGTTGGTGTGGTATCCATGCCAATTATTTGGCTGTTTGGTTAAGTTGATTACTCATATTGTCATTATTTTCTTACAAACAAACTTCTTGATATGAAGGACTCAAATTTTTTAAACTGTGATGCTTGAACAGGCCCCTGGGTTATAAAACCTTTTTCATGCTCAACTCAACTGAGCATGAAATTTATCCTGCTTATAAATGTTAAAATGCCAACAGTTGTTGGCATTTTAACATTTATAAGCAGGATAAATACAACATCTGATTGACTTAAAGCAAGAAACTTCTTTATTTGTCAGTGTTTTAGTTTTTATGAGCAGTTGAAATTTTGTGCTCAGTTGAGTTGAGCATGAAAGCAGTTTTATAACCTCGGGGCCAGAAGGCTAGACATGGCATGCTATTTGTAATTACATGTATCATGTTGGATGTATATTGGAATGTGTTTCATAAACCATGTTGTAAATCTGCAATGCTGAGTGAGTGGGTGAGTTTGTGTTTTATGTCCCACCAACAGCGGAGGTCATATGGAGATGGGGCCACAGCTTAGAGTCTTGTACGGCAAGCTGAAGGAGCAGGGGATTGAACTCTGGAACCCTGGGTATGAGGCGAGTTCCTTATCCACTACACTACTGCAATTCTTCTGCAATACAAAGCTTGTAATAATATACTGCTCAACTAAAGTTTAGCACGGATTCTAATATGATGCCCCACTTTGAATGAACATGAAACTGTTAATTTGATGCTATCAACATGTATGGGGATCTTAAAACTTACATTTTTTTCGTGTCCGCCAGACAAAAGGTAATCTGGTTTGGCGTCAGTGAATTGATGTTAAATTTGATGTCATGGGCATGTAAATGATACACGTCTACATCAAAAATTAAAACTTTTGATTCTAATGTAAAGCAAAAGGGTCTTAATGATGAAAAACGTTAAAAACATCAAGGTTTGATACCCGTTTATGCTACGTTTTACCATTCCATAATGACGTTAAAATGGTATTTTTCCACTTTTTTACTTTCAGCGAATTGAATCCAGCGGTCAATTAATCTTTTTGATGCTAGAGTGGGACAAGCGCCCGAAACATTTCTGTTAGTTGATCCTTTGAAAACGTCTCCTTTAGATAGCATTACCGCCCACATTTAGTCTCAACTTAAGATTTACGTCACTTTTTTATGAATTAAATACCAAGGGACAAAATTTTATAAACGTGCCTTACCCTTAATTGTCTCTGTTTTGGCATCCTCTTAAATACGAAAACCCTTTCAATTAAGCATGCCTTCACAACGAAAACAGTACTGTTTTTGACGTGTAAAAGTTATTATAACAACGACCTCAGTTGTTTTCAAGACTCAACTTTTGCTTCAAATGCTTAATGAAGACGATCTTTATTTTTTTCAGAATGGCTGATTCGACCAAGCTGGAAAACAAAGGACTTAATAAACCGATGCTGTATCAATTTTGTATTGCCAATAATGCAGTTGAAACACGTTTTTGACCCCTCTCTTGTTTAAAGTAATGAACAACGCAGTAGAAATCCAATTAAAGTACACCAATTGCTTTCCTCAACTTTATCAAATATCAAACCATCATTTCAGCAGATATTTTATAACTTTAAGCCATTTGCTCAAATACAAATCAAGTTTTATTTATCCGTGCTAAACTTTTGTTGAGCTGTATATTTCTTACCTGAACTTCCACAAGAAATTATAAACCAGTTATTTAATGAATCTGGTTTAAATAATCTAAAAACAGATCACCCTGGAAATACAGTGAGCCAAAGAAAATTGAAAACAGCGCTCACATGGTTAAATTTAATATACATATATGAAGAAAGTATATAGCCTGACCAAGTAGAAGCTTTTCAAAAAAGCTTGCCATCTTTTAGCAATTAACTAAAGTGGGTTGTCGTCTTCTGGCTGAAAGTGCAGAATCCACTTGAAAGCTGTTTCAAATGAATGTGATGCTGTATTAAATGACACACCCACCTCATTGCCATCTCCGCAAGCGGAGATTGCAATGAGGTGGGTGGGTCATTTTCGTGTTGTGCCACCATGGGATGAGACAATACATACAGGGAATTTTCACAGAAAGGGGTATCTCATGCTACACCACTTAGCCGGTGCTACCATACAGGTCTCAAACTTAGTCAATTATAATTGCCATCCTTCAAGAGGAAGTATGTTGCTTAACTAAAGAATTGATTTGGATGACCTGGCAGCATGTTTTTGTGGTATGAAACAAACTTATAGAGATAATCATCACTTTGAATTGGCATCTCCTGATTTGTTATGTGTGGTAGAGAACAGCACATGTTGGTCTCAACCTCGACTGACATGTAACTTAGTCCTTTTCAATCAGATCTCTTCCAAATTTCATATATGGATTTGCTACTTCCATCAAACTCTGGTTCAAGTTCAAATATGGGATTTGTCCATGGAATGATAACCAAGATGGCCGACAAAATGGCCGCCTCATGTCAGTTTGCATCCATCTGCTGTTATGGTCACTCTAACTGAAAAGCTCTTTTCACTTTAGGGCATTATGGGGGGAGCCCTCTGTTGGAGCCTGACTGTTCTAGTTTCACTGGTGAAATTGTTTTGGGATGGCTACTGTATTAAACACCATACATAATATCGTGAGACTAGATTATTGAGAATATCCTAAGCCTGCACCATAGGGATAATAGCCTTATGATATGAGATTTCAAACAGTGTGGTATGTGCAACCTGCAATGGTTCAGACCAGCCTGCGCATATGCACAGTCTGATCAGACATGTCGCTGCTCTTACATTGATTTGTATCTTTTTTGTTATCAGTTTTTATAGATGCAGCTTTTACCAGCTTTGCTTCATTTGCTATATTTTATCATTGCATAATGCCATCAATTGTTTGAGTTTTTCTATAAGCTCCTAGCCAAACATTGGAATAATTACAAACTTTGATAACTATTAAACAAAAAGTGAATATGTTGAGGAAATGAGGCGATCACAGATTAGAGACAAACAATGTCAGCAAGAAGAAGAGAACATAAGCAAACCAATACAACCAGGCAACCACCAAGTTAGCATTTCATTCCAATGAAACATCTAAAGATAAGGTGTCAATAATATAAAATTGGCTATCTATTATAATTTATTGTCATCCAGGTGCATGCCAAACTACACAAAAACTTGTTCATTTCTACATGCTCATTACACTGAAACATATAAAAAGTAGTTGAGAAGTTAGTGAAAACCTGTTTTATGGTGAAAAACACTCATTTATTGAATGGACATATGTTGTAGATGCACATTGGAATTGCCTCTATGTATACCAACAACAAATGCTACTGAAATTAAGGAAACCTACTAATCAAGTATCATGTCCATTGGCTTTCCTCTTTTAAACATCTCAAACTGCCAATCAATATTAAAATACCTGTCACTATATGGCAAATTGTTTATATTTACATGAAAGCTATATCTCCAAATTAGATTTCGTGAACTATGCTTTTGCTAAGCTGGTAGTTGCATGATAGTAATACACAATAATTAACATGTGAGCTGCAACATGGGATTTCCAACAATGTGGTATTTTGACAAATGTAGAATCAGGTGAGCCTGTGCTGCCTCCTTTCAAGCTAACAAACTCAGAATGCTGTTCAGTCAGTAGCCTAAGAGTCATAGAATATTCATGTGACTAGCAAAGCCTCTGATCCGCATGCACATATGTGCAGGCTGATCTGAGCCTTTGCTGGTTGCACATACTATATTTTTGGAAATCTCATATTGCATGCAGCTTATAAAATGACAGGTCAACCAGCTCTCTCCATCAGCGAGTTGATTATCAAACTAGAAAGCTCACAAAGAAATTAAATAGGAAATCACAGGGGTAACAACCTCCGTCATAGCATGGATGTTGCAAACACGTAGTATGGCACCATCTTTGATGAACAAGGTAAGTTTTTCCCTTCATAAAATTATACAAATACGTGTCTGCCAAAACTAAGCTGTGCATGCGGTGCCTAACAGCCCACATGGACAGAATATATAATGACCACGCCCAGAAATTCTGTTGCCTTTGTCATCATTCACCCACAAGTATGGAAGGGAGAGATATGAGGATAATTTTAGCAGTCTCCTGCTTTAATATTTGTGGGTGAATGATTACAAAGGCAACGGCATATCTGGGCGTGGCCATTATATATTCTGTTCAAGTGTGATGTTGGACTCCGCATGCACTGCTTAGTTTTGACAGAAACTTATTTGTATATTTTTTACGAAGGGAAAAACTAACCTTGTAAATCAAAGATGGCTCCATACTACGTGTTTGCAACATCCATGCTATGATGTAGGTTGTTACCCCTGAACCATAGCTGTTTCAGCCTAAAATACACTCACACTAACTTCTAAGCGGTCACCTAGCAATTCCAAAATTTTGACAAAATTTTTAATCATTTTTAGCTAGTTTTAATTTCATGTTTTGACATATTGTATTGAGAGATGTCATACAAAAAATCATTCCATGATGTTTCACGTGAAATTAATGAAGAACCAAATGCCTGTGTTAATAGGACAAATACATGGTAATTTTAAGGTGACCGCTTAGAACTTTGGGCAAGTGTAGAGAAGGGTCATATATTTAACCTGTTGCTGACCTACTTTTCTTACTTAGGATTTGTATTTTTGCCTATAGAGATTTGTTTAAGTTTGAAATTCATGTAAGATGTTAATTCATGCATGTAGTAAGATTGAGAAATACTTATTTCAGTTGGTTCTTTAACACTCCAGACATCCATATTCTTGAACATATTTCATATTATCTTTCATATATAGGTTCAACATGTTTTTTTTTAAACTAAATGTGTTTTAATTGTTCTGTTTGCAGTGTCTGTATATTTTGTCTTGTCTTGACTTGTGACATACATGCTTTTGTCTTGTTTGTTATGATCCAGACAAATCTAAAAACACTATCTGAGTATGTTTTATCTTATATTGTATGAGGCTTGGTGACAGTTAGTCAGCTAAAAACTATAATTATACTTAAGAAAATATGGGCCTCATCGTGAGAAAACCTGTCTTCGGGGTTTTCGACAAAGCAAGTTTCAAACAAATTATCAGCTACACAGACTAGCTAAAAAATTGAAATTTCACTCGTTGCAAGTCTAGATATGATACTTTTCGACAAGCGATAACAAAGGCTCTGATCAGTCTGCACTGATGTGCAAGCTGGTCTGCACCTCTGTTGTTCGCAAACCCCCGAAGACAGGTTTTCTCACGTCGAGGCCCACATCATCTGGTGTTGTACCTTATAGGAGGATGATAAAAAATCTGACCTGTTGGGTCCAAATATTTAAAGTGACCTTGAAAAATGATTGTCGGCATAGGTCCAGATAACCACAATTGACACATAATGGTTATTAGTTTTAAAATTTGTTAAAAAGAGCCGTCTAATTGAGATGATTTTTTTCCATACCTACAAAATATGTTTTTGTTTGGAATTAAGAGAAATATTTCTTATGTAGATATGCATACAGCCAGACTGATCCAGATCAGCTACATATTTTTCTTATAAGTCAAAGTCCCAAAGGGTTTCAGAATCAGCATTACAATGACCAAAAACCCATGGAGCATTGACACACTGGTAAATGTATATGTTGATTTGCTGGTATTTACGCATATTGCCGGTACTTCATAGACCAGATGTGGTAGATATTGGTGTTAATACTATATAGAAAAACATGCTGTATGCCAAAGGGACTATAGAATTAGATCATTTTTAAGTATTCAGCATGCACATGGCGATTAATATAAGCATTTAGGATTAGATTCGAGTACAGATCCGGATGATAGGTATTCTATTGGTACTAGAATCTATTCCTAAATACTTACATAAATCACCATGCACATACTGAATACTTAAAAGTGAATTAAGTCTATAGTCCCTTTGGCATTAGGCATGTTTTTCTATATAGTATTAACACCAACAAAAATGAAAATACCTACCACATCTGCTCTATGAAGTACCAGCAATACGCATAAATACTGGCAAAGAGACATACACATTTACCAGTGTGATTGATAGATTAAGAGAATTGTTAGAAAAGAATAGCAACTCTGGTACTCTCAATTTATGAATTGTGTTTTAAACAAAACCTTTAAACAAGTACTTTAGAAATCAAAGAAATTACAGATAAAATGTCACAGAGAGCAACATTTCATGAGGGTCTACACTGTTAAATGAGTACTTTTGCAAACAGTCAAGACCCAGATGAAATGCAGCATAATGCTGCATTTCACCAGGGTCTGCACTATTTGCTACAATTAAATTCATACTTCAAGGACAGAAGTACACACTGTAATTCAGAAAATTCTAGCTTTGACCCCTATCAGTGCAAAATCGACCATTTCCTACTCATTGTATCAATGTGTTTGGGAAATTCCCATCAGAATACAAAGGGTTAAGATATCATGATAGTTTAAGAAGTCCAAATAATTAGGGTCGTACAGTAGGTGATGTTTTGTTTGTTTTATTCACATAGCAAGGTAGTTGCAATTGGTGACAGAGCTGTTGGCCTGAAAATTAAGTTACTAATAGGATGCTCATCTATTATATATGTATTTTCAGGCCTCCCTAAAGATAGCTGATGCTGATTGGTCAGACAAGTTTTCCCTAGACACAGTAGGAAGTTCTGGTACTGTACAGAGTAAAACAAAAGGCCGCTCTTACGAGGTAAAACAAATTCCTTTGTGCTTTGGATTTCAGTTTTCATACAAATAACCCCCCTTATTGTGTGGGTTAAGGGAGTTAATTGTTAGTGTGTGCATTAAGGGGAGTTGACTGCTGGTGTGTGGGTTAAGGTTGGTTAACTGTTAGTGTGTGTGTTAAGGAGGGTTAACTGTTAGTGTGTTGATTAAGGGCAGTTAACTGTTAGTATGTGTGTTAAGGGGGGTTAACTGTTAGTGTGTGTGTGTTAAGGAGGGTTAACTGTTAGTGTGTTGGTTAAGGGCAGTTAACTGTTAGTGTGTGTGTTAAGGGGAGTTAACTGTTAATGTGTGGGCTAAGGGGAGGTAACTGTAGTGTGTGAGTTAAGGGAAATTAACTGTATGAATGGGAAGAGCAACAAGCGAAGAACCCACCACAAAAAGGCAGTCACAACTTCAGAAGAGGCAGTAGCCACCCCGGTAGCTACAGCCTTAGCTTGGTCAACCCTTTGTATACAAATGGATTCTTTCTTCTGGTTTGAAACAATAAAATTTGGATAGTCCATTTTACATACCTAAGGGTGTCAAGGTATAATTTACAAAAAAAATTGTATTCTTTTGTCTGAAGATATTTTTTACCTTTACAAACAGTGTAGACTCAGATGAAATGCAGCATAATGCATCTGGGTCTTCATTGTTTGCAAAAGAAATCATTTTGGGGTTTCCCAATTACAAAGGGTTAAATATGTTTTACAGGATCTAAAGTTTACCCTGGACTTTTCAGCTCTGCTGTTGATAAAACACACAAATCATGTTGTTTAGTTTGCATGGTGCCATTGTAACTTATGCAATGTATAATCATAGAAAATCAAATCAAATTTATTTATTGTGATGAAATAACGAAAAGGATTCTTAAATTACGGACAGTCAGAACTGAAATTTCATGACAAACCTGTAAGAAACTTAAGGTGACATTTAAAATTTACGCTAAACACAGTCCAGACTCTGTTTCAGATCAATTCCCTCTGTTACCTATTCTATGTAAGCAGACAGATCACAGGACCATAACAAAACAGAAGAAAATTGAGAATCTACTGAAATAGCTAAGTTCTGACTAAGTTCATGTACACACAAGTACTACTGGTATTATAAAGTTCTTCCACCTCTGAGTATACTTCTAAGATACTGTAAATTCGAGATTTTCGTGAGAATTTTATTTTCCTGAATAGCGTTAAAAGACATATTTGCGACGTAAAAAATCGCGATTATGACATGATTTACCTTCATCATTTAATGACAGAATGATTTGGCCATTTCGCAAGGATTTTATTTTCACGAAACTTCGCATATGCAAAGTTTCGCGAAAATAAAACCCTTGCGAAAATATCCGAATTTACAGTAAGTATTTCTATTTTCATCTTCTCATATACATGTATGAACAATACTAATATATTGAATCTCCCATTTCCTTTTTATAGGTCGGTGTCAGTATAATTCTATCTCACTCTGGTCTAACAAAGATTGTGACATTGACACCATATTTTATGCTCGTCAACTCGTCACCACATACTATGATGTGTAAGGAAGTAGCTGAAGGAAGTGGCTGGATAGAGGTTCCTGCTAAACAGGTACTGATGAATAGAGGACTGAATAGGGGTTCCTGTTGAATAAGGGGGACTGAATAGAAGTTCCTGCTAAGCAGGCAGTGTTACATAGGGGGACTAAATAGGGGGGCTGAATAGAGGTTTGCCGGGTTCTATAGATAAGATGGACTGGATAGAGGTTCCTGCTAAACAGGTACTGTTGAATAGGGGTGACTGAATAGAGGTTCCTGCTAGACAGGTACTGTTGAATAGGGGTGACTTGATAGATGTTCTTGCTAAACCAGGTACAGTTGAAATAGAGTAGACTGCATTGAGTTTAATGCTAAACAGGCATTACTGAATATGGGGTACTGAATAGAGGTTCCTGCTAAACAGGTACAGATGAAATAGGATAGACTGCATAGAGGTTCTTGATAAACAGGTACTGTTGAATTGAAACCTCCATCCAATCACCACTTCTTGAATTGTGTGACTTGATGGAGGTTTCAATAAACAGGTACAGTTGAATAAGCTTGACAGGGAAGACGATTCATTAGATACATTTAACCCTTAATAGTGCGCCAATCGCAACAAAAGTCGTCTGCTTTTCTCGTCTGCTGAAACGTTTAAGAAGCCTCTATGGCAAACAGTGTGGACCTAGATCAGACTGCTCATACAGGAGCAGTCTGTTCTGGAGCCACACTGTTTGCTTCTATACTTAATTCGTCAATAATGTTAGGCAATTTTTTGCAGCAGACGACTTCAGCAGACGACATTTTCAGATGAATTTTTTTCTTGGTGCTTTAATGGTTAAGAAGTGACTGAATAGAAGTTCTGTAGAAATTTTAGGATTCAACAAATGAGCCCTCAATTAAGATTGCTCATTTGATGCAACTAATTCATACTTGACTTGTCAGTGTAACAAAACTTTTTTGTACAATTCATCCGTAAAACTTACAGAAAATATTTGATAACTTCTGGTTGTTTTATAAAAGAGTTTCTGTCATTGTATTAAATAGAGGATCTTACATGAGTGCTCATGTTTATTGATTTTATTAAATGAGGTGGAGAAAACGAGTTTGATAAATTCAATATTACAAGAGCACAAATGTTCGATCCTATATATCATAATATTATAACATAAATATTACTTTGAAATCTCATTTCTTACTAAAAAGTGATTATTTAATCATTATGTACATAACGTTTTTATGGACGTAATAACGTTGCCTGAAAATCTGTAAACCCATAGTAGTTTATTGATTTTAATGCATGGTGTTATTTCACATCATTTGATAAAGATTTTCTTCTTTTTTTCTTTTCAATATATTATTTCCACTATCAGCCATTGTGAGAAATCTATTTGGTACCGATAAGAAATGTAAAAATACTTTTAAACCTATTTTAGCCTGTTCCCCTCTGGCCTAAACAGACTGGTAGAGTGACTTTGTAGACCTAGATTATACATTTCTATGATCTGCCAAGTTTAGTCTGGTATGCTGTTATACTATTTCAGTGTGTCCCCCACTGGCCACTACAGACTGGTAAAGATATGGTGATGCAGGCTAGAATCAAAGATACAGAGATATCCACCAGTCATTTCTTCTTTAACAAGAACCACAGCACGCTCATGAGACTTGATAATGAAGTGAGTAGTGATAATGATTTGGGAACAAGTATTAGCTGAGTAATTTTTAAAATCTCATCCAATATTATTAGAATATATCATGAGTGCGAGGGTGGGATAGAAAAATCTATCCCAAGTATCACCATTTTGCATCCTGAGGCTTGCCGAATGATGACAAACCGTGATCGCTAGGGACGAATTTTTCTATTCCATCCTCACACAAATACTGCTAATAGATTCTTTTTCTTGATCACCATTGAATACCTCATTTTTATATTTTTAAAAAGGCTTCCAGAAGTTCCTGAACTTGCTGAAATACCACATAATATGATGATGTCACTAACATAGCAATGATGTCACTTGTCTATGAATGTGCAATTGTTTTTTTTATCCTTTCCACTGGTACAGGGTATGTGAGATAAATAGAATCAATCATTGGTGTTCAGTGGTTCCAGAAAAAATCCCAACTCGAGGGTCCACCGTTCCAGTAGGAAACGTTGCCTCATTTCCCACTGTAACCGTGGACCCTGGGGTTGGGATTTTTCCGGAACCACTGAACACCAATGATTGATTCTTTTTCTCATATACCACGACCGTACGGTACAGTACTGTGTAATATTTGTTGGTGACGTCACTGAGGTCTATGTAAACAGTCAATGACCCGCGCTGTACAAATCAACTTGAAACAGCAAATAAACAGCGCATTAAACAATGAACAAATGGTTATTTCATCAAAATGGATAAACAAGAACTAGCTTAATCAGCCACAGTAACTCGAGTAAGTAATTTTGTTGAGGAAAATGGGTGTTTGTTTGTTTGTTTTTTTACCTCGTCAAGGCTCCCCTTCCAGGTGAATTCAGTCATGCAGGTTAAATATGTCAATCGCAATGCACTCAGCATGTTCAAAGCATTGAATATAGGTTTTAAGTAAAAATGTGCAGTTTTACTTTTAAACCAAGTTGAAGGTGACTTTAATCGCTAAAAAATTCAACATTTAATTTTTTCCTGACTGACAACAATTCAACTTTCGTTTTCGAAGGTCAGTCATGCGCTAAAATGTTATCTCACATTAGCAAGCGGCCACGCGTGGCTTATCTCGTATTAGTTACACTTATCTCACATGGGTAGCGATGTGGGACAGATTTTTCTGACAGGGAGCTAACATAGAGATCACTCAATCTTGTATGCGTTGATATGTGAGAAAGAATTCTCTCAAATGGGTAAAAACAACGGAAACCCCAATCTGGTGTGCAAGAAATGCTCTCAGATTTATGTCAGTAATAATATGGGCCTTGATGCGAGAAAAACTGTCTTCGGGGGTTTGAGAACAACAAAGATGCAGACCAGCCTGCGCAGACTGATCAGCGCCTTAGTTATTCGCTTTTTAGAAAGTACCATATTTAGACTTGCTACAAGCGAAATTTCAATTTTCTAGCAAGTCTCTGTGTAGTTAGGGAGACTGGTTTGAGTCTCGCTTTTTCAGAATCCCTGAAGACAGGTTTTGTCGCGTCGAGGCCCATATAGTGAAGTAACAGTTTACAGATTAGAACATGAAAAATATAATTTTCATATTGCTTTGATTTTAAGAAGTTAAGATAAGGCCAGATTTTTTTTATTAGTTGATTTACGAACCCTCCTACTGTAATTTTCCTGAGAGTAGAGAAAAAATAAAATTTAATTTCTAAAATTATTTTTTTTATTTTATCCACCGACTCTAAATTTTGTTTTGTTGAAAAAAAGAAAATTTTTGGAGGTTCAGTCTGTGTATTTCTGAGAGTTACACTATTAAAAGTGATTGTCTTGTAAAGATTTTTAGAAAAATGATAAAATATTTAAAGATTTAATACAGACTGTTGGTGTTTACCTTGCTAGTTTTACTGTTTTTTTCTGGAGATATATGAAAAAAAATAATAAAAAAGCTCTGAAAAAAAAAAATAAAAAAGCTCTGAAAATGACCAGTCAACTGGTCATTTTAAGAGCTTTTTTTCTTTTTCGTCCCCTACACCCTAAATCTGAAAAAAAAATCCCGTAAATCGACTATAGCTAATAAAAAAATTCTGGTCTAACCAAACTGAAATTATTTTAGGGAAGTAGATATGATATCCGAGAAATCTGTGAATATTTTACACTTCAAAATATTATTTTATGAATATGGAATTCATTGTGATTCTATGTTTATGGCATTCCATTCATAAAAGTTACATACAGAAAAGTATCTAAAATTTTGAACACTAGTTACCTGCCAAAAAGGCATAGAGAAACAGGACAGATCCAGATCAGACTGTTTCAGGGTCTTCCCTGTTTGCTATTCTGACAAGCATTTTGTGAATTCCAGCCCTGAAAACATCATTTCATTTGAGAACAGAAAGAGAAAAGTGTTTGAAATTTTGGAGCAGTTACCATAGTAACATTTCACTTAATGAAATGAAGTTTTTTAAACAACAGTTTCTGTTTATTATTTATTATTGCTTTTTGATGTTTCCATACCTATTTTTCACCAGTATGGTGGTATCAGTATAGAGTGTCAAGAAACAGAGACTGCCATGGTTACTACTTTGACTCACTACAAAGATGGAATGGCGGCTGTTCTAATTATCAATCATACAGAGAGGTGTGATCTTAAATTTAATCAGAGGTAAGCCAAACCATTTTATCATTTTAACTCACATGGCCATGAAGTGCTGAAAGTGAGCTATTGTGATCACTCAGTGTCTGTTGTCTATCATACAGTATAATGCTCCCCTTTTAGCATTCTGCATTACTTTTGACTTGCCGGGTAGGCGGCAACATCGAACGCTGAATACAATCGAAGAACTGCGATCAAATTAGACAGCCACGGTTTAGGGTAAGTCAGTTTATCTGGGTTTTTTCTAATTTATAGCCGTATTTTAATAAAATTGGTTTCCCCTATCTTTTCTCAAATGAATTGTGGTTTGTTCTATGCAGGTATTGTTTCTGATTTCCAATTATAAATGTCGTGAAATTAACTGATCATTTATTTTACAATGTTTACAAGAAAAAAAAAATCAGTTTAGTGATGCTTATTCTCTTTTTTGAAAAGGGATGATAAACATATGGGTGTTTGATGAAACAATTGAATGTCTTCCCTAAACACCAGCCAAATTTGACCATGCAGAGTCCCGGACCCAGTGGACCCCATTGAATGTGGCAACATGCACATATTTCATATGATTTTAATGTTGAGTTATTCACATGAATGGGGCGTGCAACAGCACAAAAAATTGGTCCCAGCCTCTGAGGCCCGGCTGAAGGGTGGAACATCATTAAATTTCAATTACAAAGACAATTGACTTTTCATTCTGTCACCTAGGTCATGCCCCAGGGGAGGGACTTGGGAGTACTTGGGGTCAAAAACTTGAACGTGGGGATTTGCGATGGTGCCAGATCTACTCAGTGTTCTAGTCATTTTATTATAGTCAGTTGTTCTTTTTTCTTTTTACTTGATCAGAGTATTGAACAGTTCCAGATCAGGCAAGGCATTTTGTCGAGCTTCGAGCCTGATCAGGGTCCACACTTATAATAATTATTATAATAATAATGATAATAATAATAATAATAGAAAATTTTAAGAGGAAAACACACAAAATTATGTGACAAGGTATATAAATTGAATACGCATTTACTTATTAAACAGTGTGACTCCAGATCAGGCACAGCGCTTTGTAGCGCCTGGTCAGGGTCCAAACTGCTTCAAAAGGTTGTTGCAATAAGGCATTCACATGCAACAAAAGCAGGCATTCTTTTTTTAGGCCCATTTGTTTCACACATATTTACTTATTGGACAGTTAGGATCCAGACAAGGCCAGGCATTTTGTCAAAAATAGTGAGTATGATAAGGTAAAAACCACAATCACAAACTGCAGAAAAGCCCATGGCACCGCAAGGAAGAGCCACACAACAACCAGGAGACACCAAGAAGACAAAGTAAGCAAAGCAATCAACTCTCTCTTCCCCATCAAGATGGTTGCAAAACTAGAATGGGCATAAAGAAACGTACAACAAAACACAGAACAATTACAGACTCCCACAATGGGTGCCGTCACAAGAAAACCCTTTTTCGAAGTGCCCTGCAATGTCCGAAACAACCCGGATTTAGAAGGTGGAGACACAATAGAAAAGTATCCATGTAACAAAAGTAAAGCCCCTCATCGGCGTTTGTATCCACATCTTACCGTAAAGGCGGGGAAGACCACAGACCTTGGAAGGAGTACAACTACCCTGCCATGTATATTGTAGAATTCGAAGGCTTACCGTGTGGGCCTGATAGCTAAGTGGTAAGAGTATTCTGCGATAGGTCTTGGGTTCGAGTCCCCATCTGGTCATATGATTTTTCTTCACGAATGTCATTTACCCCGCCTCCCCCGCCCCAATGACCGGACCCGGACTCGAACCCAGGACCCTCAGAATGCGGGTGTTCTCTTACCACCGAACTGTTGGGGCAAACAGTAGGCATGTGACATAGGGTTTGATCCTGAGCCTTCCAGGTCCGATTTGAGTTTATTGATCAATATAAAACATAAAACATACTTATAAAGCTCGGATATAAAGAAAAATCTGTATAAACTATTCTTTTTGGTACAATCGTCATGGAAAAACATTCATTTTAGGCCGTGAACATGAATAAAACGGGTGAAAAATTTAAACAAAATGTTTGTTCATCGATTGCCAAAAACATAGATTGTTATCGCTAACCGATTGCCATTAATGTAGTTTGTGATTACCATAGCATCATTACCATCATCCTTTCAAACGGATACTGCGCTTTTCACTTATCAGATAAATGTTATTTAATACACACATGATATCCACAAATGATTCAATTTCCCCCTCTGTCTCTGAAACAATAGAAATACGACAGAGAATGCGAAAAAATAACATATTTATCAGTATTGAGTTGAAAAAAGTAATGATCAGAAATAAAATGTCATTTTTCAGCCAACTCTCTCGCATTTTTTGTACAAATCTAACACGAAGCACATCTTAGATATTTCCTAAAACTGATATCATGCTTACTTTTACTGAAACGCCAAGCATTCCAGTGAAAAAAAATAAAATTATAAACTTACCCAAAACAGGGGCTGTTTAATTTGATCGCATTTAATTTGATCGCAGTTCCTCGCAGTTCCTTGATTGTATTCAGCGTATTCAGTGTAGACCATAGAAATTATTTCATAATCAATCTCCAGGAAAGTATAGGACAGGTCCGGGATCGAACTAGCGACCCCTGGATCTGCAGTCAGACTCGCATCAGTTGCCAGACACATTAACGACTGCGTTACGCGGCCTAGTGCTTAAAGAGTGACACTCCACAGATGTAACAGAACCTTGTGAACTGGCTTAAACAATCTGAAAAATCAGATTTTGTTAAGACTGTACAGGCCTTTAGCTAAGTATGAGTAACAGAAAATATTTTTTTTATTTCTTGACCAAAACATATGTTGTGGGTACTCAAAAGAATTGTCTTGATGAGAGGGTTCTTTTGACCATCCAAAACATATGCTTAAAGTTATGAGTAAGAAAATATTTACAATTTTACTCTGAAAAATTTGTTTATCTAAACGTGTGCTGTAATGAAATTGACCTTTATTGCAGTGGTGTAAAGACAATACACTCTTTGAGACCTGAAATGGTCTTATTATACTCCTGGGAGAACTCTCTAGAGAAACGGGAGCTTATCTGGACATGTGGCGGCAAGAAGGATGTCAAGAATGATCTATCTCAGGTAACTATTACATGCCCTGACATGTGATTTCCAACAATGTGGCATTTGGACAAGTGTAGACACAGAGGATCCTATGCAGCCTCCTTTAAAGCTTGGAAATTCCAAGTGACGTTTGATCAGTAGCTTAACGGTCATAGAATATTCAAGTGACTAGCATAGGCTCTGATTAGATGCGAGCAGGCTGATCAAAGCCTTTGCTGGTCTCAAATACCACATTCTTGGAAATCTTATGCCGCAGCTCATATGTTCTCTCCCAATCTACAACATAAAGTGTGATCTTTCTCACATAACTACTTAAGTCAAGCCATGACAAGCGTGATCTCTCTTACATAACTACTTAAGTCAAGCCATGACAAGCGTGATCTCTCTTACATAACTACTTAAGTCAAGCCATGACAAGCGTGATCTCTCTTACATAACTACTCAAGCC